>OZ036013.1:11205792-11338975 GCA_964035015.1 Corallium rubrum
TGTGATTTGTTACGATTTGTTGCGATTTGTTGCGATTTGTTGTGGTTTGTTGTGATTTGTTGCGATTTGTTGCGATTTGTTGCGATTTGTTGCGATTTGTTGCGATTTGTTGTGATTTGTGGCGATTTGTTGCGATTTGTTGCGATTTCTTGTGATTTCTTGTGATTTGTTGTGGTTTGTTGCGATTTGTTGCGATTTGTTGTGATTTGTTGCGATTTGTTGTGATTTGTTGCGATTTGTTGCGATTTGTTTTGATTTGTTGTGATTTGTGGCGATTTGTTGCGATTTATTGCGATTTCTTGTGGTTTGTTGTGATTTGTTGTGGTTTGTTGCGATTTGTTGCGATTTGTTGCGATTTGTTGCGATTTGTTGCGATTTGTTGTGATTTGTTGCGATTTGTTGCGATTTGTTGTGATTTGTTGCGATTTGTTGCGATTTGTTGCGATTTGTTGCGATTTGTTGCGATTTGTTGCGATTTGTTGCGATTTGTTGCGATTTGTCGCGATTTGTTGTGATTTGTTGCGATTTGTTGCGATTTGTTGTGATTTGTGCGATTTGTTGCGATTTGTTGCGATTTGTTGCGATTTGTTGCGATTTGTTGCGATTTGTTGCGATTTGTTGCGATTTGTTGCGATTTGTTGTGATTTGTTGTGATTTGTTACGATTGGTTGCGATTGGTTGCGATTTGTTGCGATTTGTTGCGATTTGTTGCGATTTGTTGCGATTTGTTGCGATTTGTTGCGATTTGTTGCGATTTGTTGCGATTTGTTGCGATTTGTTGCGATTTGTTGCGATTTGTTGCGATTTGTTGGGATTTGTTTTCGATTGGTTGTGATTGGTTGTGATTGGTTGCGATTTGTTGCGATTTGTTGCGCTTTTTTGCGATTTGTTGCGATTTGTTGCGATTTGTTGCGATTTGTTGCGATTTGTTGCGATTTGTTGCGATTTGTTGCGATTTGTTGCGATTTGTTGCGATTTGTTGCGATTTGTTGCGATTTGTTGCGATTGGTTGTGATTTGTTGCGATTTGTTGCGATTTGTTGCGATTTGTTGCGATTTGTTGCGATTTGTTGCGATTTGTTGCGATTTGTTGCGATTTGTTGCGATTTGTTGCGATTTGTTGTGATTTGTTGTGATTTGTTACGATTTGTTGCGATTTGTTGCGATTTGTTGTGGTTTGTTGTGGTTTGTTGCGATTTGTTGCGATTTGTTGCGATTTGTTGCGATTTGTTGCGATTTGTTGCGATTTGTTGCGATTTGTTGCGATTTGTTGCGATTTGTTGCGATTTGTTGCGATTTGTTGCGATTTGTTGCGATTTCTTGTGATTTCTTGTGATTTGTTGTGGTTTGTTGCGATTTGTTGCGATTTGTTGTGATTTGTTGCGATTTGTTGTGATTTGTTGCGATTTGTTGCGATTTGTTTTGATTTGTTGTGATTTGTGGCGATTTGTTGCGATTTATTGCGATTTCTTGTGGTTTGTTGTGATTTGTTGTGGTTTGTTGCGATTTGTTGCGATTTGTTGCGATTTGTTGCGATTTGTTGCGATTTGTTGTGATTTGTTGCGATTTGTTGCGATTTGTTGGGATTTGTTGCGATTTGTTGCGATTTGTTGCGATTTGTTGCGATTTGTTGCGATTTGTTGCGATTTGTTGCGATTTGTTGCGATTTGTCGCGATTTGTTGTGATTTGTTGCGATTTGTTGCGATTTGTTGCGATTTGTTGCGATTTGTTGCGATTTGTTGCGATTTGTTGCGATTTGTTGCGATTTGTTGCGATTTGTTGCGATTTGTTGCGATTTGTTGCGATTTGTTGTGATTTGTTGTGATTTGTTGTGATTTGTTACGATTGGTTGCGATTGGTTGTGATTTGTTGCGATTTGTTGCGATTTGTTGCGATTTGTTGCGATTTGTTGCGATTTGTTGCGATTTGTTGCGATTTGTTGCGATTTGTTGCGATTTGTTGCGATTTGTTGCGATTTGTTGGGATTTGTTTTCGATTGGTTGTGATTGGTTGTGATTGGTTGCGATTTGTTGCGATTTGTTGCGCTTTTTTGCGATTTGTTGCGATTTGTTGCGATTTGTTGCGATTTGTTGCGATTTGTTGCGATTTGTTGCGATTTGTTGCGATTTGTTGCGATTGGTTGTGATTTGTTGCGATTTGTTGCGATTTGTTGCGATTTGTTGCGATTTGTTGCGATTTGTTGCGATTGGTTGTGATTGGTTGTGATTGGTTGCGATTTGTTGCGACTTGTTGCGCTTTTTTGCGATTTGTTGCGATTTTTTGCGATTTGTTGCGATTTGTTGCGATTTGTTGCGATTTGTTGCGATTTGTTGCGATTTGTTGCGATTTGTTGCGATTTGTTGCGATTTGCTGTGATTTGTTGTGATTTGTTGCGATTTGTTGCGATTTGTTGTGATTTGTTGCGATTTGTTGTGATTTGTTGCGATTTGTTGGGATTTGTTGCGATTTGTTGCGATTTGTTGTGATTTGTTGCGATTTGTTGCGATTTGTTGCGATTTGTTGCGATTTGTTGCGATTTGTTGCGATTTGTTGCGATTTGTTGTGATTTGTTGTGATTTGTTGCGATTTGTTGCGATTTGTTGTGATTTGTTGTGATTTGTTGCGATTTGTTGCGATTTGTTGTGATTTGTTGCGATTTGTTGCGATTTGTTGCGATTTGTTGCGATTTGTTGCGATTTGTTGCGATTTGTTGCGATTTGTTGCGATTTGTTGTGATTTGTTGCGATTTGTTGCGATTTGTTGTGATTTGTTGCGATTTGTTGTGATTTGTTGCGATTTGTTGTGATTTGTTGCGATTTGTTGCGATTGGTTGTGATTTGTTGTGATTTGTTGCGATTTGTTGTGATTTGTTGCGATTTGTTGCGATTTGTTGCGATTTGTTGCGATTTGTTGCGATTTGTTGCGATTTGTTGTGATTTGTTGCGATTTGTTGCGATTTGTTGCGATTTGTTGCGATTTGTTGCGATTTGTTGCGATTTGTTGCGATTTGTTGCGATTTGTTGCGATTTGTTGCGATTTGTTGTGATTTGTTGGGATTTGTTGCGATTTGTTGCGATTTGTTGCGATTTGTTGTGATTTGTTGCGATTTGTTGCGATTTGTTGTGATTTGTTGCGATTTGTTATGATTTGTTGCGATTTGTTGCGATTTGTTGCGATTTGTTGCGATTTGTTGCGATTTGTTGCGATTTGTTGCGATTTGTTGCGATTTGTTGCGATTTGTTGCGATTTGTTGTGATTTGTTGTGATTTGTTGTGATTTGTTGCGATTTGTTGCGATTTGTTGTGATTTGTTGCGATTTGTTGTGATTTGTTGCGATTTGTTGCGATTTGTTGTGATTTGTTGCGATTTGTTGCGATTTGTTGCGATTTCTTGTGATTTGTTGTGATTTGTTGTGGTTTGTTGCGATTTGTTGCGATTTGTTGCGATTTGTTGCGATTTGTTGCGATTTGTTGCGATTTGTTGCGATTTGTTTTGATTTGTTGTGATTTGTGGCGATTTGTTGCGATTTATTGCGATTTCTTGTGGTTTGTTGTGATTTGTTGTGGTTTGTTGCGATTTGTTGCGATTTGTTGCGATTTGTTGCGATTTGTTGCGATTTGTTGTGATTTGTTGCGATTTGTTGCGATTTGTTGCGATTTGTTGCGATTTGTTGCGATTTGTTGCGATTTGTTGCGATTTGTTGCGATTTGTTGCGATTTGTTGCGATTTGTTGCGATTTGTTGCGATTTGTTGTGATTTGTTGCGATTTGTTGCGATTTGTTGCGATTTGTTGCGATTTGTTGCGATTTGTTGCGATTTGTTGCGATTTGTTGCGATTTGTTGCGATTTGTTGCGATTTGTTGCGATTTGTTGCGATTTGTTGTGATTTGTTGTGATTTGTTGTGATTTGTTGTGATTTGTTGCGATTTGTTGTGATTTGTTGCGATTTGTTGCGATTTGTTGCGATTTGTTGTGATTTGTTGCGATTTGTTGCGATTTGTTGCGATTTGTTGCGATTTGTTGCGATTTGTTGCGATTTGTTGCGATTTGTTGGGATTTGTTTTCGATTGGTTGTGATTGGTTGTGATTTGTTGCGATTTGTTGCGATTTGTTGCGCTTTTTTGCGATTTGTTGCGATTTGTTGCGATTTGTTGCGATTTGTTGCGATTTGTTGCGATTTGTTGCGATTTGTTGCGATTTGTTGCGATTTGTTGTGATTTGTTGCGATTTGTTGCGATTTGTTGCGATTTGTTGCGATTTGTTGCGATTTGTTGCGATTTGTTGTGATTTGTTGTGATTTGTTGCGATTTGTTGCGTTTTGTTTTTTTTTGCGATTTGTTGCGATTTGTTGCGATTTGTTGCGATTTGTTGCGATTTGTTGCGATTTGTTGCGATTTGTTGCGATTTGTTGCGATTTGTTGCGATTTGTTGCGATTTGTTGTGATTTGTTGTGATTTGTTGCGATTTGTTGCGATTTGTTGTGATTTGTTGCGATTTGTTGTGATTTGTTGCGATTTGTTGGGATTTGTTGCGATTTGTTGCGATTTGTTGTGATTTGTTGCGATTTGTTGCGATTTGTTGCGATTTGTTGCGATTTGTTGCGATTTGTTGCGATTTGTTGCGATTTGTTGTGATTTGTTGTGATTTGTTGCGATTTGTTGCGATTTGTTGTGGTTTGTTGTGATTTGTTGCGATTTGTTGCGATTTGTTGCGATTTGTTGCGATTTGTTGCGATTTGTTGCGATTTGTTGCGATTTGTTGCGATTTGTTGCGATTTGTTGCGATTTGTTGCGATTTGTTGCGATTTGTTGTGATTTGTTGCGATTTGTTGCGATTTGTTGTGATTTGTTGCGATTTGTTGTGATTTGTTGCGATTTGTTGTGATTTGTTGCGATTTGTTGCGATTTGTTGTGATTTGTTGTGATTTGTTGCGATTTGTTGTGATTTGTTGCGATTTGTTGCGATTTGTTGCGATTTGTTGCGATTTGTTGCGATTTGTTGCGATTTGTTGCGATTTGTTGTGATTTGTTGCGATTTGTTGCGATTTGTTGCGATTTGTTGCGATTTGTTGCGATTTGTTGCGATTTGTTGCGATTTGTTGCGATTTGTTGCGATTTGTTGCGATTTGTTGTGATTTGTTGGGATTTGTTGCGATTTGTTGCGATTTGTTGCGATTTGTTGTGATTTGTTGCGATTTGTTGCGATTTGTTGTGATTTGTTGCGATTTGTTATGATTTGTTGCGATTTGTTGCGATTTGTTGCGATTTGTTGCGATTTGTTGTGATTTGTTGCGATTTGTTGCGATTTGTTGCGATTTGTTGCGATTTGTTGCGATTTGTTGTGATTTGTTGTGATTTGTTGTGATTTGTTGCGATTTGTTGCGATTTGTTGTGATTTGTTGCGATTTGTTGTGATTTGTTGCGATTTGTTGCGATTTGTTGCGATTTGTTGCGATTTGTTGCGATTTGTTGTGATTTGTTGTGATTTGTTGCGATTTGTTGCGATTTGTTGTGATTTGTTGCGATTTGTTGCGATCTCTATAGAGAAAATCAGCTATTAAAGGATGAAAACAAAGCTTTGAACGAAAGACTGGACAACCTTGGTTTTATCCTGGCCGATTTAAACTCTAAAGTAAAGCACGCCGAAGAAGAAAAGGCAAGCTTAATAACAACTATTCGTTTACTCCAACAAGATGCAAATGAGTGGAATGTTGTGAAGTCTAAAAAAGACGACTATCCAATAAAGAATGCTGAATTTAAAGCAAGAGATAAGAGTACCCCGCATCTGAGGGATGGTTTAGGAGTTGGAAGTCGATTTTCCGTATTAGATGACGAAGTCGAAGGTTCAAAGGATGAACTATCGATCAAAAATCCTCCTAAATCGAAAAGCCAGACGACTAAATTGAAGAAAAATCAGAAAAATCAGACGACAACATCGCGATCGAAGAAAGATGAAACAGCTAGAGCAAAGGTTAAGGGGCAAACTGATGAGAAGACAACGAAGCGTACTTTTAACAACGCAACACCAACAACAGTAATTTTGGGAGATTCAATGATCAGGCGTATACAAGGATGGAGATTGGGGAGAAAGGTTGGCCATAGAGTAGTTGTCAAACCATTTTCTGGGGCGACAACCACTGACATGAGAGACCATATGAAACCTTCATTAAGAAGAAAACCTGAACGGGTAATTTTGCATATTGGAACAAATGATTTGAAAGGCTCAAGTCCTGTTGAAATAGCTGATAATATCGTCGACTTAGCCAGAATGATTGAAAATGAATCCGACGCTGAAATTGTACTGTCCGAAATAATAACAAGGGCAGATAATATTCCAGATGAAAATGTTAAGAAAATTAATAAACTAGTAAATAGATACGCTAACCAAAATGGCTGGGGAATAATACGTAACGACAATATCACGAAGCATCACCTGGACGAAAAAGGACTGCATTTGAATGAGAAAGGTATTTCTATTATGATTAATAATTTAGTTACATATTTTTCTAAATGATCTTGGATAGGCCGTTGCTCCAGAGAACCAACCCTATTCACATCCTGTAGTGCACATCCAGAAACTAGTTCATTGTCATACGAAAATAATTTAACCCCCATTTTAACGCTGGGTCTTCCTAAAACCAGAGGTTTTAAATTGGCTGCTATTAATATAACTAGTCTCCCAAAATATATTGATCAACTTCGGGCATATATGATCACTAAACCCATTGATATCTTAGCTGTTAACGAAACACGATTGGATGATACTATCCATGATAACGAAATGTGTATTAACGGCTATGTATTAGAAAGAAACGATCGAAATAGAAATGGAGGAGGCGTGGCACTATACATCAGAAATACTATTAATTATGATTGTGATAATACTTTAAACTTAAGGGAATTAAACCTTGAATGGCTTTGTATTAAGGTTAAAAAAACAAAAACAAAACCATTTCTTGTTGCAACATGGTATAGACCCCCGAATTCACCAGTGAGTGTTATGGATACGTTCGAATGCCTTTTAGAGAATCTGGAATCTCAAGATATTGAAATTAATATATTGGGAGATTTAAACTGTGATGTTAGTGCCACTCCTGTCGATCATAATACAAGCGGATTACTTGAAATATGTAATACTTATCAATACAAGCAACTCATTGAACAACCAACACGTACAACAAAAAATACGGCTACCACTATAGATCTATTTTTGACTAATGATTCCACAATATTTTCTCATTATGGAACTTCAGATATAGCCATTAGTGATCATAACCTGATATATGCCATAAGAAAATTACCATCTTTGAAATCCAGTCCTAAAATAATATTATCAAGACAATACAAAAATTTTGATTGTGGTAAATTTAGAGAAGACCTTGCGTTAATTTCATGGGAAAATATTGGAAATCAAAATGATCCAAACTCAGCCTGGGGAGTCTGGAAGGAATGTTTCCTCTCCGTTTGTAATTATCATGCTCCTTTAAAACGTAAAAAGGTTCGAAATAAGCCAGCACCATGGTTGACTTCAGATTTGAAGAAATTGATGTTTGAAAGAGACAGGCTTAAAAAAATAGCTAATCGACTTAAAACAGAGAAAGCTTTTCTAGACTATAGAGTCATTAGAAACAAAGTCAATGAAAACATTAAATCTTCCAAAATACGATACTACAACTCGTACTTCAATGAGAATCGTAAAAATATTAAGAAAGCGTGGAGAGGGGTTAATGACATACTAGGTAAAAACCCGAAATCAACTTTTATTAGTCATATTAATTATGATAATAAAAGTTGTACATCACCACGAGAGATAAGTAGTGCACTGAATTCACACTTTACAGATATTGGACCCAAATTAGCCTCTCAGATACCACTATCTAGTAGAGATTTCACAGAATACATTAACCCTACTGAGCATTCTTTCAATATATCTCAGGTATCAAACGATAAAATAAACGAACTAATAAATGCTCTACCACTAAACAAAGCATGTGGTCTTGATGGAATCTCTGCTCGATTGTTGAAAGATGCGGCTCCCATAATTGTGCCATCTTTGACTTTTATTATCAATCTTTCAATCAGAACTGGAATTTTCCCTGATGATTGGAAGATTGCCAAGGTGACACCAATATATAAAGATGAAGATAAAGCCAATCCGAATAACTACAGACCAATATCTGTTTTACCAGTTGTTACCAAACTGATTGAAAGAGTTATTTTTGATCAATTGTACAGTTATCTGACAGGGCACAACTTACTTACAGAATCGCAATCTGGATTTAGACCTCAACATTCGACTATGACGGCTTTGTTAGATGCCGTAAACGATTGGTATTCAAATATAGATAGAGGCCTTTTAAATGGAATAATTTTTTTGGACCTAAAAAAGGCTTTTGACACCATGGACCATCAAATTTTGTTACATAAACTAAAATTATATGGTGTCTGCCAATCAAGTTTAGTTTGGTTTACTTCCTATTTAAAAGAACGTAAGCAAAGTACATTTTCAAACGGTGTCCTGTCGGATAGCTGTGCTATAAATTGTGGAATTCCACAAGGTTCAATACTTGGTCCGTTACTCTTCTTAGTTTATATTAACGATTTACCATCTTGTGATCTATTTTCCAAAGTACGAATGTATGCAGATGACACTAGTCTTACTATAGCTAGTGATAATGTGCATGTACTAGAGCAACAAATGAATCACGATATGTCTGAAATACATACATGGTTACAAGCCAACAAACTAAGTCTAAATGTCGTGAAAACTAAATATATGATAATAGCAAGTCAGCATAAAATACGACACCTCACACATCAATTTCAAATTGAAGTTAACCACCAACTTTAAAAAGAGAGAAAGGATATAAATATCTCGGGGTTGAAATAGATGACTCCTTAACTTGGAAAGATCATATTTGTAAAATCTCTAAGAAAATATCTGGGGGGATAGGTGCATTAAAACGGGTCAGACAACTTGTGCCATTTGAATTATTACTTACTATGTATAATTCATTAGTACTGCCGTATTTCGATTACTGCAGTGCAGTTTGGGGAAGTTGCGGTAGAGGATTTTCCGATACACTTCAAAAGTTACAAAACAGAGCTGCCAGAGTAGTTACTTTTTCAAGTTATAACAGACAATCTACTGAGTTGCTGGATGAGCTTAAATGGGATAATCTTGAAATAAGGAGATCGAAACAACTAGCTGTGATGATGTATAAAATAATGATTAACAGGGCACCAAGTTATTTAACTAACATGTTTGAGAACATAACTTCTGTACATTCTCATAACTTGAGAAACTCAGAGTATAATGTTTATGTCCCAAGACCATATACTGAAGCTGGCAAAAACAGCTTTCATTATCAGGGAGCGGTTCTCTGGAATAGTCTATCGAGAGATATAAGATGTCAAGACAATGTGAGATCTTTTAAAAAATATTTAAATCGTAGTTAGGTTATTATAGTTATTAGGTATTATTATAAAAGATTGTAAATAATTCATACGTATTCTATATATTTGTAATTGCTTGTATTTTTATTTTTTTTTTTTTTTTTTTTTTTTTTTTTATATATATATATTTGTAATTATTCTTAAAAATTGTACACGGCTCACTGGAAGAGCATGTATTAATGAAGTGATACCGTGTTTAAATAAAGATTATTGATTGATTGATTGATTGATTTGTTGCGATTTGTTGTGATTTGTTGTGATTTGTTGCGATTTGTTGCGATTTGTTGTGATTTGTTGTGGTTTGTTGCGATTTGTTGCGATTTGTTGCGATTTGTTGCGATTTGTTGCGATTTGTTGCGATTTGTTGTGATTTGTTGCGATTTGTTGCGATTTGTTGCGATTTGTTGCGATTTGTTGTGATTTGTTGCGATTTGTTGCGATTTGTTGCGATTTGTTGCGATTTGTTGTGATTTGTTGCGATTTGTTGCGATTTGTTGTGATTTGTTGCGATTTGTTGCGATTTGTTGTGATTTGTTGTGATTTGTTGCGATTTGTTGCGATTTGTTGCGATTTGTTGTGATTTGTTGCGATTTGTTGCGATTTGTTGCGATTTGTTGCGATTTGTTGTGATTTGTTGTGATTTGTTGCGATTTGTTGCGATTTGTTGCGATTTGTTGTGATTTGTTGTGATTTGTTGATTTGTTGCGATTTGTTGCGATTTGTTGCGATTTGTTGCGATTTGTTGCGATTTGTTGCGATTTGTTGCGATTTGTTGTGATTTGTTGCGATTTGTTGCGATTTGTTGTGATTTGTTGTGATTTGTTGCGATTTGTTGCGATTTGTTGCGATTTGTTGTGATTTGTTGCGATTTGTTGTGATTTGTTGCGATTTGTTGCGATTTGTTGCGATTTGTTGCGATTTGTTGCGATTTGTTGCGATTTGTTGCGATTTGTTGCGATTTGTTGTGATTTGTTGCGATTTGTTGCGATTTGTTGTGATTTGTTGCGATTTGTTGCGATTTGTTGCGATTTGTTGCGATTTGTTGCGATTTGTTGCGATTTGTTGCGATTTGTTGTGATTTGTTGCGATTTGTTGTGATTTGTTGCGATTTGTTGTGATTTGTTGCGATTTGTTGCGATTTGTTGCGATTTGTTGTGATTTGTTGCGATTTGTTGCGATTTGTTGTGATTTGTTGCGATTTGTTGCGATTTGTTGCGATTTGTTGTGATTTGTTGCGATTTGTTGTGATTTGTTGCGATTTGTTGTGATTTGTTGCGATTTGTTGCGATTTGTTGTGATTTGTTGTGATTTGTTGCGATTTGTTGTGATTTGTTGCGATTTGTTGTGATTTGTTGCGATTTGTTGCGATTTGTTGCGATTTGTTGCGATTTGTTGCGATTTGTTGCGATTTGTTGCGATTTGTTGTGATTTGTTGCGATTTGTTGTGATTTGTTGCGATTTGTTGTGATTTGTTGCGATTTGTTGTGATTTGTTGCGATTTGTTGTGATTTGTTGTGATTTGTTGCGATTTGTTGCGATTTGTTGCGATTTGTTGTGATTTGTTGTGATTTGTTGCGATTTGTTGTGATTTGTTGCGATTTGTTGCGATTTGTTGCGATTTGTTGTGATTTGTTGCGATTTGTTGCGATTTGTTGCGATTTGTTGCGATTTGTTGCGATTTGTTGCGATTTGTTGCGATTTGTTGCGATTTGTTGTGATTTGTTGCGATTTGTTGCGATTTGTTGTGATTTGTTGCGATTTGTTGTGATTTGTTGCGATTTGTTGCGATTTGTTGCGATTTGTTGCGATTTGTTGTGATTTGTTGCGATTTGTTGCGATTTGTTGCGATTTGTTGCGATTTGTTGCGATTTGTTGCGATTTGTTGCGATTTGTTGCGATTTGTTGTGATTTGTTGTGATTTGTTGCGATTTGTTGCGATTTGTTGTGATTTGTTGCGATTTGTTGTGATTTGTTGCGATTTGTTGCGATTTGTTGCGATTTGTTGCGATTTGTTGCGATTTGTTGTGATTTGTTGTGATTTGTTGCGATTTGTTGCGATTTGTTGTGATTTGTTGCGATTTGTTGCGATTTGTTGCGATTTGTTGCGATTTGTTGCGATTTGTTGTGATTTGTTGCGATTTGTTGCGATTTGTTGTGATTTGTTGCGATTTGTTGCGATTTGTTGCGATTTGTTGCGATTTGTTGCGATTTGTTGCGATTTGTTGTGATTTGTTGTGATTTGTTGCGATTTGTTGCGATTTGTTGTGATTTGTTGCGATTTGTTGTGATTTGTTGCGATTTGTTGCGATTTGTTGTGATTTGTTGTGATTTGTTGCGATTTGTTGTGATTTGTTGCGATTTGTTGCGATTTGTTGCGATTTGTTGCGATTTGTTGCGATTTGTTGTGATTTGTTGCGATTTGTTGCGATTTGTTGTGATTTGTTGCGATTTGTTGTGATTTGTTGCGATTTGTTGCGATTTGTTGCGATTTGTTGCGATTTGTTGCGATTTGTTGCGATTTGTTGTGATTTGTTGCGATTTGTTGTGATTTGTTGCGATTTGTTGCGATTTGTTGTGATTTGTTGCGATTTGTTGCGATTTGTTGTGATTTGTTGCGATTTGTTGCGATTTGTTGCGATTTGTTGCGATTTGTTGTTGCGATTTGTTGCGATTTGTTGCGATTTGTTGCGATTTGTTGCGATTTGTTGTGATTTGTTGTGATTTGTTGTGATTTGTTGCGATTTGTTGCGATTTGTTGCGATTTGTTGCGATTTGTTGTGATTTGTTGCGATTTGTTGCGATTTGTTGCGATTTGTTGCGATTTGTTGCGATTTGTTGTGATTTGTTGTGATTTGTTGCGATTTGTTGCGATTTGTTGTGATTTGTTGCGATTTGTTGCGATTTGTTGCGATTTGTTGCGATTTGTTGTGATTTGTTGCGATTTGTTGCGATTTGTTGCGATTTGTTGTGATTTGTTGCGATTTGTTGCGATTTGTTGCGATTTGTTGCGATTTGTTGCGATTTGTTGCGATTTGTTGTGATTTGTTGCGATTTGTTGCGATTTGTTGCGATTGGTTGCGATTGGTTGTGATTTGTTGCGATTTGTTGCGATTTGTTGCGATTTGTTGCGATTTGTTGTGATTTGTTGCGATTTGTTGCGATTTGTTGTGATTTGTTGCGATTTGTTGCGATTTGTTGTGATTTGTTGTGATTTGTTGCGATTTGTTGCGATTTGTTGTGATTTGTTGCGATTTGTTGTGATTTGTTGCGATTTGTTGCGATTTGTTGCGATTTGTTGCGATTTGTTGTGATTTGTTGCGATTTGTTGCGATTTGTTGCGATTTGTTGCGATTTGTTGTGATTTGTTGCGATTTGTTGTGATTTGTTGCGATTTGTTGCGATTTGTTGCGATTTGTTGCGATTTGTTGCGATTTGTTGCGATTTGTTGCGATTTGTTGCGATTTGTTGCGATTTGTTGTGATTTGTTGTGATTTGTTGCGATTTGTTGCGATTTGTTGCGATTTGTTGTGATTTGTTGCGATTTGTTGTGATTTGTTGCGATTTGTTGCGATTTGTTGCGATTTGTTGCGATTTGTTGCGATTTGTTGCGATTTGTTGCGATTTGTTGTGCGATTTGTTGCGATTTGTTGCGATTTGTTGCGATTTGTTGTGATTTGTTGCGATTTGTTGTGATTTGTTGCGATTTGTTGTGATTTGTTGCGATTTGTTGCGATTTGTTGCGATTTGTTGCGATTTGTTGTGATTTGTTGCGATTTGTTGCGATTTGTTGTGATTTGTTGCGATTTGTTGCGATTTGTTGCGATTTGTTGCGATTTGTTGCGATTTGTTGCGATTTGTTGCGATTTGTTGTGATTTGTTGCGATTTGTTGTGATTTGTTGCGATTTGTTGTGATTTGTTGCGATTTGTTGCGATTTGTTGCGATTTGTTGTGATTTGTTGCGATTTGTTGCGATTTGTTGTGATTTGTTGCGATTTGTTGCGATTTGTTGCGATTTGTTGTGATTTGTTGCGATTTGTTGTGATTTGTTGCGATTTGTTGGGATTTGTTGCGATTTGTTGCGATTTGTTGTGATTTGTTGTGATTTGTTGCGATTTGTTGTGATTTGTTGCGATTTGTTGTGATTTGTTGCGATTTGTTGCGATTTGTTGCGATTTGTTGCGATTTGTTGCGATTTGTTGCGATTTGTTGCGATTTGTTGCGATTTGTTGTGATTTGTTGCGATTTGTTGTGATTTGTTGCGATTTGTTGTGATTTGTTGCGATTTGTTGTGATTTGTTGCGATTTGTTGTGATTTGTTGTGATTTGTTGCGATTTGTTGCGATTTGTTGCGATTTGTTGTGATTTGTTGTGATTTGTTGCGATTTGTTGTGATTTGTTGCGATTTGTTGCGATTTGTTGCGATTTGTTGTGATTTGTTGCGATTTGTTGCGATTTGTTGCGATTTGTTGCGATTTGTTGCGATTTGTTGCGATTTGTTGCGATTTGTTGCGATTTGTTGTGATTTGTTGCGATTTGTTGCGATTTGTTGCGATTTGTTGTGATTTGTTGCGATTTGTTGTGATTTGTTGCGATTTGTTGCGATTTGTTGCGATTTGTTGTGATTTGTTGCGATTTGTTGTGATTTGTTGCGATTTGTTGTGATTTGTTGCGATTTGTTGCGATTGGTTGTGATTTGTTGTGATTTGTTGCGATTTGTTGTGATTTGTTGCGATTTGTTGCGATTTGTTGCGATTTGTTGCGATTTGTTGCGATTGGTTGTGATTTGTTGCGATTTGTTGCGATTTGTTGCGATTTGTTGCGATTTGTTGTGATTTGTTGCGATTTGTTGCGATTTGTTGCGATTTGTTGCGATTTGTTGCGATTTGTTGTGATTTGTTGCGATTTGTTGCGATTTGTTGCGATTTGTTGCGATTTGTTGTGATTTGTTGCGATTTGTTGCGATTTGTTGTGATTTGTTGCGATTTGTTGTGATTTGTTGCGATTTGTTGCGATTTGTTGCGATTTGTTGCGATTTGTTGCGATTTGTTGCGATTTGTTGCGATTTGTTGCGATTTGTTGCGATTTGTTGCGATTTGTTGCGATTTGTTGTGATTTGTTGTGATTTGTTGCGATTTGTTGCGATTTGTTGTGATTTGTTGTGATTTGTTGCGATTTGTTGCGATTTGTTGCGATTTGTTGCGATTTGTTGCGATTTGTTGCGATTTGTTGCGATTTGTTGCGATTTGTTGCGATTTGTTGATTTGTTGCGATTTGTTGCGATTTGTTGCGATTTGTTGCGATTTGTTGCGATTTGTTGTGATTTGTTGCGATTTGTTGTGATTTGTTGCGATTTGTTGTGATTTGTTGCGATTTGTTGCGATTTGTTGTGATTTGTTGCGATTTGTTGCGATTTGTTGTGATTTGTTGCGATTTGTTGCGATTTGTTGCGATTTGTTGCGATTTGTTGCGATTTGTTGTGATTTGTTGCGATTTGTTGCGATTTGTTGCGATTTGTTGCGATTTGTTGTGATTTGTTGCGATTTGTTGCGATTTGTTGCGATTTGTTGCGATTTGTTGTGATTTGTTGCGATTTGTTGCGATTTGTTGCGATTTGTTGCGATTTGTTGTGATTTGTTGCGATTTGTTGCGATTTGTTGTGATTTGTTGCGATTTGTTGTGATTTGTTGCGATTTGTTGCGATTTGTTGCGATTTGTTGCGATTTGTTGCGATTTGTTGCGATTTGTTGCGATTTGTTGCGATTTGTTGCGATTTGTTGTGATTTGTTGTGATTTGTTGTGATTTGTTGCGATTTGTTGCGATTTGTTGTGATTTGTTGCGATTTGTTGCGATTTGTTGTGATTTGTTGCGATTTGTTGCGATTTGTTGCGATTTGTTGCGATTTGTTGCGATTTGTTGTGATTTGTTGCGATTTGTTGCGATTTGTTGTGATTTGTTGCGATTTGTTGCGATTTGTTGCGATTTGTTGCGATTTGTTGTGATTTGTTGCGATTTGTTGCGATTTGTTGCGATTTGTTGCGATTTGTTGCGATTTGTTGCGATTTGTTGCGATTTGTTGCGATTTGTTGCGATTTGTTGCGATTTGTTGCGATTTGTTGCGATTTGTTGTGATTTGTTGTGATTTGTTGTGATTTGTTGCGATTTGTTGCGATTTGTTGTGATTTGTTGCGATTTGTTGTGATTTGTTGCGATTTGTTGCGATTTGTTGCGATTTGTTGCGATTTGTTGCGATTTGTTGCGATTTGTTGTGATTTGTTGTGATTTGTTGCGATTTGTTGCGATTTGTTGTGATTTGTTGCGATTTGTTGCGATTTGTTGCGATTTGTTGCGATTTGTTGTGATTTGTTGCGATTTGTTGCGATTTGTTGCGATTTGTTGTGATTTGTTGATTTGTTGCGATTTGTTGCGATTTGTTGCGATTTGTTGCGATTTGTTGCGATTTGTTGCGATTTGTTGCGATTTGTTGCGATTTGTTGCGATTTGTTGTGATTTGTTGCGATTTGTTGCGATTTGTTGTGATTTGTTGCGATTTGTTGTGATTTGTTGCGATTTGTTGTGATTTGTTGTGATTTGTTGCGATTTGTTGCGATTTGTTGCGATTTGTTGCGATTTGTTGCGATTTGTTGTGATTTGTTGCGATTTGTTGCGATTTGTTGCGATTTGTTGCGATTTGTTGTGATTTGTTGCGATTTGTTGCGATTTGTTGCGATTTGTTGCGATTTGTTGTGATTTGTTGCGATTTGTTGCGATTTGTTGCGATTTGTTGCGATTTGTTGCGATTTGTTGTGATTTGTTGCGATTTGTTGCGATTTGTTGCGATTTGTTGCGATTTGTTGTGATTTGTTGCGATTTGTTGCGATTTGTTGTGATTTGTTGCGATTTGTTGCGATTTGTTGCGATTTGTTGCGATTTGTTGCGATTTGTTGCGATTTGTTGTGATTTGTTGCGATTTGTTGCGATTTGTTGCGATTTGTTGCGATTTGTTGCGATTTGTTGTGATTTGTTGCGATTTGTTGCGATTTGTTGCGATTTGTTGCGATTTGTTGTGATTTGTTGCGATTTGTTGCGATTTGTTGTGATTTGTTGCGATTTGTTGTGATTTGTTGCGATTTGTTGCGATTTGTTGTGATTTGTTGCGATTTGTTGTGATTTGTTGCGATTTGTTGTGATTTGTTGCGATTTGTTGCGATTTGTTGTGATTTGTTGCGATTTGTTGCGATTTGTTGTGATTTGTTGCGATTTGTTGCGATTTGTTGCGATTTGTTGTGATTTGTTGTGATTTGTTGTGATTTGTTGCGATTTGTTGCGATTTGTTGTGATTTGTTGCGATTTGTTGTGATTTGTTGCGATTTGTTGTGATTTGTTGCGATTTGTTGCGATTTGTTGTGATTTGTTGCGATTTGTTGCGATTTGTTGTGATTTGTTGCGATTTGTTGCGATTTGTTGCGATTTGTTGTGATTTGTTGTGATTTGTTGCGATTTGTTGCGATTTGTTGTGATTTGTTGTGATTTGTTGCGATTTGTTGCGATTTGTTGCGATTTGTTGCGATTTGTTGCGATTTGTTGCGATTTGTTGCGATTTGTTGCGATTTGTTGCGATTTGTTGCGATTTGTTGCGATTTGTTGCGATTTGTTGCGATTTGTTGTGATTTGTTGCGATTTGTTGCGATTTGTTGTGATTTGTTGCGATTTGTTGTGATTTGTTGCGATTTGTTATGATTTGTTGCGATTTGTTGCGATTTGTTGTGATTTGTTGCGATTTGTTGCGATTTGTTGTGATTTGTTGCGATTTGTTGCGATTTGTTGCGATTTGTTGCGATTTGTTGCGATTTGTTGTGATTTGTTGCGATTTGTTGCGATTTGTTGCGATTTGTTGCGATTTGTTGTGATTTGTTGCGATTTGTTGCGATTTGTTGCGATTTGTTGCGATTTGTTGTGATTTGTTGCGATTTGTTGCGATTTGTTGCGATTTGTTGTGATTTGTTGCGATTTGTTGCGATTTGTTGTGATTTGTTGCGATTTGTTGCGATTTGTTGTGATTTGTTGCGATTTGTTGCGATTTGTTGCGATTTGTTGTGATTTGTTGTGATTTGTTGCGATTTGTTGCGATTTGTTGTGATTTGTTGCGATTTGTTGCGATTTGTTGCGATTTGTTGCGATTTGTTGCGATTTGTTGCGATTTCTTGCGATTTGTTGCGATTTGTTGCGATTTGTTGCGATTTGTTGTGATTTGTTGCGATTTGTTGCGATTTGTTGTGATTTGTTGCGATTTGTTGCGATTTGTTGCGATTTGTTGTGATTTGTTGCGATTTGTTGTGATTTGTTGCGATTTGTTGTGATTTGTTGCGATTTGTTGCGATTTGTTGTGATTTGTTGTGATTTGTTGCGATTTGTTGTGATTTGTTGCGATTTGTTGCGATTTGTTGCGATTTGTTGCGATTTGTTGCGATTTGTTGCGATTTGTTGCGATTTGTTGCGATTTGTTGCGATTTGTTGCGATTTGTTGCGATTTGTTGCGATTTGTTGTGATTTGTTGCGATTTGTTGTGATTTGTTGCGATTTGTTGCGATTTGTTGCGATTTGTTGCGATTTGTTGCGATTTGTTGCGATTTGTTGTGATTTGTTGCGATTTGTTGCGATTTGTTGTGATTTGTTGCGATTTGTTGCGATTTGTTGCGATTTGTTGCGATTTGTTGCGATTTGTTGCGATTTGTTGCGATTTGTTGTGATTTGTTGCGATTTGTTGTGATTTGTTGCGATTTGTTGTGATTTGTTGCGATTTGTTGCGATTTGTTGCGATTTGTTGTGATTTGTTGCGATTTGTTGCGATTTGTTGTGATTTGTTGCGATTTGTTGCGATTTGTTGCGATATGTTGTGATTTGTTGCGATTTGTTGTGATTTGTTGCGATTTGATGTGATTTGTTGCGATTTGTTGCGATTTGTTGTGATTTGTTGTGATTTGTGGCGATTTGTTGTGATTTGTTGCGATTTGTTGTGATTTGTTGCGATTTGTTGCGATTTGTTGCGATTTGTTGCGATTTGTTGCGATTTGTTGCGATTTGTTGCGATTTGTTGTGATTTGTTGCGATTTGTTGTGATTTGTTGCGATTTGTTGTGATTTGTTGCGATTTGTTGTGATTTGTTGCGATTTGTTGTGATTTGTTGTGATTTGTTGCGATTTGTTGCGATTTGTTGCGATTTGTTGTGATTTGTTGCGATTTGTTGCGATTTGTTGTGATTTGTTGCGATTTGTTGCGATTTGTTGTGATTTGTTGTGATTTGTTGCGATTTGTTGCGATTTGTTGCGATTTGTTGCGATTTGTTGTGATTTGTTGCGATTTGTTGCGATTTGTTGTGATTTGTTGCGATTTGTTGCGATTTGTTGCGATTTGTTGTGATTTGTTGCGATTTGTTGTGATTTGTTGCGATTTGTTGCGATTTGTTGCGATTTGTTGTGATTTGTTGCGATTTGTTGTGATTTGTTGCGATTTGTTGTGATTTGTTGCGATTTGTTGCGATTTGTTGCGATTTGTTGTGATTTGTTGCGATTTGTTGTGATTTGTTGCGATTTGTTGCGATTTGTTGCGATTTGTTGCGATTTGTTGCGATTTGTTGTGATTTGTTGCGATTTGTTGCGATTTGTTGTGATTTGTTGCGATTTGTTGTGATTTGTTGCGATTTGTTGCGATTTGTTGCGATTTGTTGCGATTTGTTGCGATTTGTTGTGATTTGTTGCGATTTGTTGCGATTTGTTGCGATTTGTTGCGATTTGTTGTGATTTGTTGCGATTTGTTGCGATTTGTTGTGATTTGTTGCGATTTGTTATGATTTGTTGCGATTTGTTGCGATTTGTTGCGATTTGTTGCGATTTGTTGCGATTTGTTGCGATTTGTTGCGATTTGTTGCGATTTGTTGCGATTTGTTGCGATTTGTTGCGATTTGTTGTGATTTGTTACGATTTGTTGCGATTTGTTGCGATTTGTTGTGGTTTGTTGTGGTTTGTTGCGATTTGTTGCGATTTGTTGCGATTTGTTGCGATTTGTTGCGATTTGTTGCGATTTGTTGCGATTTGTTGCGATTTGTTGCGATTTGTTGCGATTTGTTGCGATTTGTTGCGATTTGTTGTGATTTGTTGCGATTTGTTGCGATTTGTTGTGATTTGTTGCGATTTGTTGTGATTTGTTGCGATTTGTTGTGATTTGTTGCGATTTGTTGCGATTGGTTGTGATTTGTTGCGATTTGTTGCGATTTGTTGTGATTTGTTGCGATTTGTTGCGATTTGTTGCGATTTGTTGCGATTTGTTGCGATTTGTTGCGATTTGTTGTGATTTGTTGCGATTTGTTGCGATTTGTTGCGATTTGTTGCGATTTGTTGTGATTTGTTGCGATTTGTTGCGATTTGTTGCGATTTGTTGCGATTTGTTGTGATTTGTTGCGATTTGTTGCGATTTGTTGCGATTTGTTGCGATTTGTTGTGATTTGTTGCGATTTGTTGCGATTTGTTGTGATTTGTTGCGATTTGTTATGATTTGTTGCGATTTGTTGCGATTTGTTGCGATTTGTTGCGATTTGTTGCGATTTGTTGCGATTTGTTGCGATTTGTTGCGATTTGTTGCGATTTGTTGTGATTTGTTGCGATTTGTTGTGATTTGTTGCGATTTGTTGCGATTTGTTGTGATTTGTTGCGATTTGTTGCGATTTGTTGTGATTTGTTGCGATTTGTTGCGATTTGTTGCGATTTGTTGCGATTTGTTGCGATTTGTTGTGATTTGTTGCGATTTGTTGCGATTTGTTGTGATTTGTTGCGATTTGTTGCGATTTGTTGCGATTTGTTGCGATTTGTTGTGATTTGTTGCGATTTGTTGCGATTTGTTGCGATTTGTTGCGATTTGTTGCGATTTGTTGCGATTTGTTGCGATTTGTTGCGATTTGTTGCGATTTGTTGCGATTTGTTGCGATTTGTTGCGATTTGTTGTGATTTGTTGTGATTTGTTGTGATTTGTTGCGATTTGTTGCGATTTGTTGTGATTTGTTGCGATTTGTTGTGATTTGTTGCGATTTGTTGCGATTTGTTGCGATTTGTTGCGATTTGTTGCGATTTGTTGCGATTTGTTGTGATTTGTTGTGATTTGTTGCGATTTGTTGCGATTTGTTGTGATTTGTTGCGATTTGTTGCGATTTGTTGCGATTTGTTGCGATTTGTTGTGATTTGTTGTGATTTGTTGCGATTTGTTGCGATTTGTTGTGATTTGTTGTGATTTGTTGCGATTTGTTGCGATTTGTTGCGATTTGTTGCGATTTGTTGCGATTTGTTGCGATTTGTTGCGATTTGTTGCGATTTGTTGCGATTTGTTGCGATTTGTTGCGATTTGTTGTGATTTGTTGCGATTTGTTGCGATTTGTTGTGATTTGTTGCGATTTGTTGTGATTTGTTGCGATTTGTTGTGATTTGTTGTGATTTGTTGCGATTTGTTGCGATTTGTTGCGATTTGTTGCGATTTGTTGCGATTTGTTGTGATTTGTTGCGATTTGTTGCGATTTGTTGCGATTTGTTGCGATTTGTTGTGATTTGTTGCGATTTGTTGCGATTTGTTGCGATTTGTTGCGATTTGTTGTGATTTGTTGCGATTTGTTGCGATTTGTTGCGATTTGTTGCGATTTGTTGCGATTTGTTGTGATTTGTTGCGATTTGTTGCGATTTGTTGCGATTTGTTGCGATTTGTTGTGATTTGTTGCGATTTGTTGCGATTTGTTGTGATTTGTTGATTTTTGTTGCGATTTGTTGCGATTTGTTGCGATTTGTTGCGATTTGTTGCGATTTGTTGTGATTTGTTGCGATTTGTTGCGATTTGTTGCGATTTGTTGCGATTTGTTGCGATTTGTTGTGATTTGTTGCGATTTGTTGCGATTTGTTGCGATTTGTTGCGATTTGTTGTGATTTGTTGCGATTTGTTGCGATTTGTTGTGATTTGTTGCGATTTGTTATGATTTGTTGCGATTTGTTGCGATTTGTTGTGATTTGTTGCGATTTGTTGTGATTTGTTGCGATTTGTTGTGATTTGTTGCGATTTGTTGCGATTTGTTGTGATTTGTTGCGATTTGTTGCGATTTGTTGTGATTTGTTGCGATTTGTTGCGATTTGTTGCGATTTGTTGTGATTTGTTGTGATTTGTTGTGATTTGTTGCGATTTGTTGCGATTTGTTGTGATTTGTTGCGATTTGTTGTGATTTGTTGCGATTTGTTGTGATTTGTTGCGATTTGTTGCGATTTGTTGTGATTTGTTGCGATTTGTTGCGATTTGTTGTGATTTGTTGCGATTTGTTGCGATTTGTTGCGATTTGTTGTGATTTGTTGTGATTTGTTGCGATTTGTTGCGATTTGTTGTGATTTGTTGTGGTTTGTTGCGATTTGTTGCGATTTGTTGCGATTTGTTGCGATTTGTTGCGATTTGTTGCGATTTGTTGCGATTTGTTGCGATTTGTTGCGATTTGTTGCGATTTGTTGCGATTTGTTGCGATTTGTTGCGATTTGTTGTGATTTGTTGCGATTTGTTGCGATTTGTTGTGATTTGTTGCGATTTGTTGTGATTTGTTGCGATTTGTTATGATTTGTTGCGATTTGTTGCGATTTGTTGTGATTTGTTGCGATTTGTTGCGATTTGTTGTGATTTGTTGCGATTTGTTGCGATTTGTTGCGATTTGTTGCGATTTGTTGCGATTTGTTGTGATTTGTTGCGATTTGTTGCGATTTGTTGCGATTTGTTGCGATTTGTTGTGATTTGTTGCGATTTGTTGCGATTTGTTGCGATTTGTTGCGATTTGTTGTGATTTGTTGCGATTTGTTGCGATTTGTTGCGATTTGTTGTGATTTGTTGCGATTTGTTGCGATTTGTTGTGATTTGTTGCGATTTGTTGCGATTTGTTGTGATTTGTTGCGATTTGTTGCGATTTGTTGCGATTTGTTGTGATTTGTTGTGATTTGTTGCGATTTGTTGCGATTTGTTGAGATTTGTTGTGGTTTGTTGCGATTTGTTGCGATTTGTTGCGATTTGTTGCGATTTGTTGCGATTTGTTGCGATTTGTTGCGATTTGTTGTGATTTGTTGCGATTTGTTGTGATTTGTTGCGATTTGTTGTGATTTGTTGCGATTTGTTGCGATTTGTTGTGATTTGTTGTGATTTGTTGCGATTTGTTGTGATTTGTTGCGATTTGTTGCGATTTGTTGCGATTTGTTGCGATTTGTTGCGATTTGTTGTGATTTGTTGCGATTTGTTGCGATTTGTTGCGATTTGTTGCGATTTGTTGTGATTTGTTGCGATTTGTTGCGATTTGTTGCGATTTGTTGCGATTTGTTGCGATTTGTTGTGATTTGTTGCGATTTGTTGCGATTTGTTGCGATTTGTTGCGATTTGTTGTGATTTGTTGCGATTTGTTGCGATTTGTTGTGATTTGTTGCGATTTGTTATGATTTGTTGCGATTTGTTGCGATTTGTTGCGATTTGTTGCGATTTGTTGCGATTTGTTGCGATTTGTTGCGATTTGTTGCGATTTGTTGCGATTTGTTGCGATTTGTTGCGATTTGTTGTGATTTGTTGTGATTTGTTGCGATTTGTTGCGATTTGTTGTGGTTTGTTGTGGTTTGTTGCGATTTGTTGCGATTTGTTGCGATTTGTTGCGATTTGTTGCGATTTGTTGCGATTTGTTGCGATTTGTTGCGATTTGTTGCGATTTGTTGCGATTTGTTGCGATTTGTTGTGATTTGTTGCGATTTGTTGCGATTTGTTGTGATTTATTGCGATTTGTTGTGATTTGTTGCGATTTGTTGTGATATGTTGCGATTTGTTGCGATTTGTTGTGATTTGTTGCGATTTGTTGCGATTTGTTGTGATTTGTTGCGATTTGTTGCGATTTGTTGCGATTTGTTGCGATTTGTTGCGATTGGTTGTGATTTGTTGCGATTTGTTGCGATTTGTTGCGATTTGTTGCGATTTGTTGTGATTTGTTGCGATTTGTTGCGATTTGTTGCGATTTGTTGCGATTTGTTGTGATTTGTTGCGATTTGTTGCGATTTGTTGCGATTTGTTGCGATTTGTTGTGATTTGTTGCGATTTGTTGCGATTTGTTGTGATTTGTTGCGATTTGTTATGATTTGTTGCGATTTGTTGCGATTTGTTGCGATTTGTTGCGATTTGTTGCGATTTGTTGCGATTTGTTGCGATTTGTTGCGATTTGTTGCGATTTGTTGTGATTTGTTGTGATTTGTTGTGATTTGTTGCGATTTGTTGCGATTTGTTGTGATTTGTTGCGATTTGTTGCGATTTGTTGTGATTTGTTGCGATTTGTTGCGATTTGTTGCGATTTGTTGCGATTTGTTGCGATTTGTTGTGATTTGTTGCGATTTGTTGCGATTTGTTGCGATTTGTTGCGATTTGTTGTGATTTGTTGCGATTTGTTGCGATTTGTTGCGATTTGTTGCGATTTGTTGTGATTTGTTGCGATTTGTTGCGATTTGTTGCGATTTGTTGCGATTTGTTGTGATTTGTTGCGATTTGTTGCGATTTGTTGTGATTTGTTGCGATTTGTTGTGATTTGTTGCGATTTGTTGCGATTTGTTGCGATTTGTTGCGATTTGTTGCGATTTGTTGCGATTTGTTGCGATTTGTTGCGATTTGTTGCGATTTGTTGCGATTTGTTGTGATTTGTTGTGATTTGTTGTGATTTGTTGCGATTTGTTGCGATTTGTTGTGATTTGTTGCGATTTGTTGTGATTTGTTGCGATTTGTTGCGATTTGTTGCGATTTGTTGCGATTTGTTGTGATTTGTTGTGATTTGTTGCGATTTGTTGCGATTTGTTGTGGTTTGTTGTGGTTTGTTGCGATTTGTTGCGATTTGTTGCGATTTGTTGCGATTTGTTGCGATTTGTTGCGATTTGTTGCGATTTGTTGCGATTTGTTGTGGTTTGTTGCGATTTGTTGCGATTTGTTGTGATTTGTTGCGATTTGTTGTGATTTGTTGCGATTTGTTGTGATTTGTTGTGATTTGTTGCGATTTGTTGCGATTTGTTGCGATTTGTTGCGATTTGTTGCGATTTGTTGTGATTTGTTGCGATTTGTTGCGATTTGTTGCGATTTGTTGCGATTTGTTGTGATTTGTTGCGATTTGTTGCGATTTGTTGCGATTTGTTGCGATTTGTTGTGATTTGTTGCGATTTGTTGCGATTTGTTGCGATTTGTTGCGATTTGTTGCGATTTGTTGTGATTTGTTGCGATTTGTTGCGATTTGTTGCGATTTGTTGCGATTTGTTGTGATTTGTTGCGATTTGTTGCGATTTGTTGTGATTTGTTGCGATTTGTTGCGATTTGTTGCGATTTGTTGCGATTTGTTGCGATTTGTTGCGATTTGTTGTGATTTGTTGCGATTTGTTGCGATTTGTTGCGATTTGTTGCGATTTGTTGCGATTTGTTGTGATTTGTTGCGATTTGTTGCGATTTGTTGCGATTTGTTGCGATTTGTTGTGATTTGTTGCGATTTGTTGCGATTTGTTGTGATTTGTTGCGATTTGTTATGATTTGTTGCGATTTGTTGCGATTTGTTGCGATTTGTTGCGATTTGTTGCGATTTGTTGCGATTTGTTGCGATTTGTTGCGATTTGTTGTGATTTGTTGTGATTTGTTGTGATTTGTTGCGATTTGTTGCGATTTGTTGTGATTTGTTGCGATTTGTTGTGATTTGTTGCGATTTGTTGTGATTTGTTGCGATTTGTTGCGATTGGTTGTGATTTGTTGCGATTTGTTGCGATTTGTTGCGATTTGTTGCGATTTGTTGCGATTTGTTGCGATTTGTTGTGATTTGTTGTGATTTGTTGTGATTTGTTGCGATTTGTTGCGATTTGTTGTGATTTGTTGCGATTTGTTGTGATTTGTTGCGATTTGTTGTGATTTGTTGCGATTTGTTGCGATTTGTTGTGATTTGTTGCGATTTGTTGCGATTTGTTGTGATTTGTTGCGATTTGTTGCGATTTGTTGCGATTTGTTGTGATTTGTTGTGATTTGTTGCGATTTGTTGCGATTTGTTGTGATTTGTTGTGATTTGTTGCGATTTGTTGCGATTTGTTGTGATTTGTTGTGGTTTGTTGCGATTTGTTGCGATTTGTTGCGATTTGTTGCGATTTGTTGCGATTTGTTGCGATTTGTTGCGATTTGTTGCGATTTGTTGCGATTTGTTGCGATTTGTTGCGATTTGTTGCGATTTGTTGTGATTTGTTGCGATTTGTTGCGATTTGTTATGATTTGTTGCGATTTGTTGCGATTGGTTGTGATTTGTTGCGATTTGTTGCGATTTGTTGTGATTTGTTGCGATTTGTTGCGATTTGTTGCGATTTGTTGCGATTTGTTGCGATTTGTTGTGATTTGTTGCGATTTGTTGCGATTTGTTGCGATTTGTTGCGATTGGTTGTGATTTGTTGCGATTTGTTGCGATTGGTTGTGATTTGTTGCGATTTGTTGCGATTTGTTGTGATTTGTTGCGATTTGTTGCGATTTGTTGCGATTTGTTGCGATTTGTTGCGATTGGTTGTGATTTGTTGCGATTTGTTGCGATTTGTTGCGATTTGTTGCGATTGGTTGTGATTTGTTGCGATTTGTTGCGATTTGTTGCGATTTGTTGCGATTTGTTGTGATTTGTTGCGATTTGTTGCGATTTGTTGTGATTTGTTGCGATTTGTTATGATTTGTTGCGATTTGTTGCGATTTGTTGCGATTTGTTGCGATTTGTTGCGATTTGTTGCGATTTGTTGCGATTTGTTGCGATTTGTTGCGATTTGTTGTGATTTGTTGTGATTTGTTGTGATTTGTTGCGATTTGTTGCGATTTGTTGTGATTTGTTGCGATTTGTTGTGATTTGTTGCGATTTGTTGTGATTTGTTGCGATTTGTTGCGATTTGTTGTGATTTGTTGCGATTTGTTGCGATTTGTTGCGATTTGTTGCGATTTGTTGCGATTTGTTGCGATTTGTTGTGATTTGTTGTGATTTGTTGTGATTTGTTGCGATTCGTTGCGATTTGTTGTGATTTGTTGCGATTTGTTGTTATTTGTTGCGATTTGTTGTGATTTGTTGCGATTTGTTGCGATTGGTTGTGATTTGTTGCGATTTGTTGCGATTTGTTGTGATTTGTTGCGATTTGTTGCGATTTGTTGCGATTTGTTGTGATTTGTTGTGATTTGTTGCGATTTGTTGCGATTTGTTGTGATTTGTTGTGATTTGTTGCGATTTGTTGCGATTTGTTGTGATTTGTTGTGGTTTGTTGCGATTTGTTGCGATTTGTCGCGATTTGTTGCGATTTGTTGCGATTTGTTGCGATTTGTTGCGATTTGTTGCGATTTGTTGCGATTTGTTGCGATTTGTTGCGATTTGTTGCGATTTGTTGTGATTTGTTGCGATTTGTTGCGATTTGTTATGATTTGTTGCGATTTGTTGCGATTGGTTGTGATTTGTTGCGATTTGTTGCGATTTGTTGTGATTTGTTGCGATTTGTTGCGATTTGTTGCGATTTGTTGCGATTTGTTGCGATTGGTTGTGATTTGTTGCGATTTGTTGCGATTTGTTGCGATTTGTTGCGATTTGTTGTGATTTGTTGCGATTTGTTGCGATTTGTTGCGATTTGTTGCGATTGGTTGTGATTTGTTGCGATTTGTTGCGATTTGTTGCGATTTGTTGTGATTTGTTGCGATTTGTTGCGATTGGTTGTGATTTGTTGCGATTTGTTGCGATTTGTTGTGATTTGTTGCGATTTGTTGCGATTTGTTGCGATATGTTGTGATTTGTTGTGATTTGTTGCGATTTGTTGCGATTTGTTGTGATTTGTTGTGGTTTGTTGCGATTTGTTGCGATTTGTCGCGATTTGTTGCGATTTGTTGCGATTTGTTGCGATTTGTTGCGATTTGTTGCGATTTGTTGCGATTTGTTGCGATTTGTTGCGATTTGTTGCGATTTGTGGCGATTTGTTGTGATTTGTTGCGATTTTTTGCGATTTGTTGTGATTTGTTGCGATTTGTTGTGATTTGTTGCGATTTGTTGTGATTTGTTGCGATTTGTTGCGATTGGTTGTGATTTGTTGCGATTTGTTGCGATTTGTTGTGATTTGTTGCGATTTGTTGCGATTTGTTGCGATTTGTTGCGATTTGTTGCGATTGGTTGTGATTTGTTGCGATTTGTTGCGATTTGTTGCGATTTGTTGCGATTTGTTGCGATTTGTTGCGATTTGTTGTGATTTGTTGCGATTTGTTGCGATTTGTTGCGATTTGTTGCGATTGGTTGTGATTTGTTGCGATTTGTTGCGATTTGTTGCGATTTGTTGTGATTTGTTGCGATTTGTTGCGATTTGTTGCGATTTCTTGTGATTTGTTGTGATTTGTTGTGGTTTGTTGCGATTTGTTGCGATTTGTTGCGATTTGTTGCGATTTGTTGAGATTTGTTGTGATTTGTTGTGATTTTTTTCGATTTGTTGCGATTTGTTGTGATTTGTTGTGATTTTTTGCGATTTGTTGCGATTTGTTGCGATTTGTTGCATTTGTTGCGATTTGTTGCGATTTGTTTCGAATTGTCTCTCAGAACAGTAACTTCTTTTACAGCCTTTAAGACGGGTTTAGAAACCTTTTTACTAAGTAATCCATCCGACTCCCACACAGCAATCAGGTAGAACAGTGGCTTTTTAAAATAATTGTCAAGTAATTTTACTGACGATTTTCCGTGTTTTTTAAGTAACGTTGATGTATGTATGTATGTACTGTATGTATGTATGTATGTATGTATGTATGTATGTATGTATGTATGTATGTATGTATGTATGTATGTATGTGTGTGTGTGTGTGTGTGTGTGTGTGTGTGTGTGTGTGTGTGTGTGTGTGTGTGTGTGTGTGTGTGTGTGTGTGTATGTATGTATGTATCTGTTGCGGTTTGTAGCGGTTGTTCCGGTTTGTTGCGATGATTAGTATTAGGTCTGTCTGAAGTCACTCTTCCAAAAAAGAAATCGTTGCTAATGAAATGTCATAAAAACTAGTTAAAATACAACACATTTCAACAATTTTTCAATGTTGTGTTTACTGGGTTGACTTATCACTGTATATGGGTGCTTTTGGCTGACGGGAATGACGCTGTAACAGTTACTTTAGCCTAACGAGTAATTCGTGAAGGGTGATTGATGAGTCAGTTGCTGCAAAATTCTCACCATTGAGATTTCTCCTGGGGCTAAAGCCCCCCAGCCCCCCCCCCCTCCCCCCCCCCATACTCTACGCCTATGATCTCTCAAGCAGCTTCTTTGGTTGTCAGTTAACGTTTCTCTACGTTATAGAGATCTCAAGTTAGCGTTCAAATGTATCAATGGTTTCGCCCCCGAATACCTATCTAGAAAGTTTATTTTAAAGTCGCAAAAACATGACCGCGACACAAGGAAGAATGACATGTTGGCAATCCCCCTCTACCAGTCTACGACGGGCCCTTTTTCTGTTTAGAGCAGTAAAATTGTGGAATGATTAGCCCGACCATTTAAAATCCGAAAACAATTTTAAAAGTTTTAAATCTGCTTTAAGATCTTATCTATTTGAAGAATTTTACAGTGATTCCTAGATTTCTAACTTTTGTGTCTTTTATATTTCTATTGTAATTTTTCATTGTAATTAATATCCAAAAAGCCCTTCTGGGAGATGTAAATATTTTTAAATAAAATAAATCTGTTGCGATTTGTCGCAAATCGCATCGTGTAACATAGCCTTTACTCTTAAAAGGGATTAGCCAATGGGAATTTTGCGTACATTATTTAGCTACGCATGCGTAGAACGAATATCTTGAGTGTATACGGAACAGTGTTACCAACCTTGGAATTTTATCCCAAGATCTTGGGATTTTTTGAAGGAGTTGAGGATTTTTTTGGGATTTTTTTCTCAGGGATTCAACTTGGGATTTTTCTTGGGATTTTTCCAGAGCAAACAGTTTCGATTTTAAAAAGCTGATTTCAATGTTAATTATTATTTTTTTTGGACAAGATGAAGTACTCTATCCAAATGAAGTATGTCAAACGGCGATAGAGACCTGGGAACTAGTCAGTAAATGAAGCTGTGAACCTTGGGATTTTTTGGTAAAAAGCAGGGAATCTTGGGATATTTTCAGAGCTTTACTCATAGAGATCATATAAATACTAGAGGGGGCATCCTATCTTAATTTCAGCCAACCACGGGTAACCAATTGAACGCCGCCATCTTGGATTTTTTTCAGGCAAACATTAGGCGCGTTGGTTGGCAAAGGACCCGACTGGGTCTAGTACATTTGCCAACCAATTGACTGAAATACCATAGGTAATGGCGGCCCCCATGTGGTTACCAAATTTTCCCGCCAATGCCCCCTCTAGTCTTTATACGATCTCTATCGTCAAGAGAAAACTTGACTTGGCAACACTGATACGGAAACGTCTTCAATACACGGCCGACATGAGCGAGGATACCCCGAGCTCAAAGTCAAACATCTCTACTGAAAATCGTCGCTCGACCATAATTCTTCCACGAGCGCATAGCACGAAGGTTGGGCTTGCCATGTAGAATACGGTTTGTTGACAACTCGTTGAATTTTCGTGATGTACGAACCCAAATACCCTTCTCAAATTCATCAGTTTCAAATGTCCTCAGAACTCACTTGAGCCAGCACGCACGTGGACTGCGAACTGCCCCATGAAAGTACCCGATTTTCTATGCGTTTCCGACTACTCAAATCAGTAGAGACATGGATGATTTTTTTATCGCTTCCGAAGTGTCAGTTCTATTAACCGCGGATCAATTTCAAAGCACTCACGAGGTGTATTCTCATGTACCACGTGTAAACATCCAATTGTTAACTCGTAACTTATCACGTGGTACATAAGAATACACCTCGTGATTGCCTTGAAATTGATCTGCGGTTAACGAAACTGTCGCTTGGGAAGCGATGAAAACATCGCCTATGTCTCGCTCTACTGATTTGACTAGTAAATCCAAAAAATTGCCCACTCCGCTTCCGCGCCTCCCAGAGAGCCTGCTTCGCAGGCTAATTTATGAATTGCCGGTCGGATCGGCCTTTAACATGGGAGGACTAAGTACGAAGCTGTCAAAGTTTAAAATATGGCGGCCTAGCACGTTCATGCTGTTCATCTTACCTGAGCCGTAGAAGTTTACTTCATAACATGACTCAGCTCTTGACGTTGAAGAAAAGAGAGAATATTACAATTTTAAATCTAGTGACCTAAATTGTGTACAAAGTGTATTGGAAACGCTGTTTGTTGGTTTTTATAGAGCAATGCCTTGTCTAGTACTGTCTCGAAGACTGGTTTCAGTGACTTGCGGGGAAACGTAAGTGTCTTGTAACAAAGTTATATCACAGTCGTGTAGGCTATACTGCAGTTTAGAGGTTGAAGTTTGATGGGACTCCGTGACGAATTCACCTTTACTGCGCATCCCACAAGCTTCTCTGATGATTGTGCCTCATAAGATTGGGGCTTTTTTCGGTGGTCGGTGGGGGTTCGCGACCGGCTCGTGCTCGGTGGGGGTTCGGGACCGGCTCGTGCTCGGTGGGGGTTTGGGACCGCCGAGCGTACAACATTTTCAGGTTTTCAGGTTCCCGACACTTTTCAAGTTAGGGTTAGGGTTACCCCCGGGAAATTCACATTTTTGAGATTAGGGTTCGGGGGGGGGGGGGGGGAAGGGTTTCATTAAAAACCTCTTTATTAAACAATTTCCAGTAACTTACTGGATACAATGCCTTTACAATTACAGTAGTTTATTGGTTACAACGTGCGGATCGGCTGGGGATAATCCATTCACAGGATTCTTGTTAACCGGAAGGAGAGCTATATAGAGTTCACTGTGTTCATCAGCCAATGAAATACCAATGTGAAACGGATTATCCCAGAGTCTCTCGTTTCCCGGGTGGGGAACGTGGGCTCTGGGAACGAGATTGGGGACTCCCGAGGCGAGTTCTTTCCGAGGACTCCCGACTGCTCTTCGTGTATGATATATTACGTAATAGATATAGATACGTTTAATAGAAGAACACCTTGCAGCTAAAAGCTGAACTGCGTGTACAGATATATCAAAATTTCATATCAAAAAAATTTTAAACTAACTAAAATGAACTAAACTACAGACTACCTTAAAAAGCTAAATAACGTTTACAAGGAATCTAAAGTGTCACTATGATGAAAAAATCGTCAGTCTTTTTTTTGTATCTTCTCATAAAGTACATTTAAAATGAGGGTGAACGGCGTTTGTGGTTTGTCAATATCTCATCTCGTTCAAGAGATATTCACGTTTTGGAAATATGCAAATTTATGGCTGATGACGTCATTTTCTCCAAACGAGCGAAATGAAAATCGTAAAATAGGGAATATCTCTAGAAATAAACAATAGAACGCGCTTAAACTTTGTATGCTTATAGTATCTAATAAAATACATTTCTCTTTTGTGATTGCCATGGTAAGCGCATGCTCTCAGGTTACTCTAAACCTTAAGAAAAGGAATTATCATTTTTGCCTCATTGTTTAAAAATAGAAAGATTTAAACGTTTGAATTACAATGCCTACATAAGCCCTAATCTTCACTTTTATTCGCTCGAGTAAACGCTACTTGATTGCTGATAAATAAGAAAATTTAATTTTATCATTGGAGGGGGCCAGGAACTAGCAGTTTCCACGAAAACAACTAAAGTTCCACAGTGAAACGTATTTTATTTAAACGATAAGCATGTAAAATTTGAGCACTTTCTATTGTTTATTTCTGGAGATATTCCTAATTTTACGATTTTCATTTCTCTCGTTTGGAGAAAATGACGTCATCAGTCATATAATTTGCATATTTCAAAAACGTGAATATCTCTTAAACGAAATGAGATATTGACAAACCACAAACGCCGTTCATCCTCATTTTAAATGTACTTTATGACAAGATCAAAAAGGCTGACGATTTTTCATCACAGTGACACTTTAAAAATCTGATGCACATGCAGGTAAAAATGATTGTTTAAATCTTTTTGTTTTACACTTGGGGATAATAAAATCTCTTTGGTTCCTAAGTGAATAAATAGATGAATTAACGTTAGGAAGAATATCATATAATTTGTGATCTCGATTTTCCACTATACTGTTAAACGTTTTCTTGGTCAGATGATATCGACGGTGATGAAGGCTATCCAGGTTTGTAATTGATAATCTTTCAGAGTAGGATTTTCCAGAAGAATAATTGATAATATACGCTTTTGAAATCGTTCAATGTTATCACTCAGATATTTTGGTAACGAGAAGTGGAATACTTCACAACTACATTCTAGAATCGGACGAACGCACGTGCAATAAAAGCTAATGATGGCGCAACCTCGTACCCAGGGTCTTATCTCCGCTGCTCCGCCTGACTTAAAAAATGATTTTAACAATTGGGACAAATTAGGAATCGAAAAAGTGCACCTAAAATTTTGTAAAATATACCTGGGAGCTGGTGGAAAAGCTAGTAATGTTGCTTGCAGAGGTGAACTTGGAAAGTACCCATTACTAATCAATATTTATAAAAAATTATTCAAATACATTATACACCTCACTTCACTACCTGAAACTTCAATTGCAAAACAAGCTTTCATAATATCAAAGGATTTATTCAATTATAATAAAACTTCTTTCTATACGAATACCATCTTAAAATCTTATAATTGCAACGATCAAATACCTAGCCTTGAATCTATCTCAAGCAATTTTTTGGCTACTATTACAAATAGCATAAAACAGAAATATGTCAACTTTTGGAAGCACAAACTGCAAAACTCCTCTAAAACACATTTCTACAGTACTTTCAAAACAGAATATAAATTAGAAGAATACCTCTCAATAATTACAAACCTAAAACACAGAAAATTGTTAACCAGATATAGAACAAGTAATCATAAACTAATGATTGAGTATGGTCGTTACCAAAAAATCCCACGTGAAGAACGAGTTTGCAATCTTTGTCAGGCAGGTGAAATAAAAGATGAATTTCACTTTGCTATGTCATGTGAAGCATACTCAGATTTGAGAGACGAATTCGTAAATACTCCCCAAAATATATCTACCTTTAACACAAATGAAAACAAACAAACAATACTTTCTAATGCCATGAAGTCAGAGGAATGTGAGACTGTTTTGTCGCTATCCACATTCATATATCTATGCTTCATGCGAAGAGAAAATTGTCTTGAAACTCGGAATGCTATAGAGTAAATCATATCATATAATAATCTTATAATAATCTTTATTTTTCCATTCTTATGCTGAGAAATACAAATGGAATTACATCAAATGTTTTTAAAAACTACCTATGTTCTATATACACATTTATAAAGTTTTGAAAATGACGTTTATGGCAAGTCCGACGTGTTCAAAATAGCCTAAAAATTCACCAAAGTATGCAAATATTTAAAAAAGTGAGGCAGCCCTCGGTATGAAAGAAGATCTATGTCTTTCAGTTCCAGAAAATATTGATACTTTTTTCTTGTGTGACCTAAGATGATAGTTGTGGCTTACATGTATGTGTTTTGGAATTAGGTCTGAGCAAGGATGTGTGTCCTCATCCATGATACGTTTGAATTCTTGGAGGGTAATGTTATTTCTCCTTTGGGACAAGGATGGTAGATAATCCCTGGGTAAGCCTAGGATTTTCAAACTTCTTCTCTGAATGCTTTCAATCTCAGCCTCGAGATAGCTAGGAAGACCGCCCCAAACTGGAGCCCCATACTCGAGTAGGGGTCTGATCTTAGTTTTGTAGCAGGTAATACCAACTTCATCCGGGAGATGTGCCCGACGACATTCTCTGAGAAAGAATAGTCTCTTGTTCGCCTTTTTGGTAATATGCTCGACATGGCTATTCCACTTTAGGTCGTTTTGATGCCAGACGCCAAGTAGTTTAAAAGCTTTCACCCGTTCAACTGTGGCTCCATTGATTTGAAGATGGGGTGGTTTAATAGTAGTTTAATATTTAGTTAGTACAGTCTATGTAACTTGTTAGTTTAATGATATCTAGCCTGCGTGCAGACTCCACCTGAATTTAAAATTAATTTGATATTTAGTTTTGGGTTCGGGTGGGGTCTGCACGCAGGCTAAATGTTACCTTTGTAATTTAATAGTATAAGCTTTAGCAATGTCTGTAAATAGATCATGCCAATAAAGCTATTATTTCGCCTGGGTACGAGGTTGGTGATGGCGTTGATAGGAACATGTGCGTGTTTCAATTGAATTATGAAGTATATACTATATACGTTTGTTAGCCTGAGAAGTAGTACTTCAGACAACATGCAGATACAACACTGGTATTAATTTGTACTTTCTACGAAAAGTTATCAGATTTCTGTTCTCGCCATGAAATACAGTTCCGCTAAAGCAACAATCGACGCAAGAATTATTCCAAACATCACTCTCTAAAGAAAACAAAAAGCCAAGAAATAATATGAGGGAATACTTTTGATAACGAAATACTGACGTTTCAAGCAGAGCTCTTCATCAGAGTAAAATGTAGAGTGCTGTGTAGACAGTGTTTTAGATAGAGCAAAGTGAAAAGATGGTAAACTGCTGAGAATAGTTTTGATAACGAAATACTGACGTTTCAAGCAGAGCTCTTCATCAGAGTAAAATGTGGAGTGCTGTGTAGGCAGTGTTTTAGATAAAGCAAAGTGAAAAGATGGTAAACTGCTGAGAATAGTTTTAATAACGAAATACTGACGTTTCAAGCAGAGTCCTTCATCAGGGTAAAATGTATCTCATTTGAGCTGGCCTTAGGCTCCTGTTTATATGAAGTGGATTGATAGTTCAATCGGATCGAAAAACTCGAGTGAAGTCAATCCAGACATTGTTTTCGGTTTTGGAACACAATTTTCTGCGCTTCCCTCATGCGTATCAAGTCATTTTCAAGTCAAACCGTGTTTAGATGAATCAGATTGGAGACATTCAAGTCGTCCTTGCTCGAATCTCAAGTAATCCACTGCGTGGATTGACTTCAGCCATTCGTTTCCATCAGATCAAAAACTTTCAATCTTTTTCATGTAAACACAACATTGCGAGATTTGGAGAAACAACATGGGGTAAACAGGGCCTAGCACCAGATGATTTATTTATCAAAGAGAGAACCCTCAGTCATCCTAGGCAGCAATGAGTTAACAAGTGATTAACCCATTCCTGCCTGAGCTGGCCAAAAGCAACCCCTTTATTGTTTTACTCTGTCTAACACCAGATGATTTTACTCATCAAAGAGAGAACCCTCAGACATCCTAGGCGAGTCAGACCAATCAAATGCTGAGAAGGCGTCCCATTGGGATATCTAACCCCTAATTTTACTCTGATGAAGGGCCCTGCTTGAAACGTCAGTATTTCATTATCGAAACTATTCTCAGCAGTTTACCATCTTTTCACTTTGCTCTATCTAAAACACTGCCTACACAACACTCTACATTTTACTCTGATGAAGGACTCTGCTTGAAACGTCAGTATTTCGTTATCAAAACTATTCTCAGCAGTTTACCATCTTTTCACTTTGCTCTATTTAAAACACTGGCTACACAGCACTCTACATTTTACTCTGATCATAGTCAGTCGAGATATGGTCTGGAAACTCGGCAAACTTCAAAGCGCCTATAATGAGCTGGGATTTTATGTTGAACCGTACCTTACACCGTGCACATCCTTTGTTTTAGGTTTATTAATATTTAAATAGCACGGTTGAGTGATTGAACTGAAACGTTGCTATTGGACAATTCGTTCATTATACTAAAATACAATGTGTTCAGTGACCGTGCACCGTGCACAAAAATGCATAAAGACAAACAAAAAGATAGACCAAAGACTTTAGCTGAGTTTCCAGACCATATCTCGATTGACTATGCTCTGATGAAGGGCTCTGCTTGAAACGTCAGTATTTCATTATCAAAACTATTCTTAGCTGTTTACTGTACTTTCACTTTGCTCTATCTAAAACACTGCCTACACAACACTCTACATTTTAGTGTAATAAAAGTATCGTGCTGCGTTTCTCTCTGACGAAGGGTCTTCGCTCGAAACGTTAGACTCCTACGTTCTCTGTTTCGGCAGTATATCTAACCTTATATACTATATTTCGACTGTTGACTCTACATTTTACTCTGATGAAGGGCTCTGCTTGAAACGTCAGTATTTCGTTATCAAAACTATTCTCAGCAGTTTACCATCTTTTCACTTTGCTCAATCTAAAACACTGCATACAAGCAAGAGTTTGAACTTACCAAACCAATATTTGTAAATGCAAATTGAGAACTCATAAAGCCAAACACAAATGTTCCAGCAACGGACAAAGCGAAATTGACCACGGAGGAAAGTTGACGACTTGTCGAACGAACTAAATTCAAAATTTAAAAAACTAAACGTTATACTCTGTGAATTTCTCAAAGTGTATATGAAACGAAAATTAAGTTAGTCTTATTTGAAAGAACTCTTAAAATAATGGGGAATATCAATTTACAGCTTTTTCATATTTTACTTAGTTCTTGAGATATTTTGACTTATGTGATACTCAAATGAGATAACCTTACGGTTCGTTTTTTTCTAATTAACGTATTTGAAAATCGCGAATATTTTTGAGATTATTGAACAAAATCACTTGAAACTTTGCATATTGCTACAGTTCATGCAACTAAACATGAAAGACAAGTTACAAGTGATTTTGATCAATAATCTTAAAAATATTCACGATTTTCGAATATGTTAATTAGAAAAAAACGAACCATAAGTTATCTCATTTGAATATCACAAGTCTAAATATCTCAAGAACTAAGTATAATATGAAAAACCTGTAAATTGATATTCCCCATTATTTTAAGAGTTCTTTTAAATAAGACAAACTTAATTTTCGTTTCATATACACTTTAAAGTGCCGGGCTATTAAGCGAAAATTAAGTCAGTTCTTTTATTTTAAAGAACACTTAAAGTCTCGATGAAATGAAAAATTCGTTGGCATTTTTGTTGTTTTATTGTACAGAGGAGCATGGCAGGAGCACTCGCTGGAAATTTCAAGAGAATCTGATGCGTAGTTTTCGCGCTATCATATCTTAAAATTTGCCCTGGATAGTTTGTTTTGGGGAAATTTGGGCTTCTTGGTAACAATGCCTTATGACGTACGCAGATGGATCATTAATAGTGAAATATATTGTTCTTATGCATAGTTGTCCATTTGCGTACGTCATAAGCATTGTTACTGAAAGCCCAATTTTTCTCCAAGAACGAACTAGCCATGGCAAACTTTAAGAGTTAATAGCGCGAGAACTACGCGTCAGATTCTCTTGAAATTTTCAGTGAGTGCTCCTGCCATGCTCCTCTGTACAACAAAACAACAAAAAATGCCAATGCATTTTTCATTTCATAGACACTTGACAGTAACATCTTTTGCTGTTTTTCGTTTCTGAGATATTTCAGTTTGTTTGATATGTAAATTAAACATCTTGACGTCACATGTGCATAATGAGTTATCAGAGAAGGTTATATATCTTTGCTATTATCAAACATATAATCACTTGAAAATACGACATGTTTGGTCTTGTGAGTTGTGAGAGAAACACATCCACATGCTTCCTTCGAATTAATTGTTTGATAAGAGCAAAAATATATAACCTCCGATAACTCATTATGCACTTGTGACGTCAAGAGACTAAATTTGTACATCAAACAAACTGAAATATCTCAACGAAGCAAGGAAATGAAAAACTGCAAAAGATGCTACTTTGTCATTTTAAGTGTTGTTTTAAATAAGACAAACTTAATTTTCGCTTCATTATGGACAGTTAATTTTCAATTTGCTGGATAATCTTCAAACTTACTGTACCTTCAAAAGCCATTTCTTTTTGATTTTTTTCAATGAGCTTGAGAAATATAGAAAAACTATTTCAGATCGTAAAATTTCACACAAAGACATGTGTACAATCTGTAACTTTCTGATGACCAGATCACCAGTGAGATGTTCCAACCATTGAGCTACTGAGACTCAGATGATTTGAACGTAGATTGAATATGTGTACAACCCACAACCTTCTGATCACCAGTGAGATGTTCCAACCATTGAGCTACTGAGACTCAGATGATTTGAACGTAGATTGAATATGTGTATAACCCACAACCTTCTGATGACCAGTGAGATGCTCTAACCATTGAGCTACTGAGACTCGGATGATTTGAACGTCACAACCTTCTGATGACCAGTGAAATGCTCCAACCATTGAGCCACTGAGACTCAGATGATTTGAACGTAGATTGAATATGTGTACAACCCACAACCTTCTGATGACCAGTGAGATGCTCTAACCATTGAGCTACTGAGACTCAGATGATTTAAACGTAGATTGAATATGTGTACAACCCACAACCTTCTGGTGACCAGTGAGATGCTCTAACCACTGAGTTACTGAGACTCAGATGAACGTAGATTGAATATGTGTACAACCCACAACCTTCTGATCACCAGTGAGATGCTCTAACCATTGAGCTACTGAGACTCAGATGATTTGAACTTAGGTTGAATATATGTACAACCCACAACCTTCTGATCACCAGTGAGATGCTCTAACCATTGAGGTACTGAGACTCAGATGATTTGAACGTAGATTGAATATGTGTACAACCCACAACCTTCTGATCACCAGTGAGATGCTCTAACCATTGAGCTACTGAGACTCAGATGATTTGAACTTAGATTTGAATATGTGTACAAACCACAACCTTCTGATGACCAGTGCTCTAACCATTGTATCCACTGCTATAACCTTATAATGTAACTATCAAATGGCCAGTGTAATACAGTATTAATACTTGGAATCCAAAAGCTAAAGTAATACAATGAATGCACAAGATTGTTTCCAATGTTTCACTACTACACTGTACCTCTCTGTCAATGTTTTTCACCATTGTTCTATACCTCACTTGTTCTTGCTTGGCTTTTAGTTTTTCAAGTCGAGCAATTAGCTCTGGACTCTAAATTGTAGCATTTAACATTATTACAACTAATATACAGTATAACTCTTTCACTACAGTACTGAGGGTTGAGATCTAGCCCCATGACAGAATAGTCAGGGTTAGCTAGACATTGTGAAATAGTCTGGTGTTAGCCAGAGTAAAATAGTCTGCTGTTAGACAGAGTAAAATAGTCTGGTGTTAGACAGAGTAAAATAGTCTGGTCTTTAGACAGAGAAAAATAGTCTGGTGTTAGACACAGTAAAATAGTCTGGTGTTAGACAGAGTAAAATAGTCTGGTGTTAGACAGAGTAAAATAGTCTGGTGTTAGACAGAGTAAAATAGTCTGGTGTTAGACAGAGTAAAATAGTCTGGTGTTAGACAGTAAAATAGTCTAGTGTTAGACAGAGTAAAATAGTCTGGTGTTAGACAGAGTAAAATAGTCTGGTGTTAGACAGAGTAAAATAGTCTGGTGTTAGACAGAGTAAAATAGTCTGGTGTTAGACAGAGTAAAATAGTCTGGTGTTAGACAGAGTAAAATAGTCTGGTGTTAGACAGAGTAAAATAGTCTGGTGTTATAGACAGAGTAAAATAGTCTGGTGTTAGACAGAGTAAAATAGTCTGGTGTTAGACAGAGTAAAATAGTCTGGTGTTAGACAGTAAAATAGTCTGGTGTTAGACAGAGTAAAATAGTCTGGTGTTAGACAGAGTAAAATAGTCTGGTGTTAGACAGAGTAAAATAGTCTGGTGTTAGACAGAGTAAAATAGTCTGGTGTTAGACAGAGTAAAATAGTCTGGTGTTAGACAGAGTAAAATAGTCTGGTGTTAGCCAGAGTAAAATAGTCTGGTGTTAGACAGAGTAAAATAGTCTGGTATTAGACAGAGTAAAATAGTCTGATGTTAGACAGAGTAAAATAGTCTGGTGTTATAGACAGAGTAAAATAGTCTGGTGTTAGACAGAGTAAAATAGTCTGGTGTTAGACAGAGTAAAATAGTCTGGTGTTATAGACAGACTGAGTAAAATAGTCTGGTGTTAGACAAAATAGTCTAGCGTTAGACAGAGTAAAATAGTCTGGTGTTAGACACAGTAAAATAGTCTGGTGTTAGACACAGTAAAACAGTCTGGTGTTAGACACAGTAAAATAGTCTGGTGTTAGACAAAGTACAACAGTCTGGTGTCAGAGTAAAATAGTCTGGTGTTAGACAGAGTAAAATAGTCCGGTGTTAGACACAGTAAAATAGACTGGTGTTAGACAGAGTAAAATAGTCTGGTGTTAGACAGAGTAAAATAGTCTGGTGTTAGACAGAGTAAATTAAATAGTCTGGTGTTAGACAGAGTAAAATAGTCTGGTGTTAGACACAGTAAAATAGTCCGGTGTTAGGCACAGTAAAATAGTCGGGTGTTAGACACAGTAAAATAGTCTGGTGTTACACACAGTAAAATAGTTTGGTGTTAGACACAGTAAAATAGTCTGGTGTTAGACACAGTAAAATAGTCTGGTGTAGACACAGTAAAATAGTCTGGTGTTAGACAGAGTAAAATAGTCTAGTGTTAGACACAGTAAAATAGTCTGGTGTTAGACAGAGTAAAATAGTCTGGTGTTAGACACAGTAAAATAGTCTGGTGTTAGACACAGTAAAATAGTCTAGTGTTAGACACAGTATAATAGTCTGGTGTTAGACACAGTAAAATAGTCTGGTGTTAGACACAGTAAAATAGTCTGGTGTTAGACACAGTAAAATAGTCTGGTGTTAGACACAGTAAAATAGTCTGGTGTTAGACACAGTAAAATAGTCTGGTGTTAGACACCGTAAAATAGTCTGGTGTTAGACACAGTAAAATAGTCTGGTGTTAGACAGAGTAAAATAGTCTGGTGTTAGACAGTAAAATAGTCTGGTGTTAGACACCGTAAAATAGTCTGGTGTTAGACACAGTAAAATAGTCTGGTGTTTAGACACAGTAAAATAGTCTGGTGTTAGACAGTAAAATAATAATTCTACATGGTTCGAAAATACCTTTGGGTAGGCAAAGAGTTAGACTAAGGTGGTGAACAAGTTACCTTCTTTGGTTCTTGGACTGGTTCAAAATACAATCCACTTTCTTCAACTAATTCATTTAAATAAATTACTGTTCCAGCTAAAAGTTAATACAATAGAAGAGTGTTAACTAAACATGGTTATGGTTTTATAGATTTTTAATAATTTGTTAACTCATTGCTGCCTAGGATGTCTGAGGGTTCTCTCTTTGATCAGTAAAATCATCTGGTGTTAGACAGAGTAAAACAATAAAGGGACCATTTTTGACCAGCTCAGGCATGCAAGAATGAGTCCATCACTTGTTAGTCATTGCTGTCTAGAATGTCTGAAGGTTCTCTCTTTGATGAGTAAAATCATCTGGTGTTAGACAGAGTGAAATATTAACCCTTTCCCTCTGGCATTAGACAGTTGGAGTAAAATAACTGTGGTGGTTTTGGCTGGTCAACGTATTAATAGGGAAAGAGTTAAAGGGGCTATGTTTGGCTGGGATTTCAGCAAAGTGATCGAAACAAACATTTCCCCATATAAACACTTTTCCTTGGGTAACTCAGCATAGTGGGATGAATTTTCTATATTCATTACTTTATATCACTTACATGTAATTGTTGATGATAATCATCTCAAATATTACAACTTTTCAAGTCTAGCTTTCATATAAACAGAACATAAAGTTTATCCCAGCAAACTGGGTAACTCAGCTGACTGGGGTATTAAACTCACCTCCATATAAAGAGGTCCTAAGGGCCTGTTCACATGGGAATTAGTTATGTTGGGGGGGGGGGGGGGGTGTATTGCTATCCCCTGAGATATTTCAATGTTAGTTCAAAATCAATGTTAAAAAAGTAAACTGTAACCCTAGCGCCAGAGTTAACCCTACCTCTGTGTGAATGCTTTCACCTGAGTTATCTCAGTGGGGGTAGGATCAACTTTTGTATAATTATGCATGCATAATTACGCTGTTGCCCAGAATAACTCAGTCTGAATGATAGGGTAACTCTTAGGCCAGCTGAGTTAACCCAACCTCCTTGCTAGTTCGTTTCCATGTTAAAAATGTAAACCGTTCACATGAGACCGAGATAACTGGATTGGGGATATAGGGATAACTCGGTCTGAACAATAGAGTAACCCTAGCACCAGAGTTAACCCTACCTTCATGTGAACACTTTCACCTGAGTTATCTCGGGGTAGGGTCAACTTTTGTATAATTAAGCCCTGGTCAAACGAAGATAAGAGTCGATGAGAGTTGCAACTCTTGGTCGCATTTGACCACCAACTCTCATCGACTCTCATGCACTCTTATCAACTCTCATCAACTTTGAGCTGGTTCAAATTTTAATGAGAGTTGATGAGAGTTTTTGCTCATTTGACCGATCATGAGAGTTTGCATATGAGAGTTGATGAGAGTTTAGCGGCTAGTGGTTTGCACTTTGTAAAAACAGGCTCAACAAAATATCTGTTTATTTATTTGTCCAGTACGAGATTGTAAAAATACGAACTTTGTTTACCTCGAAATTCATTCCTAGTCTCCCTGCTCTGCGCAGTAAATCCTACAACTCTCATGGTCAACTCTCATCCTCGTTTGACCGGGGCATTATGCACGTGTAATTATGCTGTTGCCCAAGATAACTCGGAGTGAAGCATTCAATATGAATCTAGTGTTATCTCAGGAATTCTGTTTGGGGGGCACAGATTTTGGCCCAAAAAAATACAGGGTTAAATATTGATTTTTATTAAATTTTTTGAACATTTCACAGCAATACATGTCAAAATTGCCTGAAATTCCACAAACTGCCCAAATTTTCCTTTTTCAAATATTTTGGGAGGGCAATTGCTCCCCACCTATTTACCCCTACACCCTGAGATATCCCTCCCCTACCCCTAAGATATCCCTCCCCTACCCCTAAGATATCCCTCACTACCCCCTGACATATCTCTCCCCTACCCCCCTAGATATCCCTACCCTGTGATATACCCCTACCCCCAAGATGTTCCTACCCCTAAGATATCCCAAAGATATCCCTACCCCCCACCCCCCGGGATATCCCTCGATGTGATACAGTAGAATATTAAAATTGCTCTTTAGAAGTAATAGGTTTAACCGACGTTCTTCAAATATTAAAGTTCTCTCTTTGATGAGTAAAATCATCTGGTGTTCGATAGAGTAAAACAATAAAAGGACCGTTTTTGGCCAGCTCAGGCAGGAATGGGTTAATCACTTGTTAACTCATTGCTGCCTAGGATGTCTGAGGGTTCTCTCTTTGATGAGTAAAATCATCTGGTGTTAGACAGAGTAAAACAATAAAGGGGACCGTTTTTGGCCAGCTCAGGCAGGAATGGGTTAATCACTTGTTAACTCATTGCTGCCTAGGATGTCTGAGGGTTCTCTCTTTGATGAGTAAAATCATCTGGTGTTAGACAGAGTAAAACAATAAAGGGGACCGTTTTTGGCCAGCTCAGGCAGGAATGGGTTAATCACTTGTTAACTCATTGCTGCCTAGGATGTCTGAGGGTTCTCTCTTTCATGAGTAAAATCATCTGGTGTTAGACAGAGTAAAACAATAAAGGGGACCGTTTTTGGCCAGCTCAGGCAGGAATGGGTTAATCACTAATGTTAACTCATTGCTAAACTAAGGGTGAGGTTCTTAAGTTGTTTATAACATGATCAAAGAGGTTTTCTAAAGAATTCAATAGGAAAAGAACTTGTGACGAGGTTCTATTGTTATTGCAAGGTTTATATAAGGTACATCAAAGAAAACCGACTTGATCATATTATGATGGGTATTAAACTCACTTCCATATAAAGAGGCCTAAAGGCTTGTTCATATTAGGTGAGTTATCTTGGCAAGTCTAGATATCTCGATATTAGTTCATTTCCATGTTAAAAACAGATTTACAGATTTTAATTACTTCTTCCCACAAGGGACTTTTCAAGAGCAATTTACATTAGTAAATTTCAAGTGGCTGAGTTGAAGGCATATTAAAGGCGCTCGAGGGAGCTGCCCTACGACACATTTATGACACACATGTCAGACCACGAATCACAGACCTAGGTGTTGATTTTATGGAGGGAGGAAAATCGGAGAACCCGGCGACAAACCCTCGAAGCACAGGAGAGACCAACTAAGCTCTACTCACATGAGTGTTCCAAGCTCGAGAACGGGGTTATTCCCAGACGGTCACCCATCCAAGTACTAAGCCCGTTGAACTGGGCTTAACTTTTGGTGAGAGGCAGTGCCCTAACAGCACACGCAACCCATGCTTATGTAAACCATTCACATGAGACTGAGATAACTGAATCAGGGATATAGATAACTCATGGTCGGAGTGATGGGGTAACCCTAGAGTTAACCCAACCTCCATGTGAACGCTTTCACCCGAGTTGCATCTTTGTGGGGGGGGGGAGGGTCAACTTTTGTATAATTATGCATGCGTATTTATGCTTTTGCCCAAGATAACTTGGGGTGAAGCATTCACACGAAGCTAGGGTTATATCAAGCGCCAGGGTAACTCGGTTGTTGCATTTTATCATGTGAAACTGTCAACTTTGGTCCTAGCCCCCGAATTATCCCTACCCCCACCCCCCAGAAGAAATTATTAGTGTCAAACCACAAATCACAGACCTAGATGTTGATTTTATGGAGGGAGGAAAACTGGAGAAGCCGGTGAAAAACCCTCAAAGCACAGGAGAGACCAACTAAACTCTACTCACATGAGTGTTCCAAGCCCGAGAACGGGGTTATTCCCAGACGGTCACCCATCCAAGTACTAAGCCCGTTGAACTGGGTTAACTTTTGGTGAGAGGCAGTGCCCTAACAGTACACACCACCCATGCTTAAGTAAATCATTCACATGAGGCTGAGATAACTGAATCAGGGATATAGATAACTCATTGTTTGAGTGATGGGGTAACCCTAGAGTTAACCCAACCTCCATGTGAACGCTTTCACCCGAGTTACATCTTGGGGGGGGGGGGTAGGGTCAACTTTTGTATAATTATTCATGTGTATTTATGCTTTTGCCCAAGATAACTTGGGGTGAAGCATTCACACGAAGCTAGGGTTATATGAAGCACCAGGGTAACTCAGTTGTTGCATTTTATCATTTGAAACTGTCAACTTTGGTCCTAGCCCCCGATTTATCCCTACCCCCGCCCCCCAGAAGAAATTATTAGTTCACTTCACTAAATATTCTGCATGCTGAACAATATTAAAATTGCTCTTTAGAAGTAATCGGTTTAACCGACGTTCTTCAAATATTCCCTCACCTTCTTTTAATAACTTAAATACTTTATGCACAGTCTTAAATGGAATTGTAGAATTATTTTCAGCAGACATATCTTCGACTCTACTATCGTCCGTATTTCCTTCGCCCCTCTTTCCGCCATCTTGGTTCCTTGTCCACCTCCCAAGTTCCTCACGAAGTGTTTCCGAAGTTCCTTCTAGTGCCAAGACATCCTTAATTGCATTTCGAATGCGATCGGTGAGCAGCAATTGAACTGTCATTGAATTTACCTGCTATTTTCTGCTTCTTGTTTTCATTTTAGCAAGAAATCGCGAAGATAAGCCGAGTGTTTTACGACTGTTGACGACTAGTGACGAAGTTACTTTTCCCGCCAAGTTCCGGCAAGAAGCTTAGGTAAGCAACTGTTTACGAAGCGAAAATTAAGTCCGTCTTATTTAAAAGAACACTTAAAATGACAAAGTAACATCTTTTGATGAGTTATTGGAGAAGATTATATATCTTTGCTATTTAATATCAAACGAAATCAGTTGAAAATTCTACATGTTTTTTGGTGTTGTGGGAGAAACACATTACAAATTTTTGGTAAAAGTTGTTCGCAGGAAATTTTTTTGTATCTTGCAGGAAATATTTGTCAGTTTTTTTAATCCAAGTCAAAGTTTAAAGATAAATTTCCTATTCTTCAAAAAATCGATTTTCATATTCGATGACTCATCTTTCTATATTCTTGCCAAACCCAGCGGCGATTTGTAAACAATTCGAAAGTGTTTTGATTACATGACCTTAACCTGTCTAAGTTTTGTATATCCTTGCGCAAATGACGCAACGATTTGTTCTAGAAAACAATGAAATATTTATCATTTCGGTATAGTGTTGCTGTTGCAGGCTGCAGCCGTCATTGTGCATTTACAAGAATGCAAGCTGCTTTATCTTATTCAACTAGTTTTAGCATTTCGATTTTTGACGCTAGTACTTGTATTACGTAGTATTCAATTGAAAAAGTTCGCTATTTCAAAGTATGTATAGATACCACATTCAGATAAATTATGGTTTTGAGATACAAACTTGCAAGTCTGGTGGTATCACAACTTATAAAATTGAAAAATTCTATCAGGCAGGAAATCGTTCATTTAGTTTAGCAGGAAATATTTATTTTTGGATTTTGCTGCCAGGAAGTAAAATGCTTTACCTAGGACTGGAAGCAAGGAAACGAAAAACTGCAAAAGATTTTGTTATTTTAAGTGTTCTTTTAGTGTGATTAAAGCATGATTATTTTCATTCAAATCAACTCAGAAATTTTCCCGCCAAAACATGCAAGCCACTAAAAAGCCGTAATGTCTTCCCACAATGCCGGGAGGGCATTACCGCTTTTTCCCCGGACCTCTTAGCAACGAATGAGCGTGCGGTATTTAACGTAATGATCCGAAAAGAAGTTTAGCTATATAATAAGTTACACATATTTTCCTTCTTCTACATCACCATAATAATATTATTCTCTAAATTCATCGGATAAGCGTGCCTTAGTTTATCGTATTTCCTCGTTCAAGACCGTTTTGTAGTTCCATTAAATTAAACACTGGTTTCCCAAGATTATGTTCCGTTTCAATTTTCCCTTTTTTACTCCCATTTTCGTCCTTAGCATTGCTATCAGAATTCGGTGTCTGTGCCTCACTCTTCCCTTTAGCTGTAGCTATATGCGAACCTTCCTTCTTAATTAATTTTTCAGAATTAAGTTTCGAAGCTTTATTTAACAAATCAAAGATTTTTATAGCGGTGCTTGTCGAATTAAAGCCATTTGCTAAAGCCAACGGGTTATCTTCAAGCTGCGAGTCGTTTTTATTTTCGGAAGTCGCTATCAAATTTTTATTTAATTCTGTAAAAGGATCCTTCGCTTCAGCGCTTTTCAGCTTTGCATCACCTTTTTCAGGAGTCGGGCGCACTTTTTTACTAGAATTTTGCTTTTGGGCTTCGGCTAATGATATATTCGAACCATTGCCCTTGATACTCGCTCCAGGCCTAAGGCTGGTCATATTCTTCTCGGCCATACTACTTTTCATGAGTTTGGTGTATTTCTTCAGCACTTGTAATACGCGTTTTAAAAACTGCGAGTTGTTGCTATGAAGAACTTTCTCCTTCAGTAACCTGAGGTCGACTTTGGGGTTGTCGAAATGTGAAGCCATTTTGCTTTCGCCGTTAGTACCCAGACTCACAACTTTCTCTCCGCTTGAGGTTGTATTAGATTGACCAGTCTGAGACAAATCTCCGGGGGCTTTTTCTCGGGGGATTTTTTCTCGGACATTTTTTTCTCCGGGAGTTTTTTCTATGGGAGTTTTCTTTCCAGGAGTTCTTTCTCCGGGAATACGTTCCCGGGGATTTTTTTCTCCGGGAGTTTTTTCTCCGGGAGATTTTTCTCCGGGAATACGGTCTCGGGGAATTTTTTCTTCGGGAGTGTTTTCTCCGGGAATTTTTTCTCCAGCAATGTTTTCTCCGGTCTCTTTAATAGTATCACGTTCACTTCCAATTTGGCTCACTGTCTTGGAAGCCATTTCCGGTCTGATTTTGTCTTCATTGCTTAGCGACACTCGACTACCACCCGGTGCACCCTGGGAACCAAGTTTCCGTGTCGGTGGCGCGAAATTGGTCGGGCGATGACGTGTCTTATTGCTGACGTCATCGTTGTAGTAAATCAGGCCTTGCTTCATGGTATTTCCCTTGAGCGTCTCTCGGAAATTTGTGACGTTTTTCAAAAATGACGACAGTCTTTGTCCCGTCGGATGCGTGGTATCAGAGCTTAGCTTGATGGGCTGTATTGCCGTATGCCCCTTGGCTACTATTTTGCTTGGAAATACAATACCATTGATGTAGTTCCGGGCTACCTGTGTCATCTGTGGGAGTGCAGCGTTGGGTTTCTTATTTAGAGCAATGTTATTTCTTTTAATATTTGTGTTCCTTGAAATTGGCGATGAAGAAATTTTCTGTTGATTTGCGGCCTTGATGGGTGTTTTAGAAAGAGTGTTTCTAGACGATGCACGAGGAATGTGATTCCTTCCGTAAGCAACGAGTCGCACCGGTACCCCCGAACGCTGGGCCGCGGCGTAACCCTGGGGGTATGGTACCGACATTTGTGCATTGCGATACCACTGAACTCTGGGAGTGCGTGTCCTTGATACGGGTCTTTGGACAGCAACGTTTCTGATTGGCTGTCTGAGAAAAGCATTGCTGGTTGGCTGTCTGACAGCGGCAGCATTGCTGATTCGCTGTCTGACAGCTGCAGCACTGCTGATTGGTTGTCTGGCTGGAACATAGTAAGCAACGCGTGGTTTTGCGTTGCTTGGATACCACGAGGACCGCTGGCCATAGGTTCTCGTCGCAGCCGAGGCTGGTGCGTAGGGTTTTAGCTGAACTGGTGCGTATGCTCTTGGGGAGACTGGGGCGTATGTCCTCAGCTGAGCTGGTGCGTAGGCTCTTGGGTGGACTGGAGCGTAGGTTTTTCGCTGTGGCGCGTAGACTTTCGGGTGGACTGGGGCGTAGGCTCTTGTGTGGACTGGAGCGTAGGTTCTTGGCTGTGGCGCGTAGACTCTCGGATGGACTGGGGCGTAAGTTCTTGGCTGTGGCGCGTAGACTCTCGGGTGGACTGGGGCGTAAGTTCTTGGTTGGACGGGCGCGTAGGCTCTCGGGTGGACTGGGGCGTAAGTTCTTGGTTGGACGGGCGCGTAGGCTCTCGGGTGGACTGGGGCGTAGACTCTCGGCTGGACTGCTGAGTAGTAACCCCTACGTACAGGTACTGAGTTAGGACTTTGTTGATGGGCGCTATATTGAATGGGGGAACGTAAATAGCTTCGTTGCATCGACGCAGCGTTACCTGAAATGAAGAAAGATATGAATATGAACTACATGCATTAGATGCTTGACTAAAATCTTAACATAAGCGCTTGGACCATTGACTTTTAGTATCTCTTATAATACAATCCGGGTCCCGGGAACTCACTTTTAACGTTTGAGCAATGGTAGCATAATTTATTATCTCTGCCAGAACTTATATTTTTACCTCTGCCTGCCTGTCTGTCTGTCTGTCTGTCTGTCTGTCTGTCTGTCTGTCTGTCTGTCTGTCTGTCTGTCTGTCTGTCTGTCTGTCTGTCTGTCTGTCTGTCTGTCTGTCTGTCTGTCTGTCTGTCTGTCTGTCTGTCTGTCTGTCTGTCTGTCTGTCTGTCTGTCTGTCTGTCTGTCTGTCGCCAGGATATCTCACCAAATACTGTACACTTTTTCACGAAAGTTTGTGGAAAGATTGATCATAGACCAAGAACCAACCGAAGATCCTCCTTCCTATTAAGCTCCCATCTTCACTTTAAAAAGCCTTCCGCCTCTCTATGAAGCCTCCTTCCTCTCTATTAAGCCTCCCTCCTCTCTATTAAGCCTTTCCTCCTCTCTATTAAGCCTCCATCCTCTCTATTAAGCCTTTCATCCTCTTTATTAAGCCTCCTTCCTCTCTATTAAGCCTCGCTCCTCTCTATTAAGCCTCCTTCCTCTCTATTAAGCTTCCTTCCTCTCTATTAAGCCTCCATCCTCTCTATTAAGCCTCCCTCCTCTCTATTAATCCTCTTTCCTCTCTATTAAGCCTTTCCTCCTCGCTATTAAGCCTCCCTCCTCTCTATTAAGCCTTTCCTCCTCTCTATTAAGCCTCCTTCCTCTCTATTAAGCCTCCTTCCTCTCTATTAAGCCTCCTTCCTCTCTATTAAGCCTCCTTCCTCTCTATTAAGCCTCCTTCCTCTCTATTAAGCCTCCTTCCTCTCTATTAAGCCTCCCTCCTCTCTATTAAGCCTCCTTCCTCTCTATTAAGCCTCCCTCTCTATTAAGCCTCCTTCCTCTCTATTAAGCCTCCTTCCTCTCTATTAAGCCTTTCCTCCTCTCTATTAAGCCTCCCTCTCTATTAAGCCTCCTTCCTCTCTATTAAGCCTCCTTCCTCTCTATTAAGCCTTTCCTCCTCTCTATTAAGCCTCCCTCCTCTCTATTAAGCCTTTCCTCCTCTCTATTAAGCCTCCCTCCTCTCTATTAAGCCTCCTTCCTCTCTATTAAGCCTCCCTCCTCTCTATTAAGCCTCCTTCCTCTCTATTAAGCCTCCTTCCTCTCTATTAAGCCTCCTCTCTATTAAGCCTCTCTCCTCTCTATTAAGCCTCCTTCCTCTCTATTAAGCCTCCATCCTCTCTATTAAGCCTCCTTCCTCTCTATTAAGCCTCTCTCCTCTCTATTAAGCCTTTCCTCCTCTCTATTAAGCCTCCTTCCTCTCTATTAAGCCTTTCCTCCTCTCTATTAAGCCTCCTTCCTCTCTATTAAGCCTCTCTCCTCTCTATTAAGCCTCTCTCCTCTCTATTAAGCCTCCTTCCTCTCTATTAAGCCTCCTTCCTCTCTATTAAGCCTTTCCTCCTTTCTATTAAGCCTCCTTCCTCTCTATTAGGCCTCTCTCCTCTCTATTAAGCCACCCTCCTCTTTATTAAGCCTTTCCTCCTCTCTATTAAGCCTCCTTCCTCTCTATTAAGCCTCCTTCCTCTCTATTAAGCCTCCCTCCTCTCTATTAAGCCTCCTTCCTCTCTATTAAGCCTCCCTCCTCTCTATTAAGCCTTTCCTCCTTTCTATTAAGCCTCCTTCCTCTCTATTAGGCCTCTCTCCTCTCTATTAAGCCACCCTCCTCTTTATTAAGCCTCTCTCCTCTCTATTAAGCCTACCTCCTCTCTGTTAAGCCTTTCCTCCTCTCTATTAAGCCTCCCTCCTCTCTATTAAGCCTCCCTCCTCTCTGTTAAGCCTTTCCTCCTCTCTATTAAGCCTCCCTCCTCTCTATTAAGCCACCCTCCTCTTTATTAAGCCTTTCCTCCTCTCTATTAAGCTTCCCTCCTCTCTACTAAGCCTCCCCCCTCTCTATTAAGCCTCCTTCCTCTCTATTAAGCCTTTCCTCCTCTCTATTAAGCTTCCATCCTCTCTATTAAGCCTCCTTCCTCTCTATTAAGCCTCCTTCCTCTCTATTAAGCCTTTCCTCCTCTCTATTAAGCTTCCATCCTCTCTATTAAGCCTCCTTCCTCTCTATTAAGCCTTTCCTCCTCTCTATTAAGCTTCCATCCTCTCTATTAAGCCTCCATCCTCTCTATTAAGCATCCCTTCTCTCTTTTAAGCATCCCTTCTCTCTATTAAGCCTCCCTCCTCTCTATTAAGCCTTCCCTTCTCTCTATTAAGCTTCCCTCCTCTCTATTAAGACCCTTCTTCTCTAATAAGCTCCTCTCAATTAAATCATAACACACTGCCTGCGTAGCATGGTTTACTCTGATGAAGAACTTTGGTTTGAAACGTCAGTATTTCGTTCTCTAAAATTTCAAGAGTTCACCATCTTTAAGATTATCTATACATCATAACACACTGCCTGCGTAGCATGGTTTACTCTGATGAAGAACTTTGGTTTGAAACGTCAGTATTTCGTTCTCTAAAATTTCAAGAGTTCACCATCTTTAAGATTATCTATACATCATAACACACTGCCTACGTAGCATGGTTTACTCTGATGAAGAAGTTTGGTTTGAAACGTCAGTATTTCGTTCTCTAAAATTTCAAGAGTTCACCAAATTTAGGGTTTTCTATACATCATAACACACTGCCTACGTAGCATGGTTTACTCTGATGAAGAACTTTGATTTGAAACGTCAGTATTTCATTCCCTAAAATCTCAACAGTTCACCATCTTTAAGATTTTCTATACATCATAACACACTGCCTACGTAGCATGGTTTACTCTGATGAAGAACTTTGGTTTGAAACGTCAGTATTTCGTTCTCTAAAATCTCAACAGTTCATCATCTTTAAGATTTTTTATAAATCATAACACACTGCCTACGTAGCATGGTTTACTCTGATGAAGAACTTTGTTTTAAAACGTCAGTATTTCATTTTCTAAAATCTCAACAGTTCACCATCTTTAAGATTTTCTATACATCATAACACACTGCCTGCGTAGCATGGTTTACTCTGATGAAGAACTTTGGTTTAAAACGTCAGTATTTCATTCTCTAAAATCTTAACAGTTCACCATCTTTAAGATTTTCTAGATCATAACACACTGCCTATGTAAAACTCTACTTTTTAACTTTTTTCTATTATTATTATCATGTCAGTTGTTTACCGTAAACATTGTAGGGAATGCCAGCGTAGTTCACGGCGCCGTTGACAACAGTCTTTGTGCCACAACCAAGCGTCAATACAACTAAAGTTATAACCAAGTTCATTTTGGTTCCCAAACGGCAACTAGATCTTCCCAATTTTATACAAAACCATACTTTGTGAATTCGCCATCCTAAAACTTATCAATAAACTATAATAGGATGCTTATCTACAAGCGCCAAGCGTGGATGTAGTTTATTGATGCGAATGACGACACTAGGAAAATAAGTCGTGCTTTCCTTACTGGGAAATTACATCAGGTGTCTAAGGGTAGATTAGTTTAATTCTGGCCATGGTTTGACTGGGGGAAGAGGTCAAGGATTTTGGCCATTGACACAAGGGCAGTTAATTTAGGGTTATAGTGGAAAACTTAAGGAAATTCTGTTAGTGCATGGTCCAACCCAGTGTTTCAGACGCCACCTGCATTCGGGCAGGTTGTTGCATGCTCGGGGTGCGGTTGTGCGCTGATGCGTAGCGAACCGTCGCGCTATTTTTAGCCTCGATTGTCTTATGTTGAAATTCTAAGCTGCAAGCTTCAAAATTAAAACTGTACATAGGTTTCGCGATTTTTATTTTTTTATTACTCGGGCTACTGTGGTAGTCGAGTCTATGTTTCGCGATTCTTATTATTTTTTTGCGACGCGTTATTAGTCCTCCACGCGGCCGCTGGCGATATTGACCAATAAGTTTTGCGAAACTGAGGCATGTGACTAACTGACCATATATGCATGTGACCAGTGTTTGTTCACAGACATAGTTATTGGGCAGTAATGTCGCTGGCAAGTTACAATCGCACACGCCGTTCATTAAGTGAACTTGCAGGTGACACTTTCTAGGTAAGGACACTTGACATACTGACCGCTGTTTCTTTCTTTGCTTTCCTGATGTCTGATCACTCGTCTCGGATGTGTTCTGTGTGTTCACAGACATAGTTATTGTAATGTCGCTGGCAAGTATCTTGATATTATTATATACGCTTACAATCGCACACGCCATTAATAATAGTTGTGTTGATATTTAATACCTGAAGAGACTCGACATATGAACGCTGTGTACATGTGTGGAAATACGTTATTAAATACAGGCAATCGTGTTTGTTATTGCAAATTGTGTTTTCTATCGGAGAATTAATAATAATAAAAGTCTTTATTTGAACACTCAAAACAAACGTCTGAGTTTACATATTAAGAATACTACAATTAGATTGTTACAGTTATTTACATCAATTTTTTTAGTACTTTAAAATTCTAAGGTATAAATAAGAATAAGAATAAGAATATAGATAGTTTATATAAAATTGAAAAGACATCTATTTATAAACGCGTTTTTGAACCTCTCAGTTTTAACAATTGGTAATTCAAAGTCATGACCTCTCCGTCTTAAAGGTCTATTTAACTTACTAGGTAAAAGATTGTGTAAAGCATTCTTATCATCATTTGTAATTCTTGACCATAATAAATTTCTTGTCTCTGTTCGATATTATTGCTTTAAAATCTGATCTGTTGCTTGTATAACCATTTCTATAGGGACGATTGACAAACTTATCAATCTGACTTACGTATTTATTGTACGATGCTCCACCCCAAACTTCGGCTGCAAAGGTGAAAAGAGAGACTATAAGACTATTGAAGAGAAGATCCAATTGATGCGTAGAGAGCCCGTAATGTTTGCAAACTCTTAGAATATACATTGAATAACTTAGAATTGGATTGCGTTTTGACTTTTGTCTGTGACCAATGTGTTTAATAGACTTTAGACCTTAGCACTGCATAGCACTGTGATTTTGCAGTAGCCCGAGTGAACGCCTAAGCAGGCGTCTTGTTCGATTATGAAATTGGAGTCACCTAACAACTATGAAAGATTTCTGAACTTTTAAGGTCTTCGTTAAGGTTTGCAAGTTCATTTCTGTAAAGCGCTCTCAATTCGTCAGAATTTGTGCCACAAAAATAAAATAGATATCGTTAGAAAGCTATGAATTTGTAGAATACAATGGTGCCTTTGGATTCGCGATAAACACAAACCGTTAATAGTTGCGAATTTTTTAATTAAAACCAGAGGGCTTCACTTGGGGCGACTTAAGAACAAAGCGTTTCATTTTGTTGAAAATTTTTTTTCGCAGTTCGATTCCGAGATAAATGTTCAGCAAAACGGTGTCAGCGTTTTTTTATTTATTGCCTGGTTTCGAATTTATGACTTATTTTGTCCGAATGTTGGTCGAAAAACAGCATTTTTAACTTTGGTCGTCAATAAAATCGGCAAAACTCGACATATCAAAAAACGCTGACACCGTTTTGCTGGAAATTTATCTTGGAATCAAACTACAAAAAAAGATTTTGAACAAAATAAAACGCTTTTTTCTCGAGTCGCCCCGAGTGAAGCCCTCTGGTTTTAATTAAAAAAATTCACAACTATTAACGGTTTGTGTTTATCGCGAAACCAAACACACCATTGTATTCTACAAATTAATAGCTTTCTAACGATATCTGTTTTATTGTTGTGGCATAAATTCTGACGAATTTAGAGCGCTTCGCAGAAATGACCTTGGAAAGCTATACGAAGACCTTAAGACCAAGTTTTTACACAATTGACCTAAACTCAATTGCTGCAGGGCCAACAGAAATCAAGATGTCACATTTACAATCCCTTTCAATCTCACTTTAATTTTGTCCATCCGTTCTTCTGCGCAGGTTTCTAGTATCCCTTTTATGTTTTTATATAATATAAAACCATTATTGTGAGATTTTGTACAATTTTAGGACAATTTTGTTTCTTTTTAAGAATTGCTAAAAACGGGGTGACATACAAGGACGTAGGCAGGATTTGTTAGTCAGGGGGGCAGTAAGACTTGAATTTCTAGGGGGTCCGTGGGTATGCTCCCCCGGAAATTTTTTGAAATTTGAGTCTCTGACTCCCGATCGCATTTCCCGCGATCTGACATCATATTTGAGCAAAATTTTGAACATTTTAGAACATATTTTTAAGACACATTCTCTCATTTTTACAAAAGATTTTGTCTAAAGCTACAGAACTACAGTCATTTGCAACTCACTTGTCACTTTTCACCGAAATGTTCAGAAGTTCTTTACGAAGTTCGTGGTAAAATGAGCTTTGAACTTCCCAACGAACTTGTGAACTCAACTTCGGAACGAACTTCCGAACATTTTCGTGAAAAGTGAAACATTTGACTGTAAAATAATAGTTAGGGATAAAGCGCGAACGCAACGCAAAAACTCATTATAACATAGCTTTGATATAGCAACGTTTTTGATTGGCTGTCGTGCGTGCTCCATTTAACAATTAGACAACGAGTCCGAGTTGTCTATGAGCGAATAGTCAACGAAGGCGAAGCCTGAGTTGACTATTCGCGCATAGACAACGAGGACGAGTTGTCTAATTGTTTTAGTATACACCCTGTACCAACTCTAAAAAATACAGTTTTTCTAGTGCAAACTGACGAAAATATTGTGTTATTTAACCACTCGTGAGCGGCAAGTAAAAGCAGATTTATTAATAAAATACGGTTTAATTGTATAATTTCGTTCCTTACCATTAAAAATCTTCATGCCATATTTTGTGGCGTTTTTAGTTTTCTCAGGGATAGAATTTTCTATCAAACTCTCAAAAAATTCCTCCGAAACGTCTACAAAACGAGAGTTTACTGCCATATTCTTTCAGGTTTGTTTTCATTTTTTTTCAAACGTTGTCCATCACGAATAGACAACGGTTGAGTGGCCAATCAGAATGCAGGATTTGTAATAGACGATGGTTGGGTGTATACTAAAACTCGATGGAGCACGGCAAAAAAGCGCGGGAAAAAATTTCCAAAACAAAACAGTTTTAAATTGAGTTTTTATGGCCTTTTATATTATCAAAATGCCAAGTCATTTAATTTTATTGAGTAATAAAGAACAACGACCCAGAAGACATAAACTGGGTCTGGGTAACCGAGTTTAAACTGTCCTTTCGGTTGGATTTTAGTGAACAAAAAAGACTTGGCTACGAAAGTAGAAAAACACAACAACCAAAACGATTCGCCGGCTTGTGAAAGGATTTAATGCTATGTTATAAAAGAAATGGCTCATGGTTTAGTGTGCTCCATCGAGTTATGGATGCACTTGGGAAATTAGGAGAGCACTCAAAAATCTAGGATTTTTTCGTGCTCTCCCAATTTCCCGCGTGCATCCATAACTCGATGGAGCACGCTAAACCATGAGCCATTCTTAATTGTCAGAGTTATGATACCAAACGACCATAGTTAGTTCTTTATTCTGTGATTCTGGGAACAAATGTGATGTGTGACATTATAAAAATCATATTTTGGATTTTCTCTTGGGGGTGGGGTGGGGGGTGGGGTGCAGTTGCCCCTGCTGCCCCCCCCCCCCTGCTATCTACGGCCTGGGTGACATAGCCTTTTTAAAGAGGTTATGCAGCAAAAAATAAGTTTGGGAGAGACTCTTATTAATTAAAAAACTTTTGAAGTTATAAAGATTGCCGTTTGCAGCTCTTCCATATCTCACTTCGTTCTTCAGATATTGAGATTTGTGTGATATGCAATAATATACACTTAATTAATGTCTGCTCCCGAGGGAAACAGTATATACACTTGTTGACTGGCGCCGAGGGAAACATCGAGTTTTACGGACCCGAAGGCTTCAATGTCACCCGAGGGCCGGCTTTAGCCCGAGGGTGACATTGAAGTCTGAGGGACCGTAAAACTCGATGTTTCTCGAGGCAAAAGTCAACAAGCGTTTTGTTATATACCAAAGACCTTTAAAATACAAAATACAAAACTGCCTTGAAACTCGCAAACGGCGAAAAGACTTTGCGAAAAGACTTGCTACAAACAAAAGTTTCAGTTCTTATCCCAACACCGTTTTCGCCAGACTAGGGCATCAACTTACAATTTGATAGTTCCCAAACCACGTTCAAATTCCCTTAAGCGCACCTATGGGCACCTAGCCCCGGTCTTATTTAATGCTCTTGATGCTGATCTAAAACAACTTGCAATCTTACCTTTGACATCTTCCCTTCAATCTCGTCTTCTCCTTATCAAATTTAAGTTACGAGCTATATTTAGCTCTCGAGTGAAACGAGTCGACAACTTGGAACTCCTAATGTGTTCAAATTGTAAATTTTGTCTATTCTGTAATTGTGTATCATTTAATTAGTTTTAGTATTTACCAATGTATTTATGTTATTTTTTTGTGGAGGGCCATCTGTTAGATAACTGTGACAGGTTAAGATGTTACTCTCCTTAAATAAAGTATTGTATAGTGTATTACCAAAACACTTTGACTTTGTCTTCGTAATTTCAATTCAAGTCATTCAACTAAACAAATACACCAGACTCAACACTAAGACTGCGTTTACACTAGAGCAAAAGTATCCGGATTCACATTGTTTTTCATCCTCATGGGAATATCAAACAATGTGAATCCGGAAACTTTTGCTCTAGTGTAAACGGGGTCTAAGAACAGCTTTAAATTTCTCCAAGTGTTTTTCAGACCTTTGAAGATATGTATAGAAATTCTTTCTTTCAGAAAATGGACTATTTCGTACCAAACAAGCTCGAAACAAGCTCTTGTTTTCAAAATGCCCGAAGAGTCCAAAGTTCTTGATCTGATGCAATAATGAACGACGAACAACGCATGATTAAAGCGACGTCAGAGGGAAACATTGCAATGTTTCCCTCGGCAGAAAGAAACATTGAGTTTGTTGAACAACACGTGACCATGATTTGACCAATAGGATTTCATTATTGGCAAACGAAAGTCTTTGGTATATAACAATTAGTTTTGTTTTCCCGAGAGTCTTGATATTTCCCGAGACGAAGTCGAGGGAAATATCGAGACTCGAGGGAAAACAAAACTAACTGTTTCCCGAGGGATCAGACATTAAGTGTTTTGTTATATAGCTTGAGTTTCGCTGAATAATTTCGACGTTTATCAAGGGAAAGTACACGAAAGACAAACGCTAAGACTTACCAAAACATTTCGCCTGGCTCCGTAATTTCACTTCAACCAAACAAATATGAGTCTCACAACAAAAGAACAGCAATACCTTTCTCCAGTTAATCTTCACACATGCTTTGAAGGCCTATAAATATTCTTTTTTTCGTAGCAAACAAGCTTTTGTTTATAGGATGCCGTGAAGAGTTCAAAGTTCTAGCGGGCAAGTGGGCAACAATTGAAAACTTATTGACCGAGCAGGCAATAAGTTCTCAATTATTGCCCACTCGGTAGATTGAAATTTAGCTAAGGTCATGTGACCACAAACCAACCAATGACAGTCATCGTTGCATCCAGTGAATAGCTATATAACAACACTTACACGTCACACTGTATAATGACTTGTTGGAAAAACATGTCTTTTCTTGCAATAATTCAAATAAATCAATAAACATATTTCAAATAATATCTTGTTATAACCATGTCAAGTGATAAGTTATAGTAACTTGTAGTAATGTGTAAATACTCTTTCTATTGTAATTAATATTAAATTTTTGGACTTTCCAACCTCCATCGCAGGCAACGCTGTGGACTCTTTTGGGTGGAGTGGGCAAACTTGGGTGGAGTGGGCAACCTCGGGTGGAGCTCGAGTGGGCAATCTTGGGTGGAGTGGGCAACCTCGGGTGGAGTGGGCAATCTTGGGTGGAGTGGGCAAGGGGGGTGTCACATTGTCCACAGATTGCACAGAAGTTTTTTGTCGCATTTGAGGCAATAGTAATTTCTAGTAATACTGCTATATAAAATACGAGGTTGGCTTTGAGATATTGCGGTGCCCTGAAAGTTGGCTTGCGGGCGCAGCTAACTTTGAAACGTTTTATATTCCGTGCGTGCGTTCGTTCGTTCGTTCGTTCGTTCGTTCGTTCGTTCGTTCGTTCGTTCGTTCGTTCGTTCGTTCGTTCGTTCGTTCGTTCGTTCGTTCGTTCGTTCGTTCGTTCGTTCGTTCGTTCGTTCGTTCGTTCGTTCGTTCGTTCGTTCGTTCGTTCGTTCGTTCGTTCGTTCGTTCGTTCGTTCGTTCGTTCGTTCGTTCGTTCGTTCGTTCGTTCGTTCGTTCGTTCGTTCGTTCGTTCGTTCGTTCGTTCGTTCGTTCGTTCGTTCGTTCGTTGACGCGACATTTTTAACGCGATATTTTGAACGCCACAGGGCGGTTAAATTTTTGTTTCCGATAAGTGAGCAATCTCGTTCCCAGAGCCCACGTTCCCCGGGATAATCCGTTGACGCCATGACATGATTCTTGTTATCTGGAAGAAGAGTTATATAGAGTTCACTGTGTTCATCAGCCAATGAAATGTCGATGTGAAACGGATTATCCCAGAGTCTCTCGTTTCCCGGGTGGGGAACGTACATGGGAACCATAGATGGGAACGTAGTGAGAAGCGCAAACGAGCAAGCGCTGACAGGTCAGCGGAATCATTAACATTCGCAAATTACGCGCATGCGCAATAGCCGTGACACCTTCATTGAGGTCGGCGTTAGATCATATTGAACAACCTCGTACCCAGGGCCATTTGTAGGGAACTGGGCCAAGATGGTGGGAACAAATGGCCCTGGTGGAGGCCCGGCTATCTCAGCCTCTGATTGGTCAAGAGCTTATGGCGTAAATCAGACGGTTTGATTTTGTTTTGTTTTTTAAAAAATTGTATTTTGACCTTGTCAGTTGTTCCCACACACGGCACGGGAAATTATATTTTAAACCATGCAATAATTAGGTGTAATTATGCGCATTTTGGGGCTAGCCTCCACCAGGGCCATTTGTTCCCGCCATTTTGTTTTATTCGCCATCTTGGCCCAGTTCTCTACAAATGGCCCTGGGTACGAGGTTGCATATTGAACTAACGTACAGTGACGTCACAACTTGGAACTTTAAAAATGGATTGGCGTGCGTGTATTAAAAGCGAAGGGCAGTATAGTTTCAAGATAAACGTCCACGTGTCTTCTTTGACGACTTTCGCTGTTTCATGCAAAAACTAACAAACAAATCGAGTATATAACAAGATAAAACATTGAGTTCTCACCCATCCTCACGAACGGCGCAGACGGACTCCAGATGAGAGAGAATCGGGATATTGATTATTGTTTTTTATATGAATCGTGACTTAAAACAAGTGTTTTACCTGACATCCCTTTTTTATAAATAGCAGTAGAAAGTTGTGCACATTTTGCATTGACCTAATCACCGTCTCACCACGAGTTTTGCCTGCTGACATTTCGCTCATAAGGTCATTTGCATCTTTATTATAAATACATACTTAATATGAATTATTTATCGCAATTTCCCGATTTTTCCCGCAATTACATCACTGCCCGGGTATAGCACAGTTGTGACGTCACTGTACGTTAACTCAATATGATCTAACGCCGACCCTTCATTGAATCATTTCTCAACTGGTTGCGTCATATACTCCTAGATTTACTCATTTCACTGATTGCAGGCTAGTCCGTATACTGATCGAATAATTCCACAGCTGCTTGAATCATTTCACAACTAGTTGAGTCATTTTATTGATTTGAATCATTTGTATTTTTGTTAGTTGGCTTCCGAAATCCAAAGCGATCCCCGAACTTTAACGCCATCATCGGAAAAGGTTCCAACGAAGGACACAAGTATGGCTGCTTTCACTGAATGGGAAAAAGGTAGGAATAAAGATATAAACGACCTGCTCGAAAATGCAGAATCGCGTGGTCGTACCATGCTCGAACAAATCACTTCGTCCCCAAGTTGTAATCCTACAAGTCTGACGTCGACCTTCAATCATTGACAAAATTAGTTGAAACGACTTGAGTGAATCATGCCATGTTAATTGCTAGGCCTCTTTTTTGCATGAATTGCTATCCCCCCGTCCCCCCTTTTCAATGTTGATACTCTGAACATTTAAATGTAATGGCAGGTGACTGAGTGCAAATTGCAAACGTTTTGAGTCCACGTACAACATTGAAGTGGGGGGAAGGGGGAACATGAAACCATTTCATGTTAGCGATGTTTCAGGAATTATGTCAATGATTGTCTGAGAACAAATTGGACGCAAACGCAACAGATTTAATTCATAAAAATCCATTTTCTCTGATGGATTGACCATTAATGTTTTAAAATATGCTAAAGAAGAATATGTGGTTAGTTTATATGCATATTATATTGTCGAACGGGATTACAATAATTTTTTTGTAAGCATTTGAAGTTAAAGTTTTATGCGATGAGCAAGCGATTAATTACAGTTGTAGCCATTTAAAAGAAGTTGCGTATGCCACGGCTCACAGGCATAATGACCTATGTGACAAAACAAGTCGAAGAAGCCACTCTAGTTAAGAAATTACCAAGTCATTTAGAAAAAGATTAGTAGTTTGATAAAGGAACTCTCGTTCTATTGAATTTCTATAGAACCGTGGCGAAGTCGAGTGGCGGCATGTGCCGCTGGTTGCTCAATTACTTTGAATGATCATTTTTCGCGAAAGAACATAGTGGAATTAGTGTGGCAGCATAACAGGAATTATTCGTAAATAAAATTTAAGCGTCAGGAATAACATGGAATTTAGGCGGTTTCTGCAGTCGATCGTATACGATTACGTTCAACCGGAGAAATGAGCCCGACATGTCTTGTTTTTTGAACAAATCTCCCAGGGGGTCTATCGCAACATGGCGCCTTGCTGCTTAGCATTCGCTATATTGGACAAATAAATAGTGTTATAGAATTATTTCCAGTGAAATGAACTGTTTATAGTAATTTCTTAGCTACATCGTTTTATATCAATTCAGTTTACCATATCAATTCTGTATTTTGCCACACTTTACCACACTTTACCACACTTTACCATGCTTATGTTAATAAATTAGATTATGATTCTTTTATATATGCAGATTGTGGTAAAGTGTACTAAATTTTAGTGTAAGTATATGGTAAAGTGTGATCAAATGCAACAATTATGTCCACTTAATGCTTAAATAGAGCTAAAGTTTAAAAACATCTTTTGTAACGAATATTTCAGTTGAAATTGCACTGAATATTATGCGAAATTGGTGGTAAAGTGTGGTAAACTGAGCTTAATTTTAGCGGTCTCGTACACAGCAAAGTGCAATGATATCTTAGAAGTATATATGTGTTGTCAACTATTTGTCAACTATTTGTAATGATAAAAGTATAAGGAGAAATGTTTGGGTATCGATTATTTTTGTTGAAATCGAGCTGAACTCCTCGATTCATTGTTTATTTATGTTCCTTGCCATATGAGCTCTTTTATAACACGGGTGCCAGTTGTAACTTGAGATGAATTCGAAGCCTTGGGTAATTATACTATTGACAAGTTTTTAATGAATGCAACTGGTGAAAGAATTTTTCCCCCTTGCTGTAAACAATTTGTTCTGTTCTTTTGGGCATTAACTTAAGACAATTTCTTCCCGACTTTTCTCTTTATATCAGCATGAATGGTCAAATATTTTAGTGATTTGCGCAAGTGCAGGGTATACATTATCCTTCATGATAGGTCTGCAATAAAGTTATCGGCAGATTTTAATTTTACGTGTAGGTTTTGTGTCAGAATTATAAATTCATCATGGAAATACAGAGAGCGTGCGCAGCTTTTAAGCCGACAATAATTTTGAACCTGATTTCCGCGTAGTGACAGTTAACATTAGGACGTCATGGTGACATCATGTAATTAACATTTAAAATTATCGTTTGTTGTTAGCGATCAATATATGTGTTAAATGTATGTGAGATCACTTTGCGCAGTCGTGGGTAAAATATGCCGTTTCTCTGCAACGAAAAATGTACGGAGAATTATTAACGTAAATTCAGACAATCATTGACAAAATTAGTTGAAACGACTTGAGTGAATCATGCCATGTTAATTGCTAGGCCTCTTTTTTGCATGAATTGCTATCCCCCCGTCCCCCCTTTTCAATGTTGATACTCTGAACATTTAAATGTAATGGCAGGTGACTGAGTGCAAATTGCAAACGTTTTGAGTCCACGTACAACATTGAAGTGGGGGGAAGGGGGAACATGAAACCATTTCATGTTAGCGATGTTTCAAGAATTATGTCAATGATTGTTGGCTCATGAATTGCGATATTTGGTATTTGATCTGTGTTCAGTGCTCGACTGGCTATGTCATCTTATCTATTTCCATTTTAATAACAATGGCGAGCCTGATGATTCTGTGAAGACAAAAAATGTCAAGTTTCCTCATAAAGACAATCTGAAAAAATCAGATTTTCCAGGGCAAGAGGACAATTTTAGACGACAGAGAGAAGGATTTGCTCGATATTTTTACAATCTCATTTTCGATATTCCATTTGGACCCATGGACGAACCGACCCATAACCGTTGTAATGATTTTGAAGAGCTTATTCTAAGTCGACAGCGCATAACTGAGGTTGATGCTGCTGGGGATGTGATAGAAAATCAGGAAGCTAAATTTAGGAGAAACATGCATGCTGATTGGTTTAACTTACTTTGTTCTCTACGCAACTACTCTACTCATCGTGGTTTAGTTCGTGCGGTTACTGTCCGAGATGCTTGGTTGAATGAGAATCAGACTACAGGAGAACATGAAATTACTAGTAATGAACCCAGGAATGGTCCAGAGTGGTGGTCAACTATAATTCCCCCTGGTTGGTTGGTTTTAGATCCTTCACTGTTGCCATGGCCAATGCCATTAAAGATAGTCACGAAGAGACTTATACAATTTGTGAGAGATACCAGAAGTGAGCTGATAAGAATGGCTTTTCCCAGTGAAAATCAACTGGATTATGCATATGATGCGTTATAAAGGAACGAAATTTCATCCATTGTAGCTTCATTACTCGTACCAACGTACTAAGGATTTTCAAACAGTTATTTTGTAATAACGTACCCATCGATATTGCCTAAATATATACTGCTGTGATAAAGAAATAGCAGGATACTTTAGGAGTGATGTAAAAGTAGTAGACTTCTAGGGTGATGAAGAAGTAATACACATTAAGCATTGTGAAGTAGTAGTTCACTTTAGGGGTGATCAGTGATGGATTTATAGGGTGTGTGTGGGGGGGGGGGGGGGAGGGGGGCACCCCCCTGGCCTTGGCCAAGTGGGGTACCAATTACCTTGTCAAATCCAAGTACAATAAAGGATGCATTAATTCAATGTCCGTGTAAACTTCATCTATAGGACCTATTAGGTATCATAGCTATCTGCTATCATATGATTCATAGATATATGATTCATAGATATACAGGGTGTATAAAAAAAAAGGCTACCCTTAGAAAATATAATTAACATTCTTTTCAAATAACCTATTGTATATTGACAGCCCTGGACACCTCTGAAGTCACGGATGCGTAAAAAACAAATGGTCGTATACACCTGGGAAATTACGATAACTTCTAAACGTATGAAGGAGCATACACTTCAAGTTATCTTAATTTCCCAGGTGTATAAAACCATTTGTTTTTACGCATCCGTGACTTCAGAGGTGTCTAGGGCTGTCAATATACAATAGGTTATTTGAAAAGAATGTTAATTATATTTTCTAAGGGTAGCCTTTTTTTTGATACACCCTGTATGGTGCATATATTAGCTATCATATGATTCATAGGTATTAATGGGTATAAAAAACTATTTCTGGTGGGCTTCACCCCCTACCCCCCACCACCACCACCACTAAGACCCCTGCTGTAGCTCCCTCAGTGGCACTCCACCCTGCCTCGGTTGTGTCCCACACCAGGCCTGATCTCACTTCCCTCGCTCAGCACCCCCCTATAGATCAAGCTGGATCCATCACTGGGGGTGATGAAGAAGTAATATGCATTATGGGTGGTGAGAACTAGTACACATTATGGGTGGTGAAGGAGTACTAGTACAAACTATTATAACTGAAATGTATTAGTTATGGTAATGTATTAGTTGTAGTAACATCATCAGCTTTGACGGTATATAATGCTATAATATCTTATTTTTTAACATAAGTTCAGAGGTGGATCCAGGTTTGTAAAATGGATTGGGGGTGGGTGGAAGGTGGCCGAAGACAGAGCCCAAGTCTTCTAGGTATGTCTTTGGGAATTTTTTAGGTTATGAAATAGCATTTTCAGTGCAACATTTGGGCACTCAGACTCAGCAACTGAAAAAGTTATATATTTGGATTACTTGTACTTTATATTACAATTCACAATACAGTAAACTATAAGCATTCTAGCCACCCAAGCCATCTCCCCTAAATCCACCTCTGAACTTAGTACAAACAGTATACACTACTGAGCTAAGTTAATAACAGTCCCTTAGTACAACTACAATCCTGGATAAAATTGTTGGGACACTTTGCCTATTTTGACGATTGTCGCAAAGTGTCCCAAGCACTTTTGTCCAGGATTGTCAGAAAATCGCGAATTAGACAAAATCGAAGAAAAAAACAATTTCAATGAGCTTCTCGTGCGGGTGGTACCAGTGCGGGTGGTACTCTGCAGAGACTCTGTTCCAGTGATCCCTTCCCCATTGAGGGGGTAAGGGGGAGCAGAGACGGGGGCTCTCTTATTAAACTATATCATTAATTGCAATGTTACAAAGTTAAAAACCTGTGTTTTATTGAAAATTCATAAATTCATCATTTTCAGACAGTCCTGGACAAAATTGTTGGGACACTGCCTATTTTGACGATTGTCGCAAAATCACAGATTCACATCACAGATTCACAGTACTACATAACAGCTTAGCTAACTACAGACTTGACATCTACTACTATGCGCTTTCTATAACTCTTCAAAAGGCTGCCTACAAGTTCTAATTAAACTATACAACTTAACTCACAATTATAACAAAACTCTACGTATATATACTTAGAACTGAAATAACCCTATCAGCCTTTCAAAGTCATGTAATTAGTGTTAATAAGTCCTCAACCAAATCAGTCAAATCAACTAAAACTATACTATAATCTATATCAGGCAGTCTATAAACACTAAACAAAACAATTAGTCCACAAATCAAGGTATTCCCGTACAGTTCTTGTAGTTGTTCGCGTTCAGATCCCAAACCAAAGTTTGTAACATCTTCCTTTGCGTGGTCATGCATGATGCATCCAGTTATGCATTCATGATTTCTCATCACATATCTCACAGCTCACAAAGACGTTATTACTCCTGATTCACTCGCTGACACAGATGCAGAAACCGACAAGCCTTTCTTGAACAAATACACAAGTACAATGTCACAATGTACAATTCTTCAAAATTAAAACAAAGTTACGCAACATAAACTGAAAACTTCTTCTGAGATACGGACTACCACGGCACGCACAAATCCGCCAACTCCTCGTCGATAACGCAAGTTCTCTCAAAGAACTTAAAACATCTTGACTCTCCATCAAGTTCTCGTACTCGAGTTCCACGAACTCGAACAACTGCCGTCTTCTCTAGTCCCACTTTTTGGTCAAACTCAACTTCTTTTTCCCCCCCGTCCAGGATTGTAGATAAACTTTCATTAAAACATTGGTTAAAGTAAAGTAAGAACTAAGAAACATTATAGGTACTTAGTTAAGGTATATTTAGATAATGTAACTGCACTAGGTAAACATGTTTAATATGACATTTTGACCATATGATGGATTTTTCAATTTTTTAATTATTTGAAACATTACACTTAGAACAGTTTAAAGATTTTTTGTATTTTTTAGAATTTGTAGTTAATGTTATGTGAACTAGAAATAAATGTAGAGTTGTGCTAATGGTTTGATTTTAAAATGATCTAAACCCCAGGCTGCGCATAGTGAAGGAATTTTCTGGTTTTGGACAAATAAAATGTCGTCGATATGCAGGGCATAAATCTGTTTTATCATTCTCCGCTCGTGGGACTGGTGTAAGACTGAGAGAAAAAACTGGAAATTGAATTAAAATCATTGGGCTAGTACAATGTTGTTTTCAGCTGGTTGTCATGTACAAGCTCAAATATCATTTAAATTCAATGCAACTAATCTGTGATTTAAATTAGTTGTCAAGCCTGATAAAATTTCCCGATTTTTGTTTTCTAAAGTATACAAATACGATAGAGCATAGAGTTCGGGAGTATGCTGAAAAGTATGTTTGGAAGGCTTGTGCCACAATTTTTTATGGTGTTATAGCTATTTATAAATAGTAATTTATAACCTGTTTCTTTGCCTATTTGCAGGTAGCTGACCCACAAATTGGGTCAGCACCTGCACACAGGCTAAAATTACATATTAATTTATTTGTTTACTTTGTGTTTATTGGCTTACATGTGTTCACGTGATTCCCATTGTAGCTCTGCTATAAATACGCGTGACCACATGTGAGTTGTTTACTAATTTCTCCTGACGAAGGGCCTTCGCTCGAAACGTCGAGAAGATTTTTCTCTTTTTTTTCAGGCCAACGTGACTTAACCCTGGTAATTTGGATTTCAACCGTGGCCGACGCTGTCCTAGAAGCTTTTATTTATAACTAGGTTTTAGGAAAAACTCTGGGTCGCAAGCCAAGAAAGAGGCCACGCCTAACTGTTCCCAAAATTTGTACAGGATTTATCGGGGGGGGGGGGGGATTCCCAAAAAGGGACTCTTCTAAGGGGGGTCTGAAGGCACGCCCCTGGAAATTTTTGAAATTTAGAGTCTCGGAAATGCCATTTCCTGCATTCTGAGGGGTGATTTTGAAGAACACTGAAAGTCAAAATGTCATAAAAACTAGTTAAAATATAACACATTTCTGACTGTTTCACTTTGTGTCAGAACTCATCAGCTTGTTCACTTTCAAATATAATATGGAAAATGTTGTGAGGAACTATAAAAAGATATTTCATTACCACATACTGTACATCTTATCAAAATAAAAACTATTTAACTAATATGAAGATTTATCTATGCGTTTGTAACAAATGAAACTATTCAACTGACTTGCTTATCCATATACACATTTTATCCTGGGGCAAAAAGGGACTTTTACTGGGGGGGGGGGGGGGGTGTGTAAATTAATCCCCTGTGGGGGGCTCAAGCCTCCCCCCAGTTATAGTTAAGAGGCCCTGCAGACCCACATGTATTCATCTCAACCACTCGCATGCTGGCAATCCGTGGTGAACGGATATTTCAGCAGGACAATGAACATGCCACACATCCAAGCCAGTTAGAGAATGGTTTAATAAAGAGAAAATCATTGTGGCACATGGGTTGGCCTGCACACTCTCCTGATCTCAATCCAATTGAGAATCTTTGTAATCAGATTAAGACCACCGTCAAAGCGCAAAATCCCACAAATCTTAAAGAACTATGGACTGCTGTAAATACTGCTTGGGAGGGATTCCCATTAGCTAGACTAACTACTTTAATAGACAGCATCACCAGCAGGTGTGCAGCTGTATTACTAAGTATTAAAGCTATATTTTCTGCGGGATTTCCACATTCCATTACGATTGAGGAATTCTTTTTGACCGCAAAGCTCGGCGCGTGTTCGCGCAGCGTCTGGCCTGGAGACGAGGGTGCTTTTAAATCCAATATGGCCGTCATTTTATAGTTGCGAAACAGTTGGAAGGATCTAAAATGACATTTCTCTTGCACTTTGGTAAAAGAACTTGTTTCAATTATCACTGGCTTCAAAAATGCATTGGAAAAGCTTCAAAGGGAAAATTTTATTCCAACTTTGGGTGAGTAATAAAAACTTAAAAACACAGTTTTAATATTGTAAATAAATATGTAAATACGTTCTTAGTCTTTCACTATTAAAATTCACTCTTTCAGGCTTTCTGAAAAGTGAAATAACATTAAAATTAGTAAATCTTAATATCTTTTACATTCGCTGCTTTAGTTATGGTGCTGGCAATTCTTTGTTCCTTCAAAACACAACGCCATATTTCAACTCTCTTGTTCGCTAACATGGCCATTGAACTAGGCAACTGCAATCTTGGACAAAAGTACACATGTAGTTGTAACAGTTAACCCCCTGCCCCCCGATTCATGCAATGTTGTTGTTTTAAACTTTTCACCAACATTGATTTTGGGGGAAAAGACATTTACAACATTGATTTTTTTGATTTTTTTGGGGGGGTGGGTGGGGGGGGGGGGGGTGTTAAAACCATTGATCTCTAAATAAACTGGATAGGCCCTTCCCTATGGCCAGCAGTCAAACATTTTGTGGCAGCCACCACCATCTTACGTTGTGGAACATATGACGCATTGCGGCCTTAGAACTTGTTCCCAATCCTAAAGTTGACCAGCATAAGCAATCTTGACGTCAGCACGGTCAGATTATCCGGGGGAGGAAGATTATGTGTGCTGTGCCGGGGGAGTGGGAAAAGCCGTAAAGCAAACAACAGATGCCGGTTCATTTAGTTTTCACTGTTTAACAACAAATACAGTACAGTCAAATGATGGCAAGTATACAACACGAAATATTGTTAAGGCATTAAGATTACTATAAAAGACTTGAAATTGAAGTCTTTGTAGATTTTATAGGCTGTTTTTCAGTTTATATTATTGTGAAGTTTCTTTGTTGTTGGCACTGAAGAAAAACAATGAAATTTAAAGGTTTTACAGCTCAGTAACAGAAACAAATACAAGAAATTAACATCTTAAACCTTATTAAGTACTTCTTGTGTCATTACATTCGTTTAAATTTTAACTCTTTTTGTCTGTTTTCAATCTACGAAAGCTATGAACTTCAGTGGCAGCCATCTTGGGTAGTGGTCACGTCATCATACAACTGGCACGCAAAATCCGGCCCAAGGGCCCATCCAGTTTATATAGAGATCAGAGATTACAACATTATTGTCCAAGATTGTAGCTATGTATGCCCAAAGTGACATTATCTGGCTTATGTGAAAACCGACCTTTTGCCATTGGAAATGTGTGTACCTGAAACCGCAAACATGTTAAGGGCTGGCCAAACGCTTTCAACATTTCATTCAACATCGTTTAACATTGTTGAATGCGTGTTGAATGAAAATTTGAACATGTTCAAATTTCATTCAACATCATTCAACACCATTCAACAATGTTCAACATCATTCAAAAGGGGTGGCCAAACGCTTTCAACATGTTGAATCATGGTGGAATTCAACAGTGTTGAACGATGTTGAATGAAATGTTGAAAGTGTTTGGCTAGGCCTTAACCTGAAATGTCTGGCAGTCGTTAGACATTAGCTGTAAAAGAAACAAACGTCAAACTAAATCTCTCTAATGACTCACCTGGGATGTCCCGTACAAACCTTGGGAAGCAAGCAAGAACACCTGACACACCTCAGAATGGAAAGCTCACACAGAAGGCCGTGACGAGCAGCGAAGGACTTTACCGGAAGGTTACTGCACTTAACATGTGCGAAAGGCCATGACTGACGCATGGCTGTAAAAAAACTAGAATGATAGTGTATTGGATGGAGTAATCTGTCCATGTTTTCCAAATATTATTTAAAACATAAGCAGCAGTGTTTAATTATTAGATTTAAAACACAAGGCGATAGTTAGAGCTGCTCCCATCGGTTCATTTTTGTAATCGATTAATCATTGTCAACAATCGATTAATATCAGTTAATTGTATTGATTAAATATGTCATGAATTAAATACGACATGTCCATGGTGGTTTGTCCATTCAAAGGAAGGGGGTGCTTTTATAAAGTTTTTACTAAATTTCTTGGGGATTGCCTCCCTTGTTGTCGCCCAACAATTCAGTCACTATTTACGTTTTAAATCACTGTTTAATCACAGTTATAGATTGCGCACTTTCTCGTGCTCTCACAGTTCACACAAGAGACATGACAAGACAGAGATGATGTTTAGTTTACACTTGACACTCCTAAATGATACTGCGATACTATTGACTAATCAGTTTATGAATAATTGATTTAACTAAGGTGTGTTTGTAATCAGTCATTACTTATCTGTTTAACAAAACAAGATTAAATCATTCCGGCATCATGCTGTGCAGGGTTGTTATAGATGATCCAATTATTGTTAAGTATAATCGATTGTGGAAAAAACGAAAAAATAGTCGATTAATTGGGAGCAGATAGCCAAGTGTTTTAGATCTGATAAAACACGTACTGCGAGTGTTTTAAATGGCTTCAAAAACTATCCATATAATAAGCCAAGCCTTGAAATTATTGCCAGTCACCAGTCATTGACCGGTAAAATTATCCAGTTTGTCTGGTAAATATCGTTCTTATGGGTCATGCATGACCAGTAATTTTTTCCTCAAAAAAAATGCAAGTGAAATTGAGTTTTTTGTTCTGTTTTGGAAAAATTGTCTCACTCACACAGACTACACCTTAAAACAGTGCAAGCGGAAGTCTCGCACTACGCACCTTAAAACTGCGTAAGCAGATGTCAAACCCCGAAAGCACTATGCGTATTCATCCAAATATAACACCTGCATTTCAGATGATATTTCATCGCACATAGCAGTAGTCTGACTCTTATTGTGATGTTGTTCAATAAGTAAACTAACTTATACCAGTTACACAAGTGCACGTTTGCAGTTAAACGTTTATAGGCAAGTGAAAAAACAAATATGACCGGTAACAAATCCTCCGTGACCGGCAAATTTCATTTCTTACCAGTCAGAATGATTGGCAGATTTCCGAGATTTATTTTGAGGCTTGTAATAATTAATATCAAGAAGTTACAATTGGTACAGAATTTCGCTGCCATAATTATTACGGGTACACGTAAATTCGAACATATAACGCCTGCCTTAAAAGATCTAAAATGGTTACCTGTTGAAGATCAATTGAAATATATAGATATCTTAATGACATACAAATGTTTAAATGGAATGGCGCCGTCTTATCTTAGCGACCAATTCTCCCAACGTACTTCTGTCCGTCAATACGTGACTCGTAGCAGAAACGAACTGAACATTCCATCTTTAAATACTAGTTAATTCTGGTCAGAGAAGTTTTAAATATAGATCAGTTAAATTATGGAATGACCTGGATGAAAACTTAAAGAGTATTAGTAATTTTAACTCTTTCAAAAAATATTTAAAATCATCAACCTCGTCCCCAGGGCATTTTGCCTCATCGGCTGGTCGATTCTATAATCGGATTGGCCGGTTTAAAAACTTGATTAATTCAGATACAGTGTAATTTATTCATCAAAATATGAATTGCAATAAATCCACTCTGCGAAGTTCATCCAAAGAATTGATAGCTTTGGTTAAAGTCAAGAACAACATTAGATATATGTTTCTTCCCGACATTTAAATGTATCCTGGATAATCGTGGAGAGTATCGTGATGAATAATGCTAGCCAGTTGCATTTATGATAAAGGTTCACATGAGTGATTCGGCAGAGCGTTAAATATTTCTTATTTATTATTCATGTATACGTATCATACAAAAACGAAACACAAAGACCGCATAAATTTTCTTGCCAAAACACCCCAAACTTCTGGGTGTCACGTGACCAGCCGATGCCAGGGCCATTTTGGCCGACCTCCCAACGTGGAGGCAAAATGCCCTGGGGACGAGGTTGTAAAATCATATATGCTTTTAATATTTCTACGTTGTATATAAGTTACATTCATGTAAATAGTTATTCATTTTTACATTTTTATATTTGATATGTCGATAGCTTTTCCTTCCTTATTTATTCTTCACTTGTAATTGAATCTGAAAAGCCCGGTTGGGAGATTCAAATAAAATATGTATGTATATAGAAATCATTTTGAAAATTGAAGTTGTCTGAGCCGCAAAATCAAAGAAAAAGTTCATCGAAAATAGTGAGCGTGTCTCTATCACATATAGAGGCACGTCACGGCCATGATTTTCCCTTGTGTTTTCCTCATGAATTATTAATGAGTTTTTGAAAGAGTTATACAACACAGCTTTTAACCAATCACCGCTTGCATTTTCAAAATGTTATTTTACACAAGTGTCATTGCATAGTTTATTCAAAATGTTCATTTTTTTCTGTTTAAGGCAACCGTTCACCCTTCGTTCACGAATTTTTGGAAGAAAATCAATTAATGGCACTCGCAATTTCTTTACAATTCCTGGGTTTAGTGCTTTACTCCGTGAAAAAGTACCTGAACTTTTATCCTCGAAATATCTTTGGATAACATGTACTGGTGCTGTTTGTTTGAAATCAAAACTAACCACTGCATATTGTGCTGTAAAACTTAGTCACCGATCAAGAACACCACAGGTTGGCCAAGAACATGGGACGAGGGAAGAGAACACAAAAAAGCCTAAAATAGAATTTCAGGAATTTTTGAAGTTTTTGTTACCAGATTTGTGGCTGCTTTTACTTGCAAGTTTTTGTGCATTTGGTGTTGCATTGGTGAATGTCCAGTTACCGTTATTGCTTGGCGAGTTAGTTAATGCAGTGTCGTCGTTATCAGATGGGGATATTTCTGATTACGGAGCAATCTTGAAGGAACCAGCAAAGAAGCTTGTTTTTATTTATCTGACCCAAGGGACTCTGACATTTTTGTATATTAGTCTGTTGTCATCGTTTGGGGAAAGGTTGGCTGCGAGGCTGAGGAATAGTTTGTTCACGTCGCTGGTTAAACAAGATGTACAGTTTTTTGATGCTCATAAAACTGGGGAATTAATAAGCAGGTAGGGACAATAAGTTGAAAAAATAGTCCCAATGGAATATCTCATAGTGCTTATAGTACCGGTATGGTATATCTGAACACAACTGGCTGCATACTTGTCTGTCTGTCTGTCTGTCTGTCTGTCTGTCTGTCTGTCTGTCTGTCTGTCTGTCTGTCTGTCTGTCTGTCTGTCTGTCTGTCTGTCTGTCTGTCTGTCTGTCTGTCTGTCTGTCTGTCTGTCTGTCTGTCTGTCTGTCTGTCTGTTATTTTTTTTTTGTCATTTTTTTTCACGCGGGAAACTAATGTCGGAGACTGAGCCAAATGAGTGATGAGTTAATGATTGCAGTAAGAATAAATTAGGTTATATTTAGGTTGGGTTAGAATGTAATTAAATAGTGACGATTGATTGTGAACACGTCTTGCGTAAACACGAGTTAGCCAATAAGAGGACAGCAAACGGGAGTGTGGTATGCGACTTGAGAGAGTAAAATATTGTGATCGTGACTGTGGTTGAGACTTGAGATGTGACGCGACGTGTTTATGTGACTGTAAATAAAATCCTTTTGAATATAACTGTGAGAAGTGACTTGTTGGAAAGATCTGTATTGGGAGGCGATACTATTTCCTACACTAACATGTTGCTAAGTGGAAACTGTAATGTTACTAAAGCCCGCGTTCTCCACTAGGTGAATTTGTTCGTGCGAAGCAAATTCTCCGGCAATATGATTGGCAAGTAAGAAAATTGGCGCGAAGACTAGCAGCACCAACCAATTACATTGCATGAACGGGTATTTCGATTCGATTCACGCAAACAAATTCGCCTAGTGGAGAACGGGCTTTAGGCCAAACGGGATTGTTTCAATTTGAAACGAGTGCCAAATTTTCAAAGCAAATGTGGGCATGTTTATAACTCATCTTTATACACAATTAAATCTTCATCAAGTGAAGCTAAGAACTCCACAGTGCTTTTCCAAATGTGGTTAAATATAGGATATTTAAGCGAAGTTAACTGCTGATGTAGTTGGCCTGCGGTTCCCCTTTTTAGGGGAGTCCCTTACGTCACCTACGTTAAGGGGTTTCCCGTGCATTCGAGATTCATTGAGCGTCTGTTGCTTCGCTGCAAGTAGCGTCTTTGCTCAGCTTGTGTTCCGTAGTTGGTTTCAGGTTCCGACCGACCTGTTAAAAATGTCACTGATAATAGACAAGTTGAAAATAAGTTTTTTTGCCCCCTTCGCCCTTTCTCCACCCATGTTAGATGTGAAGTATAGAATCCTATAGATCGTATATGTTGTTCCTCTGACTTGTCAGTGTGACTGGTGCCGGTGGTCTGCCTTGGCAGAGTTGTCATGGCAAACGCCTATTGCTTCTCTGATTACCCTAACTGCTATTGCTTAGTTTGCTGGCTATTTGCTCATGGCCCAATTGCTTACAGTTACTTTGCTTGCTAACAAGGCTAGATTGCTGACTAGCCTGGGCTAGATTGCTGACTAGGCTGGTCACCAACAGCACCTACCTCCAAACAACGCATATTCTGCCGTTAATTGGCCATTACGCTGACAAACCCCACAACGCGACATTTGCCAGGAAGAAACAATGCCGTTTGGCCTTAGTAATGTTACAGTTTCCACTTAGCAACATGTACGTGTAGTTTCCCATGTGGAACGTGTGTCGTCAAATTACGCATGTCCACGCCCAAACCGAACCGATTGACACTGATTTATGATATTGATGTTTGCAACCAGACTACTGAGACAGACAGACAGACAGACAGACAGACAGACAGACAGACAGACAGACAGACAGACAGACAGACAGACAGACAGACAGACAGACAGACAGACAGACAGACAGACAGATTGATTGATTGATTGATTGATTGATTGATTGATTGATTGATTGATTGATTGATTGATTGATTGATTGATTGATTGATTGATTGATTGATTGATTCACTTTTATTTAGATACGGTGGTTTCATAAGTTAAAAACTTCTTTACATGAAAGCCGTACATGAAGTAATTGAATAACTAACTAATTACATAAAAATTTAAAATATAATGATGCAACTATATACAATAATACAAGAATTACATTTTGACCTTATGAGGTTGAAACGGAAGCTTTATATCCCACTGACAACTTGTTTTTAAATATTGTTCTAGATTTTGCGGTTTTTATATCCAGCGGGAGAGAATTCCAATTTTTTCCTCCCCTGTATGAAAACGACGCTTTGTAATATTCCGTTTTTGGAATGTAACTCAATGACACATTACCGGCATTCTCTCTAAGACGAGATTTGTATGGGTTATTTTCAGAATTCAATGAGAAAAGATCACTGAGATATTTTGGAACATTGCAATTAATTACATCGTACATTAAAATGCTGAGCCGCTTATCTCTTCTCAAAGCTAAATTATTTTAATTTAGGTGTTCTAGGAGATCTGCTGATCTCATGTCATAGCCTTGAAAAGTAATTATTCGGGCAGCACGGTTTTGTAATTTCTGGATTTTGCTGGCAAGCCCTTTGTTTAAATTGCCCCACACAGCATCGCAGTAGTCGAAGACAGGCTGTATTAAAGCATTATACATCATTTTTAATATATCTAATGACACATAATCACGAGCCTGTCTTAGACCACTTATGGAACGACTAACTTTGGAGCAGAGTTTATCAATGTGCTCATTCCATGAAAGATTTTCATCTAAATATACCCCTAGGTATTTTGTGTTTTCAACTCTCTTAATTTCTTTTTCACCAATGGTAATTGGAAAAGTTCTACCTAAATTAGACAATCTGGAAGGAGTTCCGAAAAACATGAATTCAGTTTTCGCAACATTTAAGCTTAGTTTATTTGCCATCAACCAGTTTCGGATATTTTCTAAATCTTCGTTTATTTTAAATTGTAACTCGGACGTTAATACTGCAGCAGCACTCAGCATGGTGTCATCAGCATACATATATGGTTTGGTATGCAATAAACAAGAAGGGAGGTCGTTAATATATATAAGAAACAATAACGGACCTAAAATGGACCCCTGCGGCACACCACAGCTAACTGTTTGTGGCTTTGAAATGCTACCTTCGACAATGCATTGCTGCTGCCTATTTAATAAATACGATTGAAACCAACCAAGATCTGTTCCCCGAATACCAAAAAGCTCTAACTTTCTCAATAAAATTGTATGAGATACGGTATCAAATGATTTAGCGAGATCCAAAAAAGCCACCATATTGGTCATTCCTTTGTCAATGTTTAGATACCATTCATTTGTGGCATCTAATAGAGCAGTGACGGTAGAGTGAACGGAACGAAACCCTGACTGGTATTTAGTTAATAGATTATGTTTCATTAAATAGGCATACAGCTGATCGTACACAACCCTTTCACATATTTTTGATACTGTTGATAATACAGATATTGGTCTATAATTCTGTTGGTCGGTACGATTATTTGCTTTAAATAGAGGAAATATTTTTGCTATTTTCCATTTTGTTGGGAAAATACCAGTATCAATACTTTTATTAATTATTGTAGCAAGCGAAGCGGAAATAATTGGAGCAGCTTCTTTCAAAAGTCTGCAGGAAATATTATCAAGACCGGTAGCTTTGTCAGACAGACAGACAGACAGACAGACAGACAGACAGACAGACAGACAGACAGACAGACAGACAGACAGACAGACAGACAGACAGACAGACAGACAGACAGACAGACAGACAGACAGACAGACAGACAGACAGACAGACAGACAGACAGACAGGGTGACTGACTGACTGACTGACCAACAAACTGACAGACAGACAGATGGACAGGCCGACTGACCAACAAACTGGCTAACAGACAGACAGACGGATGGACAGGCTGACTGACAGACAGATGGACAGGCTGACTGACAGACAGATGGACAGGCTGACTCACTCACTCACTCACTCACTCACTCACTCACTCACTCACTCACTCACTCACTCACTCACTCACTCACTCACTCACTCACTCACTCACTCACTCACTCACTCACTCACTCACTCACTCACTCACTCACTCACTCACTCACTCACTCACTCACTCACTCACTCACTCACTCACTCACTCACTCACTCACTCACTCACTCACTGACTGACTGACTGACTGACTGACAGACAGACAGACAGACAGACAGACAGACAGACAGACAGACAGACAGACAGACAGACAGACAGACAGACAGACAGATGGCAGGCTGACAGACAGACAGACAGACAGACAGACAGACAGACAGACAGACAGACAGACAGACAGACAGACAGACAGACAGACAGACAGACAGACAGACAGACAGACAGACATATACAAACAGAGATATACACAGACAGACAGACAGACAGACAGACAGACAGACAGACAGACAGACAGACAGACAGACAGACAGACAGACAGACAGACAGACAGACAGACAGACAGACACACACACACACACACACACACACACACACACACATAGATGGACCGACCGACTGATTGACTGACTGATAAATTTCCAGCTCAAATTCTATTGAAGTCTGTATTTTCTCTTGTAAAAAATAATGACTGTAAATATTCTCAAATTCTTCTCTTGTTATATTTTTTGTTTATTTGAATTTCTTTGTTTTTGACAACACTAGGTTAAGTTCTGATGTACAAGACTTCAAGAGTGCTTTCAAGCAAATTATCTCTCAAGGATTACGCAGTGTCACTCAGACTGTTGGTTGTGTTATTACATTATATCTCATCTCACCCAGACTCACACTATTAATTGGAAGTCTTGTTCCTACGGTAATCCTCTGTGGAACAGTACTGGGTTCATTCTTGAGAAATATGTCGCGCGAAGCACAAGAACAACTTGCAACGGCTTTGGCAGTGGCTGATGAGTCACTCGGAAATGTTCGGACAGTGAAAGCCTTTGCCATGGAAAAGAAAGAAATTGGGTAAGGATCAAATTTGGGTTCGGATCAAAAATCTGTTTGCAACGTTTCCAAAAGTAGAACTGCTTTGTGCATGTTGTTTCACTTCATAGTGCCCTTCATACAAGCCCGAAGTGGCTATAGGTCAGGTATCCGGAACTCGGTCAAGAAAAACTAAAGGTCCGGCAATCGGTTCCAGTTACACCAACTTAGCCATATCCCGATTACACGTAATTGTCTTAACACGTGTTTGCTTGTTGTCTTTTCTTAATGTCTTTCCTTCTTCGATTCACTTAGCTCAGCTGTGTCAACCAGTGTATACTGAAATACTGTCATTGAATGTGTGATGGCATCGATCAACAAAGCTTCTTCTACGTTATGAGAATGTTTTAATTCATATTAATAATCTTGAACCTAAGGTAAAACCTTACATTACATGAGCCGGCTATCCTGACTCTTGTCACGAAATTCTCGTATTGGTTCTCTTATCTTATTTAACCAAACAAGTCCACGGGTGGCGTGTGCTGTTAGGGCACTGCCTCTCACCAATAGTTAAGCCCAGTCGGATGGGGTTAGTACTTGGATGGGTGACCGTTTGGGAATAACCCGTACTCCGCCAGCTTGGGACTTATGTGAGTAGAGTTTAGTTGGTTTCTCCTATGCTCCGAGGGTTTTTGCCGGGTTCTCCGGTTTTCTTCCCTCCGTAAAATCAACACCTAGGTCTTAGTTGTCTACACATAGGAGTTTGGTGTCAATTGGGACGAAAGTTCTGTTCCTCTCTCCTGCCACACATTAAGTGGCAAATTCAATAAAATTAAAATTCATGTAAACAGCCCCTATAAAGAAACTGCATGTTTACGTGGGAAGCGTGATGCAGACCTCTCAACTCTCACGCATTCGGCGTGAGACTCACGCATTCGGTTTCACTCTCACGCAGCTATCTGTAAATCTCACGCACTGGGCAGTTTGTGTTAAATTTTAGAAAAAAATATCGGAAAATCAACTACTGGGAAGTTTTATGTTAATTTTTTAAAACAAATTACGATGCAGTCCAGTTCCAGAGAAGACAGACGCCAAAATCATTCACATCAGCAACTTGTTTCTTGTCGGCCATTTCTTAAGGAGCTGTTGCTAAGTTGCCAGGGTCTTAACCGCTGTTATTATTATATGTGACTGGATTCAGAAATAATACCGAAATTTATGCGGCGATTATTGTGAATATTAGTGTACTGTACAGCTGGCCTGTCTAGACAATTAAACCTTTTGTAATTGCTTTAGATTTCATTTCAAAGTGCTCTCAAAATGCAGGAAAACGGCATTTCAGACATTTGAGATTCAAAAATTTTCCGGGGGGGCATGCCCCTGGACCCCCCTATGTGGGTGTCGTCCCAAATCTCACTCCGTCACAAATTTCAAAGTTGACAGGTCTGGTGATGGTTTGCCTTAATTTGCCTCATTTCGTCTTATTCCGTCTATATAATATAAAGGAAGTGGTTTCTAAACTGAGGGACAATAAATGTCGAATGTAAAAGGTAGACTGCTGCATATAGGCAGTGTTTTCTATATAACAAAAGCAAAGCAAAAACCTTTGTAAACTGCCAAAAATTTAGCCGGTAAAGAAATGCTGACGTTTTGAGCAACGGATAGTGCTAGTGGTCAGTGATAGAACAGAAATTCGCTACGTCCCACTCAGTGGTCTCGCTAGTCGCTACGTTTCAAGCCGCGCTGATACTGGAATCGATTGCCGGACTTTTAGTTTTTCTTGAACGAGTTCCGGATACCGGACCTATAGCCACCTCGGAAAATTAAAGCTGTCTTATTTGAAAGAACACTTGAAATGACAAAGTAACATCTTTTGCAGTTTTTCGTTTCCTTGCTTCGTTCTTGAAATATTTCAGTTTGTTTGATTTGCAAATTTGATTTATAAGGTAACGTTACGTCACACTTTAGTGATGGTACTTATATAGCGCCTATATATTGCTGTCCTAAGCGCTTTACAATGTCATAATATGCTTTACAAAATTATTATCTATATTTACAGTAAATTTTTATTATAATATTAATGTTAAAAATGCTAATAAGATACTAAGAATGTTAATTAAAACCTAAGAGTAATTACAAATCATAAGTTTGTTTAAAAAGATGTGTTTTCAATTCAGATTTAAAAATGTTGATGTTACTAATCGATCTAATGTTCATTGGGAGCATGTTCCAGATTCTCGGTGCTGCAACCGAGAAGGCCCTGTACCCATATGTCTTTAAATTATAGTGTTGTTCTGTGAAACGCCATTTGTCTGAGGACGATCGAAGACGCCTTGCCAGCTGATAATGGCATAAAAGTTCTTGCAAATATGTCGGAGCATATTGAGTTGTCGCAAAGTGTTCTATATCTTTGTTATTATCGAACAAAAGCACTTGGCGAATTAGGAATCTACAACAGAGTCGGTAAATTTTAAGTGTTTTTGTTTGACAATAACAAAGATATATAATGTTTTGCGATAAGTCTTTATGCAAAGAGTGACGTAAAGTTATCTTATAAGTTAAATTTGCATATCAAACAAACTGACATATCTCAAGAACGAAGCAAGGTAACGAAAAACTGCAAAAGATGTGACTTTCTCATTTTAGGTGTTCTTTCAAATAAGACAGACTTAATTTTTGTTTAATAGATACATTAATTGTATGAATTTTTTTAAATTTTTAGATTGTACACAAATGAGGTTGAGCAGTCTAGAAAATTGAATGAAAGACTAGGGATTGGAATTGGTGCTTTCCAAGGTCTGACCAACTTCACCATCAATGCTCTTACATTGGTTGTATTGTATGCAGGTGGGACATTACTGGCTAGCAGTGACCTATCTCCTGGCAGTCTCATGAGCTTTCTCGCATCAACGCAGATCATTCAAAGGTACAGTGAAATAATCAGCTACAGTAGCCTAGTTTCTAGGCCTAACAAAATTTTTAGGCGCGCGATATTGAGGTGCGCGATTTTCAGGCGCACGATTTTCAGGCGCGCGGCGGTTTGAGGCTCGCAATTTTGAGGCGCGCGGTTTTGAGGCGCGCGATACTGAGGCGCACGGTGATGTTGAGGCGCACGATGATGTTGAGGCGCACGATGATGTTGAGGCGCGCGATGATGTTGAGGCGCACGATGATGTTGAGGCGCACGATGATGTTGAGGCGCGCGATTTTGAGATGCGCGACGTTGAGGCGCTCAATTTTGAGAGGCACGCAATTTTGAGAGGCGCGAAAGTGACTGTTTTTGGCTGACTTGGGCAGAAATGGGTAAAAAATATTTCGCTCATTTCTTTTTAGATCAATGGGAAATATATCTGTACTATTTGGTCAAGTTATTCGTGGTCTTAGTGCAGGCTCTCGTATATTTGAATATTTAGTCTTGGAACCCAAAATCACCAGCGAGCATGGCAAATGTCCTGATTTGAACACTGTCAATGGAGAAATCACATTTAAGGATGTCAACTTTGAATATCCAACAAGACCTGGACAAAAAGTCTTGAAAGGTAAACTTCGACAATTGGGATCAAATTGTGAGTGTATGTATGCCCAGAGAGAATTTTTTTAAAATCTCGTCAACTCTAGTTTTTTGAGTGGAGTATGGCAATAATTATACATTTATCGGATCACTCACTCACTCATTCATTAATTTATCTATTCATTTCTTTGTTGATTTATTCATTTATTCATTCGTTCATTCATTATTTCATTCACCCAATCACTTATTCATTTAGTCCTTTATTCATTCATGTGTTCATCTATCCATTAATTTGTTTATTTATTTTTTCATTTATTTATTTACTTATCCATTCATTCAATTATACATTTTTATTTATTCGTTCGTTCGTTCGTTCGTTCGTTCGTTCGTTCGTTCGTTCGTTCGTTCGTTCGTTCGTTCGTTCGTTCGTTCGTTCGTTCGTTCGTTCGTTCGTTCGTTCGTTCGTTCGTTCGTTCGTTCGTTCGTTCGTTCATTCATTCATTCATTCATTCATTCATGCCATTTATTTATTTATGTATTTATTTATTTATTTATTTATTTATTTATTTATTTATTTATTTATTTATTTATTTATTTATTTATTTATTTATTTATTTATTTATTTATTTATTTATTTATTTATTTATTTATTCAAAGGTCTGAATTTGGTCGTGCCAGCGGGCAACATGGTGGCTCTTTGTGGTCTAAGTGGTTCAGGGAAATCTACAGTTGCATCTCTTATTGAGAGATTTTATGATGTTGAAAGTGGTACCATCACAATTGATGGCCATCATTTGCACTCACTTAATCCATCTTGGATACGCGGAGACCTCGTAGGATACATTAACCAGGTAGTGTAGTCTGCAAATGGACCTTTTCACTAATGGCGGCGCCATTTTGAATTCGCAATGCATTTTACTTTATCCAGGGTAACCAGCTTATCAAACAAACAAACAAACAAACAAACAAACAAACAAACAAACAAACAAACAAACAAACAAACAAACAAACAAACAAACAAACAAACAAACAAACAAACAAACAGACAGACAGACAGACAGACAGACAGACAGACAGACAGACAGACAGACAGACAGACAGACAGACAGACAGACAGACAGACAGACAGACAGACAGACAGACAGACAAACAAACAAACAAACAATAATAACTTCTTGGCGGAGGTAAAAATACATTCCGTTCAAGCCCATTCTTGGCTAGGATTTAATTTTATTGAATTGGGTTCATATTATTTCCATGTTAGGAGCCAGTGTTGTTTGCCACTACTGTATTGGAGAACATTCGTTACGGGAAACCAAGCGCGACTGATGAACAGGTAAATGCCTAGAAAACAATCTTTTGCAAAAAATAGCATTTCGAATGATTATTGTGGGACTGTGAGCTCGGATGGAGAATAATAATAATGTGTTACTCCGAGTGATGAACCATACTGGACAAGTAGAGAAAACTTTACTTAGCTCGGCTGGGATTCGAACCCGCGACCTTCGGTTTACTAGTCCAATGCTCTACCAACTGAGCTACAGGTCAAGTTGGGAGCTGAAGGTCGAATGATAGTACTTAGGCTATTTGATGTTTCTAAACAGACTAGTTTCTTCAATATCTAGACAACAGTCTTCATTGACGATTTTGAATGATTATTGTGGGACAGCGAACTCGGATGGAGAATAATAATAAGGTGTTACTCCGAATGACGAACCATACCAGACAAGTAAAGAAAACTCTACTTGGCCCAGCTGGGATTCGGACCCGCGACCTCGCGACTGTAGTTTAACAGCGAGCAGAATTCCAGCCGCGGTCTCGGGCCCCGGTACTACCTCTCCCGAAATCACAGCTGGACTCGTGAGCTTGTCCATTGTCGATTTGCACCAATCACAAACGTACCTGCACATTTTCAGCAGGCATATATTATTGGGAATATTGCATGAATTACCCCGTAAGTTCTAAATGGCGATCAATAGAGTGCTGATGAGTGAGGCATGCGATGGCATTTTAGAACGTTTAAGATTGATTGTCTAAAAGATTTACAACGAAGCTCTAGAGAAATTGGTTAATAGCCAATATTTCTCGTCATTCAGACTACAGCATCAGGGAAATCACTTATATTTCAGTCCGCTTCTATGGGTTTTGATATCGTGAAATTAATGTAAGCAAAACGTCACAGACACGCTCTGTGGCTCACACGTCCAGTCGTTGGAGACGGTTGGAAGTCGAGCCTACACCCGAATTGACTGTAATATATGTTTTTGTAGGTTGTTATCTAGCTAGTAATGTAAAAATCACTTCATATTTTTTTCTAAGGTTTATGAAGCTGCACGACAAGCAAATGCTCATGACTTTATAAAGAAATTTCCAGAGGTAAACCAATGACCTATATATAACTGGACTGTGGGTGCCCTATATCAATGACTGAAAGAGAGTGATCACTGACCTATATATAACTGGACTGTGGGTGCTCTATATCAATGACTGAAAGAGAGTGATCACTGACCTATATATAACTGGACTGTAGGTGCTCTATATCAATGACTGAAAGAGAGTGATCACTGACCTATATATAACTGGACTGTGGGTGCTCTATATCAATGACTGAAAGAGAGTGATCACTGACCTATATATAACTGGACTGTGAGTGCTCTATATCAATGACTGAAAGAGAGTGATCACTGACCTATATATAACTGGACTGTGGGTGCTCTATATCAATGACTGAAAGAGAGTGATCACTGACCTATATATAACTGGACTGTAGGTGCTCTATATCAATGACTGAAAGAGAGTGATCACTGACCTATATATAACTGGACTGTGGGTCCCCTATATCAATGATTGAAAGAGAGTGATCACTGACCTATATATAACTGGACTGTGGGTGCTCTATATCAATGACTGAAAGAGAGTGATCACTGACCTATATATAACTGGACTGTGGGTGCTCTATATCAGTGACTGAAAGAGAGTGATCACTTACCTATATATAACTGGACTGTGGGTGCTCTATATCAATGACTGAAAGAGAGTGATCACTGACCTATATATAACTGGACTGTGAGTCCTCTATATCAATTTACACAGCACTTGGATACCATAGAGTTCTGGCTGGATCAAGTCGTACCAGTAATATCATTTATTTAGTAATACTGAAATGATTTAGATTGCTGTATCTTCTGGTATAAATATTTTCTAGGGATATGAAACAGTCTTGGGAGAGCGTGGAGTAACTGTATCTGGTGGACAGAGACAAAGGTAGAGTGGAGTACATTGCATTACATTGCATTACATTACATTACATTACATTACATTACATTACATTACATTACATTACATTACATTACATTACATTACATTACATTACATTACATTACATTACATTACAGTTGAATGTAGTGGAGTACAGTACAGTACATTCTCAAACTCATTAATAATTCATGAGATAATCAATCAATCAATCAAAAGCGCTGAATTGCACCACGTGAAGGGACTTGAAATACCAGGGAAGTACTGGGCAGAGGACTTGAAATATTATTTCCAGTCCAAGGACTTGAAATAATATTTTAAGTCCTTGGACTTGAAATATTACTTCACACAATCGGTTATTCATCCATACACTAATTACTAATGCACTAATTCATTTTGGGAATACACTAAGTGATTTTGAGAAGTCATGTAAAGGCCTCCAATTCGGACTAGACCGGGTTTTCAAGTACTCGGAATTCATTCCAGTCCTCGGCTTCGCCTCGGACTGGAACGAATTCCTCGTACTTGAAAACCCGGTCTAGTCCTCATTGTCGGCCTTTACATATTACGTACAGTGCAGTGCAGTGCAGTGCAGTGCAGTGCAGTGCAGTGCAGTGCAGTGCAGTGCAGTGCAGTGCAGTGCAGTGCAGTGCAGTGCAGTGCAGTGCAGTACAGTACACAGTACAGTACACAGTACAGTACAATACAGTACACAGTGCAGTGCAGTACACAGTGCAGTGCAGTGCAGTGCAGTACAGTACTTGATTTATAGGTCGAACAAGTGTTAGTTCACTATTAAACACATTTGACTGCATACAGCACTGCATATCGTAATATACAGTACTTGCTTTCCATGCTTGACAAACTTTTCTCTGGCTCTAAATTATTTTAGAATTGCCATTGCTCGTGCCTTGCTTAAGAATCCCAAGATATTGATCTTAGATGAAGCAACAAGGTATTGACATATGACATTTACTTAGATATTACTTCTGGACTATACAGCGGGTGGAGAACGTCAACCAGTTAGATCAGGTTGAGAACGTCAAGCAGTTAGATCAGGTTGAGAACGTCAAGCAGTTAGATCAGGTTGAGAACGTCAAGCAGTTAGATCAGGTTGAGAACGTGAACCAGTTTGATCAGGTTGAGAACGTCAAGCAGTTAGATCAGGTTGAGAACGTCAACCAGTTAGATCAGGTTGAGAACGTGAACCAGTTAGATCAGGTTGGAGACGTCAACCGGTTAGATCAGGTTGAGGACGTCAACCAGTTAGATCAGGTTGGAGACGTCAACCGGTTAGATCAGGTTGAGGACGTCAACCAGTTTGATCAGGTTGAGAACGTCAAGCAGTTAGATCAGGTTGAGGACGTCAAGCAGTTAGATCAGGTTGGGAACGTCAAGCAGTTAGATCAGGTTGAGAACGTCAAGCAGTTAGATCAAGTTAGGACGTCAGTTAGATCAGTTAGGAGAACGTCAAGCAGTTAGATCAGGTTGAGAACGTCAAGCAGTTAGATCAGGTTGAGAACGTCAAGCAGTTAGATCAGGTTGAGAACGTCAAGCAGTTAGATCAGGTTGAGAACGTCAACGTTAGATCAGGTTGAGAACGTCAAGCAGTTAGATCAGGTTGAGAACGTCAAGCAGTTAGATCAGGTTGAGAACGTCAAGCAGTTAGATCAGGTTGAGAACGTCAACAGTTTGATCAGGTTGAGAACGTCAAGCAGTTAGATCAGGTTGAGAACGTCAAGCAGTTAGATCAGGTTGAGAACGTCAAGCAGTTAGATCAGGTTGAGAACGTCAAGCAGTTAGATCAGGTTGAGAACGTCAAGCAGTTAGATCAGGTTGAGAACGTCAACCAGTTAGATCAGGTTGAGAACGTCAAGCAGTTAGATCAGGTTGAGAACGTCAAGCAGTTAGATCAGGTTGAGAACGTCAAGCAGTTAGATCAGGTTGAGAACGTCAAGCAGTTAGATCAGGTTGAGAACGTCAAGCAGTTAGATCAGGTTGAGAACGTCAAGCAGTTAGATCAGGTTGAGAACGTCAAGCAGTTAGATCAGGTTGAGAACGTCAAGCAGTTAGATCAGGTTGAGAACGTCAAGCAGTTAGATCAGGTTGAGAACGTCAAGCAGTTAGATCAGGTTGAGAACGTCAAGCAGTTAGATCAGGTTGAGAACGTCAAGCAGTTAGATCAGGTTGAGAACGTCAAGCAGTTAGATCAGGTTGAGAACGTCAAGCAGTTAGATCAGGTTGAGAACGTCAAGCAGTTAGATCAGGTTGAGAACGTCAAGTCAAGTTAGGGAACGTCAAGCAGTTAGATAGACGTCAAGCAGTTAGATCAGTTGAGACGTCAGTTAGAAGTTGAGAACGTCAAGCAGTTAGATAGACGTCAAGCAGTTAGATCAGGTTGAGAACGTCAAGCAGTTAGATCAAGTTGAGAACGTCAAGCAGTTAGATCAGGTTGAGAACGTCAAGCAGTTAGATCAGTTGAGAACGTCAAGCAGTTAGATCAGGTTGAGAACGTCAAGCAGTTAGATCAGGTTGAGAACGTCAAGCAGTTAGATCAGGTTGAGAACGTCAAGCAGTTAGATCAGGTTGAGAACGTCAAGCAGTTAGATCAGGTTGAGAACGTCAAGCAGTTAGATCAGGTTGAGAACGTCAAGCAGTTAGATCAGGTTAGAACGTCAAGTTGATCAGGTTAGAACGTCAAGCAGTTAGATCAGGTTGAGAACGTCAAGCAGTTAGATCAGGTTGAGAACGTCAAGCAGTTAGATCAGGTTGAGAACGTCAAGCAGTTAGATCAGGTTGAGAACGTCAAGCAGTTAGATCAGGTTGAGAACGTCAAGCAGTTAGATCAGGTTGAGAACGTCAAGTTGAGAACGTCAAGCAGTTAGAGGTTGAGAACGTCAAGAACGTCAACAGTTAGATCAGGTTAAGAACGTCAACCAGTTTGATCAGGTTGAGAACGTCAAGCAGTTAGATCAGGTTGAGAACGTCAAGCAGTTAGATCAGGTTGAGGACGTCAAGCAGTTAGATCAGGTTGAGAACGTCAAGCAGTTAGATCAAGTTGAGAACGTCAAGCAGTTAGATCAGGTTGAGAACGTCAAGCAGTTAGATCAGGTTGAGGACGTCAACCAGTTAGATCAAGTTGAGAACGTCAAGCAGTTAGATCAGGTTAAGAACGTCAAGCAGTTAGATCAGGTTAAGAACGTCAAGCAGTTAGATCAGGTTGAGAACGTCAAGCAGTTAGATCAAGTTGAGAACGTCAAGCAGTTAGATCAGGTTGAGAACGTCAAGCAGTTAGATCAGGTTGAGGACGTCAACCAGTTAGATCAAGTTGAGAACGTCAAGCAGTTAGATCAAGTTAGGGACGTCAAGCAGTTAGATCAGGTTGAGAACGTCAAGCAGTTAGATCAAGTTAGGGACGTCAAGCAGTTAGATCAAGTTGAGAACGTCAAGCAGTTAGATCAGGTTGAGAACGTCAAGCAGTTAGATCAAGTTAGGGACGTCAAGCAGTTAGATCAAGTTGAGAACGTCAAGCAGTTAGATCAGGTTGAGAACGTCAAGCAGTTAGATCAGGTTGAGAACGTCAACCAGTTAGATCAAGTTAAGAACGTCAAGCAGTTAGATCAGGTTGAGAACGTCAAGCAGTTAGATCAGGTTGAGAACGTCAAGCAGTTAGATCAAGTTAAGAACGTCAAGCAGTTAGATCAGGTTGAGAACGTCAAGCAGTTAGATCAGGTTGGGAACGTCAAGCAGTTAGATCAGGTTGAGAACGTCAAGCAGTTAGATCAGGTTGAGAACGTCAAGCAGTTAGATCAGGTTGAGAACGTCAAGCAGTTAGATCAAGTTGAGAACGTCAAGCAGTTAGATCAGGTTGAGAACGTCAAGCAGTTAGATCAGGTTGGGAACGTCAAGCAGTTAGATCAGGTTGAGAACGTCAAGCAGTTAGATCAGGTTGAGAACGTCAAGCAGTTAGATCAGGTTGAGAACGTCAAGCAGTTAGATCAGGTTGAGAACGTCAAGCAGTTAGATCAGGTTAAGAACGTCAAGCAGTTAGATCAGGTTGAGGACGTCAACCAGTTAGATCAAGTTGAGAACGTCAAGCAGTTAGATCAAGTTGAGAACGTCAAGCAGTTAGATCAAGTTAGGGACGTCAAGCAGTTAGATCAGGTTGAGAACGTCAAGCAGTTAGATCAGGTTGAGAACGTCAAGCAGTTAGATCAGGTTGAGAACGTCAAGCAGTTAGATCAGGTTAAGAACGTCAAGCAGTTAGATCAGGTTAAGAACGTCAAGCAGTTAGATCAGGTTGAGAACGTCAAGCAGTTAGATCAGGTTGAGAACGTCAAGCAGTTAGATCAAGTTGAGAACGTCAAGCAGTTAGATCAAGTTAAGAACGTCAAGCAGTTAGATCAGGTTGAGAACGTCAAGCAGTTAGATCAGGTTGAGAACGTCAAGCAGTTAGATCAAGTTAGGGACGTCAACCAGTTAGATCAAGTTGGGGACGTCAACTCGTTTGATGGGGTTGAGGATCTCAACTGGATACACTGCCTGGGTGAGTGAGTGGTTGGTTGCTTGCTGCCTTTGTACTGTAGACTAACAGTACTTACATAACATGCTTTTTTTTATTTTTAGTGCCCTTGATGCTGAATCTGAGCGTGTTGTCCAAGAAGCTTTAGATCAACTGACTGAAGGACGTACAGTTTTAGTTATTGCCCATCGTCTCAGCACCATACAAGAAGCAGGTAGAATTAGTAGATTTAACTGGGGGGACTATGGTGTTCATTTTGCGGAGGGGGGAAAACCGGAGAAGTTAGAACATAGCGAAAACCCCAGGCCTGACGAGAGGGGGGGGGGGGGGGGTCAGCCCTGTCGTCGACCCGGTGCCAAAGGGGGTCCATTTTTAAGGAAACAAAAGAATATATTATACATTATCTTTACCGTGACAGTGTGAAACGATAAAATCGATTTTATAATAGACAATTGAAGTTTTAGCATTAATCGTTACATTGTATTGTGTCTCTCGCTAATGGTTTTATCACTGCTATAGGGGCCCTCTATGGCTTTATCACTGGCATTGGGCCCCTTTGTGGCTTTATCACTGCCATCGGGGTTATATGGGGGCCCTTTGTTGCTTTATGACCGCAATCAGTTTGTAGTTGTTGACAAATTGTTAAGTCTGTGCGTGATAACAGAGGACAAAATCTGAGGGGAGGGCCCGTAAATAGTTTTCTCTCGGCGGCCCTTGAAAACCCTTCAAGGCACAGGAGAGCAGGGAACACAGTTGGCGTGCGCTGTCAAGGCACCGAGTCTCACCACTGCAGTGCAAAGTTAAGCTTTTGTATACTGCCGAGACATTGCGAGCGAAGGCCCTTCGTCAGAGAGAAAACCACACTCTTTATATACGTTTCTCTCTGACGAAGGCCCTTCGCTCGAAACGTTAGACAGCTACGTTTAGTCATAGTCAATCGAGATATGGTCTGGAAATTCGGCAAACTTCAAAGCGCCTATAATGAGCTGTGATTTTATGTTGAACCGTACCTTACACCGTGCACATCCTTTGTTTTTGGTTTATTAATATTTAAATAGCACGGTTGAGTGATTGAACTGAAACGTTGCTATTGGACAATTCGTTCATTATACTAAAATACAATGTGTTCAGTGACCGTGCACCGTGCACAAAAACGCATAAAGGCGAACAAAAAGATAGACCAAAGACTTTAGCTGAGTTTCCAGACCATATCTCGATTGACTATGTTGCGAGCGAAGGCCCTTCGTCAGAGAGAAAACCACACTCTTTATATACGTTTCTCTCTGACGAAAGCCCTTCGTTCGAAACGTTGGACACCTACGTTTAGTGCTGTGCAAACTCTGGTTTTTCAGCTCCGGCTCCGGCTTCTTTGGTAAGTTGGTTCACAACTGGGGTACCCTGAGTGCCAGAGGTTTTTTGACGCTCGTGGGGGATAACGGGGACACACGAGGAAGCAAGGCGGTAAAGTGAGAGGGGCCAAAATATATCCCCTATAATCTACTAACCCCCCTGCGAGCGTGGAAGAACCTCTGGCACCCAGGGTACAACTGGGGATAAAGTCCAACCGGATATTATTCGGCTCAACTTTGTCCCTAGGGTCTTTTCCCGGTGAAAGCTGCGAAACTGTCAAGCGACTCAAGCAAACGTAATGCGACAACTAGCAATGTCAGGAATGATGAAAACTTTATAGAACCGAATAAAGTTACACTAACTACAAATAATAAAATACAAAGTATAAATTGCCAAGGGTTTTTAAAACTTTGTATAATTACATTTAATGAACGCTAAGCGACCAATGTTGCCTGGAAGGAGTGCGCAACGCTTCTTTGAGACGATATTCCCCGTCAACGAAAAGACTCGTTCAGAAGTAACAGAGGATGATGAAGATATGAGAGAGCTAGACGCGTCAAAGCAGGTCATTCGTTTTTGTGGCGATACCAATAAATCCTGAGCATTAACTTTGCCGTCTTGGGATCTGACTGGTATCACTGGTTCAGACAGGTAGGCAGTGAGTTCTTGCCTTGGTGTTAAGGTGCCTGGTTGCCATTCAACAGCTCCACTTACGCTCCCCATGCGCTCACTCACAATATCTATCAGTGTTGTCAGCAGTGACCCTTTATGTAGTTTATGAACTGCATTTCTTGTCATTCTGAATTCTTAGGAGCTGGGAGAACTCTGGTTCCGGCTCCGGTTGACCAAAAAAAACGCCGGAGCTCCGGCAGAGCTCCGGACGCCGGCGCTCCGGCGCACAGCACTACCTACGTTCTCTGTTTCGGCAGTATATCTAACCTTACTATATTTCGATTGTTGTTTCAACACTGCACGCTAATTTTATTTCAGTGCAAAGTTAAGCCCGGTTTGATGGGGTTAGTACTTGGACGGGTGACCGTCTGGGAATAACCCCGTTGTCAAGCTTGAGACTCACGAGAGTAGAGTTTAGTTGATCTCCTGTGCTTCGAGGGTTTTTCACCAGGTTCTCCGGTTTTCCTCCCTCCGTAAAACCAACACCTAGATCTTAGCTGTGATCCATTAAGACGGCCCTGGGTAAGATTAGTTTTGCTAACCAGGTGCATTTAAACCTCTATAAATAAAGTTTCAGTTACTGAGAACCAACAACTCTACTCACATGAAGCTAAGGTGGTCACCCATCCAAGTACAAACCCCATTCGGCCAGGCTTAACTTCAGTGTATGCATGGGAAACTATGGTGTTGATTTTGTGGATGGATGAATACCAGAGAATCTGGTGAAAAACCCTCGAAGCACAGGAGAGAACCAACAACTCCACTCACATGAAGCTAATAAGATGGTCACCCATCCAAGTGCTAACCCCATCTGATCAAGCTTAACTTCAGCGGTGAGGAAACTATGGTGTTGATTTTGTGGTGGGAGGAAAACCAGAGAATCCAGTGAAAAACCCTCAAAGCACAGGAGAGAACCAACAACTCTACTCACATGAAGCTAAGATGGTCACCCATCCAAGTACTAACCCCATTCGACCTGGCTTAGCAGTGGGAGAACTATGGTGTTGATTTTGTGGAGGGAGGAAAACTGGAGAACCTGGTGAAAAACCCTCGAGGCACAGGGACTGACAGGAGAGAACAAATAACCTTACTCACATGAAGCAATTGGTCACCCATCCAAGTACTAACACCATCTGACCAGGCTTAACTTCAGTGGTGAGGAAACTATAGTGTTGATTTTGTGGAGGGAGGAAAACCAGAGAATCCAGTGAAAAACCCTCGAAGCACAGGAGGGAACCAACAACTCTACTTACATGAAGCTAAGGTGGTCACCCATCCAAGTACTAACCCCATTCGACCAGGCTTAACTTCAGTGTATGGGAATGGGAAACTATGGTGTTGATTTTGTGGAGGGAGGACAACTGGAGAACCTGGTGAAAAACCCTCGAGGCACAGGAGAGAACCAACAACTCTACTCACATGAAGCTAATAAGATGGTCACCCATCCAAGTACTAACCCCATTCGACCAGGCTTAACTTCAGTGATGAGGAAACTATGGTGTTGATTTTGTGGAGGGAGGAAAACCAGAGAACCTGGTGAAAAACGCTCAAGGAACAGGAGAGAGCCAACAACTCTACTCACATGAAGCTAAGATGGTCACCCATCCAAGTACTAACCCCATTCACCTTAACTTCAGTGTATGGGAATGGGAAACAATGGTATTGATTTTGTGGAGGGAGGAAAACCGGAGAAGCCAGTGAGGCCAGTGAGAAACCCTCAAAGCACAGAAGAGAACCAACAACTCTACTCACATGAAGCTAAGGTGGTCACCCATCCAAGTACTAACCCCATTCACCTTAACTTCAGTGTATGGGAATGGGAAACTATGGTATTGATTTTGTGGAGGGAGGAAAACCGGAGAACCTGGTGAAAAACCCTCGACAGGAGAGAACCAACAACTCTATTCACATGAAGCTAATAAGATGGTCACCCATCCAAGTACTAACCCCATTCACCTTAACTTCAGTGTATGGGAATGGGAAACTATGGTATTGATTTTGTGGAGGGAGGAAAACCGGAGAACCTGGTGAAAAACCCTCGACAGGAGAGAACCAACAACTCTATTCACATGAAGCTAATAAGGTGGTCACCCATCCAAGTACTAACCCCATTCAACCAGGCTTAACTTCAGTGTATGGGAATGGGAAACTATGGTATTGATTTTGTGGAGGGAGGAAAACTGGGGAACCCAGTGAGAAACCCTCGAAGCACAGGAGAGAACCAACAACTCTACTCACATCAAGCTAATAAGATGGTCACCCATCCAAGTACTAATCCCATTCGACCTGGCTTAACTTCAGTGTATGGGAATGGGAAACTATGGTGTTGATTTTGTGGAGGGAGGAAAACCGGAGAACCTGGTGAAAAACCCTCGAAGCACAGGAGAGAACCAACAACTCTACTCACATGAAGCTACGGTGGTCACCCATCCAAGTAATGCCTAGAGGACCTTGACCAGTTTTATATAGATCAATGACTAGAATCCCATTATTATAGATTTCATCTCTTGCCTTTATGCTCTCTTATGGCATTCATTACAGTGATGGATTTACAGGGGGGTGCAGGGGGGTGCGCACCCCCTGGCCTTGGCCAAGGGGGGTGCAGGGGGTGGCAATTGCCTTGTCAAATCCAGGTACATTAAAGGACGCATTCATTCAATGTCCGTGTAAACTACATAGGACCTAGGTATTAGGTATCATAGCTATCTGCTATCATGATTCATAGATATATGATTCATATATTAGCTATCATATGATTCATAGGTATTAATAGGTATAAAAAATATTTCTGGCGGGCCCCACCACCAGCTCGGCCCCTGGACCCTGCCGGGGGCTGTGTCCCCAGATCCCTGCCGTAGCTCCCTCAACGGCGCTCCACCCTGCCTCGGTCACGCCCCACACCGCAGGCCTGATCTCACTTCGCTAGCTCAGCACACACCCCGCCGCCCTACCAGATCAAGCTGGATCCATCACTGATTCATTACCTCTTTTAGATACCATAGCTGTGTTATCAGATGGACGAATAAAGGAGGTATGGTTAATGTTGTAGTCTGCATTTTTAGTTCAACTATTTTTATTTTGATAGTTTATTTGTGATTATATTATGAAATGAAAATTAAGTTTGTCTTATTTGAAAGAACACTTAAAATGATAGAGTAACATCTTTTGCAGTTTTTCGTTTCCTTGCTTCGTTCTTGAGATATTTCAGTTTGTTTGATATGTAAATTAAACATTTTGACGTCACATGTGCATAATGAGTTATCAGAGAAGGTTATATATCTTTGCTATTATCAAACATAATAATCACTTGAAAATTCTACATGTTTGGTGTTGTGAGAGAAATACACGCACATACTTCCTTCGAATTAATTTGGCTTGATAATATCAAAGATATATAACCTTCTCTGATAACTCATTATGCACATGTGACGTCAACATGTTTAATTTGCATGTCAAACAAACTGAAATATCTCAAGAACGAAGCAAGGAAACGAAAAACTGCAAAAGATTTTACTCTATCATTTTAAGTGTTCTTTCAAATACGAAAAACTTATAAGTACTTTAAAGTGCCTTATGAAACGAAAATTAAGTTTGTCTTATTTGAAAGAACACTTAAAATGATTAGAGTAACATCGTTTACAGTTTTTCGTTTCCTCGCCTCGTTCTTGAGATATTTCAGTTTATTTGATATAAATATCTCAAACTCATTAATAATTCATGAGATAATCAGCCAATTACAATAGTCCATTCAATCACCTGATTGACGTTGGATACGCCAGGAAAGCCCAAGATATTAGATGAAAACCGGTGTTCATCTAATTCTTGAGATCTTAATTATCTATGCAAAATAAACAAGTTGCTGTATGAATAAATTTTAAACACACTCAAGAATAAAATCTCTTGAGGGTTTATTTTAATTGTATTTTGTAATTGAAATCGCTCGATTGAGATGCCATATCAACAACTCGTTTATCGTGTTTCATCAGGGGAATCCAAACACTCGAAAACAATAAAACCACTCGGCCTTCGGCCTCGTGCTTTCATCATGTTTTCTCGTGTTTGGATCCCCTGATGAAACACTCAAACTCATTGTTGATATATTACGTCACATTTTGCGACGTCACACGTGCATAATGAGTTATCGAAAAACGTTATATATCTTTGCTATTGTCAAATATAATCACTTGAAAATCTACAGTTTAGTGTTCTGGGCGAAACACACGCACATGCTTCCCTCGAATTATTTTGGTCTGATACTAGCAAAGATATATAACTTTTTTCAACAACTCATTATGCACAAATGTTTAATTTGGATATCAAACAAACTGAAATATCTCAAAAACGAAGCAAGGAAACGAAAAACTGCGTTACTCTATCAAGATGCTACTCTATCATTTTAAGTGTTCTTTCAAATAAGACAAACTTAATTTTCGTTTCATGTGCACTTTAAAATTTACTTTTATTTTTACCTTTCATTTTACTTTTATTTATATTTTTATTTTTAATTCTATTTCTATTTCTACTTTTATTTTTGTTTTTATTTATATTTTAACTTTTAGACCCCATTTACACAATTTGAAAACGGAACAAAATCATGCCGGTGTGTAAATACAGGCCAAAAAGTCTTGCGTTTACACCGTGCCGGGAAATATAATGGCGGATTAGCATGTGACTATTCTCTTCCAATGAGAATTGTGAAGACGTTGTGAATACTGCTGACCCGAATACTGTGGTCGTATATATCGTGATTACCGTCATCAAACTGTTACGGCACGGGCGTTTACACGATACCAGTTAGTGTTCCGTTTTCATTTCATGCCGTCAAGGAACCCGTCTTCATTTTGTGCCGTTTTCATGTGATTTTTGTGCCGGTATCGTGTAAACGCAAGGCATGATTTTGTTCCGTTTTCAAATTGTACCGGCATCGTGTAAACGGGATCTTAGTTTTACTATTAATTTTATTTTTACTTTTACTTTAATCTTTTATTTTTACTGTTATTTTATACTTCTATATTTATTTCAAGTTTTCACTTTTAATTTGTACTTTTATTTTTACTTATATTTTTAATTTTATTTCTACTTTTATTTATTTTTTTTAATTTTTACTTTTTGTTTTTTACTTATTAATTTTTATTTTTTTTATTTTAACTTTTACTTTTACTTTTATTTTAACTTTTGTATCTATTTAAAAATACAAATACAAATGTATTCTTATTGCACGTGATATTGGGCATTTCAGTCGATTACATAGGTTTGAATTCTTGCCGGAAGGCCTGTGTAGTTGCATTTTTCGCAACTGGTCCTGGTTTGGTCTTAAAATGTATATATTCTACACTCGAATTTTCCTTCACCCAAAATCTTTAGAACATGCTATGTAATCGAGTGAAATGCCCAATATCACTTATAATATACCCAATTCTCTCCTGGCATTACCACCTTATTATATACAGAACTCGCGATCAAGCTCTCGGCAATGGCCTCCGTGGCAAAGTGGTCAGAGCATTGCACTAGAATCGCAAGGTCGTGGGTTCAATCCTGCCGGAAGGCCTGTGTAGTTGCATTTTTCGCAACTGGTCCCGGTTTGGTCTTAAAATGTATATATTTTTATTGCAGCTTGGTACACACATAGAATTGATAAAGCGAAATGGTTTATATGCAGAATTAGTTCGAAGACAAACAATTTTATTGCATCATCATCATTATCAATGACGTCTCAAATCTTGTATCCTTAATTTTATGTACATGAAAAAACAAGAGGTTTAACATTGCTAAATTTTATTTATGTTATTGACCAACTATTTCCTACGAATCAAAATTAGAATATTTTACAATAGAATATGTATGATCAGAGCTTGTAAGGAAATTAATTTTATTTATGTATTAACATATTAACATGCCAGGAACGTTGCCAGGATTTTGAAAGGAGGGGGGGGGGGGGAAGCCGAAATCAAAATAAATTTTTAGGTGGGTCCGGGGCATGCTCCCCCGGGAAATTTTGAAATCGAGAGTCGCTGAAATGCCATTTCCTGGCTTTTGGAGGAAGATTTTACAGACTCTAAAGGTTAGAAAACGTCATATAAAATACTCAAAACACGCAAATGTCACATAGATACTCAAAATGCATACACTCAGTAGATTGAATACACTGTTTACAGTTTATTTCCTAACACAATTCATATTGCATCAGGTTTGTAGTTACATGTCTGTTGTTTTATATCAAAAGGGGGGAGCTGCGGCTCCCCCGGCTTCCCCCCCTGGCTACGTCCTTGTAATATGCCCAGTACAGTACTGCGAACACACCAAAATACATATACGTATCGAAACATACCCATATGTACCGAAACGTACCCATACGTACCGAAACGTACCGAAACGTACCGAAATGTACCATTACGTACTTATGTACCGAAATGTACAAAAACGTACCTATATATACCGAAACGTTCCCATACGTACCAGACCGTACCCATGTGTACAGAAACGTACCAAAAGGTAGTCGTATGTACCGAAATTAACGTACCCATATGTACCGAAACGTACCCAAACCCACCGAAAGGTACCAAAACGTACCCATATGTACCGAAACGTACCAAAACGTACCCATATGTACCGAAACATACCCAAACGTACTCATATGTACAGAAACGTACCCAAACCTAGCGACATGTACCAAAACGTACCCATATGTACCGAAACGTACCCAAACTTAGCGAAATGTTCTGAAATGTACCAAAACGTACCCATATGTACCGAAATGTACCAAAACATACCCATATGTACCGAAACTTGCCCAAACTTAGCGAAATGTTCCGAAACGTGCCCATACGTATCGAAGCGTGCCAAAGCGTACCCATATGTAGCGAAACGTATCCAAACCTAGCGAAATGTTCCAAAACGTACCCATATGTACCGAAGCGTGCCAAAACGTGTCGATATGTACCGATTACAGCAACCTACCCATATGTACCGAAAGTACCCTTTCGTACCCATTTATACCGAAACATACCCAAACATGCCGAGTAATGTCAGAAAAATGTCAAAAGATCTACCTTTAACCATGGTAAGAATCTTGCAATAATAAATAGCATAAAAAATGGAGGATTTCAAGAAAAACCCCGAAACTACCCGCGTAAAAACGCACAACATGGCGAGAAATAATGGTCACGCATGCGCGTAATGCATGCCCACTTACAAAAATTTTGACTAGAAAAGTTCTGCAAGATTAATAGGACTTACATAGAGGATGAGTGAAATAATCGTCGTAGCAGTGTCAATTTTTAAATTATTTCAAATGTTTCCATCTGAATCGTATAGTGCAACACATCTGCGATATAAATATCATGAGCGATATGCCACAGATATTAAATCCGTTGCGGTTTTTGATATACTATTTTGAGCACAAGTCTAACATAAGCCAATATGGCGAATACGCAAATTGTACCAACCTTGCTGCTCACGTTATTGAAAATCAAACAGAGGTATACTATTTCCGTACAAGTTTCGATCTGATTCGGCTACTATAAAGATCCGTCTTTTCGATGATATTCTTCATTTCTAGCCTGTATTTGTCGTTGTTGCGGTTTTCAATCTCAAAGCTTCAGTATTTTCTGATCATCGAATGAAGATTTCATCCAACATTGCATAAATTAGTTGTTCTCTTTTCTTCTGAACCGCGGAACTGTGACGACCGCACGACATAGGTACTAGTTTAATAGGGCTTTAACTCCGCCTCTCTATGTCCACCATTTCTCGCCATGGTTGTTCACGGTTGTTAACAGGCGTGAACAATGTTGTGCTGCACGGCCTGCACCCCGTGAACAATGTTGTGCTGCACCCCGTGAACAATGTTGTGCTGCACCCCGTGAACAATGTTGTGCTGCACCCCGTGAACAATGTTGTGCTGCACCCCGTGAACAATGTTGTGCTGCACCTCGTGAACAATGTTGTGCTGCACCCCGTGAACAATGTTGTGCTGCACCCCGTGAACAATGTTGTGCTGCACACCGTGAACAATGTTGTGCTGCACACCGTGAACAATGTTGTGCTGCACACCGTGAACAATGTTGTGCTGCACGCCGTGAACAATGTTATGCTGCACTCCGTGAACAATGTTGTGCTGCACTCCGTGAACAAGTTGTCAACAAGTTGTTCACTTATAGTTTGAACAAATTGTTTACGGATAAATCAACAGTCGTGAACAAGTTGTTCTAACGGCACATTTTTATAGCCAACAACGTTGTTCGCACATGATACAACATTACAACATGTTGTAACAGCGTGACGAAATAACGATGAACAACAATGTTACAACAATTGTGAACATGACTGGTGTATCAACACGTCCTTCGGTTGTTTCAACATGCGTGGACAACTGCTGTTGTTTCATGAAGCTGTAACAACATGTTGAAACAATGATGAACAATATTGTTAATTCATCAATGTTGTTCACACATGATAACAACATTGTTCACGCAACAATGCTGTAACAACTTGGGAGATTTTTACGTGTATAGGGTACCCTAAGATTATTAATCCCAATAGTTATTCTCTCGTACGCGATTCATATTTTTGATATTTCGACTATAATTTGTCCGATAAGGTACTTATCAGACCAAAAAAAGGGCCTTCCGTATAATATACGCTGAAGTTGATTATGAAGATGCCCTTAACATTGCTCTATGTAAGCGCCTTGATGATAGACGTCAAGAACTTTGTGTTAAAACTTTTAAAAAGATTCAAGAACCTGATTCTTGTCTTAACCATATTTTACCTTCGCTCTGTGCAGAGACACATAACCGGGACTTAAGAAACAATCTTGATTATTATTTACCGAAATGCAGAACTGAGCGTTATAAAAACAGTTTTATACCAACAATGTGTTCTATTTTTAATAGTGTTTAGCATTCTATTAGTTTTAATATGTATATATATTGTATTTTAACATTTTTATATAATTTAACTTAAATATAAAATTAATCATCTTAGTTATTACTAATTTAAATCATTATAATTCTTATTCTGTAACTTGTAAACATATTGCAATTCACCTTTGGTACGAGAATATCCTATTAAACCATCAATTGTTATAATTACACAACCTCGTCCCCAGGGCATTTTGCCTCCACGTTGGGAGGTCGGCGAAAATGGCCCTGGCATCGGCTGGTCGATTCTATAATCGGATTGGCCGGTTTAAAAACTTGATTAATTCAGATACAGTGTAATTTATTCATCAAAATATGAATTGCAATAAATCCACTCTGCGAAGTTCATCCAAAGAATTGTAACGATAGCTTTGGTTAAAGTCAAGAACAACATTAGATATATGTTTCTTCCCGACATTTAAATGTATCCTGGATAATCGTGGGGAGTATCATGATGAATAATGCTAGCCAGTTGCATTTATGATAAAGGTTCACATGAGTGATTCGGCAGAGCGTTAAATATTTCTTATTTATTATTCATGTATACGTATTATACAAAAACGAAACACAAAGACAGCATAAATTTTCTTGCCAAAACACCCCAAAATTCTGGGTGTCACGTGACCAGCCGATGCCAGGGCCATTTTCGCCGACTCCCAACGTGGAGGCAAAATGCCCTGGGGACGAGGTTGATAATTACAGTATTATAATTATTATTATTAATTATTATTATTCTTTGTCTCCGACCAATTTCGGTCGTCACTGAAAGGGATCACTCAAAGGACCTCCAAGTCTTTTCCAAATTTGTCATCAAACTTCAGTGAGTCTCAAGATTTTAGCAATCTTCTGGATAACCTAACCACAACAAAAACCCTAACCCCAGTCAGAAATTTGACTTTTTGGTAAAACATATTTGACGACATGGAAGGTCCTTGTGATTGAACCCCCTTTTAGTGACGACCTACCAATTCATGCTTGACCGAGCTGTTGCATTGCTAAAGCAAGAATTTCCTTTTTTTCTTTGACAAACCTTAGCTCTCGTCCCTTTAAGCTAAACTCCCTTAACTCTCTACAAGCTTGTTCATAGCTATTGGCTACAATATCTGTAGTTGTTTGTTCCCTTGAAACCCAATCTAACGCCATCTGTCCCCGAATATCTTCGTCGATAGTTCTTGATTTATAATGCGACAAAACGTGTTGTCTTGAAAGTCTTTTATCTCGAAGCACTCTAAGGGTACCATTCCAGTCCAATAATCGAAACATTGTCATTAGTTCTTGAAATTCCAATTGAGACTTCCCTTTCATAGCGCGAAGCATAAATCGATATGCGTGAACTACTTTCGACGAGTGGTCTTTGTCGGATTGTCTTTTATTAATATATTCTTGTTCTATGGTGTTGGCTTGGTTCACGGCTCTCTCAATGAAGTCATCTGTAATACATTTCCTAGTTTAAGAAATCGAAGTTTAAAGTTATTGAAGTACGAATTTAATGTGAAGGAAATTACTGAAACATACGACTGGAATTTGTAACCTTAGCTCTCCATCTTAGTCTCAGTAGCTCAATGGTTAGAGCATCTCACTGGTCATCAGAAGGTTGTGGGTTGTATACATATTCAATCTACATTCAAATCATCTGAGTCTCAGGAGCTCAATGGTTAGAGCATCTCACCGGTCATCAGAAGGTTGTGGGTTGTACACATATTCAATCTACGTTCAAATCATCTGAGTCTCAGTAGCTCAATGATTAGAGCATCTCACTGGTCATCAGAAGGTTGTGGGTTGTATACATATTCAATCTACATTCAAATCATCTGAGTCTCAGTAGCTCAATGGTTAGAGCATCTCACCGGTCATCAGAAGGTTGTGGGTTGTACACATATTCAATCTACGTTCAGATCATCTGAGTCTCAGTAGCTCAATGATTAGAGCATCTCACCGGTCATCAGAAGGTTGTGGGTTGTACACATATTCAATCTACGTTCAAATAATCTGAGTCTCAGTAGCTCAATGGTTAGAGCATCTCACCGGTCATCAGAAGGTTGTGGGTTGTACACATATTCAATCTACGTTCAGATCATCTGAGTCTCAGTAGCTCAATGATTAGAGCATCTCACTGGTCATCAGAAGGTTGTGGGTTGTACACATATTCAATCTACGTTTAAATCATCTGAATCTCAGTAGCACAATGGTTAGAGCATCTCACTGGTCATCAGAAGGTTGTGGGTTGTACACATATTCAATCTACATTCAAATCATCTGAGTCTCAGTAGCTCAATGGTTAGAGCATCTCACTGGTCATCAGAAGGTGTGGGTTGTACACATATTCAACCTACGTTCAAATCATCTGAGTCTCAGTAGCTCAATGGTTAGAGCATCTCACTGGTCATCAGAAGGTTGTGGGTTGTACACATATTCAATCTACGTTCAAATCATCTGAGTCTCAGTAGCTCAATGGTTAGAGCATCTCACTGGTCATCAGAAGGTTGTGGGTTGTACACATATTTAACCTATGTTCAAATCAATGAAATCATAAACACAACAAAGAAACGTAGTGATTTTTCAACGGAAGAGTACTCACTGACCGTACCGTAATAGTGTAAACGGAGCCTCAGTCAGTTTGTACACTCCACACGAGTCACGTGACCAGCCTGACACGGTCGCACGGTGACGTCATCATGACGTCATAAACTGACCGCTGTACCATTGCGGGCTCGCAACAATATGGCGGCGTCAGAATGGAAATTTTTAAAATATTTCTTGGAGTGGAGGAGTATATTTCCTTTCATATGAAGCTTTGTTAATACCATGCAGGTAAGATACACCTAACCAGTTTTGGGATATTAAAATGTTTGAAACTACTGGGGGAAATTAATTTTGCCATTTTTTAAAATAATGAAAAAATATTAATTGACAACTTTTTCCTATCTTACTTCGTTCTTGAGATATTGAGACTTATTTGAGATGCGTATCAACATAATTTTAAATTACTTTACTTCATTTTTTGATACATTATAAATCTTCTATCCAAACTTACTGTTATGAATACATTATTTTAGAATTATTTTAATAATTATTGTAGATTTATCATTTATGCTGACAATCACAAGTTTATTGAAGTGCTTATGAAATGAAAATTAAGTTTGTCTTATTTGAAAGAACACTTAAAATGATAGAGTAACATCTTTTGCAGTTTTTCGTTTCCTTGCTTCGTTCTTGAGATATTTCAGTTTGTTTGATATGTAAATTTAACATTTTGACGTCACATGCGCATAATGAGATATCAGAGAAAGTTATATATCTTTGCTATTATAAATTAATTTGAATGAAGCATGTGAATGCATTTCTCTCACTGTTTGATAATAGCAAAGATATACAACCTCTGATAACTCCTTAATACACATGTGACGTCAAGATGTTTAATTTACATATCAAACAAATTGAAATATCTCAAGAACGAAGCAAGGAAACGAAAAACTGCAAAAGATGTTACTTTGTCATTTTAAGTGTTCTTTCAAATTAGTCTCAAAGCAGACTGCTGCTCGACCGTTTCCCCTCCCCCTCCCCCCCTGAAGCACCAGAACAACAGTCTGCGATCAATCAACACTAATGCTGTACCGTGACATCATGCATAAATATCTCAGATATAAATTAACTGCTGTTTTTTGAATGTTCACTTGTCAACAGTGGTTTGGGGACACAAACAATTGTGATTTGTCATGCAATTTAAACTTTACGTTACCCCATTTGTTTGTTTTTGCAACTACCAGTGCACTGTCTACATTCGTGTAAAGTAAATAAAGTTTGTCCATAGTCAATCGAGATATGGTCTGGAAACTCAGCTAAAGTCTTTGGTCTATCTTTTTGTACGCCTCTATGCATTTTTGTGCACAATGCACAGAGCCTGAAATAATTTTAAAATTTGTCCGGCAAAACTTCCGAGCAAAATGAAATTTGACCGGAAATTTTCAAATTTGGTCGGAAATTTTTTAGTTTAGTTTGACCCCCTCTGTTGAGTAAATTCTGTCAAGCATGCAGTAAATCACTCTGGTTGTTATTTGTAATAATAAAACACAAATGTTTAATTCTGAATTGCGTATTAGTTATAGTGAATAATAATTTAATTAAAATGGTAACCATGAAACAACTTTAAACTGAAAAGCTGGATTACACGATACGTTTCTGTGATTACAATGGCGTCAATCGCAGTTTAACGCAATGGTTTTGAATTAAAAATCACGCACTGTTGTTATCTCGACTCGACAACCTGGAAGATAAAGAATATGTTTCCTCGACGTTTTGAGCTGAGGACCTTTGTCAGGAGAGTCAAATAAGCCTATTTGATCAGCCTATTTAACTGTCCTGATCATGAAGGGCCTTTGCTCGAAACGTCGAAGAAACGTATTCTTTATCTTCCAGGTCGTCAAATTAACAACAATGAAAGCAGTCACTCTGACTCGTAACTCACTGTCACACACTTAAGTTGATTAAACTTTGTTTAAAGCACACTGACCGGAGAAATTTTGATAGTGCACTGTAAAGTGTAAAACCAACTTTAACTCAAAACTGATGGAAAACCCAATGGAAATTTAACAAGAAAAATGGAGTGTTGAGCGCCGACCCGATCATTTAAATAAACATTTTATTTTTTTTTCAAAATTTGTCCGGACAAAATTTCCGATCATTTCAGCATTTGGTCGGAAAAACTGAAATTTGGTCGGAAAACCACCGGCCGTTATTTCAAGCTCTGAATGCATGGTCACTGAACACATTGTATTTTAGTATAAGGAATGAATTGTCCAATAGCAACATTTCAGTTCAATCACTCAACCGTGCTATTTAAATATTAATAAACCTAAAATAAAGGATGTGCACGGTGTAAGGGTACGGTTCAACATAAAATTACAGCTCATTATAGGCCCTTTGAAGTTTGCTGAGTTTCCAGACCATATCTCGATTGACTATGGTTTGTCTATCCGTATGTTCCTTGGGGCAAACGCATGTATATTATTCCGAGGTTCTTGATGCTGAAACAATGAAAGTAAGCAGCAGTTCAAAGACTTACGAAAAAGGAAAATCTTTGACCATAGATGTTAGGAGAGTTATTTTAATTAGATGAAATTGTCTTGCGTGAAAGCAGTTAAATAATGGGTCCTGGTAGCATTTTTATCAACGCCTATTCAGTGCATGTGTAATCGTAAACAACTGTCAAAAAACAGCGCGGCAATTGGCATTAGCAGTATCGAAGTCATTCAAAAGTTACCATTCTGAGTGAGCGTGTGTAAATGAATCGCATGTGTGTCGAAAGTGCCTCAGCAATGGTATGTTTATAATTATAAACTTAAAGGTTTTGTAGATGCTTCCACTTGTTCTTATTTCAAAAAATTTATAGAAAATACCCGTGTAATGTCCTTCACTGCATTTAGAGAAGCTTTTGTAATCGTCCATTTCAAAAGCTGTGTATGAAATTGTCGGCATTAGATCAGCTTATACAAAGAAAGCTTAATTGACCAATCACATGCTGCTGATGGTTTTTCGTCAGTAGCTGAATGGCATTAGTGTCGATTGATCGCAGACCACTCCCCCCCCCCCCCCACCGGAAGCGCCAGACAGTGTTGTCAACCTTTGGATTTTATCCCAAGATCTTGGGATTTCTTGAAGGAGATTTTTTGGGGATTTTTTTCTCAGGGATTCAACTTGGCATTTTTCATGGGATTTTTCCAGAGCAAACAGTTTCGGTTTTCAAAAGCTGATTTCAATGTTAATTATTATTTTTTTAATTTACTTGATCATTAGATCATACTCAGTGATCATACTCCGCTCCTTAGCCAGCCCCTAAATCAAACGAATGCATAAAAAACGTAGCTAGACAAGATGAAGCACTCTATCCAAATGAAGTATCACTGATACAGTGGGCTCAGATCACTATATATGTGAAACACGATGTCGATGCCAATGAAAAAAAAATTGGTAATGAACCTTGGGATTTTTTGGTAAAAAATAGGGAATCTTGGGATATTTTCAGACCTTTATTGGGATTTTTATAAAACTTGACTTGGCAACACTGTTCACAGACTACTTTCAAATAAGAAAAACTTAATTTTCATTTCATGTGCACTTTGAGCAGATAATGAATCCACTCGGCCAATGCTTCTTACCTTGATGGGTGTTCATTTAGGACTGAATTCATAAAAGCTATTTTTGCTGCACTGCATTTTGCATCTGCCTTGGTCCTGCAATATTCAAAACTTCCAAAACAACTTCCACCAGGCAAGGTAACGTAACTGACATAAGGAGCTCTATCCCCTGGTTCTAGTTTGTAAATAATGAGCTCAGGTGAAGGCATTTTTGATAACTTTGTCTGCCAAAATTCTTCCAAGGATTCAACTGCATCTACTGCAAGAGAAAAGTTGGTTAGGAAATTATATTAACTCATTGCTGCCTGAGTTAGCCAAAAATAGTCCCTTCATTGTTTTACTCTGTCTAACCCATTCCTGCCTGAGCTGGTCAAAAATGGTCCCTTTATTCTTTTACTCTGTCTAACACCAGATGATTTTACTCATCAAAGAGAGAACCCTCAGACATCCTAGGCAGCAATGAGTTAACAAGTGATTAACCCATTCCTGCCTGAGCTGGCCAAAAATGACCCCTTTATTCTTTTACTCTGTCTAACACCAGATGATTTTACTCATCAAAGAGAGAACCCTCAGACATCCTAGGCAGCAATGAGTTAACAAGTGTTTAACCCATTCCTGCCTGAGCTGGCCAAAAATGACCCCTTTATTGTTTTACTCTGTCTAACACCAGATGATTTTACTCATCAAAGAGAGAACCCTCAGACATCCTAGACAGCAATGAGTTAACAAGTGATTAACCCATTCCTGCCTGAGCTGGCCAAAAATGACCCCTTTATTGTTTTACTGTGTCTAACACCAGATGATTTTACTCATCAAAGAGAGAACCCTCAGCCAGCAATGAGTTAACAAGTGATTAACCCATTCCTGCCTGAGCTGGCCAAAAATGACCCCTTTATTGTTTTACTGTGTCTAACACCAGATGATTTTACTCATCAAAGAGAGAACCCTCAGACATCCTAGGCAGCAATGAGTTAATTAAAAAGAATAACCATTGGTAGTCAAAAGTGGGAGGTCTGGACACTAGGACACCCCCCCCCCCCCCCCACACCTCTTTGGATCCACCCCTGGCTACTGTAGTTTCAAGAATGGCAACAATATTGTTCAGCCATAACACTTCAGTCAATGTTGTATGTTGAAAACACTGAACAGGTCTATTCCATACAACTGTTTCCTATCCCAACAAACATGAACAACCTTGTTACTTCATTAGTGCTCAACAGTAGTGTTGAAGCAATGATAAACAAGAGGTCAGTCAGGGACTACATATACCTCCACCAGCAGGTTATTAGAGATGTTTAAAAAGAAAAAGAGCCATCCCACTAACAAGGCTAGCTCACGAGACCAACATGTGTTGGTATGTATGAATAAAAAAGTTTTTCAGAAAATAAGAATGAGTGCAATCAAGCATTTCTTTTACACAGAAAATCTTGTGGCTAGATTTTTATCAATCATATCTCGATCAAAATTGAATGGGTTGGTCCTTGGTCTATGGTCAATCTTTCCACAAACTTTCATGAAAATCTGTGTGGTATTTTTTGAGATATCCTGGAGACACACACACAGAGGCAGGCAGGCAGGCAGACACACACACACACACACACACACACACACACACACACACACACACACACACACACAGACAGACAGACAGACAGACAGACAGACACACACACAGACACACAGACAGACAGACAGACAGACAGACAGACAGACAGACAGACAGACAGACAGACAGACAGACAGACAGACAGAGAAAATTTATTTAAGCTCGGAATTTCTTCAGTGCGACGCACTGCTTTACAAGAAAGCCGAAGTATTTAAAAAGGAATATATATATTTACATTTAAAGAACTACGCGAGCTAAGGAAGCAATGATTGCAAATGACTTTTAAAAGTGTTCAAATTGTCGATGCACCTAATACTTTCAGGTAATTCATTCCAAGTTTTTGCTCCAGAAAACGCAAAGCTTCTTCTTAAAAACTCAGTTCTAGGCTTAGGTAGAACACACATCATTTTTCGCCCTCGAAGTGAATAATTGTTGTTTTCAGAGGTCTCAAAATGGTCTCGCAAATAGGAAGGAGCCAAATTATTTAACAACTTAAATACCATAATTAACATGTGATCTTTCCGTTGATCTGACAGTGTTTTCCAATTTAATTGGTTTCTGATATCCACTGATCTTGTATCATAACCTTGTTTTGTTATCACTCGTGCAGCACGATTTTGCAGCTTTTGTAATCGTGTTGAACCAGTGATAGGCATATTGTCAAGGACAATGTCACAATATTCAAACAAAGGTTTTATTAGCGAATTAAAGATAATAATAGCTGTTTGCTGGGGAACATATTCCCTAATTCTGCGCAGACCACCAATTGCCTGGCTTGTTTTTTTAGAAACATGGGCGATATGCTCATCCCAGGACAGCTTTTCATCAATTATTATACCCAATGATTCAGTTTTTCTTACTCTTTTAATTTGTTTTCCATTTAAAAAGATCAGTGGAACATCTCTTACTTTTTTAAGACTACTGTCAGATCCAATAAACATGAACTCAGTCTTGGTAGTATTCAGGCTCAATTTATTTGCTTTGAGCCATTCAGAAATATTTGCAAGGTCATTATTAGCTAAGTTCACAATCTCTTCTAATGATGTTCCAGTAACAGTTATATTTGTATCATCAGCATACATTCTGGCTTTTGAGTGCCGAAGACACTTAGGAAGATCATTTATAAATAATAGAAACATTAAGGGACCAAGAATTGACCCCTGAGGGACACCACAGCCAAGCAATCGTTCGGACGATAAGAAGCCATTGACACAACATTTTTGTTTACGCATACACACATACGATTGAAACCAGCTTAACGATCTTGGCTGTATACCGTATGTGCGCAATTTATGAATTAAAATATCATGATTAACTGTGTCAAAAGCTTTTGCGAGGTCCAAAAATATTACCGCGCTTAGATTTCCTTGGTCCATGGTTTTTAGCCAATCTAACGTTGCATCGAGAAGTGCAGTAGAGGTAGAATAAAATGGCCTAAAACCAGATTGATTTGCAGATATTAAGTTGTTGTCATTTAGATACGTGTATAACTGGTCGTAAATAATGCGCTCAAATACTTTTGATATACAACTCAACACTGAGATAGGCCTATAGTTGTTCATGTCATCCTTTGCTTCTTTTTTGTGTATTGCAGTAACCCGCGCCAACTTCCAATCGTCAGGGAAAGTGCTAGTTGTTACTGATTTATTAAACATCACGGTTAACGATTTGGAAATTACTGGGGCAGCAATTTTAAGCAAATTACTTGGGATTTGATCCATCCCAGTTGCTTTCTTGGTATCGATTTTAGAGAGCAAATGAAAGACCTTGCACTCCTCTATTGTTGCAATATCAAAAGCAGCATCGGTTTCACAAATATAATCAAGATACGAAGTTCTTGATTCTTGGATTGACGAGGACAATTTAAGGCCAATCTCAGAGAAGTGTTTGTTAAAACGTTCTGCTATTTCTTTTGGTTCAGAAATTAGTCTTCCATTACATTTTAAGTTATTAATATGTTCAATTTTTGCATTTAAATTTTTATGGGTTAATTCATTTATTGAGCTCCAGATAACTTTTGAGTTTCCAGCCAGATTTACAGACAGACATTTACAGACAGACAGACAGACAGACAGACAGACAGACAGACAGACAGACAGACAGACAGACAGACAGACAGACAGACAGACAGACAGACAGACAGACAGACAGACAGACAGACAGACAGACAGACAGACAGACAGACAGACAGACAGACAGACAGACAGACAGACAGACAGACAAACAAACAAACGCAGACACACACACACACACACACATACATACACACACACACACACACACACACACACACACACACACACACACACAGACAGACACAGAGACACACACACACACACACACACACACACACACACACACACACACACAGACACAGACAAACAGACACAGACAAACAGACAGACAGACAGCGCAGAGCAGCAAACAGAGAAACAAACAAACAAACAAACTAACTAACTAACAAACTCAGGAAAATCTGTCATATCCTTGGATTGGTTTGACTAAACTGAATCAAACGTTGGAAATTTTCCTTGGGGTACGGTCTGATTATATCTGCAATGTGTGGTTTGGTGTAGTTAAACCAATCCAAAGATATGAATGATTTTCCGTTTTCTCCCACATACAACGTGTGACGTCATTCCTCAAATTCCACAGCCAATAACTCAAGAATGAGATAAGATTCGAAAGGCATGTAAAAGCCATTATTCATTATCTTAGGTGTTCTTCCAAATACAATCTTAAAAAACTGAAAGTAGTAACTTTCTACTGGAAGACACCTTCAAAAACTTTTAAGCCAAAGTACAGTTTATAATTTTTATGTCTGAACTGTACTGTATATTGTTCAATGATCAGAGAATAGCGAATGTCATAAAACTTGTGATATATTTACGTGTATACTAGTCTAGATTGAATCCCGTCAAGTCGATTCTAACGAACGTAATGTAGTAATTTAAATAACTTAACTCTTCCCACTTTGTTGTCTGTGCTTTGAAATTGAATAGGAGTTGAGAACAGCGTCAACAGCGCGATGTAAAGTGATTGTTTCTTCGTCTCTTTCAGAGATGTCGCTGCTCCATTGGGGATATCCTAATTTTCGAATGCCATTGCGTTGATATGAAGACATGAAAGAAGTTTCTGCTCCGTTGTTTATGGTGACGAAAAATATTTTGGCAACGATCAGATTATAAAGAGGTAAAGAGCTTTAGCAAATATTGTTCAGCTAGGAAGCAACTACAACATATTCGAATATATATACCCTCCGAATATAATCCCTCTGAATATAAACCCTCGGAATATAATCCCTTCGAATATAAACCCTCCGAATATAATCCCTCTGAATATAAACCCTCCGAATATAATCCCTCTGATTATAAACCCTCCGAATATAATCCCTCTGATTATAAACCCACCGAATATAATCCCTGTGAATATAAACCCTCCGAATATAATCTCCTCTGATTATAAACACTCCGAATATAATCCCTCTGATTATAAACCCTCCGAATATAATCCCTCTGATTATAAACCCACCGAATATAATCCCTCTGATTATAAACCCACCGAATATAATCCCGCTGAATATAAACCCTCCGAATATAATCCCGATGAATATAAACCCGAATATAATCCCGCTGAATATAAATATAAACCCTCCGAATATAATCCCTCTGATTATAATATCTGAGCCGACATTAGAAGGTTGCAGCAAGGGAGCACGTTAGAATGTGATAGTTCTTATGGGGCGCCAAATGTAAAAAAATGGTTTAGGACAAAAATGTGTTGATTTTACCATTATTTAGCTATATAATACATTATTGGTAAACAATGTTTCTATCTGAGTTAAACAATCCATAGATTATTTATAAATAATCTATGGATTGTTTACAAACAATCCCTGGATGGTTTAGTGGAAAGGTATTATTTATTAAATAATCCAGGGATTGTTTATAAATAATCTAGGGATGGTTTAGTAAACCATGGATTATTTGCTAAATAATCCCTGGATTGTTTATAAATAATCTATAGATGGTTTAGTAAACCATAGATTGTCTATTAAACAATCCATAGATTGTTTATAAATAATCCGGAGATTGTTTAATAAACCATGAGTTTTTGTTAAATAATCTAAGGATTATTTGCTCGCGCCAAATGTAAAAATATGGCCGACGGTCGCCAAATGTAAAAAAAAGCTGGCCAGTTAAAAAGAGCCTGGGTACAACTGTTTGTGGCCGGGGGAGGACCACTGATAGTGGGGAGGACATACTAACTTTAAGTCTCTTACGCAAGATTATAGCCGGTTTTCCACTAGGCGACACGATCATGTCGAGCGACTCGACATTTTTCGTTTGTCTTGGCTAATTAGTTCTACTAGACTTGGCAGTGCTTTCCCCGCACGAGAGACCCCAATACCTAGGAAGGCCCACATTATATTTCAAGTAAATATACCTGTTTATAGAATATAGTTTTATTCTGATATTTTTCGTTGAATTAATTAATTATTGTGGTAATCGTGAAAGCTTCACGCAAGCTCTCCATCTCGGGAGTGTTTTGACGTGTCGGCCAGCTGAAACAACGCAAATTAAATAAGCTTGCGAATGGAAGTGCTTTTATACGGGCGGCCAGTAAAGAACAATATTTTGGTTCTCACTAATGTCTCGCAAACTTGAACCCGCAAAGATTCAGGATTCAGGAATTAATAACAGCAGTCCATCTTCTTTGTCACGGAAACGCTCTTGATCTTGCCTTGAAATCGAATAAAATTGCTGAACAAGATCCACAATTTCGATATATTCGGACAACCATTAATAATTCATGAAGAAAACACAAAAGAAATCATGACCGTGAAGGAGGTTGTATCAAATGATACAACCACGCGTGGTTTGTATCAAATATACAAGCTCTGAAGCATTGAAATTGAGCTTTTTCTGAATTAATCTGAACAAATATTACTCATATTTACATTAAAGACTCGGAGTATTTTAAGCTATTTACAATATTCGTATCCGCGTTGTATTGGATATGACAAGCTCTCGCCGTGATATCCAATACAACACGGCCACTCATATTGTCTCATTTTGTAAATAGTATATTTATTATATATATATATATATATATATATATATATATATATATATATATATATATATATATATATAACTATGCATTATATCATGTTACGTTATATGCTATACATATATATCTTGTTACATTATATGTTCTACCCAAATGACACATAAACTTACCCAAATTTACCAATAATTAGTAAAATCGGGGTGTAATTATGGATTTTATCATGTTTATACGTTATATAGGTATTGGGGTCCTCTCGTGCGGGGAAAGCACTGCCAAGTCTAGTAGAACTAATTAGCCAAGACAAACGAAAAATGTCGAGTCGGTCGACAACCGGCTATAATCTTGCGTAAGAGACTTAAAGTTAGTATGTCCTCCCCACTATCAGTGGTCCTCCCCCGGCCACAAACAGTTGTACCCAGGCTCTTTTTAACTGGCCAGCGTTTTTTTACATTTGGCGACCGTCGGCCATATTTTTACATTTGGCGCGAGCAAATAATCCTCAGATTATTTAACAAAAACTCATGGTTTATTAAACAATCTCCGGATTATTTATAAACAATCTATGGATTGTTTAATAGACAATCTATGGTTTACTAAACCATCTATAGATTATTTATAAACAATCCAGGGATTATTTAGCAAATAATCCATGGTTTACTAAACCATCCCTAGATTATTTATAAACAATCCCTGGATTATTTAATAAATAATACCTTTCCACTAAACCATCCAGGGATTGTTTGTAAACAATCCATAGATTATTTATAAATAATCTATGGATTGTTTAACTCAGATAGAAACATTGTTTACCAATAATGTATTATATAGCTAAATAATGGTAAAATCAACACATTTTTGTCCTAAACCATTTTTTTACATTTGGCGCCCCATAAGTTCTTGTATAAAATAAAATAAACTTTACTTACCTAAGTTGTTGACGTTTTGTGCGAGGCGCCGAGTTCGATAAAACCGCTGACGATATGAGCCCCCGACGAGCGAGCCGAATACTTTCCGAAGATACGCGAGGGCGGAGCGGGAAGGGAAAAGAGAAGGGGAGTGCAACTTACAAGATTCTTTCGACAATGCTCGTAGCACGTTGCTATGCACATAGAGTGTTGCTATGCACAAAGAGTGTTGCTATTTACAACAATTATATACGAATACCGAGACAACAGATCTTCGTGATATTCACAGCAGGACGTAAGTTGTTTTCGTTGAATGATTTATCAATTTGGACTCTGATGAGAAAACCGTTGGCTTTCATGAATAAGTTATAAGTCATTTTGAATTTTTATTGTCAGAATCGCGCCATCGCGGGTTTGTTTGTCGACGCTCCAGGAGTATGATCTCAATACCGAAGAAGCCCACAACATATACAAAAGGAGTTAGATTGCAAGGTCAACCAACTGAATCGTTCAAATTTTGGGAAGTTTTTGTTTCATTTATTTCCTTCGTGAGTTCGTGCGAGAAGAAGAGGAGACGAGTTTGTGGAACGATCGACCAGTACGAGTACTGATCCTTTCGTGTTAAAACTATTCATTGTTTTTAATAAAATTCTTACAAGAACTTTAATAGGGTAGTTAGTAGTTACTTAACGAGTCGTAGAATATGATAATTTTAGTGTATTTGGCTCGATCTAGTATCTACTGCTACGAGAAAGGTTGCTACGAGCATCGGAGAAAAGCTATTTCTAAATGAACCATTTTATTGGCTGAAAGCCATCACGTGCTCGGTAGTTGCACTCCCCTTCTCTTTTCCCTTCCCGCTCCGCCCTCGCGTATCTTCGGAGAGTATTCGGCTCGCTCGTCGGGGGCTCATATCGTCAGCGGTTTTATCGAACTCGGCGCCTCGCACAAAACGTCAACAACTTAGGTAAGTAAAGTTTATGTTATTTTATACAAGAACTATCACATTCTAACGTGCTCCCTTGGTTGCAGGTTCGATCCCTGTCTGGAGTCTCGGAAATCTTTTCTGAGTAATTGAGCTTGACGAACGTCCACCAAACGTCTGTTACATGTGCATAATTTTTTAAAATTTTTTTATTTAATGATTCGCCCACATATACATAAAATTTAAAAATTGTAAATTAATTGTTTAGTTTTCGGTCTGGAGGTCTATTTGAAACATTGATAGGCTTTTTGTTAAAGACCCCTAGTAGAGTTTGTTAAAACATGTTATTTACATTGATTCGGTCCAGTAATTGATATAATAATTGACATATTTACATATAAATTGAATTATTAATATAAAGAATAGTCAACAAATGACATGACAATGATTTATAGACATGTGTCATTCTGAATTCCAAACTATTCTATTTCTGGTAGCATATTTCTATTGATGTTTAGAATTTCAAATCCATTATGGTTGGTACCAAAAATTCAGTGTTCACAATAACCCACTCCAATGTGTTGGTTTGTGATTTGTGAACTGGAAGTAGTTTTTGTACACTTTTCAAACCGAGTGTTGTAATCTCAATTTTGACTACAAAATAAATTGATACATACAGTGTGGCTTTGTATTTGTATTTGTATTTGTACAAGTTAATTTTGCATTCAGTTCATGTGGCAAGAAGGCAGCACTTTCCTTGCGATAGCAACTCCTAGTTAATATAAGTTCTAAATAGACGGTTGAAGAAATTTGTAATTATACAAACCATAACTTATAATTATATTAAGAAGAAAAAACCCAAAACAAAACAAAACAAAACAAAACAAAACAAAACAAAACAAAACAAAACAAAACAAAACAAAACGGAACGGAACGGAACGGAACGGAACGACAGAAAACAAGCGAAACAAAACAAGGTAAATAACGCTACAATTATACAATGGCAAGCCAAACCAAATTAAGTCCAAGAAAGCGTGTGGGTGTGTTTCTCCCACGTACATCAAACATGTATTTTCTGAAGTGGTTATATTTGACAAAAGCAAAGATAATTTAACCTTCTTCGATCGATAAGTCATTATTCACATGTGACGTCAAAATGTTTAATTTGCATAAATTGATATTAAATTCGTCTGAATGTGCGACGTATATAACCCAGGCCTAAAGCTGGATTTCCACTAGGCGTAAAATGTCCCGCGCTCGACTTTTTTCTTTTGTCTTGTGAGTTTCCATCTGGAACGAAGTAGAAAACTATTCAATTTGTACAAAAGAACAGTCGAGCGCATGACATTTTACACCTAGTGCAAATCCAGCTTAATGAGAATGCGTCTCCAAGCGAAACAGTGTGAAGCGCGCGCTTTTGTGAAAATTCTGAGTAAGCCATTGGAAATAAGCGTGTGCCAAAAAGCTACTTCTTAACTACATCATATGCAAACGCTACCACTTAGGAGCACACGACTATGAAGCCTCAGTGCATCGCTCAATGGTCCGAGCGTCTAACGACTCTAACCGGTCATTATAGAAGGTTGCAGGTTCGAATCCTGTCTGGGGTCTCAGAAATCTTTTCTGAGTAATTGAGCTTGACAAACGTCCACCGAACGTCTGTTAGATTACACCAAGTTAGGGGGATCCGGGGTCATGTTCCCCTGGGAAATTTTGAAATCGAGAGTCGCTGAAATGCCATTTCCTGGCTTTTGGAGGAAGATTTTACAGACTCTAAAGGTTAAAAAACGTCATATAAAATACTCAAAACATGCAAACGTCAAGACATGCAAACGATACTCAAAATGCATACACTCAGTAGATTGAATACACTGTTTACAGTTTATTTCCTGACACAATGGCATATTGCATCAGTTTTGTAGTTACTGTACATGTCTGTTATTTTATATCAAAAGGGGGGCAGCCGCGGCTCCCACGGCTCCTCCCCTGGCTACGTCCCTGAGATGCTCTAACCATTGAGCTACTGAGACTCAGATGATTTGAACGTAGATTGAGTATGTGTACAACCCACAACCTTCTGATCACCAGTGAGATGAGCTAATCATTGAGCTACTGAGACTCAGATGGTTTGAACGTAGATTGGATATGTGTACGACCCACAACCTTCTGATCACCAGTGAGATGCTCTAACCATTGAGCTAATGAGACTCAGATGATTTGAATGTAGATTGAATATGTGTACAACCCACAACCTTCTGATCACCAGTGAGATTTTCTAACCATTGAGCTACTGAGATTGAATATGTGTACAACCCACAACCTTCTGATCACCAGTGGGATGCTCTAACCAGTAACCAGTAACCATTGAGCTACTGAGACTCAGATGATTTGAACGTAGATTGAATATGTGTACAACCCACAACCTTCTGATCACCAGTGGGATGCTCTAACCAGTAACCATTGAGCTACTGAGACTCAGATGATTTGAACGTAGATTGAATATGTGTACAACCCACAACCTTCTGATCACCAGTGAGATGCTCTAACCATTCAGCTACTGAGACTCAGATAAGAGCTACATGATGTAAGGTTGCAAATTCATAGTCATATGTGCTCCTAAGTGGCAGCGTTTGCAAGTTCGAACCCTGTCTGGGCCTCAGAAATCAGTTTTCTGAGTAATTGAGCTTGACGAACGTCTACCAAACGTCTGTTAGCAAGCTTGCAATGAAACGTTCTACATACGTACAATTTATCATATCACTTCCTCTTGCTACTCATCGCTTTTGCTTATCAGTACGATCTTTGACGTCACCGAATTCCTGTCACTGAGTTTTGGCTTTGATGTTTCAGCACCTGTGATAAAGCGTGAATACAATAGACCAAGCCTGCGACAGGGACAAACAGCGCGAGCTATCAGTGTTTTCACATACTCCGAGGTAAGGTCTTAACCTTTTTGCTCTTAAGCCCCTTCAACTTGTCAGTCATGGCTCCCAAATCACTCGAAACATGCGGCTTGCTATTGGTTACGCGGAAACTGCGAAGAGATGAGCTTGAAATAAGATTTGATGAATACCCGGTGAGCTGGCCAGTAGGGAGTGCTTCTAAACCGAGCTGGTTCGAAACTCGAAAGTGCACCCAAAATGATTCTTATACGGGTTTTCGCATCGCTGTGTCTTCTCGCCTTGGCGGTACAAAGCTGGCGTACGCCCCACCCCGTCGACGATCCCCGATACTGTGTGGATATTACTGTTCCTCTTTGCCGTGGTCACACCGCGAAATACGACAAGACTGCCCTACCTAATTTCATCGGCCACACAGACCAGAGCACGATTCAACTGTTCACCCAACAAAAAGTGCTTCGAGATTTGATAAGCACCAAATGTTCCAAAGATCTGGTTTTCCTTCTCTGCGCCACCTTGCTTCCAATGTGTATTAACGGAAAGATCTACCCGCCTTGTCAGACTCTCTGTAACACTGTCTACAACGACTGTATTCCCTCAATGCAATTGCTTAACTTCCATTGGCCAGTCAACCTGAACTGTAGTGGCCTACCTAACCGTGCAACGGGTATGTGTATTGTACCGAGCGCTTTCCGAAGGCCGCCAACCCGACCAAGCGTGAAGATCAAAGGTATTTTTTCATGCTTATTCAGTTAACTGTGCTCGACTGTTATCTCTGCTAACATCTTTCTTTCGGCTTTTGTATTTGATGATGGCTAACGGTTTTCTGAATTATGCCTGTTTAACACATTACTGCCTACGGATGTCATTACTGCCTACGGACGTCTGAGGGTTCCTTAGTTCGACGAGGAAATTTGGCTAGCGTTAAACAGAGTAAAACATTATTAAATTGCATTAAATGGGCCGTTTTTGGCTGTCAGTATTTCTCTAAAGTTACATCATAACACACTGCCTACGTAGCATGGTTTACTCTGATAAAGAACTTTGGTTTAAAACGTCAGTATTTCATTCTCTAAAATCTCAACAGTTCACCATTGAAGAACTTGCATGGTTTGAAACGTCAGTATTTCGTTCTCTAAAATCTCAACAGTTCACCATCTTTAAGATTTTCTATACATCATAACACACTACCTACGTAGCATGGTTTACTCTGATGAAGAACTTTGGTTTAAAACGTCAGTATTTCATTCTCTAAAATCTCAACAGTTCACCATCTTTAAGATTTTCTATACATCATAACACACTGCCTACGTAGCATGGTTTACTCTGATGAGGAACTTTGGTTTAAAACGTCAGTATTTCATTCTCTAAAAATCTCAACAGTTCACCATCTTTAAGATTTCCTATACATCATAACACACTGCCTACGTAGCATGGTTTACTCTGATGAAGAACTTTGGTTTAAAACGTCAGTATTTCATTCTCTTAAATCTCAACAGTCTACCATCTTTAAGATTTTCTATACATCATAACACACTGCCTACGTAGCATGGTTTACTCTGATGAAGAACATTGGTTTAAAACGTCAGTATTTCATTCTCTTAAATCTCAACAGTTCACCATCTTTAAGATTTTCTAAACATCATAACACACTGCCTACGTAGCATGGTTTACTCTGATGAAGAACATTGGTTTGAAAGGTCAGTATTTCATTCTCTAAAATCTCAACAGTTCACCATTTTTTTCTCCTTGCTTTATCCGAATGTTAACCCCACCATTGTTGCCTAGGATGTCTGAGGGTTCTCTCTTTGATGAGTAAAATCATCTGGTGTTAGACAGAGTAAAACAATAAAGGGGTCGTTTTTGGCCAGCTCAGGCAGGAATGCCGAATGGGTTAATCACTTGTTAACTCATTGCTACCTAGGATGTCTGAGGGATCTCTCTTTGATTAGTAAAATCATCTGGCGTTGAACAGGCTCGAAACATCAGTATTCGTTATCAAAACTATTATCGGCAGTTTACCATTTCACTTAGTGCTCTATTTGAAACAAAGGGACCATTTTTCGGCTCCGGCAGGAATGATTTCAGTTTTAAGAGAAAAACCAACTCGAAAATTTGTCGAAATCTATCTCAAATTAAAGCCTGTTTACACCGGGGATTTTTGCGATATTTCTCATTCTGACACATGAGATTGAGTAGATGACTGACAAATGTATTAAACCGTGTATAGCTTTGCCCAAATGGTCCAATACGTTCGTATAAGTCAATCCATTCTATCACATACATGAGAAGGATAAAAATTATATAGGTAAAAAATGTCAGAGAGGAACATACATACATTTTAGGGCTGCTATTGATACCAGTTTTAATTTTATTAGAACTGATTGGATTACCCTATTCAAATAAAAGTTTCTCTCTATCAGTATTAGTTATCAACTTATCAGACTTTCAGGAGACTACTATGGCAAGTGTCAGACAATAGTCTATTATGCACGGATATCTGTATTTCGCGCTTTTATCTGTATCTCTATAATAATACTCTTTTGGAATGATATTTCGGACATGGAATGAAAAACACTATGTGCATAATACGGATTAGGTTGTCTCACATACTGAAGTGAAGACGGAAAACACTTGAAGAACTACATATTATTCAACAATAGACTGTCTTTGACCTATCAGTGTAATTAGCGTGCTGCGTAGGCAGTGTAGAAACAACAATCGAAATATAGTAAGGTTAGATATACTGCCGAAACAGAGAACGTAGGAGTCTCACGTTTCGAGCGAAGGCCCTTCGTCAGAGAGAAACGTAATAAAAGAGTGTAAACAAACAACGAGTTTATATACGTTTCTCTCTGACGAAGGGCCTTCGCTCGAAACGTGAGACTCCTACGTTCTCTGTTTCGGCAGTATATCTAACCTTACTATATTTCGATTGCCTTGACCTATCTTGACTTATACTACCAGTCCTCAGCAACACCACTAGTATTATTAATACAGTATTAGTTATCAACTTATCAGACTTTCAGGAGACTACCGTATGTCAAGTGTCAGACAATAGTCTATATTTGCACGGATATCTGTATTTCGTAGTATTTTAATCCAAAAAAATCGTAGTATTTTAATCCAAAACTTTGTCGCTTCGGAGGACTTCGTGATATGGCGTTAATTGTAAAATGACAAACACTATGTACATAATACGAATTAGGTTGTCTCACATACTTAAGATGGAAAACATTTGAGAAACTACATATTATTCAACAATAGATTGTCTTGACCTATCTTGACTTAACGAGTCTCAGCAACACCACTTAATCAACTAGATTTTTCAGTTGACTTGCTCGGTGTGGTTGATGATAGAATGTTTCCGTGTTAAGTGACCCGTGATTAGATGAAAAGTGCATGTTGTTTCCTCATTCCTGGGCTGGCGAGAAACGGCCAGAGGCGGTCTACGTGTACCCAGTCGTATTTTGCGTGACTGGTTGACTTGTCATTCGCTGATAAACATGATTATATAAACAGCTTTAACATATGTTGCTACTATTTTATCCAAATAAACTTTCTGAGGTTTCAAGCGAGACTCGACTTGTGATGACCAGTAAGTTGCTCTAACCATTGAGCTACTGAGACTCAGATGGAAAGCTAAGGTTACAGATGTTACAACCTGTATTAAACCTTGCGTTGACCAAACTGAGATGTTCTAATCATTGAGCTACTGAGACTTAGATGATTTGAACATAGATTAAATATGTGTACAACCCACAACCTTCTGATCACCAGTGAGATGCTCTAACCATTGAGCTACTGAGACTCAGATTGTTTGAACGTAGATTAAATATGTGTACAACTGCATGACAACCTTCTGATCACCAGTGATGCTCTAACCATTGAGCTACTGAGACTCAGAACCAGACCACAACTTTCTGATGACCACGGTGAGATGCTCTAACCATTGAGCAACTGAGACTCAGATGGAGAGCTAATAGGTTACAGATTGTACACATCTGTAACTTTGTGTTGACCGGTGAGATGTTCTAATCATTGAGCTACTGCGACTCAGATGATTTGAATGTAGATTGAATATGTGTACAACCCACAACCTTCTGATCACCAATGAGATGCTCTAACCATTGAGCTACTGAGACTCAGTACTATCTCTGGGCCAACCAGTGTGAATGCATTCTGAAACCGGTTGGATGACGATTGTATAATGAGGCTTCCAGCATGCCTGTAACAACTTATGTATTTTGGCAAGCTGTGATAATTTCTACGTGTGTAGGCGAAAAACTATTTTTTGCCTGAGCTTGTCAAAAACGGCCTTTTTATTGTTTTACTCTGCCTAACACCAGATGATTTTACTCATCAAAGAGAGAACCCTCAGACATCCTAGGCAGCAATGAGTTAACAAGTGACTAACCCATTCCTGCCTGAGCTGGTCGAAAATGGTCCCTTTATTGTTTTACTCTGTCTAACACCAGATGATTTTACTCATCAAAGAGAGAACCCTCGGACATCCTAGGCAACAATCAATTAACATATTTCAATCTATCTTACGCCATACGATGTTACTTGTCAAGGGGAAGAAATCCTCACTCCGGAAGAATTTCAAAAACAATGTTCTCGCATTAAAAGCAAACAACATCCTAGTGTTAAAAACAAACAAGATCCTAACTAAATATAACCAACTTAATCGGTTTACTTCGCACCTTAACCGGATCAACAGCGAAGAACTTAAACTGTTGATTGTTGGACCGCCCACTTCACAACTCGAAGTGTTTTGGAAAAGCCAAGCCTTCCGAAAGGCGGAGTCATTCTGGCAGCTTATTACATCCGATCGTGTTGCTCTAATTTAAACTCAAAACCCATTGTTGCCTAGGGTTCTCTCTTTGATGAGTAAAATCATCTGGTGTTAGACAGAGTAAAACAATAAAGGAACCCTTTTTTGGCCAGCTCCCAGAGGGATGATTTTGTCCTTGAGTGGATTGGCATTCTGCTTCCTGAGAAAAATCGTTAAGCTAAGTTAGCGGATTAGCACCCCAAATACCCAGAAGCTAGTGAACATGAATTAAACCTGGACGTCGTTTTGGCAAATTTCATTGGGGCTTTTTGTAGTTGATCAAAAAGGCAGATTACGTTTGGTGTAATATAACAAAAACAAGTAGAGTGTTACGTAGGCAGTGTTTTTAGATAGAGTAAAGTGAAAAGATGGTAAACTGCTGAGATTAGTTTTAATAACGAAATACTGACGTTTCAAGCAGAGTCCTTCATCAGAGTAAAATGTAGAGTGCTGTGCAGGCAGTGTTTTAGATAGAGCAAAGTGAAAAGATGGTAGACTGCTGAAATTGGTTTTGATAACGAAATACTGACGTTTCAAGCAGAGCCCTTCATCAGAGTAAAGTGTAGAGTGTTGTGTAGGCAGTGTTTTAGATAAAGCAAAGTGAAAAGATGGTAAACTGCTGAGAATAGTTTTGATAACGAAATACTGACGTTTCAAGCAGAGCCCTTCGTCAACCGTCAAATCAGATACATTTACCACAAGGACAGTGCTGACCTTAATGTTCTTATTGTGAGACCGCGCACAACTAAAATTGGGCTGGCGACAATTCTCTCGTCCAAGCGTGTTTAGTATAGTTGTGCGCAACCGTGCGCGCCGAAATGTATTAGATTAGTTTTGATAACGAAAAACTGACATTTCGAGCGCTGCCCTTGATCAGAGAATCTGCAGGCTTTGCCGATCAGCGTGGTGTTATTCGTATCACCCCATATTCTCCATAATCAAATAAACTCAATATTAAGCTGTTAAAGTAACTTTAACAGCTTAATATATATTGGCTTTATCTGAATATGAAGGTTTAGGGGGCGATTACATGGACCGGGCTAGCCCGCTTTATATATAAAACGCATGTTGTTTTAACATTTCTATTACATGGCAAGCGGGCTAGGCCAGTTAACCGGGATGAAAATGTCCATGTAATCGTTTTCATCCCGGCAAACCCGGCTGAAAAACTGTTGAACCCGCCTCGATACGCGTTCGTTTGCTTGACTGTGTGAACAAATAGTGCTGAAAGGAACTGAAATAGAACATCAACGCTGTTTGTTTGTTTCGTGATCAAAGCGAAGATTTAATAAATTAATTAGTCTTCGTGAAGACGCTTTCTTGGGTGAGTTAGCTAAGACTTTAACAATCTTTTTATTAACGATGGGCTACAAAATAAATAATAGACTAATTAGTGTAAAACTGAAGTAATGCTATCAAGCACTGGAACGCTAAAGGAACGTTAATCGAAATATAGTAAGGTTAGATATACTGCCGAAACAGGGAACGTAGGAGTCTAAACTCTAACGTTTCGAGAGAAGGCCCTTCGTCAGAGAAAAAACGTGAGACTCCTACGTTCTCTGTTTCGGCGGTATATCTAAACGTTAGCTCCGTTCAAGTCTTCAAAGCAGGCTTTTATAAAATGTAATAGTCGTCACGTACTTTGTAATCATTTTCAGTTTATTTGTTTTTGATATTTTTTGTAATTTATTAGGACCCCTTTGGAAATCACGTTTTTTTTGTGAAAGAGCATCGTAGGAAAATATTTGTTAAGTAAATAAATAAAATTCGCATATAAGCGTCAGGGCCTGTACCACATGTAAACTTGTCGTTCGTCACATTTGAATAATCTTATATTTAAAGCTTTGCATTGTAATTTTCTAAACTTATATTTAAAGCTTTGCATTGTAACCAATGGCCTTCTTATTTAAAACTTGAACAACATGTACCTTTGAGATTGCTTCGCTCATCAAAAGAATGCAAATTAAAGGTTCCTCGCGAAAGTGGGTCCTTTCAGGACAGTGCCTCCGCGGTATTCAGTAATCTGCCTGCGGACATCAGGAAACTAACAATTTTTTAGAATTTGTTCGTCTGAGCAAGGCTTACTTCAGAAACAAAGGTGCTGACAGATTTTGTTACATATTTATATAACTTATAATTGTCATTATTTATTTTGTAGTTGTTAGGTATTTAAACATTGTATATTTTTTTTAGCATTAGAAGAGCCACTACTTGTGGATTATGCTAATAAACCTTTATTATTATTATTATTATTATTATTATTATTATTATTATTATTATTATTATTATTATTATTATTATTATTATTTTATTTTTTTTAACAACGTCGATCGTAAAAAATCCAAATATTCAGAATTGATTAGGGAACAAAGTCAAAGTGAACAATTCAGATCAGTTAAATTTGTAAACCTATCGATTAGCTGCCTTGGTGTCTTTGCCGCAGAATGTTCTACATTCATAGAAATGCTGAATGATCTTAATCTTGACAAGACTCATCAAAAATATTGTATTAGTAGAATGACGACGATCGCAATCAGAACCACCTATTACGTATTCTGTTGCCGAAACAAGGAATGGACAAATCCTGAACTGCTAACTTTTTAAAATTATTGTGCTGTATATTTGTTTTATGTTGTTATATATAGTTATTAGTTATATATTGTTAGTGTTGATTCAAGTAGCCGATTGTAAATTACCTTAAATAAGCGAGATTTACAATTGTATATTATCTAAAAAGACATTTAATAAAGTTTCCATTATTATTACTCTTTCCTGTCCGAATCAGTCTTTAGTATTTTATTCTGGCTAACACCAGACGATTTTATTCACCTCTGGGGAAGCCCTCGCACAGGAATGAGTTATAAACTATCTCTCTAATGTTAAAACTTTTTTGACTACCTCAAGCGCAGATCAGCCCCCCAAATTTGTAGTTTCTTATTCTTTAATAGTATAGGGGCAACTGAGAGACACTGGAATCCGCAAGTTATGTAAAACAATGCTTTAGTGCACGTATTTATGATGAGTCAAGTTCGTGCTGTGATCACAATTGGAATAATTAAGCTGATAAAAGATAGAGCAATTAGAATTAGGTTTCACCAAATCCAAGTGCGGGTGCGCAAAATAGCACTCGAAGATTTATTATACGAAAACGCATTATCATGCAAGTTGACCTTTCGTCTACACGCAAACTAAAAGAGCGCATTTTCATTCTGATTAAAAACAGAAACTTTGGAAATACACTAAACATCGTTCATGTGGACGGATTAGTGTAGGGAAATCCAGAATTTTTTACGGAGAAAGGCTCGAAATACCGGAATTTAAATCCCGGCACTTCATCATCTCTGGCTTCAGGGAGAAGTGGAACATTTTGTTTGTTTGTTTGTTTATCGAAGCCTAATCGTGCTTAATCGAATTGTTCCAGAGGCGGAACTGCGCAATTGATGCTATCAACACTTTGAGTGAAGCTGCTTATCTCTTGAAAGAGGGAAATACTAGCTTAAGGATTTATCTTTCTCAGTGAAGACTGACATAGAATTGGTATCATTTACATAAACAAGGTCGACATATAATATGATTGATAACCTTGGCTTTTCATCTCAGTCTTAAATTATGACATTTATGGTTAGAGCATCTCACTGGTCATCAGAAGGTTACAGGTTGTACACATCTGTACCCTTCGCTTTTCATCTGAGTCTCAGTAGCTCAATGGTTAGAGCATCTCACTGGTAATCAGAAGGTTACAAGTTGTACACATATTCAATCTACGTTCAAATCATCTGAGTCTCAGTAGCTCAATGGTTAAAGGCATATATAAAAAAACGCATCTCACTGGTCATCAGGTTACACAGGTTGTACACATCTGTAACATTAGCTCTCCATTTGAGTCTTAGTAGCTCAATGGTTAGAGAATCTCACTGGTAATCAGAATGCTACAACTTAATTCTTTGAAAGTTTTCATGGCGATAATGTAATATAAATAAGTTTGTGGAAACACCGCGTAAAATATTTCTTTGCTAAGCTTTCGGCCTGTTGACTCAGGCCTTCATCAGAGCAATGACAACAAGTTGTTGGCTCACGTCATTTATAAACTAAGCAACTGATTCATTGCCTTCATCATTGCTCTGATGAAAGCCTGAGTCAACAGGCCGAAAGCTTAGCAAAGAAATATTTTACGTGGTGTTTCCACAAAACTTATTTATATTAGGTTACAAGTTGTACACATATTCAACCTACGTTCAAATCATCTGAGTCTCAGTAGCTCAATGGTTAAAGCATCTCACTGGTCATCAGGTTACACAGGTTGTACACATCTGTAACCTTAGCTCTCCATCTGAGTCTCAGTAGCTCAATGGTTAGAGCATCTCACTGGTCATCAGAATGTTCTGTACGTGATCTTGTGGCATATGTGCTGCATTATGAAAGTGTTGATGTTTCAAAAGACTTGATTTATGTATTTCGTTTTTTTTGTTCAAATTAATCATGTCATTGTGTTGGGTGTGGTTGTCAATTGGCGCCGTGAATTAACACTGTAATCTTCGTGGGCCATGGTTGTCATACTGTGATAAATACACCTCCAGCTGCAACACATTCAACATCGCATCATATCTAATTGTAGCTACTGTGCAATAAGGAGTGGGCAAGACTGTGGTCAAGCTTTCCAAATGGGAACAATTAAGGTAGTTGACATAAGATCTACAGCGAAACTCGAAACATATTTGAGGTTGATGAACGTCTACCAAACGTCTGTTCCATTACACCAAGCTCACAAACGTACCACATGCACTACATGGATACGTACAACTTATATCATTTTAACTTCATCTCGTATGCAACTAAGCTCATTAAACTAAGCTCACACATGTATACGAGCGCAATCGAAGGCACATTTCCACAATCTTCTGATCGGTAAACTCTAACTATTAAGTTACAGAGACTTAAATGGAGAGCTATAACGGTTACAGATGTGTACAACCTGTAATCTTCTGATGACCATTGAGACGCTCTAATCATTGAGCTGCTGAGACTCAGATGATTTGAACGTAGATTGAATATGTGTACAACCCACAACCTTCGGATGACCAGTGAGATGCTCTAACCATTGAGCTACTGAGACTCAGATGATTTGAACGTAGATTGAATATGTACAATCCACAACCTTCTGATCACCAGTGAGACGTTCTAACCATTGAGCTACTGAGACTCAGATGATTAATTAAACATAGATTGAATATGTGTACAACCCACAACCTTCTGATCACCAGTGCGACGCTCTAACCATTGAGCTACTGAGACTCAGATGATTAATTAAACATAGATTGAATATGTGTACAACCCACAACCTTCTGATGACCAGTGAGATGTTCTAACCATTGAGCTACTGAGACTCAGATGGTTAATTTAACATAGATTGAATATGTGTACAAACCCACAACCTTCTGATCACCAGTGAAATGCTCTAACCATTGAGTCACTGAGGCTCAGATGGAGAGCTAAGGTTGCAAATTCATAGTCAAGTGTTAGCGTTTCCATATGAGATGTAGTTAAAGTGATATGATAAGTTGTACGTATACATGTAGTTCATGTGGTACGTTAGCGAGCTTGGTGTAATATAAAAGACGTTTGGTTAGACGTTCATCAACCTCAAATATGTTTCGAGTATCGCTGTAGATCTTATGTCAACTACCTAATTGTTTCCAGTTGGAAAGCTTGCCCACAATCTTGCCCACTCCTTATTGCACAGTAGCTACAATTAGATATGATGCGATGTTGAATGTGTTGCAGCTGGAGGTGTATTTATCACAGTATGATAACCATGACCCACGAAGATTACAGTGTTAATTCACGGCGCCAATTGACAACCACACCCAACACAATGACGCAATTAATTTGAACAAAAAAAAAGAAATACATCAATCAGGTCTTTTGAAATATCAACACTGTCATAATGTAGAACAGATGTACAAGATCACGAATCTTCGACGTAAGGTCACTCAGCTCATCTTGACAAATCAGAAACATTTTTTGAGTAATTGAGGTTGATGAACGTCTACCAAACGTCTGTTACATTATGCCAAGCTCACAAACGTACCACATGCACTGCATACACTACATGTATACGTACAACTTATCATAACACTTTAACTACATCTCATATGGAAACGCTACCACTTAGGAGCACATATGACTATGAATTTACAACCTTAGCTTTTCATCTGAGCCTCAGTAGCTCAATGGTTAGAGAGAGCATCTCACTGGTCATTAGAAGGATGTGGGTTGTACACATATTCAATCTACGTTCAAATCATCTGAGTCTCAGTAGCTCAATGATTAGAGCATCTCACTGGTCATCAGAAGGTTTTGGCTAGCTTGTACACATATTCAACCTACGTTCAAATCATCTGAGTCTCGGTTAGAACATCTCACTGGTGATCAGAAGGTTGTGGGTTGTGCACATATTCAATCTACGTTCAAATCATCTGAGTCTCAGTAGCTCAATGGTAATAGCTTCTCACTGCATGGTGATCAGAAGGTTGTGGGTTGTACACATATTCAATCTACGTTCAAATCATCTGAGTCTCAGTAGCTCAATGGTTAGAGCATTTCACTGGTGATCAGAAGGTTGTGGGTTGTACACATATTCAATCTACGTTCAAATCATCTGAGTCTCAGTAGCTCAATGGTTAGAGCATCTCACTGATCATCAGAAGGTTGTGGGTTGTACACATATTCAATCTACGTTCAAATCATCTGAGTCTCAGTAGCTCAATGGTTAGAGAGAGCATCTCACTGGTCATTAGAAGGATGTGGGTTGTACACATATTCAATCTACGTTCAAATCATCTGAATCTCAGTAGCTCAATGGTTAGAGCATCTCACTGGTCATCAGAAGGTTGTGGGTTGTACACATATTCAATCTACGTTCAAATCATCTGAGTCTCAGTAGCTCAATGGTTAGATCATCTCACTGGTCATCAGAAGGTTGTGGTTTGTACACATATTCAATCTACGTTCAAATCATCTGAGTCTCAGTAGCTCAATGGTTAGATCATCTCACTGGTCATCAGAAGGTTGTGGGTTCGATCCCTGTCTGGGGTTCAGAAACACTTTCTGAGTAATTGAGCTTGACGAACGTCTACCAAACGTCTGTTCCATTACACCAAGCTCACAAATGTACCACATGCACTACATGTATACGTACAACTTGTCATATCACTTTAACTACATCTCATATGGAAACGGTACCACTTAGGAGGCAAATATGAATATGAATTTACAACCTTAGCTCTTCATCTGAGTCTCAGTAGCTCAGTGGTTAGAGCGTGTAACTGGTCATCAGAAGGTTGTGGGTTGTACACGTCTGTAACCTTAGCTCTCCATCTGAGTCTCAGTAACTCAATGGTTAGAGCATCTCACTGGTGATCAGAAGGTTACAGGTTGTACACATCTGTAACCTTAGCTCTCCATCTGAGTCTCAGTAGCTCAATGGTTAGAGCATCTCACTGGTCATCAGAAGGTTACAGGTTGTACACATCTGTAACCTTAGCTCTCCATCTGAGTCTCAGTAGCTCAATGGTTAGAGCATCTCACTGGTCATCAGAAGGTTACAGGTTGTACACGTCTGTAACCTTAGCTCTCCATCTGAGTAATTGAGCTTGATGAACGTCCAACAAACGTCTGTTCCATTACACCAAGCTCACAAACGTACCACATGCACTACATGAATACGTACAGCTCATATTACTTTAACTACATCTCATATGCATGCTGTACCACTTGGGAAGCACATGATGAGTCTCAGCAGGTGTTTATATGAGGCCGGCTCGAACTGGAATGTTATTGGGAATTTTTACCATTTTTTTTTAAATTTTCTATTCAATTGTAGCTTCTTGCGACGCGAATTCGTGGAAGAAGACACTCCGCGTTAGATCGATTAATCTGAAGAATTACAATCGGAGTGAGTCAATTTTATAATGGATTTATGTACTCTGTAATTATTTGGTAATTTTGTGTAGACTTTTGCTTGCTTACTTGTTTGTTTATTTATTTGCGTGCTTGCTTATTAGCTTGTTTGTTTGTTTGTTTGTTTGTTTGTTTGTTTGTTTGTTTGTTTGTTTGTTTGTTTGTTTGTTTGTTTGTTTGTTTGTTTGTTTGTTTGTTTGTTTGTTTCCTTCCTTCCTTCCTTCCTTCCTTCCTTCCTTCCTTCCTTCCTTCATTCCTTCCTTCCTTCCTTCCTTCCTTCCTTCTTCCCTTCCCTTCCCTTCCCTTCCCTTTCTTGCTTTCTTTCTTTCTTTCTTTCTTTCTTTCTTTCTTTCTTTCTTTCTTTCTTTCTTTCTTTCTTTCTTTCTTTCTTGCTTGCTTGCTTGCTTGCTTGCTTGCTTGCTTGCTTGCTTGCTTGCTTGCTTGCTTGCTTGCTTGCTTGCTTGCTTGCTTGCTTGCTTGCTTGCTTGCTTGCTTGCTTGCTTGCTTGCTTGCTTGCTTGCTTGCTTGCTTGCTTGCTTGCTTGCTTGCTTGCTTGCTTGCTTGCTTGCTTTCTCGCTTGCTTTCTTCCTTCCTTCCTTCCTTTCTTTCTTTCTTTCTTCCTTTCTTCCTTCCTTCCTTCCTTCCTTCCTTCCTTCCTTCCTTCCTTTCTTCCTTTCTTCCTTTCTTCCTCCCTTCCTCCCTTCCTTCCTTCCTTCCTTCCTTCCTTCCTTCCTTCCTCCCTCCCTCCCTCCTTCCCTCCCTCCCTCCCTCCCTCCCTCCCTCCCTCCCTCCCTCCCTCCCTCCTTCCTTCCTTCCTTCCTTCCTTCCTTCCTTCCTTCCTTCCTTCCTTCCTTCCTTCCTTCCTTCCTTCCTTCCTTCCCTCCCCTTCCTTCCTTCCTTCCTTCCTTCCTTCCTTCCTTCCTTCCTTCCTTCCTTCCTTCCTTCTTCCTTCCTTCCTTCGTTCCTTCCTTCCTTCCTTCCTTCCTTCCTTCCTTCCTTCCTTCCTTCCTTCCTTCCTTCCTTCCTTCCTTCCTTCCTTCCTTCCTTCCTTCCTTCATTCATTCCCTTCCCTTCCTTTCCCTTTCCTTCGTTTCCTTTCCCTTTCCTTCCCTTCCTTCCCTTCCTTCCTTCCCTTCCTTCCCTTCCCTTCCCTTCCTTCCCTTCCTTCTCTTCCTTCCCTTCCTTCCCTTCCTTCCCTTCCTTCCCTTCCTTCCCTTCCTTCCCTTCCTTCCCTTCCTTCCCTTCCCTTCCCT
>OZ036013.1:11339175-11376675 GCA_964035015.1 Corallium rubrum
CGCAGATTACTTTATCTGCCAGTAGCTGTGGTGACTTAGCCAAGAACTTGGTTCGCAGGAAGGTGTCACACGGGAGAAATCACGATGTTTCATATTTTGTCTTGGGTAACTATCGCAATGGCGCACTCAAGATATCTGTCGTCACTGAATGGAAGAAACGGTATCTGAGAAAACTTGGCAAAAAGTCAAGAAAGTAAGTTTCTTATACTCAGCTATAGAAATACCTAGTGTTATTAGGTGCTACTCCGAGTTACGAACTATTAGTAGTAGGAAGACTCTACAGTTGAACGCGGCTGCTTCCCCTGTTGACCATGTAGTTCAGTCGGTAGGGCGTACAGACAGACAGGAAGACGGACAGATGGACAGACAGACGGACGGACTGACGGACGGACGGACGGGCAGGCTGGCAGACAGACACACACACACACAGACAGACAGACACACAGACAGACGGACGGACAGACAGACAGACAGACAGACACACACACACACACACACACACACACACACACACACAGACAGACAGACAGACAGACAGACAGACAGACAGACAGACAGACAGACAGACAGACAGGCAGGCACACAGACGGACGGACAGACAGACAGACAGACAGACAGACAGACAGACAGACAGACAGACAGACAGACAGACAGACAGACAGACAGACAGACAGACAGACAGACAGACAGGCAGGCAGGCAGGCAGGCAGGCAGGCAGACAGACAGACAGACAGACAGACAGACAGACAGACAGACAGACAGACAGACAGACAGACAGACAGACAGACAGACAGACAGACAGACAGACAGACAGACAGACAGACAGACAGACAGACAAACAAACAAACAAACAAACAGAGGCAGATAGGCGAAAACCAACAGACAGATAGAGGCGGACAGACTGATAAAACTGTTCTTCTTTTGTCAAACAGAGGATAAATGAGGATCAGTGAAGATCACGAGGGATTACCAGCGTCACATTTGGTTATCTTCGTTTTGGGGGATGTAACTTCCTGCATATGCCCGAGTTGTTTTTGTTTGTAAATAGTTGACGAGATTTAAGTTGAGTTAAATTGTGGTTAGATCCCACATATATAGCGGGAATAAAAATACGTTTGTATAATAATATAGTATGATATATAATCGCGATAGAACTTAGGTTTTTAATAAGACTGTATTGTAGGGATATCTCGAAGATATCGAAACACTTGCTTCGTATTGTAGTACTGGTGTAATTACCTCCCCCAGGAGAGACGACTGGACGCATGTGAGGTTAACCAAGAAAGAAATTTCTGGCATGTTTTAGCATGAATTGTTTAATATTATCATCAACTAAAGTTTCATCTTGATGTCGTTTTCTTAATTGCTAAAATTGGTTTACTATAATTCCTGCACCAGTCAGCGCACTGTAAACATATGGCCTGATACAAATGCCGTTAAGTAATATTTCTCAAATCCGAAGAGGGTTCTCCGACCTCTCTCCTCCGCAGAGGCTTTGCGCTGGAGAATGAAATTTGAACATGAAGTAGTTACGTGCTACGAGGGAAAACCGCTAGTGGAAGAAACGTGGGCGTAAGGTCAGAGGCGTGCGGTGAACCCTGGGAAGACGGAAAACGAGAAAAGAAGCCTCTGCCAGATAATGTGCCGTTCTCTGGACAAATCCGCGGTTCTCTGGTCATGGCAGACAGCGACGATTGTTTGCACGAAGTACATTGTTTTCTTCAAGATCTAAGGCTAGAATGTACTTCTGGATGTTATTCTGAATTTTTCTATGGAATCACCTGCCGAACGGGTCGAAAAATTCGAAACGCTGCCAGACTGACAAACGTTTCATCGAACGTTGTCAACTGCCTGGAAGCTTTCCACTCCTGATTAAGTATTAACTTGATAAACAAAGCCGACGAACAGCGCTAGAAATATTCTCGGTGCTAACTTTCTACGACATAATGGTAAGATCTATGTTTACAACAGTTCGTCCTTTGAGATGAATGATAAACTTTCTCATGTAGCGTTTGTTTTATACTTTTATTTGCATAAATTCAAAACCGGAAAATCCTGTCCTTGTGTTGCAGTAACATTGTCGAGTTGAGAAGTATCAGCGATTTAAATGTGTCTTTTGTCCACAGTTTAGTGATTTCCGACTTTGCGTAGTAGATTTGTTGATTATACAATGAAATTCCGAGTCTGGCGCCTAGTCCATCACGGAATTTGGGCGCCATATTGACATCATTATCTGGCAGAGGCTCATTTTCTTTCCCTCTTCCCATCATTCCCCGCGCGTCTTTCCTCACCCGCACGCCTGCCCCTCCGAGCCTCTGCGGAGGAGAGAGGTTCTGGACGTGGTTTCTAAATCTATGTGCCGTTAACAATAGCGAGGCGGAAGCCGAGCTATTGTTAACGGCACATGGGATTTGGCAACCAAGTCTAGAACACTAACGAGGATTTGAAATAGCTTCTCACACATCATTAGATATTCATTGCAATGAGGGCAATCACAACAGACTAGTCGTCAAGCGCTTGCAGAGACAAGGGGAAATTTTGTTTTAAAACAGCCAGGAGTTTTGGTTCGCAAGACGTTGGATTTATTGGATAACATGCATTAGATTATGTTGAATAGCAGGATCAATTTAGCCAGGACTGATATTGAGCAGAGAAAATATAGATGACAATTGGAATAATGTAGAACTTCAAAAACTAAAGCAAGACAGAAGATGTTAATGGTCGATACCGGAGAAAACAAAGCGTGAGGTGATTGTCTTGTATACTTTTATATGCACTTTATAATACTATGAAAGGTAGATGGATGTTTAAACTTCATTACTTTAATCAGTCTGCAAGCAACATCACTGTTTTAGTGCTTTTCGTAGGTTTCTGTCTGTCGTCGAATAACTTAAATTGCAACGTAAGTTTGGTTTCTTGTTAGTCTATTTTACTTGTAATATATGTATCGCATGTAGTCGCTTGTATTGTGAAGCGCTGTTAGGTAAAAAAATCTGTTGTATTTGGAACTGGTTTCTTTTGCGACAGAAAATTGTATTGGGAAATGATTTCTAAATACAGCATGCTGTATTTAGAAATGTTTTCTAAATACAGTTTACTGTATTTAGAAAACATTTCTAAATACAGTATTGAAATTTTAAATTAACATATGTATTGTTCTCGCACTTGAATTAATTGGTCTCTGGTTTAGACTGGGTTTCTAGGTAAGTACATGACACATGTGACGTAAATTTGTGAGAAAAGTTCGTGCAGTACTTCCAGATTTTGGAAGTCGTCCAGATTGGCTATAGCCCGAAAAGCTCTATTCTGATTGGTTTGTGTATGATTTGATTTGATTTGATTGTAATTGATTTGTTTATGAATTATGCTTTACATAATTAACAAAGCGTCTAACGAATCTAGCGATTCAACGATGTTTAGTGAAGTTTAAAGTAAAAGATCTAAAGAAAGAACAGCGCGAATGTATAGAAAAAATCTGTTTAATGAGGATGTGCTAGCTGTACTCCGTACTTGTTATGGCAAGAGTTTAATATACCAACTTCTCCCAAGCGTGAAGGAATTCAAATGTCTATGAAATGGAAAATTCGTTAGCATTTTTGTTGTTTTATGTACAGAGGAGCATGACAGAGCACTCACTGAAAATTTCAAGAGAATCTGATGCAGTAGTTTTCGCGCTATAAACTCTCAAAATTTGCCGAGGGCTAGTTTGTTTTGAGAAATTTGGGCTTCTTGGTAACAATGCCTTATGACGTACGCAGATCGATCATTAATAGTGAAATCTATTGTTCTTATGCATAGTTGTCCATCTGCGTACGTCATAAGCATTGTTACCTAAAGCCCAATTTTTCTCAAAAACGAACTAGCCATGGCAAACTTTGAGTGTTAATAGCGTGAAAACTATGCATCAGATTCGCTTGACATTTTCAGTGAGTGCTGCTGCCATGCTCCTCTGTACAATAAAACAACAAAAATGCCAACGAATTTTTCATTCATAGACACTTTAAGCGTTGATGAAAGCTCGTGAAGGAATTCGTGAGTCCGCTTGAATATCTAAGGAAACAGAAAATTTCAAACTTGGAACGGCTGGATTGTGCGATCAAAGCTTCGTCGATTGGAGATTCAGAAAATTCATTTGGGGGCGGAAAACAGCCAGTAAAGAATTGTATCAAGCATAGGCGTAGAGTTTTGTTTTCGTCTAGAGGGGCTGAAGTGCTGAACAGGGCCTTTCTAAGAATTTTCTCGTGGGGGGCGTTTACAAAAAGGGACTCTTCTAGGGGGGTCCAGGGGCATGCCCCCCCGGAAATTTTTGAAATTTAGAGTCTTGGAAATGCCATTTCCTGCATTCTGAGGGGTGATTTTTAAGAACACTGAAGGTCATGAAATGTCATAAAAACTAGTTAAAATACAACACATTTCAACAATTTTTCAATGTTGTGTTTACTGGGTTGACTTATCACTGTATATGGGTGCTTTTGGCTGACAGGAATGAGGCTGTAACAGTTACTTTAGCCTAACCAGTAACCTATAATTTGTGAATGGTGTTTGATGAGTCAGTTGATGAGTAAAATCGTCTGGCGTTAGACAGAGTAAAATTACAAAGTGGTTGAAGTGTCTAAGAAACGAAAATTAAGTTTGTCTTATTTGAAAGAACACTTAAAATGATTAAGTAACATATTTTGCAGTTTTTCGTTTCCTTGCTTCGTTCTTGAGATATTTCAATTTAATTAATTCTTTGAACGTTTTCATAAGTAATATAAATAAGTTTTGTGGAAACACCACGTAAAATAGTTCTTTGCTAAGCTTTCGGACAGCCATTAAATAGCACGTGGCGTGCCCTATTCGGAGAACATTCTTGATTTTTAGTTCTTTGAACGTTTTCATGGCGATAAAGTAATATAAATAAGTTTTGTGGAAACAACTTGTTGTCATTGCTCTGATGAAGGCCTGAGTCAACAGGCCGAAAGCTTAGCAAAGAAATATTTTACGTGGTGTTTCCACAAAACTTATTTATATATTCTTGATTTTGTTTTCTAATTAATAAAATTAACGTGATACGCCATTGTATTCTTACGTGATTTAATTGATCAGTTGCTTAATTTATAAATGACGTGAGCCAACAGTTTGTTATTATTGCTCTGATGAAGGCCTGAGTCAACAGGCCGAAAGCTTAGCAAAGAAATATTTTACGTGGTGTTTCCACAAAACTTATTTATAATATTTCAATTTGTTTGATATTCAAATTAAACATTTTGACATCGCACGTGCATAATGAGTCTATGTTTGTTTATGTTTTTTTTATTTTTTTTATTTTATTTTTACTGAAAAAAGTTTTTTTATTGAAAATCTGCGTGTTTGTTGTGGGAGAAACACCCACATGCCTCACTCGAATTATTTTAGTTTGATAATAGTAAAGATATTTCAAACAAACATGAAATATCTCAAGAATGAACAAGGAAACGAAAAACTTCAAAAGATGTTACTTTGTCAATTTAAGTGTTCTTTCAAATAAGACAAACTTAATTTTCGTTTCATAGGCACTTTAATTAAGCAGACCTGTTTAGAGAGAAAAGTTTTTTTCAATTTTCAAATTTTTATAACTGTTGAGTTACTCTGCAAATTTTTTACGTATTCCTAGTAAACGTGAATAGTTTTTTGTTTTCTTGTTTTGTTTTGTTTTGTTTTGTTTTGTTTTGTTTTGTTTTGTTTTGTTTTGTTTTGTTTTGTTTTGTTTTGTTTTGTTTTGTTTTGTTTTGTTTTGAATGCTTTTGGAATGTTTTTTTATTGGGGAGTAGCTAATGGTCGTGGGTAAAAAGTCGTGGGTCTTGATTTTTTCCAAACGCACACGCAGTGTTGGCAACCTTGGGATTTTATCCCAAGATCTTGGGATTTTTTGAAGGAGTTGGGATTTTTTTGGGATTTTTTTTCTCAGGGATTCAACCTTAGGATTTTTCTTGGGATTTTTCCAGAGCAAACAGTTTCGGTTTTAAAAAGCTGATTTCAATGTTAATTGTATTTTTTTTAAATTTACTTGATCATTAGATCATACTCAGTGTCCAGCCCCTGCGTTCTTTATGTATGCGTTTGATTTAGACAAGATGAGGTACTCTATTCAAATGAAGTATCACTGATAAAGTGGGCTCAGATTGCAATATGTTGATGCCAATGAAAAAATTTTGGAACATGCACACTCAAACGGCGATAGAGACCTGGGAAATAGTAGGGCTAAATCCACTTATGACGATTGCAGTTTTACTCATAGTCAATAAAAACGCGTGAAATTTCAACCAATAGGAAAGCAGAAGTCTTTAGTGGTTACCTGCAGGCTACAGTAAATGAAGCTGTGAACCTTGGGATTTTTTGGTAAAAAATAGGGAATCTTGGGATATTTTCAGACCTTTACTGGGATTTTTACAAAACTTGACTTGGCAACACTGCGCACACGGCGTTTCCGCGGACATATGTAAATGCAATTACTAATATTTCGAAAACTGTAGCTTAAAACAACACAAATTTAGCGAGAATGATCGGAAACGCCGTGTGCGTTTACAATATATTGCTCTGCATGACGTTCGTAAAGTTTGTGAAGTTCTAAGCGAAACGTTCCAAAATATCAGCTTTCGATTAAACAAGTTTCAGAGTCACTTAGCTCACTCAGGCGGTTGGTTCTATAATAGCATGGAAACGCGGGTTTCAAATTTAACTCACCCGTGACCCGTCGATATCTCCGTAAATGCGCATGCAGTAGCGATTGTGATTCACCTTTAAATTATTTAGTTAATACTTCTGATTATAATATTTAATGTTTTTGATTACTCTTGACAATGCAATCACCTTCGCCAAGTTTGTGCAAAATCCACTTCCCCCGAATAGCTATTCAATTTTTTCAACTTCAATAATACAACTTCTATAATTTATTCACAATTTTTGGGAAAAATCACGACCCACGACTTTTTACCCACGACCCACGACATTTTACCCACGACCCACGACCATTAGCTACTCCATTTTTATTGGAGTGCAGTGCAGTGCAGTGCAGTGCAGTGCAGTGCAGTGCAGTGCAGTGCAGTGCAGTGCAGTGCAGTGCAGTGCAGTGCAGTGCAGTGCAGTGCAGTGTACTGTGGTGAGGTGCGGGGTTGGGTTGCGTTGCGGTGGTGTGGTGTGGTGTGGTGTGGTATTGTGGTGGTGTGGTGTAGTGTGGTGTGGTGGTGTGTTGTGGTGTGTTGTGTGCTGTGTGCTGTGTTGTGTTGTGTTGTGTTGTGTTGTGTTGTGCTGTGCTGTGCTGTGCTGTGCTGTGCTGTGCTGTGCTGTGCTGTGCTGTGCTGTGCTGTGCTGTGTTGTGTTGTGTTGTGTTGTGTTGTGTTGTGTTGTGTTGTGTAGTGCGGTGCGGTGTTGTGTTGTGTTGTGTTTTGGTGTGGTGTGGTGTGGTGTGGTGTGGTGTGGTGTGGTGTGGTGTGGTGTGGTGTGGTGTGGTGTGGTGTGGTGTGGTGTGGTGTGGTGTGGTGTGGTGTGGTATGATGTGGTGTGGTATGATGTGGTGTAATGTTTATGTAATTGGTGTAATTTGAGTTGCTTTATATAATTAATGTACTTTTAATTTCAACGGGAGAGCGCCTCGCATGGTTTACGAGTCGCGTTCTTCCCGGTTGGATATTTCCAGAAAAGTAAAAAAGAATGCAGGTTCGGATCCACGATTTTTCGTTTATCGCGCGGTCGCGCTTCTACGCGTGCTTCCACGCGCGCCTTCTCTCGTGCGTGCTTCCACGCGGGTACAATACGTGGGCCAGCGCGCGCATGTTCGAAGTTTGTTTTGAAAATTTAAAGTATTTGCTTGCACGTGAATGTATAAATTTCGTAAATTTCGCCGATTTTTCAAGCCTAAAAGTATATCCAAAGACTAAATATGTAACATAACTTACTGGAGAACACCGGGAGTATCTTAAGCCATCGTAATTTGAGCGAGAATTGAATAAAATGTCTTTTAAAAGAGCTGGTGATGACCACTGTGCTTTACGACTTCAAAAGGTGAGTGTTTTTGTCGTTTTTGTTGGTGAATTTCTGAATAACAACGTTTGATATTGTGGGTTTGTTCTTCTAGAAACATCGTGTAACAGACCTGCTTGCTGAAGATATTCCTGCAGATGAAGCTAGCAAAACACGGAGTGGAAGGTAACTAGAAATGGTTTATTTAAAGTGCTTACATGCAACGAAATTTCACCCCAGTTTTTTATGATTGCATTTGAAAGAACACTTAAATTGACAGAGTAACATCTATCGTAGAATTTCGTTTCCTTGCTTCATTCTTGAGATATTCAGGTTTGTTTGATATGCAAATGTCATATATACTTATGAGATCACACTGCATAATGACTTTTTAGATTTGCACTTGCATACAGTGCTGTAATAGTTACATAATTTGTGTAACTAGTTACAGTTACAGTTACATCATCACAAAAGTAACTAGTTACCAATACAAGTTACAATGAAAAAAAAGTAACTAGTTACAGTTACAAAGTAGTCTTTAAAAATAATTTGTAACTAGTTACAATTACAAAGTTTCACCTACTTTTTTCATTTGGCTATTAAAATTGAGAAAGCATGTAAATTATGAGCTGCACGTGTCTACGCAAATTCAACAATGATGATAGGCTTTAACTTTCGGTGAACAAAGTAAACAAGTTAGCTTTACGGTTTGTCCCGCTACTGATTTGAACTCGAACATCGTTTCCAAACGTGGCCATGGCTTTGATACTGGCTGTGCTGAAGACATCTTGATGTGCTACTACATGTGTAATTGCTCACGTCGACGAATGAATGAATAAATGCACGTGTATTAATATCGCATTTGCATATAGATGGTCCAGAATGCATTGTAGCAGTGTGTGACGAAGATTCGAGGCTGAGTAACGACTAGTTACTTGTAACGAAGTTACTCACGGCACTGCTTGCATGTATTTAGCCATGAGTGGTCACTAAACGTGCGTAGTTATGTGTAAAATATTTGGACTATCCTAAAATTGATGCTATTTCAAAAAGTCATTATGCAGTGTGATGTCATAAGTATGACATTTGCATATCAAACAAACCTGAATATCTCAAGAATGAAGCAAGGAAACGAAATTCTACGAAAGATGTTACTTTGTCATTTTAAGTGTTCTTTCAAATGCAATCATAAAAAACTGGCGTGAAATTTTACTGCATTGGCAATTTAAAGTGGCTCTCAGATGAAAATATTGTTGGCAATGTTTTTGCATAATCCTAAAGATGTTATGATAGTTAGTAATCATGCAAAGTTTCATTTCAAAATTCGTTGAAGAAAAGGTGATATTTTATGTGTGAAGTTTGTATTTTGGAGTGCCTCCATTATGACTGGTTGAGGAAGCTTATGATGTCATAGGCTCAATAACAACAGTGACCCTTTTGTTGACAACAACAATGACCTCCCTTACCTCCTTCACCCCTCCCTACCCCTATCCCCCTCCCTTGCTCCTCCCCTACCCCTCTTCCTCACTTCTACTCCCCTACCTTACCCCTCCCTCACCCTCCTCCTTACTCCCTACCCCTCCTCTCCTTACCCCTCGCTCACCCCTCCTCCTTACCCCCTACCCTTCCGCTCCTTACCCCTACCCCTCCTCTCCTTACCCCTCCCCCTCCTCTCCTTACCCCTCCCCCTCCTCTCCTTACCCCCTACCCATTCCTCTCCTCACTTGGAGCACCTCCATTATGAGGTTGAGGAAGCTTATGATGTCATAGACTTGATAACAACAATGACCCTTTTGTTGACAACAACAATGACCTTTTGTTTTTCTCGAGTTTTCTTTTGTTTTCTATAAGTCATAAGTTCTCCTCCACTCATTCTTCTCAAGCTCAGCCACTTTAATGGCAACACTCCAAAATACAAACTTTGCATGTAAAGTACAACTTTGTTTTTCAGAATTTCAAAATGAAACTTTGCACAATTACCAAGTACTGTAATATCTATAGCATTATGCAAAAACATTACAAATAACATTTTCATCTGGTGTTTCAACCATCTGGTGTTAGACAGAGTAAAACAATAAAGGGGTCATTTTGGCCAGCTCGGGCAGGAATAAGTAAATTGTTTTAGAAGTTAATTGTCTAATTTAAAAAATATTCATACAAGATGTGTTTGCAACAGGCTGTTAATGACAAGTCTGTGAAGTTGTAAGAATGGTGTTCTACAAGCTTAGTTCTTGTTTGTGAAGGTTTGCTTGTCGGAGTTTTTAAGTATAGGGCTGGATGGACGATTTGAGTCTTGACAGACAATTTCAGGTGCTAGGAATTTCAGACTGGTGCTAGCCCCTTTCACCCTTCCCCCTCCCTCTCCCTTCCCCCACCCCCACCCTTCCCCCTCCCTCCCCTTTCTCCACCCTTACCCCTCCCCCACCCTTACCCCTCCCTCCCCCTTACCCCTCTCCCACCCTTACCCCTCCCTTACCCCATCCCTCATGCTTATCCTTCCCCCTTACCCCATCCTTACCCCTCCCCCACCATTACCCCTCCCTTCCCCTTACCCCTCCCCCACCCTTACCCCTCCCTCCCCCTTACCCCTTACCCTCAACCTTACCCTCAACCTTACCCCCTCCCTCAACCCCCTTTCCCTTACCCCTTCACCCCTCCCTACACCTACCCCTCCCTTGCTCCTCACCTTACCCCTCCCTCACCCCTCCTCTCCTTACCCCCTACCGCCATTGCTCTTTCCCTACACCTTTTCCTCTCCTCACTTTTATCCATCCCTTACCTGCTCCCTTACTCCTACTCCTCTTCCTCACCCCTCTTCCTCCCCTCTTCCTCTACTATCCCTCCCTCACCTCTACTCCCTTCCCTCATTCCTACCCACTCCCTACCCCCTTTCTTTTCCCTTACCCCCTTTCTTTCCCTTACCCCCCTAAAATTTGTGTCTGTTTCAAAGCAATTCTAATGTATATAAATGCACTAGTAATTCCAACCTGAACCTCTATTAATCATTTATATTTTATATCTTGACTCATCAGGTTTGCGTGTCTTGTTTGTCCTCATAATCCAGTTCTCGATACAATGGCCATGTTGACCTTACACAGACAAGGCAAGAAACACTTAGCAAGTAAGTTAAGATTGACATTTCTATTCTTATGTATCACTGGAGGGGTGGGGTGACTCGGGAGGGAGTTAGTCCACTTGGGAGGGTGAAAGATTATTTGTTGGCTTTGTGACAGCTTCATGTTGATTACGATAGAAAAAGATATTTTAACTCATTGCTGCCTTGGATGTCTGAGGGTTCTCTCTTTGATGAGTAAAATTATCTGGTGTTAGACAGAGTAAAACAATAAAGGGATCATTTTTGGCCAGCTCAGGCAAGAATGGGTTAATCACTTGTTAACTCATTGCTGCCTAGGATGTCTGAGGGTTCTCTCTTTGATGAGTAAAATCATCTGGTGTTAGACAGAGTAAAACAATAAAGGGATCATTTTTGACCAGCTCAGGCAGGAATGGGTAAATCACTTGTTAACTCATTGCTGTCTAGGATGTCTGAGGGTTCTCTCTTTGATGAGTAAAATCATCTGGTGTTAGACAGAGTAAAACAATAAAGGGGTTGCTTTTGACCAGCTCAGGTAGGAATGGGTTAATCACTTGTTAACTCATTGCTGTCTAGGATGTCTGAGGGTTCTCTCTTTGATGAGTAAAATCATCTGGTGTTAGACAGAGTAAAACAATAAAGGAGTCATTTTTGACCAGCTCAGGCAGGAATGGGTTAATCACTTGTTAACTCATTGCTACCTAGGATGTCTGAGGGTTCTCTCTTTGATGAGTAAAATCATCTGGTGTTAGACAGAGTAAAACAATAAAGGAGTCATTTTTGGCCAGCTCAGGCAGGAATAGCCTGCGAACCCAAACATATTTTTCTGCCCTCGTACGTCTTGCGAGAAATAGCATCTGCGAACCCAAGCCAAGATTTCATTTCCGTGACGTATTACCTGCCAACAGCTTGTTGTTATATTGCTCTGATGAAGGCCAGAGTCAACAGACCGAAAGCTTAGCACATAAATATTAAACGTGGCGTTTCCACAAAACTTGTCTTGAAAGTCCATTCTTGAATTTTTGTACTCGGAGTTTTCATCAATCAAGCATTTCAAGGTAAAATGTTTGTTCTGTGCATCTCAAACTCATTAATAATTCATGTGGAAAACACAAAGGAAATCAGTACCGTGTCTGTGGTTTGGATATTGGAGGAAGAAATTACATAAATTAAGCAAACTTTCATCTGATCTTCTCTTAAAATACTGCTTTGTTTGAGATGCTATATCATACACTCGGAGGAGTGTTTCATCAGGAAATCCAAACACCTCGAAGTTTGTTCAAAAACCTCAGCTTCGCCTTGGTTTTCAACAAACGTCTCAGTGTTTGGATATCCTGATGAAACATTCCTCCTCGTACAAATTGATATACAATGTTAGACGGTGTCAATCTCAGACCGCTACACCAAGCTACAGAGCCCGCCTTTCCATTTCTGTTCGCCCATTTCTCGTGGTAATGATAGCTGTAAAAGACAAGAAAAGGGTCTCATTTTCAAAATTGGAGCCACTCATCGTCATGGATTCGACGAACGTTTTTCTTTTATTTAATCTTCTAAAGATGCTCAATTTATCTATTTTTTACTGTCACTCATCCGTTTGTGGGAATAGCAAATGTTTTTTTCGCATCTCATTATTGATTGTTATTGCTATTTCCTCTGATTGGCTAATTTTTTCACATCTCATTAATTTGTTGTTATTTTTATCCGATTGGCTAATTTTTGATCACATGATTATCTTTCTTATATATAAGCTCATTGTTTGTTTACACTCTTTACATTTCCCTCTGATGAAGGGCCTTCGCTCGAAACGTTAGATTCCTACGTTCTCTGTTTCGGCAGTATATCTAACCTTACTATATTTCGATTGTTGTTTCTACACTGCCTACGCAGCACGCTACTTTTGTTTCATATGTAAAGGCTTCTTAGACTTTTAAAACACAACTGATGCCCTACAGCAACCCGTAACTGCTTTCGTTTATCATCAGATATGGCTATCAAGATCGAGAAAGAACACGATTTAAGCGAACTTCTTCAAAAAAGAAAACAACAGGCCTATACACAACAAGAAGCTCCTACAAGATCTTCTATATCTGGAAACAGCACCAAGATATCCGAGAATACAGCCGAAGCCGTCCCATTACTTGAAAAAACTAGACAATTAACCGAAGCAATAAAGCACAAACCGCAATCCTTGCCTGACAAGAAAACTCGAAATCTAACCTTGGATTACGAGAGCGTTTTTTCAAATTCAGAAAGACGCGGCAAAAATAAACCGTTTTTTCAATCCAGGGTTGAAATTAATTTATCAGAAAAACTTGAAAAAGGCTGTGACAAGAATGAAGGATTATCCACTTGTGAAAAACGTTCCCCTTTGCCAAATACTGGACAAGCTTTACAAGGTCATTGTGTAGAAAAAGATGCCTGTTTTGCCAGCAAGCGGACAGTCGTTGATAAATCTAGAAAAACAAGAGCCCTGGATGCTACAAAGACGAAATCATTTAGCAAAGAGCAAGAGCGTTATCTAGAGTTGACAAAGTCTGGATGGATTTTGGATCGGCATGGTAAATGGGTGAAAGACGAAAGTGTGGAGTTTGATTCTGATGAAGATGAACCGCCATTAATAAAATAATAATGTAATTTAGTAAATAGATAGATAGATAGATAGAACTAATTTTTATTCAGGATATAACACTTCAGTATAAATGGACTGTTATCAATGTGTGTCCTGAGTGAATAAATACATAAGTAATAAATATGAATACTATTAATATTTATACAATCTATTAATTGAAATACAGTTTCACAGTATATACAAATTCGTTCAAGTTGTCAATCTTTCGAATACCCAAAGGAAGCTCATCGAAACGTTTAGCTCCCATGTAATAGAAAGAATTTCTGGCATATTCGGTGCGGATTTTGGGTAGTTGAATCAAACATGAAGCATTCCTTGTACCGTAATTATGCGCATTTATCTGAAAATAATTTTCAAAATCTTACATACATTTCCGACCAAGGACTTTTTAACTAATACGCAAACTCTTCTCTTAATTACATTTTCAATTTGACGTATCTTTAGATCACAATGATTGGAAGAACTGATGATGGACATTGCTCTATCATGAAAAACGGATTAACTTTTGACTTTGTGTTACTGTGAGATTAAGATTTGTTAACCCACCATATGTAAGGATTGGCACAATCATAGCTTGGTAAATGGTTTTTGCTGAAGGTACATTGAGGTATTGCCTGATTTTGGCCAGTAATCGAAGACGTCCCATAGCTTTCTTGTACGCTCGACTAAAATTCCGATTCAGGTTTAGAGATGTGTCAATTTCAATTCCAAGGTACCTGTAAGTTGATTTAGTTTCGATCTTCTCATAACCATACATAAAACAAAATTGTAAATATCTTTTTGAATTGTCTATGAAACGAAAATTAAGTTTGTCTTATTTGAAAGAACACTTAAAATGACAAAGTAACATCTTTTGCAGTTTTTCGTTTCCTTGCTTCGTTTCCTTGTTTCAGTTTGTTTAATATGCAAATTAAACATCTTGACATCACATGAAAAATATTTTTCTGAAATTCACAATTTCAAACACCGTCAAGCTGTCACAAAATTAAGGATTTCAGCTCATAGGTTACCAGTTGAAACTGGTCGATACAGCAGTGTTTCATACAGTATTAGTATACACCCAACCATCGTCTATTACAAATCCTGCATTCTGATTGGCTACTCAACCGTTGTCTATTCGTGATGGACAACGTTTGAGAAAAAAGAAAACAAACCTGAAAAAATATGGCAGTAAACTCTCGTTTTGCAGACGTTTCGGAGGAATTTTTTGAGAGTTTGATAGAAAATTCTATCCCTGAGAAAACTAAAAACGCCACAAAATATGGCATGAAGGTTTTTAATGGTAAGGAACGAAATACAATTAAAAGGCGTATTTTATTAATAAATCTGCTTTTACTTGCCGCTCACGAGTGGTTAAATAACACCATATTTTCGTCAGTTTGCACTAGAAAAACTGTATTTTTTAGAGTAGGTACAGGGTGTATACTAAAACAATTAGACAACTCGTCCTCGTTGTCTATGAGCGAATATTTGTTGTCTATGAGTGAATATTCGTCCTCGTTGTCTATGAGCGAACTATTCACTCATAGACAACTCGGACTCGTTGTCTAATTGTTAAATAGACTATGTAAACATTGCGATCTTAACTAGATCGGGAATGAAGAACTCTTCGAATTGTTTAATCCCCAAGATATTTTTATGTACCTTATGTCTATGCAAGATAGAACAGTTATGGCTTTGGCAGGGAAATACTGTTTCGATGTTTTAACAATTTTTGATAACTTAACGTAGATAAGTAAGAGATAAAGCCCGAGAACGAGGGATGTATGCTATATACATCCCGTTATTTCATGATTGATGAGGTTTTCCAACAAGGTTATGTCTTTTTTTCTACCTTGGACAAAGATTTTCCTAGTTTTGTTCTTCATTTCTTTTCTAATTAGTATTCAAGGGCTGTATGCTATATACAGCCCGCGGTACATCAAAGAAAACCGACTCAATCATGAAATAATATACACTTAATGTCTGCTCCCGAGGGAAACAGTTAGTTTTGTTTTCCCGAGAGTCTTGATATTTCCCGAGACGAAGTCGAGGGAAACATCGAGACTCGAGGGAAAACAAAACTAACTGTTTCCCGAGGGCTCAGACATTAAGTGTTTTGTTATATAGCTCGAGTTTCGCTGAGTAATTTCGACGTTTATCAAGGGAAAGTACACAAACGAAAAGACAAACAGAAACACTTACCAAAACATTTCGCCTGGCTCCTTAATTTCACTTCAACCAAACAAATATAAGTCTCAGAACAAAAGAACAGCAATACATTTCTCCAGTTAATCTTCACACATGCTTTGAAGACCTATAAATATTCTTTTTTTCGTACCAAACAAGCTTTTGTTTATATAGGATGCCGTGAAGAGTTCAAAGTTCTAGCGGGCAACTTATTGACCGAGCAGGCAATAAGTTCTCAATTATTGCCCGCTCGGTAGACATTGAAATTTAGCTAAGGTCATGTGACCACAAACCAACCAATGACAGTCATCGTTGCATCCAGTGAAACTCTAGCTATATAACAATAGAAATTAACTTTATATATATGTAATATGTATATCATGTAGTTGTAGTTAGTGTCACGTTTGTATCCTATATACCAAAGCTGGTATTGATGTTGTTGATCAAATAAATATTTTACCATGTGCATAATGAGTTATCAGAGAAGGTTATAATATATCTTTGCTATTATCAAACCAAATTAATTCGAAGTACGCATGTATGTTTCTTCCAGAACACCAAACATTTTCTATGTTTGATAATAGCAAAGATATATAACCTTCTCTGATAACTCATTATGCACATGTGACGTCAAGATGTTTGATTTCCATATCAAACAAACTGAAATATCTCAAGAACGAAGCAAGGAAACGAAAAACTGCAAAAGATGTTACTCTATCATTTTAAGTGTTCTTTCAAATAAGACAAACTTAATTTTCACTTCATAAGGCACTTTAAGGTGGCTCCATACAATTTCTAGAAAAATGGAAAATACAAGTTTGAGAGTTCAAAACACGTGATTAAGCAATTCGGGAAAAGAATAAAACTAAATGTTATGCATAGTTAAACATTCTGACAATCAAAAACTGTTACCAAATAAATAACAACAGTTGTTGCTATGGCAACAACGTTTCAAAATGGCTGCCAATTACCCTTCAAACTAATTTAATTCGAAAGAAACTTTGGTGACCCCCACAACACTATATTTTACTCTGATGAAGGGCTCTGCTTGAAACGTCAGTATTTCGTTATTAAAACTATTCTCAGCAGTTTACCATCTTTTCACTTTGCTTTATCTAAAACACTGCCTACACAGCACTCTATATTTTACTCTGATGAAGGACTCTGCTTGAAACGTCAGTATTTCGTTATCAAAACTATTCTCAACAGTTTACCATCTTTTCACTTTGCTTTATCTAAAACACTGCCTACACAGCATTCTACTTTTTACTCTGATGAAGGGCATTGCTTGAAACGTCAGTATTTCGTTATCAAAACTATTCTCAGCAGTTTACCATCTTTTCACTTTGCTTTATCTAAAACACTGCCTACACAGCACTCTACTTTTTACTCTGATGAAGGGCTTTGCTTGAAACGTCAGTATTTCGTTATCAAAACTATTCTCAGCAGTTTACCATCTTTTCACTTTGCTCTATCTAAAACACTGCCTACACAGCACTCTACTTTTTACTCTGATGAAGGGCTTTGCTTGAAACGCCAGTATTTCGTTATCAAAACTATTCTCAGCAGTTTACCATCTTTTCACTTCACTCTATCTAAAACACTGCCTACACAAGGTGTGTTGCCTTTATTATTGCTATGATAATTGTATTTACATAGTGGAAAATAATATTTCATTTGTACAGATGCAGTTTATTCATTATTTTATGGTTTCCATGTGATAACTTTGACAGCAATCTGCGCTGCTTTTCGTACTGCTGGACTTTCAACATCGTGAATGAGATTTTCAACCTAATAAATGGGAAAAATAATAGGTTTATTAGCTTATTTATGTATTTGTTTATTTATCTATTTGTTTATTTATCTATTTGTTTATCTATCTGTTTGTTTATCTATTTATTTGTTTATCTATTTATTTATTTATTTGTTTGTTTATATTATATATATATGCGTGTATTTATTTATTTATTTATTTATTTATTTATTTATTTGTAAGTTTATTTATATATTTATCTGTTTATTTATTCGTTTATCTGTCTATCTATCTGTTTATTTATTTATTTATTTATTTGTTTATCTATTTTTTTATCTTTTTATTTGTTTGTTAATTTGTTCATTTATTTCTTTGTTTATTTTGTTTGTATATTTATTTATTTATTTATTTATTTATTTATTTATTTATTTATTTATTTAAAAACCTCATGAAAATAAAACGTGAGGATTTGGGCTTACCTTGTGCACAGATTTCAGTAAGGTCTTTCTTCCAACTGGTGCTTCAGCTAACGTTGTGATTGCCTGCAAGAAACATTTCAACAAATATTTGTATTTAGTTAGTTTCAGAAATTGCAGCTTGATGTTAGTAATAATTGTCAGTTGTTTGCTGTACAAGCTGCATGTTAGTTAGTGATACTCAGAAAAACTCTGAGCTCTAAGCGGGACTCGAACCCACAACCTTCTGAATGCTAGCCAGACGCTCTAACCATTGAGCCACTAGAACTCAGATAGCGGAGCAAGGTTAATTAAGGTACTTATACCTTAGACTGTGCCCACGACCTTCTGAATGCTAGCCAGACGCTCTAACCATTGAGCCACTAGAACTCAGATAGCGGAGCAAGGTTAATTAAGGTACTTATACCTTAGACTCAGCTTGTACAGCAAACAACTGACAATTATTAAATATTTGTATTTCTTGAACTATTTAGAAATTTAACCCTTGACATCACATGTGTATCAAGTCATTTTCAAGTCAAATCGTGTTTAGATGAATCAGATTGGATACATTCAAGTCGATCCTTGCTTGAATCTCAAGTCAATCCACTCCACTGCGTGGATTGACTTGAGGTCTTCGTTAAGGTTTGCAGAGTCATTTCTGCAAAGTGCTCTCAATTCGTCAGAATTTATGCCACAAAAGTAAAATAGATATTGTTAGAAAGCTATGAATTTGTAGAATACAATGGTGTCTTTGGTTCCGCGATAAACACAAACCGTTAATAGTTGTGAATTTTTAAATTAAAACCAGAGGGCTTCACTCCGGGCGACTCGGGTAAAAAGCGTTTTATTTTGTTCAAAATCTTTTTTTGTTTTTATTTACTCGAGATAAATTTCCAGCAAAACGGTGTCAGCGTTTTTTGGTATGTCGAGTTTTGCCGATTTTATTGACGACCGAAGTTAAAAATGCTGTTTTTCGACCAACATTCGGACAAAATAAGTCATAAATTCGAAACCAGGCAATGAATAAAAAAAAACACGCTGACACCATTTTGCTGGAAATTTATCTCGAAATCGAACTGCCAAAAAAACATTTTGAACAAAATGAAACGCTTTGCATGTTCTTAAGTCGCCCGGAGTGAAGCCCTCTGGTTTAATTAAAAAATTCACAACTATTAACGGTTTGTGTTTATCGCGAAAGCAAAGACACCATTTGACCATTGTATTCTACAAATTTATAGCTTTCTAATGATGTTTATTTTATTTTTGTGGCATTAATTCTGACGAATTGAGGGCGCTTTACAGAAATGACCCTGCAAACCTTAACGAAGACCTTAAAGGGTATTGGCAATAAAAAAAAATTTGCCTCATTGAAAGAACTCGTCAAATGGTATAAGAAGACCTTTTACAATTTTTTCTTTTTTTCTTTTGGTTTTGGAAATATTTCGACCAAAGACAGCGTGCTGTCCGCCATCTTGTTGTAATAGTGGGTCTAATTAACTAGGAAATTGGTGACGTCACAACCACCAAATTCCCACGGAAGGCTTTTTAAATGTTGTGGGTCAATTTAAAATGGAAATAGGGCAACAAAAAATCGAGTTTCTAGCTCATAATGTCATCAGGTTGGCAAGATAAAAATTTCACTTTACCCTGGTTATGTCGTCACATGCATAATTTTGCATATCGAAAATAATTCGAAGATGGCGGACAGCACACTGTCTTTAGTCAAAATATTTCCAAAACCAAAACAGATACGGAAAAATTGAAGGGCTCTGCTTGAAACGTCAGTATTTCGTTATCAAAACTATTCTCAGCAGTTACACCATCTTTTCACTTTGCTCTATCTAAAACACTGCCTACACAGCACTCTATATTTTACTCTGATGAAGGGCTCTGCTTGAAACGTCAGTATTTCGTTATCAAAACTATTCTCAGCAGTTTACCATCTTTTCACTTTGCTCTATCTAAAACACTGCCTACACAGCACTCTACTTTTTACTCTGATGAAGGGCGCTGCTTGAAACGTCAGTATTTCGTTATCAAAACTATTCTCAGCACTTTACTATCTTTTCACTTTGTTCTATCTAAAACACTGCCTACACAGCACTCTACATTTTACTCTGATGAAGGACTGCTTGAAACGTCAGTATTTCGTTATTAAAACTATTCTCAGCAGTTTACCATCTTTTCACTTTGCTCTATCCAAAACACTGCCTACACAACACTCTACATTTTATATTTTATTAAATAAGGCAAGTTTATTTCGTAATTTGTTTTTTAGTGTATTTCCTTAAATTTTTCATTAGGACTCTTTAATCATAATACCTTCAGTGCATTTAGGCGAACTTCGGTTGATTGATCAGAGAGTAAAGTTACCAAACATGGAAGAACACCATCTTGAATAGCAGTGAATTTTCCTTGAGTAGTAATAGTGATACTATAGAATAAGAGAATAATAGTTATATTAGTTAAAGGCTTCTAGTCCGGTTTGAGGATTTAAGTTAATGAATGTCTACCAAACGTCTGTTACATTGCATTAAGCTCACATGTGTACTGTACTACCATCTACAGGTATACTAATTTCTTAACGTCACTTTGCTAACACTGCAGCTTGGAAAGCTTAAGGATGGCGATGGTAGTGGTGGTAGTGATGCTAGTATGTGGTGCATGGTGATGATGGTAGTGGTGACGGTAGTGATGATAGTATGTGGTGCATGGTGATGATGGTAGTGGTGGTGGTGGTAGTGATGATAGTATGTGGTGCATGGTGATGATGGTAGTGGTGGTGGTGGTGGTCGTGATGATGGTTGTAATGGTAGTACTAGATGATTGTAGTGGTAGTGATGATGATTATGATGATGGTAGTAGTAGTGGTGGTGGTATTGATGATAGTAAGTGGTGCATGGTGGTGATGGTACTGGTGGTAGTGATAATGATTGTAGTGGTAGTGATGGTGATGATGGCTGTAGTGGTAGTGATAATGATTGCAGTGGTGGTGATGATGATGGTAGTGGTGGTGATGATGGTAGTGGTGGTGATGATGGTAGTGGTGGTGATGGTAGTGATAGTGGTGGTGGTGATGATGGTAGTGGTGGTGGTGGTGATGATGGTAGTGGTAGTGGTGGTGATGGTGGTGGTGATGGTAGTGATAATGATTGTAGTGGTAGTGATGATGATGGTACTAGTGGTATTGATGATAGTAAGTGGTGCATGGTGATGATGGTACTGGTGGTGGTGGTGGTGATAATTGTAGTGGTAGTGATGTGGTGGTAGTGATGATGGTTGTAGTGGGAGTGATAACGATTGTAGTGGTGGTGATGATTATGGTAGTGGTGGTGATGGTAGTGATAGTGGTGTTGTTGTTGGTAATGGTGGTGATCATGGTGGTGGTAATGATGGTAGTGGTGGTGATGATGATAGTAGTGGTGGTGATGATGATGGTAGTGGTGGTGATGATGGTGGTGGTGATGGTAGTAGTGGTAGTGGTGGTGGTAGTGGTGATAGTGGTTGTGATGGTAGTGATAATGATTGTAGTGGTAGTGATGATGATGATGGTAGTAGTGGTGGTGGTATTGATGATAGTAAGTGGTGCATGGTGATGATGGTACTGGTGGTGGTGGTAGTGATAATGATTGTAGTGGTAGTGATGACGGGTGTGGTTAGTGGTGATAATGGTAGTGGTGATGATGAGTGTGATTGTGATGATGGTTGTAATGGTAATGATGATTGTAGTGATAGGGATGATGGTAGTGGTGATGAGATGATGATGATAATGTCATTTCTCTAACATTATCACTAATAGGAAACACATGATTATGAATTTGCAACCTTAGCTCTCCATCTGAGCCTCTAGAGCTGAAGGTTGCACCAAGCTTGCACAAGTACGTACCATTATATTATTGGTACACACAAAACTTACACCATGATAGCACCAGATGCATTGGCTCTTACATCCGTATCAGCATCCCTTAGCAAAGGAACTAACGAAGTCATTGCACCAACTTCAACTGCCTTATTTTTACCATCGAGTGGAAAGCTGGAAGGCAAAAAGCGAAAAAGTGAACATGGGGGAAAATAGGAAAGGGATGACCCTTATTGGACCTCTACGAAGAATTGTCAGTTTTGATATGACTGATAGAGTTATCCAGTATAAATAAAGTTAGTTTAGTTTACTCTGGTTTCCTCCTGTAGTAACACTGGAGCAATGAGGGATGGTCCTTACTGGACCTCTACACCTTTTTCAGGTCAAATTCAGAAACTTCCAAACGAACTTCAGATAATTCAGATCAATTTCAGAACTTTCCAAGTGAATTTCAGATAATTCAAGTGAATTTCAGAAATTTCCAAATGATATTCAGATTTTCCAAATGAATTTCAGACATTTCCAAATGATATTCAGACATTTCCAAAATGAAGCGAGAGGCTTGCACAGTAAATAGTTCGGATCAGCTGAGGGAACACATATACCTTTTTTGCCCTGCATTACTCAATAAAAAACATTCAAGTGCACTTATTGAAATAAAAATAGCACTTTATGTAATCAATGCTATTGATATGTTACAGAAGCGGTATTGAATGTCGTTTCGCGCTAATAATAAAGTGATGTTGTTATTTCAACGAGTGCAATTGAATGTTTTTTATTGAGTAATGCAGGGCAAAAAAGGTATATGTGTTCCCTCAGCTGATCCGAACTATTTACTGTTCAAGCGAACTTTAGCCTCTCGCTTCATTTTGGAAATGTCTGAATATCATTTGGAAATGTCTGAAATTCATTTGAAAATGTCTGAATATCATTTGGAAAATTTGAATATCATTTGGAAATGTCTGAAATTCATTTGGACAATCTGAATATCATTTGGAAGTGTCTGAAATTCGTTTGGAAGTTTCTGAATTTGACCTGAAAAAGGTGTAGAGAAAATAGTTTAGATATAACTGATAGAGTTATCCAGTATAAATAGAGTTAGACTAGTTTAGTTTACTCTGGTTTCCTCCTGTAGTAACACTTGATCAATGAGGATGGCCCTTACTGGACCTCTAGAGAGAACAGTTTAGATATGACTGATTTATCCAGTATAAATAAAGTTAGTTTAGTTTACTCTGGTTTCCTTCTGTATAGTAACACTGGACCAATGAGGGATGGTCTTTACTGGACCTCTAGAGAGAACAGTTTAGATATGACTGATAGGGTTATCCAGTATAAATAAAATTAGTTTAGTTTACTCTGGTTTCCTCCTGTAGTAACATTGGATCAATGAGAGATGGTCCTTACTGGACCTCTAGGAAGAACAGTTTAGATATGACTGATAGGGTTATCCAGCATAAATAAACTTAGTTTTGTTTAGTTTACTCTGGTTTCTTTATATTACCTTAAATCCATGACATCCCTGGCTGCTTTGCCTCTAATTACAGGCAACTGATGTGATAAGAGACCAACAAAAACTTCCATAGCATTGGATTCCAATGCATCTTCAGTATTTACTCTCATACAGAAGTGGAGTGTATCTAGTATCAGTTCCTAGAAATAAAAATTATATGATTTAAATATAAGTTATAGTGGTGGTGGTGATGGTTGGTGATGATGGTGGCACCTGATAATGATAGTGATAATGGTGATGGTGGTGATGGTTGTGTTGATGGTGGTGATCATGGTAGTGATGGTGATGATGATGATGATGGTTCTATTCTATTCTAACGGGAGAGAGTCGTTGACAGTGAGTCGTTCATTACCTCTACCCTCTGGAGCGATCTTTTGATATGACCAAGCCAGCCAAACCAAAGAAAGCCCTCTGGTGACAATAATGATGGCACCTGATAATGATGGTGGTGATCAATGATTATAGTGGTGATGATGGTGGTGTTGATGGTTGTGTTAATGGTGGTGATCATGGTACTGATGGTGATGATGGTAATCCTGGTGGTGGTGATGATGGTGGTGATGATGGTTGTGATGATGATGATGGTGGTGATGATGGTTGTGATGATGATGATGGTGTTGATGTGGTAATCCTGGTGGTGGTAGTGGTGATGGTGGTGATGATGGTTGTGATGATGATGATGGTGGTGATGATGGTAATCCTGGTGGTGATGATAGTGGTGATGATGGTTGTGATGATGATGGTGGTGATGATGGTTGTGATGGTGGTGGTGGTGGTGATGATGATGATGGTGGTGGTGGAGATGATGGCAATCCTGGGGGTGGTGATGGTGGTGGTGATGATGGTTGTGATGATAGTGATTATGGTAGTATTGATGGTGATGATGGTGGTGATGATGATTATGATGGTGGTGATGGAGATGATGGTAATCCTGGTGATGATGATGGTGGTGATAATGGTGGTGATGATGGTTGTGATCATGGTAGCAGTTATGGTGATAATAGTGGTGGTGATGGTTGTGATGGTGGTTGTGATCATGGTAGCAGTGATGGTGGTGATGGTTGTGATGATGACGGTGGTGGTGATGGTAGCAGTGATGGTAATGATGGTGATGGTGATGGTAGCAGTGATGGTGATGATGGTGGTGGTGATGGTTGTGATGATGATGGTGATGGTAGTATTGATGGTGACAATGATGATGGTAGTGATGATAGTGGTGGTGACAACATGGTTGTGATGATAGTGGTGGTGGTGACATGGTTGTGATGATAGTGGTGGTGGTGACCGTGGTGGTGGTGATGATGGTGGTGGTGGTGACAGTGGTGGTGGTGGCAACATGGTTGTGATGATAGTGGTGGTGGCGACAGTGGTGGTAGTGACAGTGGTGGTGGTGACAACATGGTTGTGATGATAGTGGTGGTGGTGACAGTGGTGGTGATGGTGGTGGGACTACATGGTGGTGATGATGGTGGTGGTGATGATGGTGGTGATGATAGTGGTGGTAGTGATGGTGGTGACAGTGGTGGTGGTGTTGATAGTGATGATGGTGGTGATAATGGTTGCACTTGATGGTGGTGATAATGAATGTATCAATCAAGAGGGTAACTTATGTCTGGTGTTTTGCAAGTGGAGCTACATTAACATTAACTTATGAATTTATTACATAAGAGATGGTAAAAGAGATCCTTCTGGTTCCCAAGGTATGTTATACAGCCCAGTGCAGTACCACTAGAGTGAATTAATCCAAGAAATTAAGAATGGCTGACCTTTATTTCATCTGTTTCCTCCAGTAATTTTTCCACTAATGTTGGAATGAGGCCTTCCTCAACTATTCCTTCTTGTCCATTTGTCATGTGTGCACACATTTCAATAGCTTTGTGGGAATTGCGTCGCGCCTCATACACCTCATCGTCAAACTAAGAAAAGTATATTAATATACATGCATGTATATTTAAAGTGCCTATCTTACATATTCGTAATCTTTCGGTTCTCCTGAGCAAAATTGCAATATATCTTGTCAGCTGAAACTGTCAAAGTTACCAGATGTGATGTCACAAGAGGCATTCCAAACCAGTTTTCTTTTGTTACTTGCCACAAAAATGCCTCTTGTGACGTCACATCCGGTAACTTTGACAGTGAAAAACTCCATGAAGATGAAATTTTCGGCTGACAAGATATATTGCAATTTTGCTCACGAGAACCCAAAGATTACGAATATGTAAAATCCCCACAGGTGAGATAGGCAGCACTTTTTAATTTTTACTCTGTCTAACACCAGACGATTTTACTCGTCCTGGGAAGACTTCCTGGCATAGTGGGAAATTAAAGGATTAAATAACGTTTTTTACAGGCTGGCTATTGTGTGACCTGACATCAGGGTCATCAAGAGCTGGGCCCCGGGGTAAGTTGGATTGTGTTGAAGTTTCAACCCTTTTAGGGGGGTCTGGGGGCATGCCTCCAGAAAATTTTGAATTTTTGAGATGGCCAGGAGGCCATTTTGGGCTATTTTGAATGTAAGAATCGTGGTAGTTTTCACTTTGGCCCGGGCCTAAGGCTGTGGTAGTGGGCCCCCTGTGTGACTTCCCTTCTTTCTTTCTTCTTTCTTCCCTTCTTTCTTTCTTTCTTTCTTTCTTTCTTTCTTTCTTTCCATCCATCCATCCTTCCTTCCTTCCTTCCTGCCTCCCTCCCTTCCTTCCTTCCTTCCTTCCTTCCTTCCTTCCTTCCTTCCTTCCTTCCTTCCTTCCTTCCTTCCTTCCTGCCTTCCTTCCTTCCCTCTCTCCCTACCCTTCCCTCTCAGCGGTGCTGCATTATGACATGACTGAAGTTATTTAATCAAAATGTAGGTCTTTGGAGCACAGTTCTACATTGCTTACTAGTTTGGATAGTGGGGATATGATTTTGTGATCGAGAAAAGCATCTTTTCCAGAAGCGTGTCCTGCAGAAATTAAAAAGACACAAATTAAAGGTGCATTAATCCCTTAATCCAATCACCTCGAAATTTCTTAAAAAACTCAGCCTACAACCTCATTTTTCAACCACTTCTTGGTGACCATGGATATCGGATGAAACACTCTTCCTCATGTTTGACCTATTACATCATCATCTTGGTCATCTGATCATCATGGTTGATCACCTGATCATCACCATGGTGATCATGATTCACCATCATGATGGCATACGGTACATTTACGGTGGTGATGAGTGCAAGACATCTTAAACATCATGACCATCAATGACTATGGTTGTATAGTCATAACGATCAAGTCATCATATCACATGGTTATCTGATTCTCGTTCCCATCATAGTAATTATCATTATACAGTAAACACCATTGTTATGGTTGTAGTGGTTATCACCATCACTAATTTATCTACAGTACTACATCATTTACAAACATCATGACCTTCAATCATTAATCATGGTTGTTGTCATATTGGTCATCTTCATCACATGTCAATGCTCCTCATGGCCTTATTTTCATGCACCATATTTTCACGCACCATATTTTCGCATGCCATATTTTCATGCCATTTTTTTACTATAAGTTGGTTGATAAGTTACCGTGTATAAATAACATTAAATAAATAAATAAATTTGTATAGTATATAATCCAACCTGCTATAATGTAAAGGACTTCTGTTGTCTTGTGTCTCACTGTTGGGTCTGGATCAAGCAGGAGACTTTTAAGACTTGACACAATACCTAGGTATAAAATATTAATTGAATATTAATTCATTGCACTGCTTAGTATGTCTGAGGGTTCACTCTTGGATACATGAGTACTGAATCATCTGGTGTTAGAGTAAAACAATAAAGAGACCATTTTTGGCCAGCTCAGGCAGGAATGGGTTAATCACTTGTTAACTCATTGCTGCCAAGGATGTCTGAGGGTTCTCTCTTTGATGAGGAAAATCATCTGGTGTTAGACAGAGTAAAACAATAAAGGAACCGTTTTTGAGCAGTGCTCAGGCAGGAATGGGTTAATCATTTGTTAAGCCCATGGAACTTGGATCAGATAGTTTGAACATAGATTGAATATGTGTACAACCCACAACCTTCTGATCACCAGTGAGATGCTCTAACCATTGAGCTACTGAGACTCAGATGATTTGAATGTAGATTGAATATGTGTACAATCCACAACCTTCTGATCACCAGTGAGATGCTCTAACCATTGAGCTACTGAGACTCAGATGATTTGAATGTAGATTGAATATGTGTACAATCCACAACCTTCTGATCACCAGTGAGATGCTCTAACCATTGAGCTATTGAGACTCAGATGATTTGAATGTACAGTAGGTTGAACAATTATGTGTACAACTCACAACCTTTTAATCTCTAGTGAGATGCTCTAACCATTGAACTACTGAGACTCAGATGATTTGAACGTAGATTGAATATGTGGACAACCCAAAACCTGATGATGAGCAGTGAGATGCTCTAACCATTGAGCTACTGAGACTCAGATGATTTGAACGTAGATTGAATATGTGGACAACCCAAAACCTGATGATGACCAGTGAGATGCTCTAACCATTGAGCTACTGAGACTCAGATGATAGACTGAGAGAATAATTTATAAAAATATACATGTACGTAGAGTGCTGCATAGGCAGTGTTTTAGATAGAGCAAAGTGAAAACGTGGTAACTGCTAAGATTAGTTTTGATAACGTAATACTTAAACCAAAGTTCTTCATCAGAGTAAACCATGCTACGTAGGCAGTGTGTTATGATGTATTTATAGAAAATTTTAAAGATGGTGAACTGTTGAGATTTTAGAGAATGAAATACTGACGTTTCAAACCAAAGTTCTTCATCAGAGTAAACCATGCTACGTAGGCAGTGTGTTATGATGTATAGAAAATCTTAAAGATGGCGAACTGTTGAGATTTTAGAGAATGAAATACTGACGTTTTAAACCAAAGTTCTTCATCAGTCATCAGACTATTTTTATATCTAAAAGAAGCGTTCGCTTACCAACTCGTAAAGCTTGGCAAATATTTTCAGGATCGTGCAAAATATCACAAAGCGACATCAACGCTCTTTGTTTTGTCAAAAGATCCCCACCATTAAGCTCGCGATTCTGTATAAAAAGGACACAAGAAGAAACCAGAGCATTTTAGTGTAATATTCGAGCGAAAATGGCGACGAAAAAAGAAACATTGCTCGCAAACTACCAACCAGTTTGGGCAAAGCTCTGTCGCCATAAGCCAATGGTGCTTTTGTGATGTCAATATTTGGCGGTAATCTGGTCGAGATAACTGTACTAGCCATTATTTTGGGCTGCAAAGATGTAGAACTCGGTGCTTCAATTCTCCTCGAGATACAACATGGCTTCCATCGTTGCTAAGCGATGAACTGGGAGGTAAACACAACCTCGACCCCAGGGCCATTTGTGGGGGCTGGGCCAAGATGGCGGCCGGTGTTGGAGGCCAGCTCAAAATGCGCAGTATATTGCGCATTTTATTAACTAGAACTCAGTTCTTTACACAGTAATTATACCTAATTATTGCATGGTTTAAAATATAATTTCTCGTGCCGTGTGCAGGAACAACCGACAAGGTCAAAATACAATTTTTAAAAAAAAATACAAAATCAAACCTGATTTACGCCATAAGCTCTTGACCAATCAGAGGCTGAGATAGCCCAGCCTCCCAGGGCCATTTGTTCCCGCCATCTTGGCTCAGTTCCCTACAAATGGCCCTGGGTACGAGGTTGAGGTAAACATTGTGGGGTGCGCGGGCCTGGTACCCAGCTGGCCTAGGCACTAACTGTAAGGGGGGTTGACATGTGGACCCGAATATATAGAGGTCAGTGGTTGGAAAGTGTTGGGCACCTTGTTTCAACTGGATATAACTAAACTAACCTTATTTATACTTGATAACTCTAACAGTTTTATCTAAACTGTTATCCTCAGAGGTCCAGTAAGGGCCCACCCTCATTGGTCCAGTACGTGTTACTACAGGAGGAAACCAGAGCAAACTAAACTAACTTTATTTATACTGGATAATTCTATCAGTCATATCTAAACTGTTCTCTCTAGAGGTCCAGTAAGGACCATCCTGGAGGAAACGTGTGGTGTTTGGTAGAGTCAAACTGGAAGCACTCTTCTCACATGTGGCCAAGGTGAATTTTTTTTTAAATCAGATAACTGCACCATGCAGGAATCAAACCTGGCTTGTAGAGGTGAAAGGCACATGCACTAACCACTGTGCCATAAAATGCTTGAGTATGTCAACCCATTAGATTGAGTTGAGGTTCTCAACCAGATACAGTGGACAGGGAGCCCACTCACTATTAACTTTGGAGTGTGTGAAATATGCTATCGTCTTCTCTCCCCCCTGGTTCGACTTAATACTCACCCCATACCTCAACGTGATTTCATACAGGCTGCCTGTGTCTCAACCAGATACAGTGGGGTTGAATCTCAACAAGTTGGGAATCTTGTTATCTCAACTAGATACTACCAAAATCAGTAGTGTCTTTTCCAGAAGAAAAAAGGTTGCCTGGAAGGGTGGCCAAACGTGTATGTTTTGTGACGTCAACGGCTCAGGAATGCAGCGTGGTGTGTGAACGAATTCAACGAAATCAACGAATTCTGTTGAACAAAATGTTTTTTGAATGGTGTGTACTACAGTATCACATTAATTTTACACTACGTTCAAAATGAACATCTTATTCAACTGAACTTGCCTATTTTGTTGTATTCGTTCACATGCCATGCGGCATTCGCGAGCCGTTGACGTCATAAAACATAAACGTTTGGCTGCCTTCCAGACATTTTTTCTTCCGGAAAAGACTCTACTGACTTTGGTAGTAAATCATGTTTAAACATCTACTGCAGTACATGTTTGATTTAAATTATCTGTAGCCTAGTTGACCTAGCCTGCATGCAGACTCTACTCATTTCCGGAAGATGATACTTGAGTATCACTTGAGTAGATACTCAAGTATCATCTTCCGGAAACGAGTAGAGTCTGCATGCTACTCAAGTATCATCTTCTGGAAACGAGTAGAGTCTGCACGCTACTCAAGTATCATCTTCTGGAAACGAGTAGAGTCTGCACGCTACTCAAGTATCATCTTCCGGAAACGAGTAGAGTCTGCACGCTACTCAAGTATCATCTTCCGGAAACGAGTAGAGTCTGCACGCAGGCTAAGTTGACCAGACCACTTTCTAGGAAAGTGGGCTCTGGCAACAAACTGAGTTTGTTGGTGGAGTCCACTTTCCCCTGAAGCCTGTATAAGTTGGAAAGGGGCTCTGAGTTGCAGGGTAAGAATTATGTTGCCAAGGTTAAAACATTATCCAATCATAAATGAGTTTCGATCCAAAGCTCGCAATTTGATTGGATAAGTTTTCAACCTTGGCAACGTACTTCCAAACGAATATCTGAACTTCCCAATGAACTTTGCAACACAAAGCAGGGGCGGATCTAGAATTTTCTTCACCTTAGTCAAACCATTCCTAGGGGGGTCCGGGCGCATGCCCCCCCCCCGAAAATTTTTGAAATTTGGACCTCTGAAATGGCATTTCCTGCATTCTGACGGTACTTTGGAGAAAGATTTAAAAGTTTTAAATCGTGTTTTCAAGAATAAAGTGGACTTTTTGCTATGCAAATGCATTTAAAATTATAGAAAATACGGGGGGGAATCCAATAAATCGAATCTTAGGTAGCTGCTACGTATGCACCCCCGACGGAAATCCTGAATAACGTCAACGTACACATAAACACATTCATATGACAAGATCAAAGAATCATGTTACCAAAATCATTAAGCACTTTTATGGATATTTTGAATGATATTCCAGGCCACTGAGGCTAAGATCTGGTCGTGTGAGAAACATCAAGAGGTACACGAGGCAACCAAACAAAACTAATGTGATCTCATGTTGTGCAATATTTACGCAGAACTATCACTACCAGACATCACATGGTTCAATTTAAATAATTCACGTTCGCAAGCGCTATCAAATACAGTCATTCAGCCAGAATAGAATACTATTATAAACGTTGCGTCTATATATAAGACTATTATTATAATATACGCGTTTGATAATCAAAGGATTAGTTACCACGATAGCTTCTGAACCGTTTGAGTCTGACTGCCAAGACTCTGAGAATCCTTTAACGAGTAACACCTTCTGTCTGGCCTTAGCCAGTGTCGATAATAATTTGCGCCTCTGACGACCAAAGGCTTAACGTTAAAACTTACCTACCAATCGGGACAATTGAATCATCACTGCTGTTTAATTGAAGTGAATACTACACGTTTTATCACGTTTATAAAGTCATGTTCGAAATGTGTTCGAAACTGAAAGAGCTCTCCCAGTCTGACTCTTAGTATACATAATTTATGTTCGGCAGAATCGGCAGGCTCGACAGCAGATCAGTCGGCAGACCAGGCAAGAACTACAAAGTAAAACGCCGCCAACCAATCAATGTTCATGATAAAGAGCTTCTGCGAAAATTCAACCAATGAGAATATGTCATATAATGGTCCAAATCAGGCAAAAAAGACAACGAAATCAGGCAAACCAATGAACGAGCGTAATAGAATTCGTTTTAGGTATTTAGCCAATCACCGCAGCTAATACAATAGCTCAAATCAGGCAAGATGAAGAACAAAGCTAAGCCGCGCTCTGTTTACACGGCGCTGCATGTGTATCATATATTCGCGTGACCAGAGTAACTAGATATTATTGACTTGGATAGTCTTGTAGAGTATAGCAGTGAATATACAGGAAAACTATAGAAAGAGATTTTTTTTTCTGCGCCTTTTTTCACCTTAGTCGTTTGACTTGTTTGACTAACGTTAAATCCGCCCCTGCAAAGCAGAAAAGTAAATGTGAAATTAACTATAATTCATAATTTCATATTTCTTTGGTAGTTTTTGAGGAATGTATGCACATGCCCACAAATTATATTGCTTGATTTTCTCAATCACCAATAATCACTAATTAAACATGCCTAGCTATTATGATGCGTACAGTACATTATAATCAGATTCTTCACTCAAAACTAATTCCCTTTGCTCTTTTAGCTTTCTTGCTGTTAGGATTCACAAGACTATGTCCATGTTTTCTGCGTACATTAGCTCCCGGGCCAGCTTTCCTCGTAGGCTCAAAACCAAAGTTTTGAACATCTACACTTTTCTCTTTACTCCTTTCTCCTTCCAAATCTTTTTTTGCGTCTGTTAGAGAATTTTCCAAATTTTTCATTTTATCTGTCAAATGAAACATGATGTAAGACAACTCAATTTTTCTCTCACTTATTTTCGCCTCGAATAAGTCAAAATTGATCGTCGTTGTTCCTTCGGAACATTGAAGTAGCACTTTATTTCCAACTTTTAACATAGACACATTTCCAGTTTCAAAGGAATTTTTTACATTTTCCAAGCAGTTCTCAACAGTTTCAACATCAGATAGTTCACATTGGTTTTCCAAATCTGGCTGCTCAAAAGCGTTTCTCCAAATATCGTTGCCATTGCTAACAGCTATTATCCATGAGGAATCATCTGTGGTTAATCTTGTCCAACAAATTGCTCTTTCGCCGTCGCAATTGCCGTCAAAAAACAGTTCATTTACACCAGAATTGACTATCAACTCTCGATATGGCTGTTCCGCCATGTTTTTTTAGCGAAACTTGTTTCGGGACATATTTGTCGTCGGATTTTTGCTGGGGCGTGTGAACTGATTTTAAAATTTGCGTTGATCTTTTCATCCAATCGCCATTCATTCCTTCGTCCATCCATCCATCCATCCATCCATCCATCCATCCATCCATCCATCCATTCATCCATCCATCCATCCATCCATCCATCCATCCATCCATCCATCCATCCATCCATTTATCCAAACATTTATCCATCCATCCATCCATCCATCCATCCATCCATCCATCCATCCATCCATCCATCCATCCATCCATCCATCCATTCATGCAGCCATCCATCCATTTATCCATTCATTCATTCATCCATCCATCCGTTATTTATCCATCTATTCATTTCTTTCATCCATCTATTTATCCATCTATATATTCATTCATTCATCCATTCATTCATTAAATGACATTCATTTTTTTACTTTCGCTTTTTTTACGAAATATTTTGCCGGTCGAAATTCCCCCCCCCCCCCCCCCTTAATTATAAATGGCGGGCTTTTTCGAGAAATTGTATTATTATCCTTTACAAGCCGCTTGTAATTAGTTGTAAAGCAAAAAAAATGGCAGTCGACCTTGTAGTTTTTCCTTATTTTCCGAATTCGGAGAGAACCTACACAAATCACAAGATCAATCGAATTTTTCAAACTGTAAAACAATAGCCCTTTCAAAGGTTTTGTCGCCACCCCCCGTAAAAGACATTAAGTAACCTGATTTACGGGGGTAGTCTGAGTCGCTATTTGAGTTTCCAACTGAGATTTGTAGTGTTGCCGACCACGTTGCAACTTGCAAGGATTGAAAGTCATTCTCAGGAAAGGATTTGAGAAGAAGGGGGCGAATATTTGTACAATGGTGGTAAGGGCAATTATTTGACGTTTTTTGGCTGATTTACTATAGAATTTATCGTATTAAAAGAAGTCGGTTTGTCACGCAGACTACAGGAATTAGGAAGGCGCTAAATATATTTCAAAACAGTTTGACTTCGCTCAGCCAGCTTAGCTTTATTTATAAAAGTTTTAATAACGCTATAAATTACAGCTATGCAAAGTTTATACTGTTATGTACATTTGTGTTTTTTTAATCTTGTTTATTTAACCAGACTTCTCCCAGACCAATTATGAAAATTGAGATAATTTGCAGGAATTGCAGCTACTCATATAATCTTAGTTTTAATCTAGGAGACAACGAATTTATGGCTTGTTTTAGTGTATACAGTAAGCTTTGGGGAGTTAATCTGGTTTATAGAGACACTGCTAAAGTGCCTTATAAATGAAACGAAAATTAAGTTTGTCTTAAAGTGCCACTAATGTCTCAATCAATTCCAAGCGTGACCATCCCCCCCCCCGAGCATTTGACATTTTTGCGTTAGAGTATTGCAAATGCCCCACCATGGGGTCAGCATATCTGTACAAAATCCCCACAGGGGGGTCTTGAAATTGATGCAAATGCCCCACCCATGGGAATTTAAAGAAGCAGATGTTTATATTGTCAGACAGCTGAGGCGGCCGTGACCAACCATATTATTAAACATAAACATATATTTATAAAATAGAGGTCAAAAGCTACTTTCAAACGTCTCAACTAAGTTGTCCAAGCCTTTTCCCCGAAGCCAGGAAGCCACAAACAGCACATCATTCCCCTCAAACTCCTGTAAATCCGCGGCCATGATTGATTGCAATCACTTGTGCATGGTGTATTTTATAATACGGTTAAAGAACGGTAGATATGCGACATTTTTGGTGCTTGTGAGCCAGTGGTATTTTTATGGAAAAAATTTGCTGAAATATATCGTATTTTTATATAAAAAAACTAGAGAAGTGGACGAGCATGTATTAGTATGAAACTATGTGGTGTGCCTTTATAAAAGATAGAATTTTGTAATTGAGTATAGATTTACAGTACTTACTTTTGCCAGGTTACTTTTCAAGAAAATTCCCCACCCCGGGGACGACCTGCAGAAGCAAATGCCCGACCCTGGGAACAGGTGAATCATCAAATGCCCGTCAAATTTCCACGGGGGGGCATGGTCACGCTTGGAATTGATTGAGAAATAACCCCCTAAAATTTTTTTCGCAAATCTAAAAGCCCTTATTAAGTGGATTATAGACTGTGCTAGCTGGTTAGGGTCATGCAGATCCTTATTTGGGTTAGGGGCCATTAATACACAAGGCCAGCCCAAACTCTAGCCTGCACCACAGATGACTAAAACAGTGTTATATTACGCCTGCGTAGTAGCGCCATAATCCGTGTTCTGCCAACCCCCGATAAACGCGTTTCTGTACAGTTAATGATGATTGGTTCCTTTGAAAAACACTTCTACCGAGCCATTTCATTGGCTGTTTGGTCGTGCCAGGCACGATCGTGCACTATTAAGCACTTCACACTGAGTGAGTTTCAACATGTGATGGATTTTCCCTCAGACCAATCATGCACTTTATGTTTACAAGGGATAAATAAATGCTCTAACAAGTATTGTGTGGAAGGGAAAGGACAATTAAAGAGTCTTCCGTTTGCTGTTCAAGTTGGAACACCATATGTATGTTGAGACTGCTATCAGAAACTGAAGAAACGCAGAGGCTTGTTGTCTCAACTCAACAACATCGAAAAGGTGCTGGAGTGCATATATAATGACAATAAATTCAAACAAACACCAGCGCTAAAAAGACCTTCAAGCGAACCGAGTGCTGGCTGTGCATCGCCTACGAAATTCATCGCCAGATTCGCCAACGATCCTGACACAATTTTGCTGTGGTGGACTTTTTGCGAGTTTGGGAGTGCCGAGCAAAGAGCCTGGGTACGAGGTTGATGTTGAAACTCGCTCAGCGTGAAGTGCTTAATAGTGCGCGATCGCACCTGGCATGACCAAACAGCCAATGAAATGGCTCGGTAGAAGTGTTTTTCAAAGGAACCAATCATCATTAACTGTACAGAAACGCGTTTATTGGGGGGTTGGCAGAACACAGATTATGGCACTACTACGCAGACGTAATATAACACTGTTTTAGTCGTCTGCGGCACAGGCTGCCCAAACTCAGGCCAGACTGATTTTGGGTCGGTTGTAGTGTTTTTACTGTAGTTTGTTTTCATGAGTCTCGCCTGAGATTCAGTTCACGCCAGCCTAATCTCAGGTCACCTGCCACACACGTAAAAATCTCACAGCTTGTCAACAGGATGTGTTCGCAACAGACTTGTAGCAAGGCTGCTAACAAGTTGTAATGATGCTGTTCATTCAAGAAGCTGCTACAACCTTGTTAGCATCAATCTGTTAACAACTTGTTGAGTGCACTGAGCGGTAACAGGTTGTTGGAACAACTTGTCATCAGTCTGTTGGAGTCATCAGCTTGTTACAAGTTGTCAACAACCTGTTACAGACTGGGACAGCCAGTGTGAACACATGACGGTGACAGCCTGTTGAACAGCCTTGTAACAACTTGCTTGCAGGTATGTAACAGCTTGTGTGTTTTTACGTGTGTAGACCGAACTGAAGCACTTTCACCTCTCAAACTCAATACATTGTTTTAAATGAGATTGGTGTCAAATCCACATAAAAATAATGATTCTCCAGGGTTTACAAGCTGTAAGGAACTTGACACAAATTTTGGAGTAACAGCGAAACCAATTAGTTTATAATTATTATAGTTTCAAGGCTGGCCTTATGTAAACAAAAAACTGAAATGCAAAACTCAGGCCGGTTCGAGTTTAGGCCAGCCTCGTGTAAACAGTCAGAAAATCCAGTTTAGCAGTAATGCACCAGTCATTTGAAATCTCTGACCCCACTCACCTTATATTCCCTACTAAGCTAAGTTAAGTCCTAGATAAAGCAGTTTTTTCCTGGCAGCAAAATCCAAATCCTGCTAAACTAAATTAATGATTTCCTGCTTGATAGAATTTTTCAATTTTATAAGTTGTGATAACCAGACTTGCAAGTTTGTATATCAAAACCATAATTTATCTGAATGTGGTATCTATACATATTTTGAAATAGTGAACTTTTTCAATTGAATACTACATAATACAAGTACCAGTGTCAAAATTGAAATGCTGAAACAGTTGAATAAGATAAAAGCAGCTTGTATTCTTGCAAATGCACAATGACAGCTGCAGCCACAGCCTGTAACAGTAACACTATACTGAAATGATAAATATTTCGTTGTTTTCTAGAACAAATCATTGCATCATTTGTGTAAGGATATATGAAACTTAGACAGGTTAAGGTCATGTAATAAACCTTCAAAACACTTTCAAATTCTTTACAAATTTCCACTGGGTTTGGCAAGCATATAGAAAGATGAGTCATTGGATATGAAACTTGATATTCGATTAAAAGTGATGCCCATCAAAATTGACATGTGTGATTGTGTGACTGTGATGCTTTTTG
>OZ036013.1:11381675-11389175 GCA_964035015.1 Corallium rubrum
GAAGTTCTTTGTAAAGAAAGAGGTACAGTATGTAATAAGTGATATTGAGCATTTCACTCGATTACATAGCGTGTACTAAGGATTTTGGGTGAAGGAAAATTCGAGTGTAGAATATATACATTTTAAGACCAAACCGGGACCAGCTGCGCAAAATGCAACTACACAGGCCTTCTGGCAGGAATTGAACCCACGACCTTGCGATTCTAGTGCAATGCTCTGACCACTGAGCCACGGAGGCCGTTGCCGAGAGCTTGATCGCGAGTTCTGTATATATAATAAGGTGGTAATGCCAGGAGAGAATTGGGTATATTATAAGTAATATTAGGCATTTCACTCGATTACATAGCGTGTACTAAGGATTTTGGGTGAAGGAAAATTCGAGGGTAGAATATATACATTTTAAGACCAAACCGGGACCAGCTGCGAAAAATGCAACTACACAGGCCTTCCGGCAGGCATTACCACCTTATTATATATACAGAACTCGCGATCAAGCCCTCGGCAACGGCCTCCGTGGCTCAGTGGTCAGGGCATTACACTAGAATCGCAAGGTCGTGGTTTCAATTCCTGCCTGAAGGCCTGTGTAGTTGCATTTTTCGCAGCTGGTCCCGGTTTCGTCTTAAAATGTATATATTCTACACTCGAACTTTCCTTCACCCAAAATCCTTGGTACAGTATGTAGTTGTGTTAAAAACAGAGTTGGAAAAAGTATTCAACCTTCCTCCGGATGGGTTTTTAAGTTTAGATAACCTTCCTCAAAATATATAGCGAGAATTTTGTGTTTTGCAACGTTCATAAATACTGCGTGACTTTTACAGTACCTTGGTTTTCTAGGTTTTCCTCTATAGGTAAGCTTTGGCATACTACAATAGCTATTAATAACTGACCGCTGCTGACTGACAGCCTACTAACTACCCTCGACTGCTGCGAAGATACAGACATCACAGCAGACATCAGCGTACATGTCTCACACATGTAACTGCTGCCACTGCCAGTGCTGCATAATTGTTGGTTAGCCAATGTTTTGCTGCAAATCGCTTTTCTTCTCGACACCTTGCTTGGTCAGTTGTAACTTTCTCAGATTACCGAATGTGTTGTTTCACGTGTTTTCACTTTAAACCTTCCTCACTAAAGTAAACCTTCCTCCGGGTGGTACCCGCATACCCGCAGCTTTTTTCCAATTCTGGTTAAAAATTCACAAAAGTTGGTAGGTGCGTAGTGCGACCAAAGGGACCGTTCATTATTTACAGGAGGGGGGGGGAGGATGGGTGAGAAGATGGGGGGACCTGAAATTTTTGCTACTTCTTTTGGGGGGACCCTGAAATAATTTATAAGTTCTTAAGGGGGGGCATGAAGTTTTTGTATTAAACAAGGATAAGAATCTTTGATGATCAACATTATACAAACAAACATTTCTTATTGGGAAAAATCATTCAGAAAAGCCTTTAATTGGAATTATTTTGTGTTGTTTTGGAAAATGTAAAATAAAAGTAAACCATAAGGCTCAGGTATTTAGATCCTGGTTGTGACTTACCATCCTTGGTGTATTGTGTTGGTGAAAAGTAGTGGAGAATCGTTTATAATTTGAGGTTTAAGGTGTTAGGGTTATTCCGTAATAATTATGATTGAGCTTAAGGAGAAGGTTAAGGTGACAATTGGTTTAATGTGTGGGTCGGGTGGGAATTATGGTTGCGGTTAAGAAGGTTATATTTAGGGTTAAGGTTAGGTTTAGTGTTAAAGTTAGGTTTAGGGTTAATGGGGTCGGCGCTGAATGGTCTGACGAGTCTGATTGCGCTCCTCCACCGACGGCACACTGATAGTTGTAGCGCTTCCTTGCTCTTCTCTAAGGGCTGACTTCACCACCGCTATCACCGTGCCAATAATCTGAGGCGAAGGCCGGTGAGTTGACTTCTTGACTTCATGGAGTTCACCAGAACTACTGTACGCGAATAGCCTGACGGCTATTTCTTGTTTGTCGCTCCATTACTCATTAGACCACAGATCAATCGAATCAACACAGCACAAAGCAAGAAATCCCCAAGATCAACTCACTAAACAGCGCGCGCAAAACCAGTCAAGCTCAGAAAACTTTGATGAGCGCTGAGATAATCCCCACATATTATAATGAGTGACCACTGACCAAATATCTAATAATAGATTGCGCGCGCAAAACCAGTCAAGCTCAGACCACGCTGACAAGACTGATGAGCGCTGAGATAATCCCCACATATTATAATAAGTGATCACTGACCAAATATCTAATAATAGATTGCGCGCGCAAAACCAGTCAAGCTCAGACCACGCTGACAAGACTGATGAGCGCTGAGATAATCCCCACATATTATAATAAGTGACCACTGACCAAATATCTAATAATAGATTGCGCGCGCAAAACCAGTCAAGCTCAGACCACGCTGACAAGACTGATGAGCGCTGAGATAATCCCCACGTATTATAATAAGTGATCACTGCCCAAATATCTAATAATAGATTGCGCGCGCAAAACCAGTCAAGCTCAGACCACGCTGACAAGACTGATGAGCGCTGAGATAATCCCCACATATTATAATAAGTGATCACTGCCCAAATATCTAATAATAGATTGCGCGCGCAAAACCAGTCAAGCTCAGACCACGCTGACAAGACTGATGAGCGCTGAGATAATCCCCACATATTATAATAAGTGATCACTGCCCAAATATCTAATAATACATTGCGCGCGCAAAACCAGTCAAGCTCAGACCACGCTGACAAGACTGATGAGCGCTGAGATAATCCCCACATATTATAATAAGTGATCACTGCCCAAATATCTAATAATAGATTGCGCGCGCAAAACCAGTCAAGCTCAGACCACGCTGACAAGACTGATGAGCGCTGAGATAATCCCCACATATTATAATAAGTGATCACTGCCCAAATATCTAATAATAGATTGCGCGCGCAAAACCAGTCAAGCTCAGACCACGCTGACAAGACTGATGAGCGCTGAGATAATCCCCACATATTATAATGAGTGATCACTGACCAAATATCTAATAATAGATTGCGCGCGCAAAACCAGTGACCTTCGGTTTACTAGTCCCACGCTCTACCGACTGAGCTACACGGTCAAGCTCACAAACGTACCACATGCACTACATGTACACGTACAACTGATCACTTTAACTACATCTCATATGCAAACGCTACCACTTAGGAGCACATATGACTATGAATTTACAACCTTAGCTCTCCATCTGAGCCTCAGTGGCTCAATGGTTTAGAGCATCTCACTGGTCATCGGAAGGTTGTGGGTTGTACACATATTCAATCTACGTTCAAATCATCTGAGTCTCAGTAGCTCAATGGTTAGAGCATCTCACTGGTCATTAGAAGGTTGTGGGTTGTACACATATTCAATCTACGTTCAAATCATCTGAGTCTCAGTAGCTCAATTCTTAGATCATCTCACTGGTCATTAGAAGGTTGTGGGTTATACACGGATTCAATCTACGTTCAAATCATCTGAGTCTCAGTAGCTCAATGGTTAGAGCATCTCACTGGTCATCAGAAGGTTATAGGTTGTACACATATGTAACCTTAGCTCTCCATCTGAGCCTCAGTAGCTCAATGGTTAGAGCGTCTAACCGGTCACTAGAAGGTTGCAGGTTTGAATCCTGTCTGGGGCTCAGAAATCTTTTGAAATTTCCTATGACACCAGCAGGCCCAATTTTATAATCTCTCTCTATATAAGAGGAAGAAGAATTTCAAATGAAGTCATATCACTGCTGTAGAGAAAAGTTTTCTGACTGCCCCAACCAGGAATCGAACCCAAGGTCTCTGGTTTCACGTACCAGTGCTCTACCACTGAGCTATTGGGACTCCTGGCTGAGGCAGTCAGAAATATCCATATATTATATATCGCACACATTACCGTGGCTCATCTCGTATTCACGCTGCTGAAGGACAACTGAATATTTAATAACTTACATTGGCTTGGGTCAAGCCGACTTCGTCCTGGAGAAAGATACCGAACTCTTCGTTCAGGTGGATTAGATATCCCCCGATGAGCCACGGTCATGTGTGCGATATATAATATATAATATATGGATATTTCTGACTGCCTCGGCTGGGAGTCCCAATAGCTCAGTGGTAGAGCACTGGTACGTGAAACCAGAGTCCTTGGGTTCGATTCCTGGTTGGGGCAGTCAGAAAACTTTTCTCTACGGCAGTGATTCGACTTCATTTGAAACTCTTCTTCTTCTTCTCGTATTCACGCTGCTGAAGGACAACTGAATATTTAATAACTTACATTGGCTTGACCCAAGCCGACTTCGTCCTGGAGAAAGATACCTAACTCTTCGTTCAGGTGGATTAGATATCCCCCGATGAGACACGGTAATGTGTGCGATATATAATATATGGATATTTCTGACTGCCTCAGCCGGGAGTCCCAATAGCTCAGTGGTAGAGCACTGGTACGTGAAACCAGAGACCTTGGGTTCGATTCCTGGTTGGGGCAGTCAGAAAACTTTTCTCTACAGCAGTGATATGACTTCATTTGAAATTCTTCTTCCTCTCGTATTCACGCTGCTGAAGGACAACTGAATATTTAATATCTCTCTATATATTTTAGGGATTAATTCATTCAAGACGTTCATGGCTTATAAAGATCTCATGATGACTAATGATGAAGAGGTATTGCCAGGGCTTGAAATTTGCAGTATTGCCATATCCACGGAATACTAGATTCTAGTTTTTGGTACTAGAAGTCTTCACTTCAGTATCCAACGGGATACCATAAAAATTTCGATAGCGCACAGCCACAGAATCTGAAGTAACATCTTGGAATGTAACGTAGCGTCTTACAATGTAGCGTAATGTCTTACAATGTAGCGTAATGTTTTACAATGTAGCGTAATGTCTTACAATGTAGCGCAGTGTCTTACAATGTTTCACAATGTAGCGTAATGTCTTACAATGTAGCGTAATGTCTTACAATGTAGCGCAGTGTCTTACAATGTTTCACAATGTAGCGTAATGTCTTACAATGTAGCGTAATGTCTTACAATGTAGCGCAATGTCTTACAATGTAGCGTAATGTCTTACAATGTAGCGTAATGTCTTACAATGTAGCGCAATGTCTTATAATGTAACGTAATGTTTCACAATGTAACGTAATATCTTACAATGTAGCGTAATGTCTTACAATGTAGCGTAATGTCTTACAATGTACATGTAGCGTAATGTCTTACAATGTAGCGTAATGTCTTACAATGTAGCGTAACGTCTTACAATGTAGCGTAATGTCTTACAATGTAGCGTAATGTCTTACAATGTAGCGTAATGTCTTACAATGTAGCGTAATGCCTTACAATGTAGTGTAATGTCTTACAATGTAGCGCAATGTCTTACAATGTAGCGCAATGTCTTACAATGTAGCGTAACGTATTACATTGTAGCGTAATGTCTTACAATGTAGCGTAACGTCTTACATTGTAGCGTAATGTCTTGCAATGTAGTGTAATGTCTTACAATGTAGCGTAATGTCTTACAATGTAGCGTAATGTCTTACAATGTAGCGTAATGTCTTACAATGTAGCGGAATGTCTTACAATGTAGCGCAACGTCTTACAATGTGGCGAAATGTCTCACAATGTAGCGCAGTGTCTTACAATGTTTCACAATGTAGCGCAGTGTCTTACAATGTAGCGTAACGTCTTACAATGTAGGTTCGGGCCATTATAGGGCTTGCGGGAAAAGGGTTAACTTGTTTTATTATCAAACATTTCCTTCTAGATGTATCATATTTATTCCAAATGTAAAGATATTGGTGCCCTGGCACTGGTTCACGCTGAAAATGGAGATTTAATTGCAGAGGTAGTTCTGATTCTTGTATTTAGAATTCAATATGTATAGACCAGAGTGTTTTTTGTATTTTTTGTTTTTGCAATGCCTTTTGCAATACTGGGTTGACCAGATAGACGGGTTGACTTGGCTATCGTGTAAACGCTAACAGGAGTTTATTCATAGCCGGGTTGACCTGGGTTGAATCAAAAGGAGAAAGGCCTGGGGGCTAATCATCCTTACTTGCAGCCCAACATGTCCTCTCACTTGAGTATCATGATAATCATCATTTCTTCACACAGTCGAATATGATGATTATCATGATACTCAAGTGAGATTCTGTCCCACATGCGGGATGTTAAACTAAATTGCATATAACAAAAGAACCATTAGGGGTGTTGTGGTCGGGGTCTGAGAGGCGGGTCTTTTTTCCGGAGGGTTGTGGTTAGCGTTAGGTCCAACGGGGGGTTGTGGTTAGGGTTAGGGTTGTCAGGGGGGTTGTGGTTAGGGTTAGGGTCAGGTTTAGAGGTGGGGGTTGAGTTGGGGGTTTGGGGGTAGGGAATTATTTTTTTAAAATGATGATTATTGTTAATTCAACGACATCTCACAAATGACGATAATCATCATTTCGAAATGAGAGGATATGCTGTGCAGCCAACGGCTGAATTGCGAAGGACGCAGATCAACATGGCCGTGTCGAGGCATCAAAGGCGCTCCAGGCAGCCGCCATGTGACACAGTTCACACCTCGGATCACAGCTAAGATGTTAGGTGTTGATTTTATGGAGGGAGGAAAACCGGAGAACCTGGCGAAAAACCCTCGAAGCACAGGAGAGATCAACTACAACTCTACTCACATTAGTTCCAAGCTCGACAACGGAGTCATTCCCAAGTGGTCACCCATCCAAGTACTAACCCCGTCTAACTGGGCTTAACTTCTTGGTGAGAGGCAGCGCGCTAACAGCACACGCCACCCGGGCTCATGTTAAGGCCCCCTGAGTGCCGTCTAATTTTAATATGGCGTCTTATTTTCTAGGGCTCTAAGAAAATGATAGCCCTGGGCATCACTGGTCCTGAAGGACATGAAATGTGCCGTCCTGAATGGGTAATGTTTATAGCTCTAAATTTTTAGTTTTAAAGTATATTATACTGTTGTAAATTAAACAAGTGATTAACCCATTCCTGACCAAAACAGTCCCTTTATTGTTTTACTCTGTCTAACACCAGATGATTTTACTCATCAAAGAGAGAACCTTCAGACATCCTAGGCAGCAGTGAGTTAACAAGTGATTAACCCATTCCTGCCTGAGCTGGTCAAAAATGGTCCCTTTATTGTTTTACTCTGTCTAACACCAGAGGATTTTACTCATCAAAGAGAGAACCCTCAGACATCCTTAGGCAGCAATGAGTTAACAAGTGATTAACCCATTCCTGCCTGAGCTGGCCAAAAATGACCCCTTTATTGTTTTACTCTGTCTAACACCAGATGATTGTACTCATCAAAGAGAGAACCCTCAGACATCCTAGGCAGCAATGAGTGAAGAAGTGATTAACCCATTCCTGCCTGAGCTGGTCAAAAATGGTCTCTTTATTGTTTTACTTTGTCTAACACCAGATGATTTTACTCATCAAAGAGAGAACCCTCAGACATCCTAGACAGCAATGAGTTAAC
>OZ036013.1:11399175-11406675 GCA_964035015.1 Corallium rubrum
ACAGTTTTACCTCTTGTTCTTGGTACTTTTTAAATTTCTCGTCCTTTCCAATGTCGAAGAAGAAACACAATGAAATGTACGAAACAACAAGTTAACGAAAATCATGACTTCAAAAGGAGTACAGTATATATAAGACCAATACTGGTGAGTTTGAACCGCAGAAAAAACATCTTTAAGTAAGACAACGAGTCGATATAGTTTCCACTCGCGTTCTGTTTCAACTCGGATATTTTCGCGTTCTCAATCATGATAGATGTTTTTTTAGCTTTTATCGGCTGGTTATGTTTTCTCTACTTACGTTTGGCCGTTTGGGATGTTTCCAAGCTGAAATATAGTGCGCAAAGGAGCAGCGAACAACTCTAAGAGTATAAACCACGGAGAGCTTGACAAAAAGAATAAACCACGTTTATCGGAATCTCGCAACAATGAAAACATGCTTCACATGATTGATCGGCGAGTCTCCAAAAATATTATAACTAGAAGTTTTTATCAAAAGTGAAGTGCTGCGAGTTGCTACCATTTACTATTTAATAGTGAAATACTTGTTATCGTCCGATGCATTTTCAATTAAAGAGCTTAAGCATGCGACGTTTTCCTCAACATGGACGTCACGCGTATAAAATCGAGCCATTTAAGAGTGATGGCGTCAGCACTCTTGCTTGAAGTGAAGAACGGCAATCTATGCAGTTTTAGGTTGTTGATTTGCAGCAATAACGGCTGTTGCCATCTTTAATAAGGCCTGCCGCTGATCGGTAGACATTGCGTTTACCGAAGATCATCGCCCACGAAATCCTAAGAATCGAGTTTGTGAACGCATATAAACTCGGCCCAGACCTCGTCAAGATTAGTGGGCAATTAGTGCGTGTATTCCCGTAGGGAATACAACCTTGACAGATAGCGTGTATCATATTACCATAATCATAATGACGTAAACGCAGTGTTGCTATTTTTAGCCTGGTGCAGGGCTGCTTTTAGCCGCATGTCTCCTAAGGACGGCCGCCATGTTTGTTTTGTTCAAACCGCTGGCCAGCGCGTCATAGCTACAGATAATTTTTGATATTTTGTAGGTGGCAAGACATCAAGAATTATCTGTAGGTTTTTAGCCAATCACAGTTGAGATTGTATCAGTATTGTAAAATAAAATGATTTATCTGTTGAATATCGTAGTTGTGTTTTTTGTAGGGTCGTATTGCGGTTGGTTGTGATGCTGACGTGGTTGTTTGGAATCCAAATGCTACTCGCATTATCTCAGCCAAAACGCATCATCAGGTGAGATATTTAATCTCGTGTCCAACTTATTGACCGAGCGTGAGGTCTGTACTAGTGAAATATTGGACCGATGTTTTTTTTAGTACGGGCCGAGACTAGCGCAGCGAGTTGAGGTCTGTGCAAAAAACTGAGGTGCATCACCGGTGTGGTATATCACCGGTGTGGTGTATCACCGGTGTGGTGTATCACCGGTGTGGTGTATCACTGGTGTGGTGTATCAACGGTGTGGCGTATCACCGGTGTGGCGTATCACTGGTGTGGTGTATCAACGGTGTGGTGTATCAACGGTGTGGTGTATCAACGGTGTGGTGTATCAACGGTGTGGTGTATCAACGGAGTGGTGTATCCCCGGAGTGGTGTATCCCCGGAGTGGTGTATCCCCGGAGTGGTGTATCACCGGTGTGGTGTATCACCGGTGTGGTGTATCACCGGAGTGGTGTATCACCGGTGTGGTGTATCACCGGTGTGGTGTATCACCGGTGTGGTGTATCAACGGTGTGGTGTATCAACGGTGTGGTGTATCAACGGTGTGGTGTATCAACGGTGTGGTGTATCAACGGTGTGGTGTATCACCGGTGTGGTGTATCAACGGTGTGGTGTATCACCGGTGTGGTGTATCACCGGTGTGGTGTATCACCGGTGTGGTGTATCCCCGGAGTGATGTATCCCCGGTGTGGTGTATCGCTGGTGTGGTGTATCGCTGGTGTGGTGTATCGCCGGTGTGGTGTATCAACGGAGTGGTGTATCCCCGGAGTGGTGTATCACCGGTGTGGTGTATCACCGGCGTGGTGTATCACCGGAGTGGTGTATCACCGGAGTGGTGTATCACCGGTGTGGTGTATCACCGGTGTGGTGTATCGCCGGTGTGGTGTATCGCCGGTGTGGTGTATCGCCGGTGTGGTGTATCACCGGTGTGGTGTATCACCGGTGTGGTGTATCACCGGTGTGGTGTATCACCGGTGTGGTGTATCACCGGTGTGGTGTATCACCGGTGTGGTGTATCACCGGTGTGGTGTATCACCGGTGTGGTGTATCACCGGTGTGGTGTATCACCGGTGTGGTGTATCACTGGAGTGGTGTATCACTGGAGTGGTGTATCATCGGTGTGGTGTATCATCGGTGTGGTGTATCATCGGTGTGGTGTATCACCGGTGTGGTGTATCACCGGTGTGGTGTATCACCGGTGTATCACTGGTATATCACCGTTGTGGTGTATCACCGGTGTGGTGTATCACTGGTGTGGTGTATCACCAGTGTGGTGTATCACCGGTGTGGTGTATCACCGGAGTGGTGTATCACTGGTGTGGTGTATCACCGGTGTATCACCGTTGTGGTGTATCACCGTTGTGGTGTATCACCGGTGTGGTGTATCACCGTTGTGGTGTATCACCGTTGTGGTGTATCACCGGTGTATCACCGGTGTGGTGTATCACCGTTGTGGTGTATCACCGTTGTGGTGTATCACCGGAGTGGTGTATCACTGGTGTGGTGTATCACCGGTGTATCACCGTTGTGGTGTATCGCCGTTGTGGTGTATCACCGTTGTGGTGTATCACCGTTGTGGTGTATCACCGTTGTGGTGTATCACCGTTGTGGTGTATCACCGTTGTGGTGTATCACCGTTGTGGTGTATCACCGTTGTGGTGTATCACCGTTGTGGTGTATCACCGTTGTGGTGTATCACCGTTGTGGTGTATCACCGTTGTGGTGTATCACCGTTGTGGTGTATCACCGTTGTGGTGTATCACCGTTGTGGTGTATCACCGTTGTGGTGTATCACCGTTGTGGTGTATCACCGGTGTGGTGTATCACCGGTGTGGTGTATCACCGGTGTGGTGTATCACCGGTGTGGTGTATCACCGTTGTGGTGTATCACCGGTGTGGTGTATCACCGGTGTGGTGTATCACCGGTGTGGTGTATCACCGGTGTGGTGTATCACCGGTGTGGTGTATCACCGGTGTGGTGTATCACCGGTGTGGTGTATCACCGGTGTGGTGTATCACCGGTGTGGTGTATCACCGGTGTGGTGTATCACCGGAGTGGTGTATCACCGGAGTGGTGTATCACTGGTGTGGTGTATCACCGGTGTATCACCGTTGTGGTGTATCACCGTTGTGGTGTATCACCGTTGTGGTGTATCACCGTTGTGGTGTGTCACCGTTGTGGTATATCACCGTTGTGGTGTATCACCGTTGTGGTGTATCACCGGTGTGGTGTACCACCGGTGTGGTGTATCACCGGTGTGCTGTATCACCGGTATGGTGTATCACCGTTGTGGTGTATCACCGGTGTGGTGTATCACCGGTGTGGTGTATCACCGGTGTGGTGTATCACCGGTGTGGTGTATCACCGGTGTGGTGTATCACCGGTGTGGTGTATCACCGGTGTGGTGTATCACCGGTGTGGTGTATCACCGGTGTGGTGTATCACCGGTGTGGTGTACCACCGGTGTGGTGTATCACCGGTGTGGTGTATCACCGGTGTGGTGTATCACCGGTGTGGTGTATCACCGGAGTGGTGTACTCAGAAAATGTTTCTGAGCCCCAGACATGGTTCGAACCTGCAACCTTTTATTGATTGGTCATTGGAAGGTTGCAGGTTCAAACCATGTTTGGAGCTCAAAAATCTTTTCTGAGTAATTGAGCTTGACGAACGTCCACCGAACGTCTGTTAATAATGTATGATACCAACTTTATGCATATTCCATTTTTTTCTCTTCTTTCTGCAGGCTGTGGATTTCAATATTTTCGAAGGCTTAGAATGTCACGGAGTAGCTGAGGTTACTATCAGCCATGGTAAGGTTGTTTGGGAAGATGGCGAGGTAAGATAATTATATTTTGGTTCCTTTGTTTCCTCCTGTAGTAACACTGGATCAATGAGGGATGGTCTTTACTGGACCTCTAGAGAGAACAGTTTAGATATGACTGATCGAGTTATCCAGTATAAATAAAGTTAGTTTAGTTTACTCTGGTTTCCTCCTGTAGTAACACTGGACCAATGAAGGATGGTCCTTACTGGACCTCTAGGAAGAACAGTTTAGATATGACTGATAGAGTTATCCAGTATAAATAAAGTTAGTTTAGTTTACTCTGGTTTCCTCCTGTAGTAACACTGGACCAATGAGGGATGGTCCTTACTAGACCTCTAGAGAGAACACTTTAGATATGACTGATAGAGTTAGTTAGTTTAGTTTACTCTGGTGTCCTCCTGTAGTAACACTGGATCAGTGAGGGATGGTTCTTACTGGACCTCTAGAGAGAACAGTTTAGATATGACTGATAGAGTTATCCAGTATAAATAAAGTTAGTTTAGTTTACTCTGGTTTCCTCCCGTAGTAACACTGGATCAATGAAGGATGGTCCTTACTGGACCTCTAGAGAGAACAGTTTAGATATGACTGATAGAGTTATCCAGGTTTCCTCCTGTAGTTTCACTGGACCACTGAGGGATGGTCCTTACTGGACCTCTAGAAAGAACAGTTTAGATATGACTGATAAGATTATCCACTATAAATAACGTTAGTTTAGTTTACTCTGGTTTCCTCCTGTAGTAACACTGGACCAATGATAAATCAGGCGTAACTCCTATAGGCGCTGCCCGGCAAGAGGTGCGTAATTACGGTGCGCAATTACGGCGCGTATTTACGGTGCGTATTTACGGCGCGTAATTACGGTGCGTATTTACGGCGCGTATTTACGGCGCGTATTTACGGCGCGTAATTACGGCGCGTATTTACGGTGCGTATTTACGGTGCGGTGCGTATTTACGGCGCGTATTTACGGTGCGGTGCGTATTTGCGGCGCGTATTTACGGTGCGTATTTACGGTGCGTATTTACGGTGCGGTGCGTATTTACGGCGCGTAATTACGGCGCGTATTTACGGTGCGTATTTACGGTGCGGTGCGTATTTACGGTGCGTATTTACGGTGCGTATTTACGGTGCGTATTTACGGTGCGTATTTATGGTGCGTATTTACGGCGCGTAATTACGGCGCGTAATTACGGTGCGTAATTACGGCGCGTAATTACGGCGCGTATTTACGGCGCGTAATTACGGTGCGTATTTACGGTGCGTAATTACGGCGCGTATTTACGGTGCGTATTTACGGTGCGTAATTACGGTGCGTATTTACGGCGCGTAATTACGGTGCGTATTTACGTGCGTGATTACGGTGCGTATTTACGGCGCGTATTTATGGTGCGTATTTACGGCGCGTATTTACGGTGCGTATTTACGGTGCGTAATTACGGTGCGTATTTACGGTGCGTAATTACGGTGCGTATTTACGGTGCGTAATTACGGTGCGTATCTACGGTGCGTAATTACGGTGCGTATTTACGGTGCGTATTTACGGTGTGTAACTACGGTGCGTATTTACGGTGCTTAATTACGGTGCGTATTTACGGTGCGTATTTACGGCGCGTATTTACGGTGCGTGTTTACGGTGCGTAATTACGACGGTGCGTAATTACGACGCGTATTTACGGTGCGTATTTACGTGCGTATTTGCGGCGCGTATTTACGGCGCGTATTTACGGTGCGTATTTACGGCGCGTTATTACGGCGCGTAATTACGGTGCGTAATTACGGTGTTGCGCAGTCATAATGTAACAACCAGTTTTTGTCCATTTATTTCCACTTATTTCAACTGAAGTTTTCCAAATAAGAATCTGTTATAATTTTTATGCTAAAAAAGTTCTTATAAAATGGGGGTCTAAAAAGCAAATTTTGGCGTAAAGGTTTTTAATTCATAGGTTCTTATACGCGAGTTTTTACTGTAATCCAACAAACGTTTGATATAATGATAAATTTCCCCTTGTTATACCGATTCATTTTTTTTTAAATTTCCTCGCAGAAATCGCCGAAAATGCACTTCTTGGGCATGATATGAAATTCAATTGTGGCTGCTTCGCGCCCTACAATCATAGAATAATTAATTGGGACATTTTCCGCGCGAGCGCGATTTCTGACGGCATCGTAAACTCTTTGAGAAAAAAAATCCGTCGCCTGCTCCAAACCACCATCACAGGTCTTCCTCTACCCTCACAAGTCCACCCTCCCCCTTCCCCCCACCATGCAATGTTGGTCCCTGGGGGTAGGCCTTACCCGCACCTCATACCATGTTTCTGAACCAACATTTTATGGTGGAGGGGGGGAGGAGGAGGATAACTTAACTGTGCAAAATGCATCTTTGCTTAGAAGTGACACTGTTGCAAGTTGTCCCAATGTAATTATTCCGTGATTGTAGGTCTTCCGGGGCCGGGGGGGGGGGCTTTTTGGTTTGGGCCAGGGTCACCCTAGCCCAAAGTTACGCCACTGTGAGGGATGGTCTTTACTGGACCTCCAGGGGGAACAGTTTAGATATGACTGATAGCCTGGTTATCCAGTATAAATAAAGTTAGTTTAGTTCACTCTGGTTTCCTCCACTGGGCCAATGAGGGTGGTCCTTACTGGACCTCTAGGAACAACAGTTCAGTTTAGTTTAGTTAGTTCAATTCAACCAAGAATCAATGTGCTGTTTCGATTTTTTTTTTAGTTACACGTTGTTCGCGGAGCTGGAAACTTTGTCCCCAATCCATGTTACTCCAATTATGTTTACAAAACAGTAGAGCAACGCGAGAAGGTAACACCTCTTTTTTCTTTTTTTTTTCCCCACCCCGGACCTGCGAAGAATTTTCAGATTTTCCCCCACCCCACCCTCACCCCACCCTGACCTGCGAAGAATTTTCAGATTTTTTCCAGCCGCGGACATGCAAAAAATTTTCGGATTTTTTCCAGCCCCGGACATTTAAAAAATTTTCAGATTTTTTCCAGCCCCGGACATGCAAATGCCTACAAGGTTTACATGATTTACAACGTGTACATGATTTGCATGGTTTACAAGCTTTACGGTGTTAACAGGGATATCGGGGATTAGGCCAACAAGGTTCACAGGTTTACGTGCGAAAAATTCATCTGGCAGCTGAGATTATTTAGCGAGACATGAATTAATAACCCTTTCTCTCAGTAGTAGCTGCTGACCTTTTTGTTTATAACTGAATTGAGCTGCCTGCGGGCACAGTTGAGCCCACAGTCAAGTAAACAGATTAGACAGAATATGGTCAGCGGTCGTTACCATGAGAGAAATGACTCGCATTTCAGCCATCTTTGTTCGGTCATTTTTGGATAGAACCCGCAGTCCTGTTATACATAGGTCAGTGGTGTGCATATAACAATAACACAGTAAGTG
>OZ036013.1:11411675-11626675 GCA_964035015.1 Corallium rubrum
GTTTTCAATTGTTGCCCGCTAGAACTTTGAACTCTTCACGGTTAACTATAAACAAAAGCTTAATTGGTACGAAAAAAAGAATATTTATAGGTCTTCAAAGCATGTGTGAAGATTAACTAGAGAAATGTATTGCTGTTCTTTTGTTCTGAGACTCATATTTGTTTGGTTGAAGTGAAATTACAGAGCCAGGCGAAATATTTTGGTAAGTCTTTCAGTTCGTCTTTTGTGTACTTTCCCTTGATGAACGTCGAAATTATTCAGCGAAACTCAAGCTATATAACAAAACACTTAATGTCTGCTCCCTCGGGAAACAGTTAGTTTTGTTTTCCCTCGAGTCTCGATGTTTCCCTCGACTTCGTCTCGGGAAATATCAAGACTAGAGGGAAAAAAAACTGTTTCCCAAGGGAGCAGACATTAAGTGTATATTATTTCTACTAAGTACTTATGACTGCTGGAATTTAAGTTCCCGGTGACCGATTTCGGCCATTTTTTCAACTTTTGAAGTAAGGCTAAAATATCAATATTTAGCAGAAATAAAGCGTTTTTGTTGCTCCAGAAGCTAAAAAAAGGCTTTATTTCTACTAAATAATCGTTTTTTGACCTTATTTTAAAGGTTGAAAAAATGGCCAAAATCGGTCAAGAAGTAAAGGCTAACCCCTTTACTTTTTGACCGATTTTGACCATTTTTTCAACTTTTGAAATAAGGTTAAAATATCAATAAACCGTAAAATCATGTCGCTGTGTAAAAACAGGCCAAAAAGTCTTGCGTTTACACGGTGCCGGTATAATATAATGACGGATTAGCATGTGACTATTCTCTTCCAATGAGAATTGAGAAGACGTTGTGAATACTGCTGACCCGAATACTGTTGTCGTATATATCGTGATCACCGTCATCAAACTGTTACGGCACGGGCGTTTACACGATACCGGTTAGTGTTTTCTTGATAATCATCAACAAAACATACAGCGGGACAGTCACACTTCCTGTTTCTTTTAGGCCTAGTTTATACGTCGGACAATCGTCGCATTTCAGACGAATTTACAGTAATTTAATCAATTAAATGAGGAGTAAATTCGTCTAAGACGTTCCGTAACATCCGTCGTGATCAGACTGAAATGCGACGTCACGGCGCATCGGAATAAATACTACTGCAGTGATTGAGTAGCTTTTCCAAGGCCAAGGGTCAACTCGACCACTGACTCGACCCGACCTTTCGGAATGCTATTCACCCAATCTCAATCTTTATTAAATCTAAAGCGGCAATTTAACCACGCCTACAACTAAATTTTTTATGCGGAATTTTGATTTCATTGGATAAGATCGACGTTTTGGCTTATGCTGCCAACAACATTGCACTGCGATTGGACTATTTTCATCTGTGATGACAGTTTCTTTTGTGACGTCAATGGAAAGCTAACACAGTAACAGTTTCATTCCTGCGGGGAACGAAACAAAAAGTCTTGCGTTTACGGTGTACCCGGAAACGAAAGGCCTAGAAACTAGGCTACCAGAGCCCGCGATCCTTCTGAAATATTTGGACTTGTCCAAGAGTCCGACACAAAAGTTAAAATTATAAGCATACTACCAACAAGAAACTATTTCTTAAAAGAAATAGCTGTTTCGTTCCGGTCAGTCGTTTATGAGGGTCTGTTTCAACAGCAATGACGAATTTTAGCTCAACTAATTATTTCCCCCATGTAGACTGGCGCGACAATTTTTACTACGCGCCTGCGTTTCATACGACAAATTTTATTTAGACGATTTTTGTTTTGCATATAAACAAACTAGAAATATGCTGTCAAGCGAGAAGATTATAATAAAACTACAAAAAAATAATTTAAGCTTCGTCTAATAAAACGAACACACATTTCAGACGTTGTACCATCTGATCATGACGGATTACTCTCTCCTCCGCAGTCCAGAGGGCAGGCTCTATTGATTATTTCAGGTTATTCGCAGTCGCATAAATTCGACTGAATTTAAATGTGACGTGCTAGCGGTCTCGCGATTTTCGTTAGAACGCAATTATTTGGCAACGTAAATCTTCTATTCAGTAGCAATACTCTTCTGACCGTCTATAGGAGGAAAATAAAACGTTACCAAAATAATTGCTTTCTCGGGAAAATTGCGAGACGCTAGCACGTCGCATTTAAATTTCATGCAGCTGATTTATTTATGACACCGCGGTATTTATTGAATAATCGCCAATAGCAAACCATAAATTTCCAAGCATTTTCGTCGTCATAGGTCATAGTTTAATTCTCGAATCAGAATAATCCATTTAGATGGGCCACAAATGAATGATAACGAACTTCGATCTAGCCTCAAACTATTGACATTGTTCATAAAATAGCTATATTTAAAATTATTAGACACGCGTGAAACAGTGCGACTGACCTTTTGGAACGCGCAGTTGTGTTGCCATACATAACGAATGCATTCTCGAGTTCAACGGGGGGGAAGTTCCTACTTTCTACAGCACAAGATTGATGATCCGCTTCGCCAGTCGATGCTCACGTTGTAACCAGTAAACTACTGTAATTGTAAAGCATTGTATGCAGTAAGTTACTGGAAATTGTTTAATAAAGAGATTATTAATGAAACCCTTCCCCCCCCCGACCCCCCTAACCCTAACCCTCAAAAATGTGAATTTCCCGGGGGTAACCCTAACCCTAACTTGAAAATTGTCGGGGGGGTTTTTAAGCCGCCTCCTCCCCGTCCAACCCCCCTAATAGTGTTTTTAATTTATGGTCAACAGTTCTTGACAAAGATTGTGGGATGCGCAGTGAGTTTAATCCGTTAATTCGCGCATCTTACAATTTCCAGTAACTTACTGCATACAATGCTTTACAATTACAGTAGTTTACTGGTTACAACGTGAGCAACGGGTGGCTTCGCACGGGATTGTTTACGTCTTCAAATTACTCTAGATCAGCAATATTTTCACTTCGTTTTGGCGTTTAACCACGCCTCCAACTAAATTTTTTATGCGGAATTTTCATTTCATTGGATAAGATCACAGTTATGTCAACAACACTGCACTACGATTGGACGATTTTCATCTCTGATGACAGTTTCTTTTGTGATGTCAATGGAAAGCTAATACAGTAACAGTTTCGTTCCTGCGGGAACGAAACAAAAAGATAAGGTAGGTAATTTGTGCATGGCTTCTTTGTCAATATTATACCGTATTCTGAATTTACCCCTTCGTAATTTTCTTTACCCTTCTTTTAAAACACAAATGAATAGTCGAGTCTTACTTTGTCTTCCCTGTCTGGTTGAGTGGTTGTTGTCACCACGGCTAGTTCCCACTTCTCTTGCAATGTTTATTCTAGCGAAAACGTTTGGCAGCGGTGTTATTGAGATGCAACATGTCTTCCTACCTAGAATTACCAATAATCAGTAAGTGTGAAACAGCCTTGAATTACCAATAATTGGTAATTGTAGGTAATTCTCTGTCCCACATGCGGGATGTTAAACTAAATTGCATATAACTAAAAAAACAATATATTATAGGGGATAACTAAAAAAGCAGTAGGGGTGTGGTTGGGGTGTTGTGGTCGGGGTGCGGTGGTCGGGGTGGGGTGTTGTGGTCAGGGTGTGGTGGGGTGTTGTGGTTGGGGTGTTGTGGTCGGGGTGGGGTGTTGTGGTCAGGGTGTGAGAGGTGGGACTTTTTTCCTGGAGGGTTGTGGTTAAGTTTAGAGGTTAGGGTTGGGGTGTGGGGGGTGGGAATTAGTTTTTTAAAATTAACGATTATTGGTAATTCTAGGCATTTCACACTTACTGATTATTTAACAATTATTCGCCGAAGGCGAGGTGAATATCGGTGAATAATAACCGAGACGAGGTCGAGCTTATTATACACCGATATTTCACTGAACCTGAGACGAATAATTGTTTTAGTATAAATACACATTTTCGTACTTTTAGGAACAACATTTTCTTTAACATTGTTAATTTCCTCGTCTGTCGCATTGACAACATGGCTGGCGGCCATTTTGAATAAACGCTGTAGCCTGTGGGTGATTATCAAGAATTAATCCAAGTAGCTCGACCAATCAGCGCGCGTGATTTCCTATAATCACCTGGATCCAGCCTGATCTGGTAGGGGGTTGCTGAGCGAGCGAAGTGAGATCAGGTCTGCGGTGTGACTGCGGCAGGGATCTGGGGCACAGCCCCCAGCAGGGGTCCAAGGGGACGAGCTGGTGGTGGGGCTGGGGGGTAGGGGGGTGAAGCCCGCCAGAAAATGTTTTTTATACCTATTAATACCTATGAATCATATGATAACTAATATATGAATCATATATCTATCTATGAATCATATGATAGCATGAAGTTTACACGGACATTGAATGAATGCGTCGCCAGGGGGATGCGCACACGCCCCACCCCACCACCACCACCACCCCAGTAAATCCATCACTGGGTAATTGCACTGATAGTAATTGATCAGTGCACTGATGGATGATCAGTGGTACGTAATCACTGATCTCAAATAATAGACTCATTATACTGGATAGAGCATCCGGTGCTCGCTGTGAAGTCGGAATAAATTAGCGGCGGCCATTTCAGGTGGGACCCACTTTGTTTTCATACAGCCACTTTTAAGCAATCCCATAGCGACAGATACATGTCACAAAAATTTAGCTGGTTTTCGTTAAAAATCCGATCATATAAAGCGAAAACCAGAGGCTCCAACACTGCGTGGGAGTGTTGACATTGGTCATGAACTTATCACCTTTATACTCGTGCCCAGTCCCTCATCTTGCTTGGTAATTCCAAAATGGCGGACCAATGAGGAAGCCATGTGTTTCGTGCTTGACCTTCAACGATTATTTTACAACGTAAGAACATTTTCCTTTCAGTTTAAAATATTTAGAAAAGGAAAATAGTTAACCTATTTCTCCCTTTGTGTTTTTATAGGCACGCCAGGCGCTGGGAACAATTCGTAAAGTGAGTTTTAATGTAGCGATGTACAGTGGCGCTCAAACGTTTTCTAACACCTTTGTGGACTGAAATGCGTGTACACGCAACATACATACACGCACTACACGCAAAGCTTTCGTGTATAATACTACCATTTACGCTCAAGCTTGAAGCATGAACTATTTCGCACGTTTGTTTACGTTTGAAACGTGACGTTTGACCAGGTTTGACTAATTAACTTCCTCGTTTTGACCAATGAAATGCCCGTGTGTTTTTTCACACGGGAATTTCACGTGAACGAATGCATTTCATTGGTCAAAACGAGGAAGTTAATTAGTCAAACTTAGCTATTCAAACGTAAACAAACGTGCGAAATAGTTCATGCTTCGAGCTTGAACGTAAATGGTAGTAACTACATGCAAAGCTTCGTACACAAAACTTTGTGTATGATCAATACATAACTACACGTAGTTTTGTGTGTACACACCTAAAAACGCACGCTCTGTTACAGCATCCAACAGCACTGATATCAGGTCTGTTACATTATGATTCCATCAGGTCTGAACAGGATAATGTAGGGACCCCTGTTACAGCTATAATGACCACAGTGTGTATCAGCACTGATGTCAGGCATGATACAGCGCTGATGCCATCAGACTGTAACAGCCATGATAGATTGCGTGGAAACGCGACGTGACCCGCACGTGATCCACGACCCATACAAAAATTTAAGATTTTTTGTATGCTCCCCACCTGACTGGCTTTCGTACAAAAGTTTCAGATTTTTTGTACGCTCCCCACCTGACTGGCTTTCGTACAAAAATTTAAGATTTTTTGTACGCTCCCCACCTGACTGGCTAAATAACACTTAGAAATATGACTTTACCCTAAATTTTTTTAGCAAAAATCTCTTCTCCCCCAAACAGAATTTGGCTGTAATTGCTATCATGTCACCCTGCAAATTTGCAAGAATTATTGTAAATTACTTTGTTTTTCTCTTTAATAGGCTCGTGCTAATGTTGAAGTTGAAGATATCTTTAAAGATTTTCGTGATGGTACTCGATTGATTGTCCTTCTTGACATCCTAACTGATAAGAAGCTGGTAGGTGTGAATAAAGGCACTGTTTCTTGTGGCAATGGTGTTTTCTTGCAATGCAATGTTGTTTCAAGGTTATGTTGCAGGAAGAATACAGTGCCTTGTGTAACTTTCCTAATAATTTTCTAATATTAAATTACATTTTCGCTCATCCAACAAATTGCATACATTAGAAATCCTACAGCAACCTGCAGTATATCTTTCAGCAAAAAATGCATTGGAGTGCAAGAAAAATTAATTGGCCTTGCAGTGTAAGATGTCCCTAAGGCCCCAATTGACATTTTTTTCAAATTCCAATTATCAAACTAGGAATGAATGACTATAAAATTGCTGTTTATCTTTTTTTTATTTTATTTTTTTATTTAAACATATTTTATTACCGCATTTACCCCAAGAGTTGCAACACATGCACTCATCTAGGGGGTTTACGCAGACATAGTAAAATTTTGGCCATTTTTTTAAAACAAACAAACAAACAAACAAACAAACAAACAAACAAACAAACAAACAAACAAACAAACAAACAAACAAGCAAGCAAGCAAACAAACAAACACTAACTTGCAACATAATTTAGGCTGAAGGTATGAATCTCCATATATCTCGAATAAAACTTTAGGCAACATAAATATTTATTTTTTTGGAAAATTTTTTCCCTTTTTTTTTTCTTCCTTTTGTCTAATTGTTAGTTTTTTTGGGTTTTTTTTGTTTTGTTTTTTTTTGTTTTGTTTTTCTTTTAGAAAACTTTAAATCCACAAGTATCAATAATAAAACTTTGTACAGCACAGAAAAACTGAACTTTGATTTGAAAATCGCCTAAATTATCACTGGGACCATGAGTAAGAAGAGAAAGTCGTTGAGATTCACTAGCCTCAGCCCAAATATTACCTAGAAGGCGAGCAGCTGAGGTGAAGAGCTCAAACATGGACTTCTCTAGATGGTATTTGACGACTAAAGGACTATTAATATTTCTCAAATCGTCGTCTAAACTATTCCAATATCTAACTTGGAAAAAATGAATTAGCAAATCTATTTGTTCTAGCAGGAATAAGAGAAAATTTATCTGTTGTTTATCTGCTGTTTATCTAGTTTTGATCTCAATTTAATCAGTTGATAACAACAGCTTTGTCTATTTTTATATTTTGTTGTAGAAACAAGAGAAAGGAAGGCTGTGTGTCCACCATCTGAATAATGTTGGCCAGTAAGTTTCCAGTTAAACACTGTTAGTTAGTTTCATAAATTGCAGCTTGATGTTAGTAATAATTGTCAGTAGTTTGCTGTACAAGCTGTGTTAGTTAGTAATACTCAGAAAAACTCTGAGCTCTAAGCGGGACTCGAACCCACAACCTTCTGAATGCTAGCCAGACGCTCTAACCATTGAGCCACTAGAACTCAGATAGCGGAGCAAGGTTAATTAAGGTACTTATACCTTAGACTGTGCCCAGTCCTAAGGAGAGAGATTCCTCTTAGAGCTCAGAGTTTTTTTGGGGGTTTTCTGAGTATTACTAACTAACACAGCTTGTACAGCAAACAACTGACAATTATTACTAACATCAAGCTGCAATTTCTGAAACTAACTAATGTTGGCCATGTTCTTAATTTTCTGGAATCACAAATGGTGGGTAAAGGCTATCACTGAGTAGTTTTACCATGTTGGTACTAGACTTTGATACAGTATATGCTTTGATATATGCTAGCCAGGTTGTTGGTATTAGGGGTGTGTGAAACCAATTGTTGATGGTGTGAAATGTAAGGGGCGACCTAGAGTATTTAGGGCTTGTTTACAAGGAGGTAGGCTGGTAGGGTCACCCTAGCTCTCGTACATTTCTTGTTTTTTTGTTTGTTGTGTTTACAAGGAGGCTAAGTGGCTGGGTTATGTTTTGGCCTTGTAAACGTGTTTGGTAGGGGTAACTCACCTACCTGGGATGATTTTTTACTCATTCCAGGCTTCTTCCCCTGATTATGACCAACCATGTCTAATAAAGTTGACCCGGGCAGCAGGGTGACCCTACCAGTGGCAGACACTAGGGGGGGGGGGGGGGTGAGAGGGGGGCGATCGCCCACCCCAATAATTTTAGCTGAAGCTTTCATTTTGAAAAGTGGAAGCACAAGAAAGTTTTCATTTCAAGAAGTGGAAGCACTACTTATTACAATAACAAAAGCAGCAAAATGGCGTGTTTTAATAAAAACAAGCGAAAGTATTCTAATCCCACAAAATAACTTATGAAGTAAGTTTGGATAAAGAAATTTCTTACAAGTTACAACATGCTTGATGCTTTGCATTTTTCCATTGTCATTTGAATTTTGCTTCAAATTACTACGGACTATATCTATAGTTATGAATTTTCAAGCGTTCTCTGGTTTAAATATTAAATACAGGTTGATTAATGCGAATAATTTATCGCGTTCGTTGCAACAGTTGCGTGATGACGTTTCTAGGCAGGTTGATTGACGTTGCTACGGTGTCGACGTGTCGTTTGTACAATAACAACCTAATCACCATATAAGGCTATAAGCTAATAGAATTGTTCAACTATAAACGGAATAAATTAATATCAAAATTGCGTTACACATTTCATTTCAAAATTCAATGCCTATAAACATTTTTTCATTTGTACAAGAATAGAATATGTTAACGAAACAAAAGCGTGCGAAGAACGGAGTCATAGACAAACTATGCATAGACTGATCAAATTCTGATATTTATTTATTTTAAAAGAAATATGTGGATTTCACTCGCTTAGCGAATAAATTTTACATTGTCACTGGCGTGTTAATTAAACCACCTTGCAATTCCATTCACAAATGTAGATAATCATCTAGAATGTTTTCTCTGAAATGTTGTTTTTTTATGCTTAGCATGTGATTTATAACAAAATGCACCATTAAAATAGTGTTTTGAAAACCTAAAATTTTTTACAAAATGTGTTCTCAGAATGCTGCAAATGCCATTTCAGAGATCCAAATTTTAAAATTTTTCCAGGGGGGGGCATGCCCCCACACCCCTTAGTAGGCTCGTGCCTTCGGCACTCACCCCCCACCCCCCCAATATTCCGTCAAGTGTCTGCCACTGGACCCAACCTGTGGAATTTTGCTTGGAAACCCAGGCTAACTAATTGACCCAGGTGCTAGGGTAACCCTGAAACACTTTCTTACAAAATATCACAGCTGTATGACAATACTGTACTCTCAGGAGCCCTTCAACAGAAGAACAGTCTGAAGTTGACCAATACAAAATCCTGGCATATATAAGTACCATACTTCCTCTAGATCATACCCCCTGGGGGCTTATTCCTTTTAGCAAACAAATGAATTCCCATGCAGTGCAGCCAGGTGTGCAATCTGTTGACATCCAAATCCATTCACATCCAATTGAGGGGTGAAAACAAGTTAACTAATACAGTATATCAGTGATGGATCCAGCTTGATCTGGTAGGGGGGTGCTGAGCGAGTGAAGTGAGATCAGGCCTGTGGTGTGGTGTGGTGTGGTGTGAGGTGAGACCGAGGCAGGGTGGAGTGCTGCTGAGGGAGCTACAACAGGGGTCTGGGGACACAGCTCCTGGCAGGGTCCATGGGCTGAGCTGGTGGTGGGGCTGGAGGGTAGAGGGGTGAAGCCCGCCAGAGATTTTTTTTATACATATTAATACCTATGAATCATATGATAGCTAATATATCAATCATACTGTATATCTATGAACCATATGATAGCAGATAGCTATGATACCTAATACTGTACCTACAATCCTGGACAAAAGTGCTTGGGACACTATGCGACAATCGTCAAAATCAGCAAAGTGTCCCAACAATTTTGTCCAGGATTGTCTGAAAATGATGAATTTATGATTTTTCAATAAAATGCAGCTTTTTAACTTTGTAACATTGCAAAAGATATACAGTTTAATAAAAGAGCCCCTGTCTCTGCTCCCCCTTACCCCCTCAATGGGGAAGGGATCACTGGAGCAGAGTCTCTGCAGAGTTCCCACCCGCACCGGTACCACCCGCACGAGAGGTCTTACTTAATTTGCATATTCACCAAACCATCTATACACCACACACAATCTGTTGTTCATGCATGTGGGAGCGTATTTGTGTCATTTTGGAACAAACTGCGCAGAATCGTCGCGTTCAAATTGTTTTTTTCTTCGATTTTGTCTAAATCGCCATTTTCAGACAATCCTGGACAAAAGTGCTTGGACACTATGCGACAATCGTCAAAATCGGCAAAGTGTCCCAACAATTTTGTCCAGGATTGTAGGTCCTATGAAGTTTACACAGACATTGAATGAATGCATCCTTTAATGTACTGTACTTGGATTTGACAAGGCAATTGGCACCCCCCTGCACCTCCCTTGACCAAGGCCAGGGGGATGCACACACCCCTGCACCCCTTGTAAATCCATCACTGCAGTTTATAAATGATGGGATTTATTGCTTTCAGGTGAAACTGGTAAACATCCATAATGAGGACATTGTCAATGGCAGTCCAAAACTCACTTGGCTTGCTTTGGAGTATTATCTTGCATTACCAGGTAATACTCTATAAACCCCCATTATTATTAGGGTGCACAGAGGAGCACATTAATTAGTGGTTGGGGGGGAGGGTTGTATGGGTAATACAGTATGTCCATCCCACCATCATCCAAAAAAAGTCAGTCAAAATGTTTATTGTTTAAATTGTTTAAAGTGTATATGAAACGAAAATTTAGTTTGTCTTATTTGAAAGAACTCTTAAAATAATGGGGAATATCAATTTACAGCTTTTTCATGTTTTACAGCTTTTTCATATTTTACTTAGTTCTTGAGATATTTAGACTTATGTGATATTCAAATGAGATAACTTATGGTTCGTTTTTTTCTAATTAACATATTCGAAAATCGTGAATAGTTTTAAGATTATTGATCAAAATCACTTGTAACTTGTCTTTCATGTTTAGTTGCATGAACTGTAGCAATATGCAAAGTTTCAAGTGATTTTGTTCAGTAATCTTAAAAATATTCGCGATTTTCGAATATGTTAGTTAGAAAAAAACGAACCATAAGTTATCTCATTTGAATATCACATAAGTCTAAATATGTCAAGAACTAAGTAAAATATGAAAAAGCTGTAAATTGATATTCCCCATTATTTTAAGAGTTCTTTCAAATAAGACAAACTTAATTTTAGTTTCATATACACTTTAAAAGTTTGCCAGACGGTTTTACTTAGGGGCTGTTCACAAAATATGTGATAGTCTTTTGAATTCATGGATTTTTGACACCCCTCCCTCTGTGAAGCTTTGTGACAGATGTAATCATCCCCCCTTCAAAAATATGTGACTTTGGGCTAACCCCCCCCCCCCTACTCCAATTATATAGAATACAGTATTGGCTACGTAATAGACTTAATTCTTTGTGTACAGGTAGTAGTAAGAAATATGTATACATAGATAGTATCTAAGACTTTAAAAACTGGAAAAACCCATCGTGAACAGCTGCTAAATTTGATCCAGAATCACATAAATGATAACAGCTTAATAAAGATAGCATAGTTTAAACGGTCATATTTTACAAATACTGTAATTTATAACAGGAGTGTATAGATGTACTTTTCTCACCAACAGTGTACTAAAAATACTTGGTTTTTCAGTCTGTCCATCACGTGACTATGTTTGTTATACCCCTCCCTTCCTTGTGACGTTATGTGACAAACCCCCCCCCCCCCAAGCATCACGTATTTTGTGAGCCCCTTAAAGGGCATATGACTCGAAAATTAAGTTTGTCTTATTGAAAAGAACATTTAAAATGATAAAATAACATCTTTTGCAGTTTTTGGTTTCCTTGCTTCGTTTTTGAGATATTCCAGTTTGTTTGATATGCAAATGACACAACTTTTTACGTCACACGTGCATAATGAGTATTATGCGTTACCGAGGATAGGTTACATATCTTTGCTATTGTGAAACGAAATCACTTAGAATTCTACATGTTTGGTGTTGTGGGTAGAAACACGCACAAGCCTCCTTTGAGTTAAGCCCATGTTTTCATAATAGCAAAGATATGTAACCTTTTCTGATAACTCATTATGCACAAGGGGAAAAAAACAAACCCCGAGCCGAAACCTAGACTCGTCTACCTGCGGTAGCCCGAGTAATAAAGCTTAAAACAGATCAACTTTGGTAGGAAGGAAGCTCTTGTCTTTATTGTTTAGTTGTCATTTGAACTGATTTGTGGTCGCTGGGCACTGTGGTTAAATGTACAGCCTTCATCTTTTTTGGCACCGTCAATTTTGGATGCAAGAAATATTGATAAATTCATGTTGTATTTGGATATTTACGTGCATGTAAAACGATATAAAACTGTGTTTCTAGAAAGTCAGAATTATTATTGTTACACAGTGGTTGACTCAAAAGCTACAGCTTCTTTTACCACTGCGCACGAATTTATGTTTGCCGAATTTTTGTAATTTTATTACCTATATTTTAATACGGGAATTCATCTGTGCCTGCGTGTCGTGTCTCAGTGTTTCAAAACCCTCGCTTGTGAACTGACGCCGGCTAGCCACTGACTGTTCTCAAACGGTTTAATCAAATTAATAAACTATAGACAAACTAAGATTGCTGCCAACTAACAATTCACCTAAGAGCTGAGTTCACTCTCTGGTCCAGCGGCATAAGCTAATTATATTATTTATGTAAGGTGGCGTTTTATTATACCGTTCGACAAGGGTTTATTGGCAATTATATATATATATATATATATATATATATATATATATATATATATATATATATATATTTATATATACGTGTGGGTTTTGGTCTACGAAACGCAAAGAGTGCTCGATAACATATAGTTAGAGCAAATATAGATTTTCGCTTTCAATCCAATTTCAGAAATACGTCACATGTATACCCCTGTAAACCCCATACAAACTAAAACCAATGATGCTAGTTAGTTACAACCACTAGTGGATGTATACTCTTCTGTACAACCACTACAGGGTGTATCAAAAAAAAGGCTACCCTTAGAAAATATAATTAACATTCTTTTCAAATAACCTATTGTATATTGACAGCCCTGGACACATACGCGTTGCTCTGTGGTCAGTTGAACCATTTTTAATCGAACTGATATGAATATAATTAACATTTTTATTTCAGTTATGCTCCTTCATACGTTTAGAAGTTATCGTAATTTCCCAGGTGTATACGACCATTTGTTTTTTACGCATCCGTGACTTCAGAGGTGTCCAGGGCTGTCAATATACAATAGGTTATTTGAAAAGAATGTTAATTATATTTTCTAAGGGTAGCCTTTTTTTTGATACACCCTGTAGTGCTTGTAACTAATTAGCATCTCAATATCCCAAAGGGATTTTTACTATTTATTCATTTCACAAGTTGTTTAGCCTACAACACTCGCGTCCTTGTTGTATTGAATATACAATCACTCGCCTTCGGCTCATGATTGTATATTCAATACAACACGGCCGCTCGTGTTGTAAACATTACATATATATATATATATATATATATATATATATATATATATATACACATACACCTTAGTACAGCAGAACTATACATATCTTATTTTTATTTTCTTAGTACGTTAGTACTTAGACATATATATCTTATTTTTATTTCCTTGTACGTTAGTACGGCAGTACTTGGACATATATATCTTATTTTTATTTCCTTAGTACGTTAGTACGTTAGTACGGCAGTACTTGGACATATATATCTTATTTTCATTTCCTTAGTACGTTAGTACGGCAGTACTTAGACCTATATATCTTATTTTCATTTCCTTAGTATGTTGAATTCATTTGGCCACTCGTGCTTTCAACATTATTCAACATCGTTCAACAATATATGTTGAATGATGTTGAATGCGATGTTGAAAGCGTTTGGCCAGGCCATAAGTCCTGTTCGTTAGTTCTTATACCTACCATTGTATGGGTCTTAACGCTTAGTACATTGGTACGTGTACTAGATCTAATTGGATAAAATGTCGCTCCGATAAAAGGCATGATATACCAGATATTTAACTTGCTGGTACTGTATTGTGGACCTTCAAAACATACAGGACCATTTTGTTAAAATTTCTCTTTTTTGTAAATTATTTGTTAAAGGATTTGGATTTCTTTTTCCGAACCAGAACAAGCTTGTAATCCTCAGCACGTGACAGCGCTGACGAAGCCCAGAACTTCAAGCAGTCCCATGATGGTAGAATCGTTCCCTTGTTACCCGATGAAGCAGCCTGCTGGATACGCCTTAATTATTAATATAGAAAACTTTACCGGAAAAACGCAGGAAGGTCGGGTTTTAAAACCGAGAAACGGAAAAGTTGACTCAGACAATCTAGAGGAATTATGGCGAAAGTTAGGTTTTGTCAGACTTGAAAGCACACCAGAGGAATTATGGCGAAAGTTAGGTTTTGTCAGACTTGAAAGTCAGACTTGAAAGCACACCAGCTTTTGACAGTTCTATAAACTATCGCCGAAAAAATTGACAACAATACCAGTTTGTTTTGTCTGTTGCGTCCTATCCCATGGACGATTTGGAGAAATTTATTGTGGAGACTCCAAGACTGTTCAATAACCTCCTTTTTCAAGGAAGACAGCTGCAGGACGTTGGGTGGAAAGCCCAAGCTTTTTTTTATCCAAGCCTGGAGGGGGCAAAATGTACTGAAGAGTACTCTTCACTTCCTGTTGGGCAACCTGAAAGTCAGTTGCTTCCTGATACACCAGAAGACAATGGAAATCATGATGATGTTTTTCGCCACGAGGATGACGTCAATGAAAGCCATTTTATGATAGGATATGCCACGCCACCAGGTTAGTAACTAATATTTATTATATGGCTGGGTTTGATTTCCGGTCCGTACGCAAAACGACGCACGCTGGTTGGTTCCTGAGAGGTCGGGATTTTACGATATTGACCGACCGGTCAATACGCTTTTTTCTCGGCCCTGTAAGTTTTGGCGGGAACATTTCTGAGTTGATTTGAATACAAATAAAAGAGAAATAGGTATCTTTATTCAAATATTCTGAACAATAAAATGTGTTGGAACATCACTGCTGGTTTTCTTTAAAGCTGTTTATCTAAAAACACGACAAATAAAAGCCGAACTGGTGTAAACAAGAAGGCCAAGAAGCGACACGAAAAAGTCAACAGGTGAGGTAAACAGCATACTCCAAAGACGAAAACAACGCTCGAAGCTTTAAAAGAAAAAGAACCAGTAGCCATATAATAAATTCCTTATTAACCTCGTTTGCTCGGTCTGTGCGGGAAAGTATTTGCCCTCGGTTTTATCGCACAAACCTCGCTCCTTCGTCGCTCGGTCTGTACGAAAACCTCAGGCAAATACTTTCCCGTACAGATCTCGCACTCAGTTAATAAGTCTTTATTCATAAACGAGTGGTAGTGTTTTACCAGGAGTTACAAACACGAGAGGACAATGAAAACAACAAGGCCGTTAACCGAGTAATTTCCATTGTCCTCGAGTGTTTGTAAAACATGAGAATAATGAAAATCACACAAGGCCGTTAACCGAGTAATTTTCATTGTTCTGGAGTGTTTGTAAAACATGAGAATAATGAAAATCGCGAGGCTGCAGGCCCAGTGATTATTGTTTTCTAATTTTTACAAACACGAGAGAACATTGAAAATTACGAGGTAATAGGCCGAGTGTTGTTCTCGAGTGTTTGCAACCCCTGGTAAAACACGGTACACTAGTTTTTGAAATAGCTTCTCAATCGCCAATTATACAGGGTGTCCCCCCAAAAAATGCCCCACCCATTTTTATACTGCATCTTCTTTAATTTGGGTAGAAGGAGTAAATTTTGAAAGCCCATCACTCCTTCTTTGTTGTCTGAAATTTTCAGAGCTAAATAGTTATCTACTCGCTTCCTGGAGTCATTTAAAGAGGCAACATCAAAATTTGAACTTGTCCAAATTATGCAAATTATCTATGCACCTACAGATTTGGAAAAATACAGGGTGTCCCAAACGAATGTCGCCCATCCCGTTTTTGACCAGAGCCCCTTTCCGACCTACACAAACTTCAGGGGAAAGTGGGCTCTGCCAAAACAAACTTGATCTTCGCCCCAAGTTTGGGGCGAGTCAGTCAGGTTTTAAACTGGTCAAACAAGTTCTAGTTTGAACACGCGCAAGCAGGAAAATAGGAGGTGATGCGTTAGAGCCTGGGCCCAAACTAGTATCTTGGCAACCGTTCACGCATGCTCAAAAAGAAATATCGAGTTTATTGGCAGAGCCCACTTTCCCTCGAAGCTTGCGTAGGTCAGAAAGGGGCTCTGACTCGCAGGGTGGTTTGAGTGCGGAATACAAGTTTGAATACATATGCATGTGAAAACTGACCACCGGGGAATAAAGTTGGAATACAAGTGAAGCAATGCGGCATCAAATCATGTGGGGTTCCTTGGGGTAATAACAATGTTCATGAGAGTTCCATCCACATGTATGCCATGTAGGCAGAAGTGCACTTTTATTAATTAAAAGAAATTCAGAGTTATGAGAGTAATTGAGATAAGCTTTTAACGTTTTCAACCCCAGCGACGGCACAGCATGCAATGACGAGTAAAATGGTTCGACGTTAGCAAGAGTAAAATAATTCAAGAGAATTCAGAATTCACTGAGGAAGAAGGTAAAACGTACATTTCGCCATCTTTTTTGCAAGTATAGTGAATTAAAAACGATTTTTTTCTTCAAAATAAGACATCAATTTTAAATATCAGACCAAAAAGGTTCTTATTTAGTAGGGCAATAATATATAGTCTGATTTTCATTTCAGTTTCCTTCAAAGAATAGATATTTGAACACTATTTTAGCTTGACTTGCTTAATTTTCTTATTCTGTTTTTCAATTTTTGTAAGGACCGGTCTAACCGGTTTGTAGAGACCGCTCAGAACCAATCAAATTGCAGGAAAGTCGCGTTAAGACCGCTCACGTGATAGAGCTATATAATCATAGTGAACAGTAACCCTTTAAATACTGGAAGATTAAAAAAACAAAATCATAAATCAAAAGCTACGTTTATTTACGTTTAAAACATGGATACATAAAATGGCCCTAGAAGCCAAGACTATAAGTTCCAACTAAACAACGAAATTACTTTGATTTTTCTCTTTTTGGGCTCTGCCTAAATTTTGCCAAACCGATCACCATGATGATGCAATATATACAATAACTTACGGAATTTTGTTTAAATAATACTTATTTAAACGAAAGCGTTCAAGACAAAACGGAAAGGAATGGTCCCTAAGGTCTACAAGAACGTTAGCAAAAGTATTTATGGTTATAAAGTGAGCTATTTTCTAATAACGAAACTGTTTGGTGTGAACTGTGATAGTTTAAAAGTTATGTGGCCTGATCTTCATCTCTGTCTTCTTTAAAGAATAGTGGTATCCTCTCCAGTGATACCAGATAACGCCTTGAATATGTATGGTCAGACCACGAAGGTACAAACCATTCAAGCTGGAGGGAAGACATTTATTGTACCACCAGGCACCTTGACGTAGCACAGCACAGCTTACACCACTCCATTTGTCATTATCCTTATCTTTAGTACTAAACTTCATTCCATTGAGAGAACCAAGTGAGTCACCAGCATTACCTTGTAATGAGAAAAAATCAGTACACAAATTGTTATGACATCATTACGTCAATTGCTTTTGATTTCATGCAAAGCATATTATAGGGAAATAGACTGCTCTACGTAACAAACTGTACATATAAAAGGAATATAGAAGGCTTAGAATAAATAGAATAAAAATGTATTGTATGTGCAGTCTACAGTACATAGAGCACAGTAGGCATTGCACAATCTACAGCTGTACATAGTGCATGGTGCATGGTGCATGGTGCATTGAGGGTTTCACGATAGCGGCCACCACTTTGCAAGTAGGGTAAACACAATGATAAATAGTTATTACTTACACCCATAGGATGTAAAGTCACGTACCATTTATTTAGGATTCATTGTGTTTTCTATGGTGCATGGTGCATAGTGCGTGGAGCATAGTGCATAGTCCGTGGGGCATGGTGTATAAGGCATGGTGCATAGTGCGTGGAGCATAGTGCATAGTCCGTGGGGCATGGTGTATGAGGCATGGTGCATAGTGCGTGGTGCATAGTACCGGCACATGCATAATGCGTGTTGCGTAATGCGTGGTGAATAATGCGTTGTGCATTATCCATAGCCCATCGTCCATCGTCCACAATGGAAAGGGCATTGTGGATAATGCATGGTGCATATGATAGTGCATAGTGTATAATGATAGTGTATAGTTCATCGGGCATAGTATATAGTGTACAGTGCATAGTGTTTAGTGCATAATGCATGGTTAATGGTGCATAGTTTAAGTATATAGTGTATAGTACGCAGTGTTAGCGCATAGTGCACAGTGGATAGTACTTAGTTGTAAACAAATTTCTCAAAATTATATTAAACTAGTACGTAAAGAATCACTCACTTGAATAACCTCCAACTGTCAACTTATATTGATCACTCTCATCTGACACAGCAAATGTGTTGTACTTAGCAAAACGGTTCTGGTTTTCAAAATCCTCCAGATCAACTCTCAAAACATCTTGACCACTCTTTGACAAACGTCTTATCTTATCCAGCCCAAGCCAGAACTCTCCATTGAGATTACCAAATCCGTTTTTGTAATCAGTCCAATTTAGATAAAAATCCACGCTTCCGTCCATTCGTCTTTGAAAAACAATCCAACCTCCTCCACCAGTTGTCATGTCACACCATACATCAAAGACTCCTTGATCATCTGGGTCAATTGTGTACACGCCATTTTCCTTTATTCCACTTTTGTACAAATCAGCACAACTTTTTGATACTATAATGTAAAGATGAGCTAGTGGAATTTAAAAAAACAATGTCAATTTAACCTAAACGATCGAATCTCGCTGCACGGTAAAGTAATATATATATATATATATATATATATATATATATATATATATATATATATATATATATATATATATATATATATATATATATATATATATATATATATATATAATATATACATATATATATATATATATATATATATATATATGTTTACAACACGAGCGTATAATATACAATCACGAGCCGATATATATATTCAATATAAGGACGCGAATGTTGTAAACAACTTGTGAAATGAATAAATAGTAAAAATCCCTTTGGGATATTGAGATGCTAATTATTACAAGCACTAGTGGTTGTATCAGAAGAGTATACACCCACTAGTGGTTGTAACTAATTAGCATCATTGGTTTTAGTTTGTATGGGGTTTACAGGGGTATACATGTGACGTAATTTCTGAAATTGGATTGGCTGCCAAACTCATGAATTAGTAATGAATTTCACAAATATATATATATAAAATATATAGTATCAACCAACTAGTGGTCTCTCACAAATTCGGCATTATTGGCGATAGACCAATACAGCGTTACCCAATGACAAACTTTATATATATATATATATATATATGGAATTTTTATGGCAGCGATTGGAGCTCAAGCCGCATTCATCAACGTCTAGCAATAGAAGAGGAACGTTACTACTTTGTTTACTAAAATTTATCGTTGCAGAAAGAAAATCAATGTAGCCTAAATATAGAAGCTGTTTGAGTTTAACATCTCAGTTCATTATTACCTTTCTCACACTGCGTTCCATTAAAACCAGGACCGCATGAACATAACTTCTTGGATGTTTCACAACTTCCATTATTTTTACATGAAGAACAGTGACAGTCAAATGGCTAAAAACAAAGTAAAATGTTTTTAATGAGGAATTAAGCCACTGTGTTTTAAACTTCTGGTTAGAAAAAATTGAGAAGAAGAGCTAAGTAAAATAGAGTGTAAAAAAGTAGAGTCGTGCATGCGTATAGGCAGTGTTTTAGATAGAGCAAAGTAAAAAGGTGGTAAACTGCTGAGAATATAGTTTTTATAATGAAATACTGACGTTTCAAGCGGAGCCCTTGTAATATGAACAATTTTCACTCTTGTAATGTGAACACACAATTCACTTTTGAAATGTGAACACATTTTACTCTGATGAAGTTAAGGGTTCCGCTCCAAACGTCAGTATTTCATGAAACTATTCTCGGCATGCAGTTTACCACCTTTTTACTTTGCTCTAAGTAAAGTAAGTAGAGTGCGTTGTATTTAGTTCTCGTTATATAATTTTCGTTGTATAGTTCTTGTTCTACGGTTCTCGTTCTATAATTTTCGTTGTATACTGAACTCTCGTTATATAATTTTCGTTGTATATAGTTCTTGTTCTACGGTTCTCGTTCTATAATTTTCGTTGTATACTGAACTCTCGTTATATAATTTTCGTTGTATACTGAACTCTCGTTCTATAATTTTCGTTGTATACTGAACTCTCGTTATATAATTTTCGTTGTATACTGAACTCTCGTTCTATAATTTTCGTTGTATAGTTCTTGTTCTACGGTTCTCGTTCTATAATTTTCGTTGTATACTGAACTCTCGTTCTATAATTTTCGTTGTATACTGAACTCTCGTTATATAATTTTCGTTGTATACTGAACTCTCGTTATATAATTTTCGTTGTATACTGAACTCTCGTTCTATAATTTTCGTTGTATAGTTCTTGTTCTACGGTTCTCGTTCTATAATTTTCGTTGTATACTGAACTCTCGTTATATAATTTTCGTTGTATACTGAACTCTCGTTCTATAATTTTCGTGGTATAGTTCTTGCTCTACGGTTCTCGTTCTATAATTTTCGTTCTATATTTCTCATTCCATAATTTTCGTTCTACAGTTCTCGTTCTATACTTTTCGTATAGTTCTCTGTCTATAGTTCTCATTCTCTGTAATGTAGTTCTCGTTCTATATAAATCTCGTTCTATATATGGCCTATATATAGTTGTCGTTTTATAGTTGTTGTTCGCTATAGTCGTTCTATATATAGAATAGATCTATAGAGAATTTGGCGTTGTATAGTTCTCCTTCTATATAGTTCTAGTTCTTGTATATATTTCGCGTTCTGTAGTTCTCGTTCTATAGTCCTAGTTCTCGTTCTATAGTTCCCGTTCTATAGTTCTTGTTCTATATATAGTTCTCGTTCCATATATAGTTCTTGTTCTATAGTTCTATTTTTTGTATATATAGTTCTCGTCAGTTCTAAGTTCTCGTTCTATATAGTTCTCGTCCTGTAGTTCTCGTTCTTGATAGCTCTAGTTCTCCTATAGTTCTCGTGCTATAGTTCTTGTTGTATATAGTTCTCGTTCTATAGTTCTCGTTCTATACTTCTCGTTCTATATAGTTCTCGTTCTATAGTTCTCGTTCTATAGTTCTCGCGCTATTGTTCTAGTTATTGTTGTATATATAGTTCTCGTTCTATTGCTCTCGTTCTATAGTTCTAGTTCTCGTTCTATTACAGTTTTCGTCCTATTAGTTCAGTCTAATTCCATACATATAAAATTCTTTAGTTTCATTGACAAAACAAGTTTTCCGCTTTCACTTAATTCGTACTTACTTTATTTGGTTCAAGCAATATTTCATAATCGTAATCTTTATCTTCCTTTAAATCTTCAGCTGGCTGTTCGGATGCCACAGCGTGAAGTAACTCGCAATTTTCTTTTCCGTTAAAAGGGTCGCGTTTTCTGTAGTTTATTGATCTGCAGCATTGCTCGTAAACACATTGAACCACGCAATCAATACGTGACAGGGAATGACGATCATCGTACACCGTAGCGTTTAAACGATGACCTATATCAAAATTATACAAGAAAACAATTCTCTCCTGGCATTACCACTTTATCATATATACAGAACTCGCGATCAAGCTCTCGGCAACGCCCTCCGTGGCTCAGTGGTCAGAGCATTGCACTAGAATCGCAAGGTCGTGGGTTCAATTCCTGCCGGAAGGCCTGTGTAGTTGCATTTTTCGCAACTGGTCCCGGTTTGGTCTTAAAATGTATATATTCTACACTCGAATTTTCCTTCACCCAAAATCCTTAGAACACAATATTAATATACTTTTGCCGTAATATCAATTTTTTTTTTGAAAAGCAAAGAGCGTGTTAGCGGCACAGTGGACAAATAAGGGATGCATGACCCTTAATGGATCAAAAACAGTTGATGTGGATGGCTAGTTTTCGTTCTGAATAATTCCAAAAAGAAAATCGTTAACTCGCAATGTAAATCCAGTCCAATTGTGTTCTCACTATAATGAATTCGCAATCTAAATCCAGTTCAATTGCGTTCTCACTATAGTAATCTCGCAATATAATTCTAATCTGCTAGCAGATGTGAACGCTCCCTAAAACTGGTAATAATGTATTATTAAAAACAATAAAATTTTAAAGACCCTAGCAAGGAAATGTGTACGCTCTTTAATACTCTGTCTGCATCAACAGTTATACAGTTTAGCTCATCCTCATCCGTTAAACTTCCCCGTAAGCTGTTAATGTTTTATGATGGAAACAACAAAATTTGAAAAATGCTTCACACCCAAATGTATTAAGTGCCCATGCATGGTGGCGTAACAGAGTTACAAGGGAGGTCTTTAGTCGATTTGCGTTTTGGGGCCCACATTAACAACCCCTGCTTAAGCAGTTTAAAGTAGACGTGAAAGCTGAAGTTGGAGCTGAAAACATCAAAATTTTACTGGACCTTCACAGAACAAACGTTCATTCGGCCCAAAAACCTCAATAATGAACTCCGACTAAAAAACAGCCGACGAAATATATATTTCACCGAGCAATTCCGCCGTAAGAAATTGGGATATTTTTTTCATCATAATCTTGTACCTCATTTCCCTCCCCTTTTTTTTTTCCAGGTCTGTTTAAAGCTCTTCGTTCTCGAGGTAACCCTACCTAATAAGCGTCACCACGCTGTGAAGGCTTTTCAACCGCATGGCGCCTGAGAACTCTCCTTGACGAGTAAAATGGACTGGCGTTAGCCAGAGTAAAACATCCTGGAATTAGCCAGAGTAAAATACTAAAGAAACGATTTCCAGTCGAGAAAGAGTTAATCAGTTGAAGCGTCATTACCCCTTCAGGGCGCCCGAGAACTCTCTCCCTGATGAATAAAATCGTTAGCCAGCGTAAAATACTCTGGCGTTATGGCTACTAAAAGCTGCATCGTTCCAAAAGAAACAATACAGTCGAGAAAGGGATAAACTCAAGTGGAGGTTCTCCAAACCGGTCAATTTTGTATTCGTCAGAACCCTTAGAGGTATTTAAATCGTCAGAATTAGAGAAAGATAAAGCTTTTTGTCCGACTGAAGTAAAGTTTATCGCTGTGTTAACTACTCATTAAGCGATGCATCGTAGCACATATATTAGGGCTATTTATAGACGAGAATCCATAAGACGCGGCTACACAAGACACGACTCACATAAGACGAGAAACACTCGTATAAAAGGTACAGAGATTTAAATTCGCGTCTTTCACAAGTCGCGGCTTGTTCAAAACACCTTACTATATGGTTCAGTCTGTATAAGCCGCGTCTTATCGGCTCTCGTATAAACGGCCCTAATGATTCTACAATCGAAATATAGTAAGGGACCGTTCATTATTTATGCCCAGGGTTGGTACCGAAGAGAAATGGGTTGGGTAACCCAGTTTTTGACTAACTCACGGGTTGGGTAAAATAAGAATTGTCTTCCATTATATGGATGAAAGTGATGAGGAAAATGATGAGCAATTGAATCAAGTGAAGGACGACCCACAAGGTCTGGGCGAAGTGCTGGATCATGGCATTTGCAGACTGATATAAATTTAAGATATCAGGTATACACCACCAATATTTTTTGTATGTTAACTTTTTTCTTTGTTCTTCTAAATATTGTCAAAACGAAAGTTTAAGTAAATAAAAATAATTTATCTAATGAACAGTATGAACACAATTCACGTACTGTAGTATTTGCAGTATGCATGTATACTTAATTTTAGTATGTATTTTGTTTTGCGAAGATATTTTATAAAAGGTATGGAATGGAATATTTAAGTGGGTTGGGTAAAAAAATTTCTTAAACCATTTTGAGGTTGGTTAACTAAAAAAATTACCCTGCTTCTAGTTTCTCTTCGGTACCAACCCTGGGCATAAATAATGAACGGTCCCTAAGGTTAGATATACTGCCGAAACAGAGAACGTAGGAGTCTAACGTTTCGAGCGAAGGTCCTTCGTCAGAGAGAAATGATTCTATACGGGTAATCAAATAAATGGTATTTTAAGTTTAACGTACCTTTTTTGCTTGCATCAGAGCAGTAACTTATTCGTGCTTGTTCTGGAGAGAAATTGTGGGATTGAATAAGGTGGAAATTCAATGCCCAAAACAGCACAAAGAGAAAGGTTAGGCTAATGACCAGCCGTGCACCCGAAGACTTGATGAAAAAGTTCCTGTCTTGGTACATCCTCAATTGTACTCAACTCTTAAAAGAAAACGTTTGACATACAATGTTATCGACCTTTGAAGTACAACAATTATAATCCACAAAAAATATCCCTTGATGGAAAACGCAACTCGTAGTTTGGCCAAAGCTGCACTTAAAATGAACTTGGATCTGTTCTTCATATCATTAAATTGAAGCTCATTGATTATCTATTCAGCGATTAACGTTGTTTTCCGTTGAAAATTAGATGAATCGAGTACCTGTTAGTCGACGTTCGAGTAGAATGCGGAGAAAAGTACTGCCGTATAGAACATAGAGATTGTGTGTATAAATAATCTCGTTTAGATAAGCGAGTATTTATGTTTTTAAAAAATTAGGAGTAGTATGCGGAGAAAACTGCCGTATAGAACAGAGATTGTGTGTACAAATAATCTCGTTCGGATAAGCGCGAGTATTTTAATTATGGTAATTAGTAGTTTAAAATAGAATAGAAGTTTTAACCGGCTTTGTTTAGCGATCACGCGATACTTCGACACCGTTCCAACTCGGGAGCTTTTTCTCGAACAGCATTTTTTCCCCTAACTACATGAAAGTGGAAACTTTACCGTTTAAAATTTGCGACTGTGCGAAGAGAATTTTCTGTGGTAAAAACAGGTGTCACGCACCTAATAATCCAATTGTAGATTAACTTGAATAGAGCTGGTTCTAAACAAAAACAATGACTAATGCTTTGAAAGTTTTCATATAGCGATAATGTAATATAGATGTGGAAACACCACGAATAATATTTATTTGGTAAGCTTTCGGCCTGTTGCATGAAGGCCCGAGTCAACAGGGCGAAAGCTAGCTTAGGGAATAAATATACGTGGCGTTTCCACAAAATTTATCTATAAAAACAATCATCGATCTTGTTTAAAAAGCCGTTAGGTTATATACCAAATCGTAGTTTCATTTAGGCCCACATGCAAATTAGTTTCCTATTCAGTTTGGGCCCCTATGCAAATTACATCGTGTCTATTAAAGCAAAACGGGAAGATAACATAGGCTGGGACTGTGTTTTTTTCATGTTTTGAGTTTATTACTTTTAGACACAAGTTTAGGATTATTGTCAAGCATAATCGAAAAGCAAAGTATATATCCTTATAGCTAGAATACCTAAACATTAAAAAGTTTCTGAAATCAGAAATGTTATGTTTACTACGGCTGCTTCAGCGTCATGTTATAAATGAACTACGTTTTATCCCGACTCAGATTGTATGCGCAGTCGAAACTCTGATTTCGTCTATTCTATGCAATACACAATTCATTTGTTATAACTATTTGTAAAATTTCGAACTTACTTACATGTCCAGTCGTTTTGTTGTTAAAGTGGCACTACGACGGAAAAATCGTGAATAAGTATTGCTACCAGTAAACTATAATTTCCAAATGAGGAATCAATCAATAATCTTTATTTAAACACGGTATCACTTCATTAATACATGCTCTTCCAGTGAGCCGTGTACAATTTTTAAGAATAATTACAAATATATAAAAAAAAAAAAAATAAAAAAAAATAAATAAATAAAATAAAATAAAAAAAACCCAAAACAATAAAATAAAAATATTACAAATATATAGAGTACGTATAATTTATTTACAATCTTTTATAATAATACCTGATAACTATAATAACCTAACTACGATTTAAATATTTTTTAAAAGATCTCACATTGTCTCGACTTCTTATATCTCTCGATAGACTATTCCAGAGAACCGCTCCCTGATAACCCTGAAACCGGCGTTTTCAGTTTTTCAAAATATTGTCTCTTTCTCGAGATATTTAAGTTACTGAAACATGTAAATTAGGTGCCTCGCGATGTCATTTACTCACACAGCCAAGAATAAGATTTACAAAATGAGTAATATATGTGAAACTATGAAGTTGAAATAATTCAAACTTTGCACAAGAATACAGTGGAACCTCTATTAGGCGGCCACCCTCGGGGAAATGGCAGGTGGCCACTTAATAGGGGTTGGCCGCTTAATAGGGGTTCAAGAGACATTAGCATAAGGCGTGGTAAAGATGTCATTCTACTGTTATACAGACACATTTATAAGAGGCTTGTAAGCAAAATACATCTTGTTATTTACATATCACCATTGTCGTAAAAATATACTACAACCAGTACTGTACGGTGTTGTCTTTAAACTTGTAATAAGGTCCCATATTAACAAAACCATCAAGTAAGTATTTACATTACAAAAGGCAAACGGCAATGTCTATACCGTAAAGGAAGCATTTGGACCACGGAGCTGCAACGCATACATCAGATCACTGGATTTTCCAAGGGACAATGCGAGTTCCTTGGTATCCGTGAAACTGTGCGAAGTGCCGCAAAGTGTAGTAAAGCAGTCGTTATGGTTTAGAAGTTCCATGTGAATACCAAAAAAAGGATTTGAACTTAAAGAGCGTAAGTTATTGTAGACCATGCACACGGGACGAAAAAATGAAATTGCGCTAAATTTGCACATTTGCAAATATTAACTTGCAAATTTGCGAAACTAAATTTGCATGTAATTTGCTAATGGTGTGTTTTAAATTTGCACTCAAATACATTTGCAACAATTTTGCATATGAATTTGCGCATTTGCAAATTAGTTACCAAATTTGCAATAAATTTGCCTATGAAGGTAAATTTATTGCAAATTTGAAAAAGAAATTTGCACGACTTTGCCAATAGTTTATTGAACTTTGCTGTTTTTAACTTTGCATAATGCAAAAAATTACTAATGGCTTTGCTCAAGTCAATTTTTAACGCAAATTCGTCATTAAATTTACCAACTTTGACGCCGTTGCAAATTCATTGTAAAACCGAACGTTACGACCGTCTTGATAAGTACAATTTTTAGGATGTTTTGATTAAAGCTTGACAAACTTAGTAAATTACCAGAATCTGATTAGGCTGAGCTGAGCGCGTTATTTTCAGAGATAAAAAAGTTACACCTGTATACGAATATTTTGTCAATAATGAAAACATAGTTTTGAATCTGGGCATCTCTTGTATAGTTGTTTGTTTGGAACCTCTATTAATGGACATTCTCATACAAGCGAAAACCTGTTTGCATGCAGTACAAGTATCACAGTTAGCCCTTTTTTTAAGCGTGAACATCGGTAAGCGGATACCGAAACCAGGTCCCAAATTTAAACATAGCACTGGTTCGACAGTATAAAGGAAGGCCGGGACAATAGCCATATGCATGCATGGCGGTTTGCAGCATGTACCAGGACAGGACGGAAACACGTCAAGAAGATAATAAATTAAAGTGCGTTTAAATGTTTTTATCAGTCGTCACCTTTTATTTAAAGTGTATATGAAATGAAAATTAAGTTTGTCTAATTTGGAAGAACTCTTGATATTGTAAAGTAACATCTTCTACAGTTTTTCCATATCTTACTTCGTTCATGAGATCTTACTCTTTGTTTGATATGCAAATGATCACACTGCATACGTCACATTGTATAATGAGTTACTGAAAAATCGTGCATATCATTGATATTAATCTGTTAAATCGCTTGGACCTGTGTTTGTTTAAAGTCATGAGACAAATACACCTACATGCCCAGTTTCGTGTGACTTTGTTCGATAACTTCAACAATATTCCTAATTTTCCAACAACTCATACAATGTGACGTATGCAGTGTGCTCATTTACTTATCAAACAAATAGTAATATCTCAAGAATGAAGTAAGATATGGAAAAACTGTAAATTACTTCATCCGTCTTAAGATGGTTGGACAACAATTCACTCCCGAGGAAAGAGCATTCACGGTACTTTCCTGGCACGAAACAAGAAGCCCAACAAGGACAAGGGATCGAAGCCTTCAGGAGAAGATTTCTAAATCTTGACGTAGCATACATAATTTGGACAAGTTCAAATTTTGATGTTGCCTCTTTAAAGGACTACAGGAAGCGAGTAGATAACTACTTAGCTCTGACAATTTCAGACAACGAAGAAGGAGGGATGGGCTTTCGGCGTGATATAAAAATTTATTTCTTGTACCATAATTAAAGAAGGTGCACCTCATTAAAAATAGCAGCACCGCTGAAGCGCAACGGGGCTCATGTTACACTTACACATATAATTATAAACATATATGTATTTCACGTGTTCGGCATGCGACATGCGATGTGAGTATATAAATTTCTAAAGGTACAGTTTTACCTCTACTTTTTAAATTACTCGTCCTTTCCAATGTCGAAGAAGAAACAGAATGAAATGTGCGAAACAACAAGTCAACGAAAATCATGTCTTACTTAAAAACATCTTTAAATAAGACAACGAGTGGATATAGTTTCCACTCGCGTTCTGTTTCAACTCAGAAACTGATGCTTGTATAATAACTTTTAAGCAATGCTACAATCCTGGCAAAAATTAGTGTGGACAGCGCGTGCATAAATCCCTGTGTCTGGTATTTCACTTGTTATCTTGCAAAAATAGGCCCCTTGGCCCTTGTCCCCCCTTTCAATGTTGATAAATGAATGAACTGGACTTGATAGACATGTATTGCGAGATGCCAACATTGAAAAGGGGGCCCGGGGGTGGAATGGGGGGAAAAGAGTATATATGAACATTAATTTGTTTCTTCCCAGCTAGTACATTAACGTTGTGAGAACGTTGTGAGAAAGTTTGACTTATGTTGTGAAAACGTTGTCATACAACGTTGTAACAATGAAAATTTGTAGACTCCAGTATACGTCGTCATAACGTTAAGATTAACGTTGCGATTTGACATTCCTACAACCTTGCTACAACCTTTATATTTATTCGTTTATATCAAATAATTGCCAACCGGATATTATTCCGCTCAACTTTGTAATCTCTTTGTAATCTTCCAAATAATCTTTATTATTTATTATTTGATTATATACAATCGTTTTCAAGCCTTGTATGGTCACAGATCTGCTGGCTCTTCAATATTTGTCATGCTGCATGCTGAATAATCTCGTATTTAACTGCTGGTCACTCGGTTCCAAAATGGTTTTGGGAACGTGTCAAAACAACGTTGTAACTGAAACATTCTGCCAACATTAATGCAACGTTGCTACCAATGTGGCAAAAGGATCCACAAGAAAACTTCTAAAGAGCATTATTCTTAGGTTCGTACCAGAACGTCAATTGATTCCAAAGCTAATCCTCGAGTCCAAAATTTTTTAAACGTTTATTTGACAAACTTTTGCTTTTCAGTATAAAAACGTTTGTCAACGTTATTTTAACGTCGTGATACAACGTAAAATGACAACGTTCCCACAAGGTTTGTGTAAGGTTGTGTAACTCGATATGTAGTACACTAGTGAAAAACAATGTTGTGGCGAAGTTGTGGCAAAGTTAGGTCCGACCTAACCAAACTACAACTTAAATACAACGTTATGATTACGTTGTGTGCTAGCTGGGTTTAGAGTGGACTGTCCACATAATTTTTGCCAGGATTGTAGCAAGCAAGAGCAGCCAACGACCAGCAAAGTGCCAATGCTGTAGCAATGTGCTCACAAGCATGGGTGACACTCGTGCGCACCCTTCAACGTTTTAAGAACTTAATTGGGACTCTCCAAGAACTACATGAAGGAGAAGACCACTGGCTAACTGCATGTGCAGTTAACTTTTACTAAATAAATGTAACCATATTTATAGTAACATAATGTTTGTTTTTTAGTTATTGGATAAGCACAGCCAGTGCTTGAAATACATAAGAATGGGAAAGGAGGGAGTAAACAAGATTGGAAAGAGGTACTGTAAATATCAATAGATATTTTGTACGCTTGGCAGCTCATTGCCGAGTGTACAAAAATTTCAGATTTTTTGTACGCTCAGCAGTTGACGGCCAGATGTTTTGTACGCTCGGCAGCTGACTGCCGAGCGTACAAAAATTTCAGGTTATTGATGTTTTTCCCTTTGTTGAGTAAAATCATCTGGTTAAATATTTATCTTTCATTAGTTTTTTAAAACAAAAATTATTTGTCTAATTCAAGGTGTTGTTAGTGCAACTTGGATCAAAGGAACGTATTCTACAAGCCAGTGATCACAGTGCTGACGCAAGCTGACTAAAACACGTTATTCAGAGAAGTGGTGTGCTTATTACTGAAAGGAAGAAAGGTGGGGGTGTGTTTGTGTATGTATTTCTTATTGCTAATTTGGTTTACTGTAACTTCTAACTGTTGCGTATTTTAGCTTGTCGAACGTCTACTGAACGTCTGTTACATTACGTTACGTTACATCACGTTACATCACATTACATTACATTACATTACATTACATCACATCACATCACATCACATCGCATCACATCACATCACATCACATCACATCACATCACATTGCATCACATTGCATCGCATCGCATCGCATTACATTACATTACATTACATTACATTACATTACATTACATTACATTACGTCGCATTACATTACATCACATTACATTACATTACATTACATTACATTACATTACATTACATTACATTACATTACATTACATTACATTACATTACATCGCATTACATTACATCGCATTACATTACATTACGTTACATCACATTACATTACATTACATTACATTACATTACATTACATTACATTACATTACATTACATTACATTACATTACATTACATTACATTACATTACATTATGTCACATTACATTACATTACATTACGTTACGTTGCGTTGCATTACACTGCACTACACTGCACTGCACTGCACAGAGTATCCAAACACGGAAAATTCCCGCCAAAACGACTTTTTGAAAATGCCGGACAGTATGTCATATTCACTTGTGATTATTTTATAAAAGAAATACTCAAATGATTTTTTCCGTGTTTGGAGACTCTTCTCCAAACACTTGGGAAATTGCTCGACTTTCGAAAAGCTAAAACACTCGCCTACGGCTCGTGTTTTGTTATGCTTTTCTCGAGTCTCGCAATTTCCCGCGTGTTTGGATCAGAGTATCCAAGCACGGAAAACCATTTGGTATTTCTGTAATGTTGCGTTGCGTGTAACGTAACGTAACGTAACTGTAGCGTAACCGTAACGGCAAATGGTGGGCCATTATGTCGGGAGCAATTTGGCGGTGGTGATTTGGCGGGGGTGATTTGGCGGTGGTGATTTGGTGGGGATAGATAGATAGATAGATAATCTTTATTTAACCACGCTAACACTGTCAGCAGATGCTGGTTTCCACAGTGGGCGTGTTTGAGATACAGGTATTACGCTAAATTACATACAAAATAGAATATCTACAAAGATTTACATAAATGTCTGGATTACAAATTTTTAGAACATAGTTAAGTATAATCATGGATAATATAATTAGATAATTTATAAATATAATCTATTATATTACCCATGGTTTAATATAGAGAAAAATGTTACAGTTTAGTTACTTGGAAGGGGAACTGGATAGGAAACTTACAAAACTGGAAACGATGTTTGCACAACTTGCTATGGTAATTAGAAAACTTATAAGCGGCTAATGCACTTAACGGGTGCTCCCACATGGCCACGATCAACTATTGCTGAAATAAAACAATAGTGTAATATCACTTAAAGTTCAGCAATGTCTGGTGTTAACCATGTGGGGACCACCCGTTAAGTGCATTAGTCGTTTATATGTGTATAATTACCATAGCATGTTGTGCAAACATCGTTTCCGGTTTCGTAAGTTTCCTATCCAGTTCCCCTTCCATTATCTATGGCGAGGGCGATTTGGCGGGGGCAGTTTAGTGCAACTTGGACCAAGGGAATGTATCAGGGGCGTAGGAAGCTTGATAAACTTAGGGGGGCCGACTCCCACGAAGCGCCACCATGGTTGGCGCCGAGCGATGAAATTTTGAAAATTTGGAGTCTCTAGATCGTCGGAAATGGCATTTTCAGAGTCTCCTCTACCTCTTTCGTTAGGCCCTTTCATTAATTCTTTCATTATGATTTGTGAGTCTATGCTATCCGTGAGTCAGGATGGATTATTATTATTAATTGGCCGATCAGCACAATCGAAGTCGCACTTATAATGCAATCTTTTTAATTCAATTATTTTTTGGGGCGCCGAAAGCTATTCCAGCCCCCCTTTATAAAATATTGGGGGGGGGGCGCCCCCCGGCCCCCTGCTTCCTACGCCCCTGGAATGTATTCTACAAGCCAGTGATCACAGTGCTGATGCAAGCAGACTAAAACATGTTATTCAGAGAAGTGGTGTGCTTATTACCGAATTGCACCTGTCAAATTGCGCCAGTCAAATTGCCCCCGCCAAATTGCACCCGTTAAAATTGCACGCGTCAAATTGCCCCCGCCAAATTGCACCCGTTAAAATTGCACGCGTCAAATTGCCCCCGTCAAATTGCCCCCGTCAAATTGCACCCGTCAAATTGCCCCCGTCAAATTGCCCCTGTCAAATTGCCCCCGTCAAATTGCCCCCGTCAAATTGCACCCGTTATTGCAAATTGTACCCGTCAAATTGCACGCGTCAAATTGCACGCGTCAAATTGCACCCGTCAAATTGCACGCGTTAAATTGGACCCGTCAAATTGCACGCGTCAAATGGCACGCGTCAAATGGCACGCGTCAAATTGCACCCGTCAAATCCGGGCGTTATATATAAGCGCCCTGCGTCAAATTGCGCGCGTCAAATTGCACGCGTCATAATGCACGCGTCAAATTGCACGCGCCATGTTGCACGCGTCAGATTACACGCGTCAAATTGCACGCGTCAAATTGCACGCGTCAAATTGCACGCGTCAAATTGCACGCGTCAAATTGCACGCGTCAAATTGCACGCGTCAAATTGCACCCGTCAAATTGCACCCGTCAAATTGCACGCGTCAAATTGCCCCTGTCAAATTGCCCCCGTCAAATTGCCCCCGTCAAATTGCCCCCGTCATTGCAAATTGTACCCGTCAAATTGCACGCGTCAAATTGCACCCGTGAAATTGCACGCGTCAAATTGCACGCGTCAAATTGCACCCGTCAAATTGCACGCATCATATTGCACGCGTCAAATTGGACGCGTCATAATGCACGCGTCAAATTGCACGCGTTAAATTGGACCCGTCAAATTGCACGCGTCAAATGGCACGCGTCAAATGGCACGCGTCAAATTGCACCCGTCAAATCCGGGCGCTATATATAAGCGCCCCGCGTCAAATTGCACGCGTCATAATGCACGCGTCAAATTGCACGCGCCAAATTGCACCCGTCAAATTGCACGCATCATATTGCACGCGTCAAATTGGACGCGTCATAATGCACGCGTCAAATTGCACGCGTTAAATTGGACCCGTCAAATTGCACGCGTCAAATGGCACGCGTCAAATGGCACGCGTCAAATTGCACCCGTCAAATCCGGGCGTTATATATAAGCGCCCTGCGTCAAATTGCGCGCGTCAAATTGCACGCGTCATAATGCACGCGTCAAATTGCACGCGCCATGTTGCACGCGTCAGATTACACGCGTCAAATTGCACGCGTCAAATTGCACGCGTCAAATTGCACGCGTCAAATTGCACGCGTCAAATTGCACCCGTCAAATTGCACCCGTCAAATTGCACGCGTCAAATTGCCCCTGTCAAATTGCCCCCGTCAAATTGCCCCCGTCAAATTGCACGCGTCAAATTGCCCCTGTCAAATTGCCCCCGTCAAATTGCCCCCGTCAAATTGCCCCCGTCATTGCAAATTGTACCCGTCAAATTGCACGCGTCAAATTGCACCCGTGAAATTGCACGCGTCAAATTGCACGCGTCAAATTGCACCCGTCAAATTGCACGCATCATATTGCACGCGTCAAATTGGACGCGTCATAATGCACGCGTCAAATTGCACGCGTTAAATTGGACCCGTCAAATTGCACGCGTCAAATGGCACGCGTCAAATGGCACGCGTCAAATTGCACCCGTCAAATCCGGGCGCTATATATAAGCGCCCTGCGTCAAATTGCACGCGTCATAATGCACGCGTCAAATTGCACGCGCCAAATTGCACCCGTCAAATTGCACGCATCATATTGCACGCGTCAAATTGGACGCGTCATAATGCACGCGTCAAATTGCACGCGTTAAATTGGACCCGTCAAATTGCACGCGTCAAATGGCACGCGTCAAATGGCACGCGTCAAATTGCACCCGTCAAATCCGGGCGTTATATATAAGCGCCCTGCGTCAAATTGCGCGCGTCAAATTGCACGCGTCATAATGCACGCGTCAAATTGCACGCGCCATGTTGCACGCGTCAGATTACACGCGTCAAATTGCACGCGTCAAATTGCACGCGTCAAATTGCACGCGTCAAATTGCACGCGTCAAATGGCACGCGTCAAATGGCACGCGTCAAATTGCACCCGTCAAATCCGGGCGCTATATATAAGCGCCCTGCGTCAAATTGCACGCGTCATAATGCACGCGTCAAATTGCACCCGTCAAATTGCACGCATCATATTGCACGCGTCAAATTGGACGCGTCATAATGCACGCGTCAAATTGCACGCGTTAAATTGGACCCGTCAAATTGCACGCGTCAAATGGCACGCGTCAAATGGCACGCGTCAAATTGCACCACAAATCCGGGCGTTATATATAAGCGCCCTGCGTCAAATTGCGCGCGTCAAATTGCACGCGTCATAATGCACGCGTCAAATTGCACGCGCCATGTTGCACGCGTCAGATTACACGCGTCAAATTGCACGCGTCAAATTGCACGCGTCAAATTGCACGCGTCAAATTGCACGCGTCAAATTGCACGCGTCAAATTGCACCCGTCAAATTGCCCCCGTCAAATTGCACGCGTCAAATTGCCCCTGTCAAATTGCCCCCGTCAAATTGCCCCCGTCAAATTGCCCCCGTCATTGCAAATTGTACCCGTCAAATTGCACGCGTCAAATTGCACCCGTGAAATTGCACGCGTCAAATTGCACGTGTCAAATTGCACCCGTCAAATTGCACGCATCATATTGCACGCGTAAAATTGGACGCGTCATAATGCACGCGTCAAATTGCACGCGTTAAATTGGACCCGTCAAATTGCACGCGTCAAATGGCACGCGTCAAATTGCACCCGTCAAATCCGGGCGCTATATATAAGCGCCCTGCGTCAAATTGCACGCGTCATAATGCACGCGTCAAATTGCACGCGCCATGTTGCACGCGTCAGATTACACGCGTCAAATTGCACGCGTCAAATTGCACGCGTCAAATTGCACGCGTCAAATTGCACGCGTCAAATTGCACGCGTCAAATTGCACGCGTCAAATTGCACGCGTCAAATTGCACGCGTCAAATTGCACCCGTCAAATTGCACCCGTCATTGCAAATTGCACGCGTCAAATTGCACGCGTCAAATTGCACCCGTCAAATCCGGGCGCTATATATAAGCGCCCTGCGTCAAATTGCGCGCGTCAAATTGCACGCGTCATAATGCACGCGTCAAATTGCACGCGCCATGTTGCACGCGTCAGATTACACGCGTCAAATTGCACGCGTCAAATTGCACGCTTCAAATTGCACGCGTCAAATTGCATGCGTCAAATTGCACGCGTCAAATTGCACCCGTCAAATTGCACCCGTCAAATTGCACGCGTCAAATTGCACCCGTCAAATTGCACGCGTCAAATTGCTCCCGTCAAATTGCACCCGTCAAATTGCGCGCGTCATATTGCATGCGTCAAATTGCACACGTCAAATTGCAACCGTCAAATTGCACCCGTCAAATTGCGCGCGTCATATTGCACGCGTCATAATGCATGCGTCAACTTGCATGCGCTAAATTGCACCCGTCAAATTGCACGCGTCATATTGCACGCGTCAAATTGCACGCGTCATATTGCACGCGTTATATTGCATGCGTCAAATTGCACGCGTCAAATTGCACCCGTCAAATTGCGCGCGTCAAATTGCACGCGTCAAATTACACCCGTCAAATTGCACCCGTCATATTGCACGCGTCAAATTGCACGCGTCAAATTGCACCCGTCAAATTGCGCGCGTCAAATTGCACGCGTCAAATTACACCCGTCAAATTGCACCCGTCAAATTGCACGCGTCAAATTGCACCCGTCAAATTGCACCCGTCAAATTGCATCCGTCAAATTGTACCCGTAACTTTAGCGTAACTTTAGCGTAACTTTAGCGTAACTTTAGCGTAACTTTACCGTAATTTACCGTAACTTACCGTAACGTTACCGTAACTTTACCGTAACTTACCGTAACTTACCGTAACTTTACCGTAACTTACCGTAACTTTACCGTAACTTACCGTAACTTTACCGTATCTTTACTGTAACTTACCGTAACTTTACCGTAACTTTACTGTAACTTACCGTAACTTTACCGTAACTTACCGTAACGTTACCGTAACTTTACCGTAACTTACCGTAACTTTATCGTAACTTTACCGTAACTTTACCGTAACTTACCGTAACGTTACCGTAACTTTACTGTTACTTACCGTAACTTTACCGTAACTTACCGTAACGTTACCGTAACTTTACCGTAACTTTACCGTAACTTACCGTAACGTTACCGTAACTTTACCGTAACTTACCGTAACTTTGCCGTAACTTACCGTAACTTTACCGTAACTTACCGTAACGTACCGTAAAAATCCCGAAAGTTGTTAGCATTGTTGCCTGAACAATGCTGTAACAACTTGTTGACATATGTGAACAACATTGATAAATGAACAACATCGTTCATCATTGTTTCAACAAGTTGTTACTGCTTGATGAAACAACAACCGTTGTTCACGCGTGTTGTAACACCGAAGAACGTGTCGATACATCAAGCATGTTCACCATTGTTGTAACATTGTTGTTCGTCGTTGTTATTTCGTCACGCTGTTACAACATGTTGTATCATGTGCGAACAACGTTGTTGGCTATAAAAAATCTGCTGTTGGAACAACTTGTTCATGACTGTTGATTTATCCGTGAACAAGTTGTTCGAGCCACCACAAGTGAACAACTTGCTGATAACTTGTTCACGGCGAGCAGCACAGCATTGTTCACGCCTGTTGACAACCGTGAACAAGTTGTACGTTTTTATGCGTGTACTATTCATGAAACTGAAGACTAAAAATGATAAGTCAATAACTCTTAGCTTGCTTTACGGGTGTATTAAATACCCTACATAAAAGATGACGAAGTTTAACATAAACTTTAATAACTCTGCATATAAACCATTTAGAGTGAAGTGTGAAGAACCCATTGTAAAGCAGCTGAAATTATTTATTATTAAGCATAAACTAAGCGCGAAAAAGGAAATGTAAATGTTTTATTTACGTACACAGATAATTGTTCCTTAAAATTGTCAAAATTAGTGAATAAATGCCAAATTTCGAAATAGTTGCTTGCAGCCACAAAAGTTGCCAGTTCTTTTGCTTTCTGTTTATAGGTTCTGCCCTAGTTTGTTTGTAACGTGTATCTCGAACTGTACTTTCTCTTGTTTTTAGGTTTGTTCATTTTGGATGAGGAAGTTACTATTTTTGTAAATACTTTTAAAGGCTTAGCATGTATTTGTTTTTGCTTTGATTTTTTTTGTTGTTGTTTGACGGTTTATGTTGAAGTGAAAATATTTAATGGATGTCTAGGAAAAAAAGTCCTAAAAAGAAATGGTTAAGTAGCAGAAAAGATCAGTAGACTTCAGGCAAGGACGTGTAAGTGTAGTGGTTAAGTGACTGCTAGTGTGCGACACACCCTTGGTTCGAATCGCTGTTTGGTCGAAAGAAAAAAAGAAAATACTTTAGCCAAAGACATTTTGGTAGTTGAGGGTGGTTAAGTACTGTATAATAAACGAGCAGGAGTTGTTTTATCAGATATAAAGACACGAGGCGAAGCCGAGTGTTTTTATATCTGATAAAGCACGAACTGCGAGTTTATTATACGGCTTCAAAAACGAACCACTTGGTAAGTTGATTGGCGGAGTTAGTTTGAAAAATAACCTTGTCTAAGCCGAGAAAATCAAAGCTAAAGTTTATGTAAATCAGGAGAAATCTTTGTCACATATAAAGATACGATACGGTCATGATTTTCTTTTGTGTTTTCCTCATGAATTATTAATGAGTTTTTGAAGTTTAAAAAAAATTTCCCAAAAAGAAATGGTCAAGTACGTGTTAGTGTAGTGGTTAAGTCACTGTGCAAGTGTGCGACACACCCTTCGTTCGAATCGCGATCTGGTCGAAAGGAAAAGGCTTTCGATCAACTAGACTTTGAGCCAAAGACATTTTGGTAGTGAAGGGTGGTTAAGTTTAAAAAAAAATTCCCAAAAAGAAATCATTAAGTAGGAGAAAAGATCATTAGACTTCAAGCAAGGACGTGTTAAGTCGGTTTTCCACTAGGCGGCGATTTTTTTCGCGCGAAGCGACTTTCTTTTGTTCGAATTCAATAGATTTCTGATTAGTTCCAGCTCAGAGCTCATGAGACAAAAGAAAAAGTCGCTTCGCGCGAAAAAAGTCGCCTATTGGAAAACCGGCTTTAGTGTAGTCGTTAAGTCACTGTGCTAGTGTGCGACACACCCTTGGTTCGAATCGCGGTCTCGTCGAAAGAAAAAAAGAAAAAGACTTTCGATCAACTAGACTTTCAGCCAAAAACATTTTGGTAGTTGAGGGTGGTTAAGTTAAAAAAAACAACTCCGGAAAAGAAATGGGTAAGTAGGAGAAAAGATCTGTAGATGCAAGGCCGTGTAGGTGTAGTGGTTAAGTCTCTTTGCTAGTCTGCGACACACCCTTGGTTCGAATCGCGGTCTGGTCGAAAGAAAAAAAATAAAACAAATTCGACCAATAGGGTTCAGCCAAAGACATATTGTGGTGGTTGAGGGTGGGTTAAGTTTAAAAAAACAACTCTAGAAAAGAAATGGTTAAGTAGGAGAAAAGATCATTAGATTTCAGGCAAAGAGGTGTAGTGGTTAACTCACTTTGCTAGTCTGCGACACACCCTTGGTTCGAATCGCGGTCTGGTCGAATTAAAAAAAAATCGATCAATAGACTTCAGCCAAAGGCAGTTTGGTGGTTGAGGTGGTTAAGTTTAAAAAAAATTCCCAAAATGGTTCGAATCAAAGGCTGGTTAAAATCAGAAGAAAAAAAAGAGTTTTGATCAATAGAGTTGTTAAAAACATTTTGGTGGTTGAACGTGGTTAAAAAAGTAAAAAACTTTGACCGTACGAGGATTGGAATCTACCCCCACTCAACTCCAGTCGACTAAGGTCTTTTCATTCATGTTTTTACGAAGACAATTAATTTAATAGTGCTTAAAATTGAGGTACTATAACTTGAATTAGTGGTAGCAAAAGAGGAAGAATGAAATTAATGAATTTAACAATGAAATTCAGGCAGAAAAAAAATATATGCTGAAGTCGAACCCAACAACCTCAGTGGCGCAGCCAAGAACCTCGATGTCCTAGCGGTGGCCGGGGGCATGCCCCCCCGGAAATTTTTGGATTTCTGGGGTCTCTGAAACACTACTTCCTGCATTTTGAGGCAAGTATTTAAGAGTAATCCACAAGCCATAAATTATATAATTTTATAGAAATCAAACCAGAACATAGAATGATACATGTCAGAATATCTTTAGATTTATTTATAAACAAGTCGTAAATGTAAAAACAAGTTGGAGGCATTTTGTATAGACCTTAGTATTGTAATTTATACCATATGCATGCCTGGTAAATATTTCTCAAACTCATTAATAATTCATGAGATAATCAATCAATCAGAAGCGCTGAATTGCACCACGTGAAGGGACTTGAAATACCAGGGAAGTACTGGGCAGAGGACTTGAAATATTATTTCCAGTCCAAGGACTTGAAATAATATTTCAAGTCCTTGGACTTGAAATATTACTTCACACAATTGGTTATTCATCCATACACTAATTACTAATGCACTAATTCATTTTGGGAATACACTAAGTGATTTTGAGAAGTCATGTAAAGGCCTCCAATTCGGACTAGACCGGGTTTTCAAGTACTCGGAATTCGTTGCAGTCCTCGGCTTCGCCTCGGACTGGAACGAATTCCTCGTACTTGAAAACCCGGTCTAGTCCGAATTGGAGGCCTTTACGTATTACATAACGCATTACTAACGTTTTTCTTTTATTTAACACCTCTGAAGACATTGTTTCTGTTCAGCAAGGGCGGACATAAACAGCGCTTTCACTTTATATATTTATCTATTTTTATTCTCGCTCATCCTTTTTACACCCCCTCCTCCTTGCTCATCGACGGTATGAATAGCAAATGTCTTTCGCATCTCATAATCGATTTGTTATTGTTATTTTGATTTGATTGGCTAATTTTTCCCATCTCATTATCAATTGTTATTGTCATTTTTATCTGATTGGCCTATTTTTGGTCACGTGATTACCTTTCGTATATAAGTATATTGTTTACACTCTTTACGTTTCTCTCTGACGAAGGGCCTTCGCTCGAAACGTTAGACTCGTACGTTCTCTATTTCGGCAGTATATCTAACCTTACTATATTTCGATTGTTGTTTCTACACTGCCTACGCAGCACTCTACTTTTATAACACATTACTAGTCTGCTCACTTGGCCTTAAAACAATGTACCCCCCCCCCCCCCCTGGCTATGCCACTGCACAACTTTCTGATCGCCGATGGGAACACCTCAACCATTGAGCTACTGAGATTGAGTATTTGGATTTAATTAGAACGATGTAGATATTATTTAGATCGGAAATAAGAAAAGGAAAAGAAAGCTTATTGAAGCAATTAGTTAAGTAGAACTGTTTTTCCAGTATTTTACTAAAAAGAAAAAAATTAAAATGATTAGTTCCCGAGTGGGATTTGAACTCAGAATGTTCTGATGACCAGTGAGTTGCTCTAACCATTGAGCTAGTAGACTCACATGATTTAAAGTGTATATGAAACTAAAATTAAGTTTGTCTTATTTGAAAGAACTCTTAAAATACTGGGGAGTATCAATTTACAGCTTTTTCATATTTTACTTAGTTCTTGAGATATTTAGACTTATGTGATATGCAAATGAGATAACTTATGGTTCGTTTTTTTCTAATTGACATGCTCGAAAATCGTGAATATTTTTAAGATTATTGAACAAAATCACTTGTAACTTTGCATATTGCTACAGTTCATGCAACTAAACATGAAAGACAAGTTGCAAGTGATTTTGATCAATAATCTTAAAAATATTCACGATTTTCGAATATGTTAATTAGAAAAAAACGAACCATAAGTTATCTCATTTGAATATCACATAAGTCTAAATATCTCAAGAACTAAGTAAAATATGAAAAAGCTGTAAATTGATATTCCCCATTATTTTAAGAGTTCTTTCAAATAAGACAAACTTAATTTTCGTTTCATATACACTTTAAACGCTGGCTGAAGTTCGATGTGTGATATAAGTTGATGTGGTGATGTTAAGAGAAGAGATGGATGTGCTAGCTTGGATATAAGAATTGAGTGGAATTGGAAATATTTTTGGAGCTATTTTAGTGAATTTTGAACCTATTAATTAAAAAGAAAAATAATTAAAATTCAGAACATTTTTGTTTGAATAATAAAAACGATAATTATTCATGCAAAACCTTAGGCAAATAAACACAAGATTTGAAGCTAATCTCCAAGCGTAGATAAATATCTAATCATAAAGCTAACAAAGAAAAATAAACGAAAAAGAAATTGAGTTGAAAAAAAATGAAAAGTGAAACTTTTGAAAAAAAAAGTAAAAAAGTTAATCCCGTACAAGATTTGAACTTAAAAGGGCGGTGAGGACTTTTGGATTGTGGCCTCACGAGCAGCGCGCCAGCGAAACGAACTTGAAAAGCGATTCATGAATATGCTTATTTATTGATCAGAAATTTTTCAAGCGAATAGTGTTTGCATAATGAGATTTTGAGGTCCGGGAGTTCGATTCCGATAGCGGTAAAAATTTGATATTATGTTTTCTGAATTCGTTTTGGTTTGGTCTTGTAATGTATATCAATGGAAAACTGGGAGTTTTTCTTTCTTAAAAATGGTCTCAATGTTTAGTTTAAGTAAATGAAACTCGAAATATAAGTTGAAAAGTGTCGGGGTTGTGTGTGTGTAGCAGCCTGGGAGCCAGAGTCGCGGGATACATATCCTTAATTTGCAGTGAAATTTTCACCTGACGCGCTTTCAATAGTGGGCAGGGAGTTATACGGTGTAACGGACCCCCACCCAGGGTCATAAAACATTGGGAAGAAGTTGGGCTTGCGTTGTAGAGGAGAGTAAGTTCTATTTCTAGTCGTCCCCCGTTTTCCCTGGGGGGCTTCGACATTTTCACAATAAACGGAACCTTGTGTTATGGAGCAGAAATCGAGCTGACCGGGGGGGGGACGGCCTCAAAGGGAAAGGATTGGATGGTTGATCCCGAAGGGAGACTGGGGCGAGGATTACATTTTCAAGATGGTGGCGAAAGGGGAAGAAGTGTTTTTTGAAGGGAAGGTCCCGATTTTTGCCATTTCTTACCGTTTTGAATCGTTTAGAGTTAGAAAATATGAGTGTAGAGGAGTTTGAGTACTTATTAAAACTCAAAGACGGCAAGATATGAGCTTCAGTAACGAAAGATGGGTGATTTTGTAGAGGCTCCCAGCTCGTGGTTTTAGTAGTTCAGGTTTGTAGATTTTGTTGAATGTTTGTGAGTTCTTTATTTCCTGACGACCTGTTTTTAAACGTTAACAGGACACTACAAACTCTAAGTTAAAAGTACGAGAATAATGTACAAAATTTTGGGTATTTTTTAACTTATATTAATGGTTCAAAAATGGCAGCCATCTTTCTGCTTTTACATATAGCTTTTACAAGAAGAAAAGTAAAAAATATTAATTCTTATCTGTTTAGGAAAGCTATGGAACTTTAAAAAGCAAGGATTCTTCCTCCAGAAATGAAGGATGGATATTTTTTGAGGGATTCTGGCCTCATGGTTTTCAGATTTCAGGTTTGTAAAATTTATGTAAAATGTTGAATGTTTTGTGAGTTACTTATTTCTCTATATCCTGTTGTTAAACGTTAACAAGACACTACAAATTCTAAGTTAAAAGTGCGAAAATATTGTACAAAAGTTGGCTTATTTCTTAACTTATATTAATGGTTCAAAATGGTAGCCTTCTTTATGCTTTTACAAGAAGAAAAGCAAAAAATATTAATTCTAATCTCTTTAGGAAAGCAATGGAACTGTAAAAAGCAAGGATTCTTCCTCCAGAAATGAAGGATGGTTGATTTTCTTAATGGATTCAAGCATCATGGTTTTGAGGTTTGTACAGCATTTTTGAATTGTATATTTCTGTATATATTATTCTTGTTGAATTTTTGTCAGTTGTATATCTATACTATTTATTGTATTAAACTTAACATGGCTGCATTTGTTTCTTTGTCTAAGGGTGGATTGTTTTAAAAATGGATCAATATTATGTTACCGTACATGGACAAAGTGGATTTTTATGTAACGTAAGTAACAGCGTATTTTAAATTATTATATGCATGTTTACAGTATATACAGTATATGGAGCCTTGCTATAGTGTGCATTGGTATAATGCGGTTGATCTTTGGTATAATGCGGAACACGCTGTTGGACATGCAGTGTAAAATTACTGTTTAGGAACCATGAAAAAACATCAGAAAAAGAATTAAGGATTTGTAATGTATAGTATAATGCAATCAGGATCTTAGGACACAACCATGGATGTGTTTCGACCTTCTATGGTGGTCTTTCATCAGCAGGGATTTGGGGTTGGCAAAATAAGAAACACTATCAACACAGTAATATAATAAAGGAGAGATAAAGTGAGTGTTTGAGTCTAACGCGTCACAGCATCTTGGAATTGGTAAATAAAAGGGACCCGTTGTCGATGTATGTTTTGGTTGTAGCCGTATAAGCCAAAATTACCCTTGTCTATTGTGAGTGTTTGGGTGTGCAATGAGGGTGTACGTATGTAAGAATGGGGTTAAGTAGCATTGCATCATTTGTTATGAGCAATACAAATAGAATGACAGATTATCTATAGACTCAGCTAAGAGCAATACAGGTCTTTTTTCCATCCTTGGCATATTTCGGCAAATATGCCTCCGCAACGAAATCCCTGACACAACAGTTAATCTTCAGTCAATCTTTGTTTATGCTGCAAGATGTAGCTTCATGTGGCAGATAGTGGCCAAGATTTAGTTTCTAGCCAATCAAAATCTAGCCTGCGTTTAAAAAAATATGCTTCTGATGTAATTGCATTTACTTCCGATGTAATTGCATTTACTTCTGATGTAATTGCATTTACTTCTGATGTAATTGCATTTACTTCTGATGTAATTGCATTTACTTCTGATGTAATTGCATTTACTTCTGATGTAATTGCATTTACTTCTGATGTAATTGCATTTACTTCTGATGTAATTGCATTTACTTCTGATGTAATTGCATTTACTTCCGACGTAATTGCATTTACTTCTGATGTAATTGCATTTACTTCTGATGTAATTGCATTTACTTCCGACGTAATTCCATTGGCTTTGACCAATCAGCGCTCATGATTCCGATGTATTTTGGCCATTTTGATGTGGATAAACTTGCTAGTCAGTGACCACTTCCCACCATAGTTTCCTCTTATACGGTTTTAGTACTAAGCTAAGCCTGCTTTGCCGGGTACGGGGCTGATAGCGACCAAATGATTGGAAGACAAAATTTCTAGCTATAGCAGATGTGATTGGAAGACAAAAATTTCTAGCTATAGCAGATATGCATGCTCCTCCAGTCACCAGGCGAGTTAGAAGTGAATATGCACCATGGCTCACAACTGACATAAAGAATAAAATACACCACAGAGATTTTCTTAAGAAACGTGCTGTTAAAACAGGCTCAAAACAATTTCACGAAGCCTATAAAAAATCAAGAAATGATCTAAATAAACTGGTCAAAAATACAAAAGCCAGTTTCTATAAGAATGCTCTGAAACAAAGCAAGAATCCTAAAGAAATGTGGAATATAATAAATAATTTGACCAATAAGAAATCCAAAACAACGAAAATCAATGAATTAAAAGTTAATGAAGAATCTTTTACTAAACCTGATGTTATAGCTGATGCTTTGAATACATATTTTAATGACATAGGAACCCATTTAGCTGATAATCTGTCTAAAAGTAACGCTAGCCCAAAGACGTACCTCCGATTATGTGACACAAGATTTAAACTTAGCGAAATTTCGACCGAGGAAGTCCAGAGAATACTCTCAAGGACCAAAACATCTAAAGCCACAGGGCATGATAGAATATCACCTAAACTTTTAAAAGATTGTGCCGATGTTGTTGCTGAATCCCTTACTTTTATATTTAATAAGTCTATAGAAACAGGTGTCTTCCCTGATGACTTTAAGGTAGCATGTGTATCTCCTATACATAAATCAGGCAGCAAAACAGATAGCAGTAATTACAGACCCATATCTGTTCTCTCTATAATTGCTAAAATTTTTGAGAGAATAATTTCAAAACAATTAACAACATACTTAGAAACCAACAAACTCCTATCTGAATATCAGGCTGGATTCAGGAAAAAGAGTTCTACTCAAACGTCTTTGTTAAATATTAGTAATAAATGGTTTATGAACATGGATCAGGGGTGTTTGAATGGAATTATTTTCCTGGATCTAAAGAAAGCTTTTGATTGCGTTGACCATAAAATTCTACTCAGTAAATTGACATACTATGGCATTGGAGGAACCACGTTAGATTTGTTTCAATCGTATTTAACAAATAGAATTCAAATGTGCAAGGTTGATCAGGCAATTTCCGATAAAAAAGTTATCCGCTGTGGTGTCCCACAGGGTTCAAACTTAGGTCCACTGTTGTTTCTTATTTATATCAATGATTTGTCAAACTGCTTAAGTAAGTCCACAGCAAGTATGTTTGCTGATGATACAAATATAACGACAAATGGTACCTCCATTGCTGATGTCCAAGCCAATTTAAATGAAGACTTGGAATGTATACATCAATGGCTTCTGGCTAATAGATTGACATTGAATAAAGAAAAAACTGAATACATGATTGTTGGATCTCGACAAAGGCTAAACAAAGTTATTAATGACCCTGAAATCAAATTGGGGGGCTCTAATATAAAAAGGGTTAAAGAAACCAAAACACTTGGTGTTTTGATTGACGAACAACTTAACTGGAAAAGCCATGTAAACAGTATTGTTAGTAAGGTATCAAAGAGCATAGGAATGATTAGACGTATGAAAGCCTTTTGTACCAGAAACCACATTGATTTCAGTTTATAATGCAATTGTTTTGCCACACTTTGATTATTGTAGCCTTGTTTGGGATACCTGTAGTAATTATCTACTTGAAAAATTGCAAAAAATGCAAAACAGGGCTGCAAGAGTCATTACTGGCAAATCATATGAAGTCAGATCTATCGATTTACTAAGTAAAATGAATTGGCAACCACTGATGGAGAGAAGAAATGAAAATAAGGCTGTATTTATGTATAAAGTAAAAAATGGAGAATATTTAGAAAATATTTCCAAAATTTTCAAAGTTGCAAATAACCAAGCATATGGCTTACGCAGTAACAGTCTTGATTTTTCTATTGAAAAACCTAAAATAAATTTTCTAAAAAAAAGCATCAGTTATTCAGGTGTGAAAACATGGAATAATTTACCAAGGTCTTTAAAGGACGACAACATTTCCCTAGGGCAGTTCAAGGTTCTACTCAGAGACAGGTCTACATGTATATAATGTAATGCATGCAATGATTAGTAATAGGCTACGTGTTTGTATTTATTTGATGTATGTTAGTTAGTTAGTATAGTTAGTAAGTTTTTGTAATTAGTTTCTAATTTATGTGTAAATAGTTTTAAGTTGTACGGCTCCTTGGAAAGCAGACATTTTTTTATAGTCTGAAGGACTACCGTATGTAAATAAGATTAAATAATAATAATAATAATAAATAATAATAATAAAGGTTGCCACAGAATAACTTGCGTGGCGTCTGACTAGGGCTCTAGAAATTATGAAATTATTTTCTGGCAAAGAAATAAATCGTATCTTGCCAAAAATGTTAAAAATTGGAAAATCAGAAGAAACCCTTAAATTTTCGCATCTCATATTTTTGACCTTAGTCACTTGACGAGTTTGACGTATATTAAATCCACCCCTGCTTTTCATGCCGCTACAAAAACTTTCCATGCTGGAAAAAGTGTGAACCTTCGGTGAGAACGACAGCGAAATGAAAAAATAACTTTTCACTTGGCCTGGGTGATTGCAGCCGATGCCATATTGCCGTGTCAGTAGCTTGCCTTACCACGGGCTAGCCACAAGTTCTTTCTGTGTTCTTTAAATCCCAGTTATAATCAGATGTAAGTACAAAAATCTGGCTAGCAAAATGTATTACTTTGGTAAAGTGGGTACAGTTGTGATGTGATATTCATATCAACAAGAATGTAAACGTTTTTGATGGCATGCGGATGAACGTGCCGACATTTGAAACCGCAGATAATCATCTCATTACGATAACAGTTCGTTATAAGTTTTTGGAAACGTGTCCGTGTCCGTGTCCGCGTGTCCATGTTCGCGTGTTCGCGTGTCCGTGTTCGCGTGTCCGTGTTCGCGTGTCCGTGTTCGCGTGTCCGTGTTCGCGTGTCCGTGTTCGCGTGTCCGTGTTCGCGTGTCCGTGTTCGCGTGTCCGTGTTTGCGTGTCCGTGTCCGGGTGTTCGTCTCCGCGTGTCCGCGTGCTCGTGTCCGTGTCCGTGTGTCCGCGTGTCCGTGTTTTCCAGATAACGATCTTCGCAGATATGGATCGGAATATACATATAGTAAGGTTTGAGTACTGCTGAAAATATTGAGCGTGGATTTCTACCGTTTCGAGCGAAGGTCTCTCTCACGTTAGAATTTAGATATCCACGTTCAATAATTTGGGCAGTACTGCAACCTTACTGTATTTCAAATAGTGTAATAAAAGTAGTGTGCTGCGTAGGCAGTGTAGAAACAACAGTCGAAATATAGTAAGGTTAGATATACTGCCGAAACAGAGAACGTAGGAGTCAAACGTTTCGAGCGAAGGCCCTTCGTTAGAGAGCAAGACGTTTTTTTCTCTGACGAAGGGTCTTCGCTCGAAAAGGTAAAATAGACTCCTACGTTCTCTGTTTCGGCAGTATATCTAACCTTACTATATTTCGATGTGTATTTCAACACTGTCTTGAAGATGTCCCTTTTGAACAATCTGCTACGTTTTCTTCAACTCAAGCCAAAGGATGCTGGAAATGATTAAATTACCAGCACTTGTCAACACTTTGGTTTGGTACGAGATATTTCATGACATATTCTGTCAATGATAATACGGCTTTAGTGTTCTAACAACTGAAATATAGTAAGGTTAGATATACTGCCGAAACAGAGAACGTAGGAGTCTATTAACGTTTCGAGCGAAGGCCCTTCGTCAGAGAGAAAGACGTTTCTCTGACGAAGGTCCTTCGCTCGAAAAGGCAAAATAGACTCCTACGTTCTCTGTTTCGGCAGTATATCTAACCTTACTATATTCCGATTGAAATATATTAAGGTTAGATATACTGCCGAAACAGAGAACGTAGGGTTATCACACTATTTAGTGTTCTAAAGTGATTCTCTCACCCCCTGGAACAATAACACTACAGTATCCAGGGGGGTGATTCGGGTGTGTGTGTGTTTTTGAAGTTGATTGATTCTCTCACACACACCCTGGAACAATAACACTACAGTATCCGGGGGGTGTTTTTGAAGTTTCTGTGGAGAAGGCGTCTCTCTGTTTCTAACAAACCTGAAACTGATCACTTTTATATATAACTTGCAACATAGGGCAAGGCATTATTACAGTCATTCCCAACTGATTTTTCGCCCAAATCTCCAGAAGCTCGTTGGGAAATTCAAAGTTCGTTGGCAAATTCAAAGTTCGTTGGCAAATTCAAAGTTCTATAAATAAGGTTTGTGGAAACACCACGTAAAATATTTCTTTGCTAAGCTTTCGGCCTGTTGACTCAGGCCTTTATCAGAGCAATAATGAAGGCTCTTATTGCTCTTAAGGCAATAAGAACGTTTGCTCTTATTGCTCTTAAGGCCCTTATTGCTCTGATGAAGGCCTGAGTCAACAGGCAGAAAGCTTAGCAAAGAAATATTTTACGTAGTGTTTCCACAAACCTTATTTATATTACTTTATCGCCATGAAAACGTTCAAAGAATGAATTAAATTCAAAGTTCGTTGGCAGATTCGAAGTTCGTTGGCAGATTCAAAGTTCGTTGGCAGATTCAAAGTTCGTTGGCAGATTCAAAGTTCGTTGGCAGATTCGAAGTTCGTTGGCAGATTCGAAGTTCGTTGGCAAATTCAAAGTTCGTTGGCAAATTCAAAGTTCCTTTCGAACTACGCATTTGATTGCCTGCAAGCAATCAATCAATCAATCAACCAAATGCAGCTGCTCAAAACGAACTACGAACTAACTTGCGAAGTTCCGAACGAACGTCCTAAGATTTGGGTGAAAAGTGAGTTGGAAATGACTGTAAACAATGAAGGACTTTAAACATTGATCAATTAGGAGGGGTTAGATTTTGATAAAATAATTACGATATTCGATTCAACAGTTTGGTATATGTCATTTGGCGAGTTCCTAAAAACGCTTGAACAGTTTCAATAGCTTTGAATTGAAGCTGTGAAGGTTGTGTAGTGCTTCAGGAAAACGTTATAAAGGTTGAGGCCGTAGCTGCTGATAATAATAATAATAATAATAAACTTTATTTATGCTCGATAGCCTCAGTAGGTTTTTTTAACAAATCCTCTTTACGGTGAGGGTCGAGGACAATACATACAATCAATTAAATAAGTACAAATAAATAATTATGAAATCGTACTAAGATAAATCTGACAAAAATGACTATAGGAAGCTGATTTAAAAGATGCTAAATATTTAGACTCACGAATGTATAGAGGAAGTTCATTGAATAACTTAGGACCACTAATACTAAAAGCACGTTTGTGTATACTAGGTCTAGTAAATGGAACGTCTAAATGTTTTGCTTCCACTGAACGTAGAGACATACAAGTTTTGGGCTCATAGTAGTTCAACAAGCTAGCGATATAGCTTGGAGCCAGGCTACTGACACGGTAATATGGCATCGGCTGCAATCACCCAGGCCAAGTGAAAAGTTATTTTTTCATTTCGCTGTCCGTCTCACCTAAGCCTCGCACTTTTTCCGGCATGAAAACTTTTTGTGGCGGCATGAAAAGCAGGGGTGGAATGGTGTGAAATGGCTCGAACACATGCATGCAAGGGTCTTAATGCCTTGGCTCTTAATGCCTTGCCTTACCATGAGCCAGCTACAAGTTTTTTCTGTGTTCTTTAAATCCCAGTTATAAATCAGATGTAAATACAGAAATGTGGCTAGCAAAATGTCTTACTTTGGTAAATTGAGGGCAAGGAATACATGGATTGCTACACTTGTGATGTGATATTCCTATCAACAAGAATGTAAACGTTTTTGATGGCATGCGGATGAAAGTGCCGACATTTGAAACCGCAGATAATCATCTCATTACGATAACAGTTGCTTATACGTTTTTGAAACGTGTCCGCATGTCCGTGTTCGTGTGTCCGCGTGTTCGCGTGTTCGTGTGTCCGCGTGTCCGTGTGTCCGCGTGTTCGTGTGTCCGCGTGTTCGTGTGTCCGCGTGTTCGTGTGTCCGCGTGTTCGTGTGTCCGCGTGTTCGTGTGTCTGCGTGTTCGTGTGTCTGCGTGTTCGTGTGTCTGCGTGTTCGTGTGTCCGCGTGTTCGTGTCTGTGTCTGTGTCTGTGTCTGTGTCTGTGTCTGTGTCTGTGTGTGTGTCTGTGTCTATGTCTATGTCTGTGTCTGTGTTCGTGTCCGCTTGTCCGTGTCCGCGTGCCCGTCTTTTCCAACTTCTCAACACTTTGGTTTGGTACGAGATATTTGATGACATATTCTGTCAATGATAATACGGCTTGAGTGTTCTAATAATCGAAAGATAGTAAGGTTAGATATACTGGCGAAACAGAGAACGTCGGAGTCTATTAACGTTTCGAGCGAAGGCCCTTCGTCAGAGCTCGAAAAGGTAAAATAGATTACGTTCTCTGTTTCAGCAGTATATTTAACCTTACTATTGATCACTGCCTAATTTAGTGTTCTAAATTGTTCTCTCACCCCCCCCCTGGAACAATATCAGTACTGCTACTGCGTCCAGGGGGTGATTCCGGGGGGTGGTGTGTTTTTTGAAGTTCCTTCAGTGGTTGATGTTGAATGTTTGACGTCATTCTTAGGAGAGTGGAAGAAGCAAGATGGCGGAGACGAGTGGCCAAGTGGGAAGAAGAGACGAGAGTTTTGATGAGTTTATTGCTGCTAAAATGGTTCTTTTCCAAAAGATAGCAGGCCACACATGAAGAAGAAGAATCAAAGATATAGAACAGTTATCTAAATGAATAATTTATCAGAAATAAACGAGGTAAAATCCGGAATTTGGTTGCTTTGAAGTTGAACGTTGAAGTTCGAGTTGTCTTTGAAGGGCGAAATAGAAACTAGGGTTTTCTAACACTGTTATAATGTAAAACCAAAGGCTTAAATTGTACGTTTGTGTTCTTTTTGAGGAAGTTTATCACGGAATTTTCTTTAAAAAAGCGAGTGAATTGAGTATGGGGAATTTGAACGCAAAGCATGTACAGTTGTACGTTGAAAATATCTTCTTCACTAATACTAACGTTTTTCTTCTCTTTGTAGTGTTAATGTTTATTAACGAAAAATTTGAAAAAAATAATGAAATTGTGGGCGTCATTTGAACGCGAAGGTACTAGTATGATATTTTTGGGTGTGGTGTTTTGTTGAAATTTTAGTTTAGGGCAAAAAAGTTGTTTTAAGATATCATTTGTGTTCTTTTGTGTAGGATTAAAGAAAATATATTGCCAAAAGTAAGAAAGCGTTGGGATTCGATTAAAAAAACTACGTTTATAATGGCTCCTAAATCATCACTAAATTTAAACTTTAATATTTAATATTTCAGTGCTAAATTTAAAAGCTTAACTAAACCAAACTAAACCTTAGTTCCATTATAAGCATGTTCTTTTGAAAGATGACCAATGGCTAAAATCTTGAAGGAAAATGTTCGCATACAAAAGAGAGAAAAGAGAAAAAGTTGTCAAAATGTTATTGAACAAGTGATAATGTTAAGGCATATATGGAGTTGAGACATTATATATATTTAAAGCATTTATGTGTGGTGTCTATGCTCTATATTTAAGGCACATGTAGAGTTGAGACATATATCTTGTCATATATCTTGAGACATACAGAGAGTTAAGACATATATATTTAAAGTATTTATGTGTGGTGTCTATGCTCTATATTTAAGGCACATGTAGAGTTGAGACATATATCTTGTCATATATCTTGAGACATACAGAGAGTTGAGACATATATATTTAAAGTATTTATGTGTGGTGTGAAGGCATCTATATTTAAGGCATGTATTTCTAATTAAGCAATAAAATTTATGTGTGGTGTGAAGGCATCTATATTTAAGGCATGTATTTCTAATTAAGCAAAAAAATTTATGTGTGGTGTCAATGCTCTATATATAAGGGCATATATAGAGTTGAGACATATATATGTAAAGCATTTATGTGTGGTGTCAAGGCATCTATTTCTAAACCGATAAAATTTATATGTGGTGTCGATGCTCTATATTTAAGGCATATATTATATATATTTAAAGCATTTATGTGTGGTGTCTATACTGTATATTTAAGGCACATGTAGAGTTGAGACATATATTTTGTCATATATCTTGAGACATAGAGAGTTGAGACATATATATTTTAAAGCATTTATGTGTGGTGTCAAGGCATCATCTATATTTTAAGGCATGTATTTCTAAAGCGATACAATTTATATGTGGTGCCGATGCTCTATATTTAAGGCATACATGTACATGAGTTGAGACATTATATATATTTATAGCATTTATGTGCAGTGTTGATGCTCTATATTTAAGGCATATATAGAGTTGTGTGGTGTCAAGGCATCATCTATATTTTAAGGCATGTATTTCTAAAGCGATACAATTTATATGTGGTGCCGATGCTCTATATTTAAGGCATACATGGAGTTGAGACATTATATATATTTATAGCATTTATGTGCAGTGTTGATGCTCTATATTTAAGGCATATATAGAGTTGAGACATATATATATATATACTGTATTTAAAGCATTTATGTAGGTGTCAAGGCATCTAAGGCATGTATTTCTAAAGCGATAAAATTTATATGTGGTGTCAATGCTCTATATTTAAGGCATATATAGAGTTGAGACATTATATATATTTATAGCATTTATATGCAGTGTTGATGCTCTATATTTAAGGCATATATAGAGTTGAGACATTATATATATTTAAAGCATTTATGTGTGGTGTCAAGGCATCTATATTTAAGGCATGTATTTCTAAAGCGATAAAATTTATATATAGTGTCAATGCTCTATATTTAAGGCATATATAGAGTTGAGACATTATATATATTTAAAGCATTTATGTGTGGTGTCGATGCTCTATATTTAAGGCATTTATGTGTGGTGTCAAGGTATCTATATTTAAGGCATGTATTTCTAAAGTGATAAAATTTATATGTAGTGTTGATGCTCTATATTTAAGGCATATATGGAGTTGAGACATTATATATATTTAAAGCATTTATGTTTGGTGTTAAGGCACATATTTCTAAAGCAATAAAATTTATAATATATATAGTGTCAATGCTCTATATTTAAGGCATATGTAGAGTTGAGACATTATATATATTTAAAGCATTTATGTGTGGTGTCAAGGCATCTATATTTAAGGCATGTATTTCTAAAGTGTTAAAATTTATATATATATAGTGTCAATGCTCTATATTTAAGGCATATGTAGAGTTGAGACATTATATATATTTAAAGCATTTATGTGTGGTGTCAAGGCATCTATATTTAAGGCATGTATTTCTAAAGTGTTAAAATTTATATATATATAGTGTTCATGCTCTATATTTAAGGCATATATAGAGTTGAGACATTATATATATTTAAAGCATTTATGTGTGGTGTCAAGGCATCTATATTTAAGGCATGTATTTCTAAAGTGTTAAAATTTATATATATAGTGTTCATGCTCTATATTTAAGGCATATATAGAGTTGAGACATATATATTTAAAGTATTTATGTGTGGTGTCAAGGCATCTATATTTAAGGCATGTATTTCTAAAGTGTTAAAATTTATGTGTATAGTGTCATGCTCTATATTTAAGGCATATATAGAGTTGAGACATTATATATATTTAAAGCATTTATGTGTGGTGTTGATGCTCTATATTTAAGGCATATATAGAGTTGAGACATATATATATATACATGTATATTTAAAGCATTTATGTGTGGTGTCAAGGCATCTATATTTAAGGCATGTATTTCTAAAGTGTTAAAATTTATATATATATAGTGTTCATGCTCTATATTTAAGGCATATATAGAGTTGAGACATTATATATATTTAAAGCATTTATGTGTGGTGTCAAGGCATCTATATTTAAGGCATGTATTTCTAAAGTGTTAAAATTTATATATATAGTGTCATAATGCTCTATATTTAAGGCATATATGGAGTTGAGACATTATATATATTTAAAGCATTTATGTGTGGTGTCGATGCTCTATATTTAAGGCATATATAGAGTTGAGACATATATATTTAAAGCATTTATGTGTGGTGTCAAGGCATCTATATTTAAGGCATGTATTTCTAAAGTGTTAAAATTTATATATATAGTGTTCATGCTCTATATTTAAGGCATATATAGAGTTGAGACATTATATATATTTAAAGCATTTATGTGTGGTGTCAAGGCATCTATATTTAAGGCATGTATTTCTAAAGTGTTAAAATTTATATATATAGTGTTCATGCTCTATATTTAAGGCATATATAGAGTTGAGACATTATATATATTTAAAGCATTTATGTGTGGTGTCAAGGCATCTATATTTAAGGCATGTATTTCTAAAGTGTTAAAATTTATATATATAGTGTTCATGCTCTATATTTAAGGCATATATAGAGTTGAGACATTATATATATTTAAAGCATTTATGTGTGGTGTCAAGGCATCTATATTTAAGGCATGTATTTCTAAAGTGTTAAAATTTATATATATATATAGTGTTCATGCTCTATATTTAAGGCATATATAGAGTTGAGACATTATATATATTTAAAGCATTTATGTGTGGTGTCAAGGCATCTATATTTAAGGCATGTATTTCTAAAGCAATAAAATTATATGTAGTATCGGTGCTCTATATGTAAGGCATATATAGAGTCGAGACATGTGTATTTTAAAAGTATTTATATCTAGTGTCAAGGCATCTGCATGTGTTTCTAAAGGATTTCTTTCTTTCTAAAGCGATGCAAATTTTCAAGGCGCGTAGTTTGAAGGTGTTAGTTATATTTGATACTGGTCTTTGATATACTAGTATATCATATATTATGCATTGCATATATTCGATATTGCAAGTGCTCAAATATAGCACACCTGTAGCTAGTATGATAAGTTATATGTACATACATATACATTAGATAGATGTACTTTTTGCATGTTAATGCTGTAAGTTTACAAGAATGGAAGGTTTAAGATTGTGGAACATATGGAACAATCGTCAAACATCGTCAAACAACTTTAACATGGAACAATCGTCAAACAACTTTAACATGGAACAATCGTCGAACAACTTTAATATAATGGAACAATCGTCGAACAACTTTAATATAATGGAACAATCGTCGAACAACTTTAATATAATGGAACAATCGTCGAACAACTTTAATATAATGGAACAATCGTCGAACAACTTTAATATAATGGAACAATCGTCGAACAACTTTAATATAATGGAACAATCATCGAACAACTTTAATATAATGGAACAATCGTTGAACAACTTTAATATAATCGAACAATCGTCGAACAACTTTAATATAATGGAACAATCGTCGAACAACTTTAATATAATGGAACAATCGTCAAACAACTTTAATATAATGAACAATCGTCAAACAACTTTTAATATAATGGAACAATCGTCAAACAACTTTAATATAATGGAACAATCGTCAAACAACTTTAATATAATGGAACAATCGTCGAACAACTTTAATATAATGGAACAATCGTCGAACAACTTTAATATAATGGAACAATCGTCAAACAACTTTAATATAATGGAACAATAGTTGAACAACTTTTAAATATAATGGAACAATCGTCGAACAACTTTAATATAATGGAACAATCGTCGAACAACTTTAATATAATGGAACAATCGTCGAACAACTTTAATATAATGGAACAATCGTCGAACAACTTTAATATAATGGAACAATCGTTGAACAACTTTAATATAATGGAACAATCGTCGAACAACTTTAATATAATGGAACAATCGTCGAACAACTTTAATATAATGGAACAATCGTCGAACAACTTTAATATAATGGAACAATCGTCGAACAACTTTAATATAATGGAACAATCGTCGAACAACTTTAATATAATGGAACAATCGTCGAACAACTTTAATATAATGGAACAATCGTCGAACAACTTTAATATAATGGAACAATCGTAACAACTTTAATATAATGGAACAATCGTCGAACAACTTTAATATAATGGAACAATCGTCGAACAATTTGAATATTATGGAACAATCATCGAACAATTTTCATGGTGATCGCGCTAATAGAATAATCCTCGAACAATCTTCGAACAATTTTCATATTATGGAACAATCGCTGAAGAATTTTCATACTACAGAACAATTGTCGACAAATTTTAATATTATGGAAGAATCGCTGAACAATTTTAATATTATGCAAGAATTTGAAGATAATGGATTTCAGATAATTGAAGAATTGTAAGATTGATTAATTTGGAGCTTTGGATGTTTAGTGTTAATTGGCACATTGGTAGTTGAGATGTCTATGGATCCAGAGTGGAATGAAGGAAGAAGATGCTGGCCTTGGTGAAATGATGGACTGCAAGAGAAAGATGTTGATGAAATGGGTGTAACAAGATTAGAAAAGGTTTGTTGATTTGTGAAGTGTTGTGCTTGTTAACCCACTGTTGTGTTGTGTGTGTTGTGTTGTGTGTGTTGTGTGTTGTGTGTTGTGTGTTGTGTGTTGTGTTGTGTTAAAATAATTACTGAAGACGAATTTTGTTTTGTATTTTGTAGGTTCTGTCTGGCAACTGATGGTGTTTAAGTTGTGTGAGAAGCCTAGACTATATACTGGAAGAGTTTGAGACAGAAATTGATGAGAGCAGTGAATATCTTGAGGTACATGTAAAGTATTGTTAAAAGAAATGTTAAAAGAAATGTGTGTTGTTAAAGTATTTAATTGAGGTTGTAAGGCGGAGAGAGGCCTTAGTTGAAAATTGGAGTTTTATTAATGAGAGAGGATTAAGTTTGAAGTTGTAAGGGGGGAAGAGGACTTAGTTGAAAATTGGAGTTTTATTAATGAGAGAGGATTAAGTTTGAAGTTGTAAGGGGGAAGAGGACTTAGTTGAAAATTGGAGTTTTATTAATGAGAGAGGATTAAGTTTGAAGTTGTAAGGGGGGAGAGGACTTAGTTGAAAATTGGAGTTTTATTAATGAGAGAGGATTAAGTTTGAAGTTGTAAGGGGGGAAGAGGACTTAGTTGAAAATTGGAGTTTTATTAATGAGAGAGGATTAAGTTTGAAGTTGTAAGGGGGGAGAGGACTTAGTTGAAAATTGGAGTTTTATTAATGAGAGAGGATTAAGTTTGAAGTTGTAAGGGGGAGAGGACTTAGTTGAAAATTGGAGTTTTATTAATGAGAGAGGATTAAGTTTGAAGTTGTAAGGGGGGAGAGGACTTAGTTGAAAATTGGAGTTTTATTAATGAGAGAGGATTAAGTTTGAAGTTGTAAGGGGGGAGAGGACTTAGTTGAAAATTGGAGTTTTATTAATGAGAGAGGATTAAGTTTGAAGTTGTAAGGGGGGAGAGGACTTAGTTGAAAATTGGAGTTTTATTAATGAGAGAGGATTAAGTTTGAAGTTGTAAGGGGGAGAGGACTTAGTTGAAAATTGGAGTTTTATTAATGAGAGAGGATTAAGTTTGAAGTTGTAAGGGGGAGAGGACTTAGTTGAAAATTGGAGTTTTATTAATGAGAGAGGATTAAGTTTGAAGTTGTAAGGGGGAGAGGACTTAGTTGAAAATTGGAGTTTTATTAATGAGAGAGGATTAAGTTTGAAGTTGTAAGGGGGGAGAGGACTTAGTTGAAAATTGGAGTTTTATTAATGAGAGAGGATTAAGTTTGAAGTTGTAAGGGGGAGAGGACTTAGTTGAAAATTGGAGTTTTATTAATGAGAGAGGATTAAGTTTGAAGTTGTAAGGGGGGAGAGGACTTAGTTGAAAATTGGAGTTTTATTAATGAGAGAGGATTAAGTTTGAAGTTGTAAGGGGGAGAGGACTTAGTTGAAAATTGGAGTTTTATTAATGAGAGAGGATTAAGTTTGAAGTTGTAAGGGGGAGAGGACTTAGTTGAAAATTGGAGTTTTATTAATGAGAGAGGATTAAGTTTGAAGTTGTAAGGGGGGAGAGGACTTAGTTGAAAATTGGAGTTTTATTAATGAGAGAGGATTAAGTTTGAAGTTGTAAGGGGGAGAGGACTTAGTTGAAAATTGGAGTTTTATTAATGAGAGAGGATTAAGTTTGAAGTTGTAAGGGGGAGAGGACTTAGTTGAAAATTGGAGTTTTATTAATGAGAGAGGATTAAGTTTGAAGTTGTAAGGGGGAGAGGACTTAGTTGAAAATTGGAGTTTTATTAATGAGAGAGGATTAAGTTTGAAGTTGTAAGGGGGGAGAGGACTTAGTTGAAAATTGGAGTTTTATTAATGAGAGAGGATTAAGTTTGAAGTTGTAAGGGGAGAGAGGACTTAGTTGAAAATTGGAGTTTTATTAATGAGAGAGGATTAAGTTTGAAGTTGTAAGGGGGGAGAGGACTTAGTTGAAAATTGGAGTTTTATTAATGAGAGAGGATTAAGTTTGAAGTTGTAAGGGGGGAGAGAGACTTAGTTGAAAATTGGAGTTTTATTAATGAGAGAGGATTAAGTTTGAAGTTGTAAGGGGGGAGAGGACTTAGTTGAAAATTGGAGTTTTATTAATGAGAGAGGATTAAGTTTGAAGTTGTAAGGGGGAGAGGACTTAGTTGAAAATTGGAGTTTTATTAATGAGAGAGGATTAAGTTTGAAGTTGTAAGGGGGAGAGGACTTAGTTGAAAATTGGAGTTTTATTAATGAGAGAGGATTAAGTTTGAAGTTGTAAGGGGGAGAGGACTTAGTTGAAAATTGGAGTTTTATTAATGAGAGAGGATTAAGTTTGAAGTTGTAAGGGGGGAGAGGACTTAGTTGAAAATTGGAGTTTTATTAATGAGAGAGGATTAAGTTTGAAGTTGTAAGGGGGAGAGGACTTAGTTGAAAATTGGAGTTTTATTAATGAGAGAGGATTAAGTTTGAAGTTGTAAGGGGGGAGAGGACTTAGTTGAAAATTGGAGTTTTATTAATGAGAGAGGATTAAGTTTGAAGTTGTAAGGGGGGAGAGGACTTAGTTGAAAATTGGAGTTTTATTAATGAGAGAGGATTAAGTTTGAAGTTGTAAGGGGAGTCAGGACTTAGTTGAAAATTGGAGTTTTATTAATGAGAGAGGATTAAGTTTGAAGTTGTAAGGGGGGAGAGGACTTAGTTGAAAATTGGAGTTTTATTAATGAGAGAGGATTAAGTTTGAAGTTGTAAGGGGGGAGAGGACTTAGTTGAAAATTGGAGTTTTATTAATGAGAGAGGATTAAGTTTGAAGTTGTAAGGGGGAGAGGACTTAGTTGAAAATTGGAGTTTTATTAATGAGAGAGGATTAAGTTTGAAGTTGTAAGGGGGAGAGGACTTAGTTGAAAATTGGAGTTTTATTAATGAGAGAGGATTAAGTTTGAAGTTGTAAGTGGGGAGAGGACTTAGTTGAAAATTGGAGTTTTATTAATGAGAGAGGATTAAGTTTGAAGTTGTAAGGGGGGAGAGGACTTAGTTGAAAATTGGAGTTTTATTAATGAGAGAGGATTAAGTTTGAAGTTGTAAGGGGGGAGAGGACTTAGTTGAAAATTGGAGTTTTATTAATGAGAGAGGATTAAGTTTGAAGTTGTAAGGGGGGAGAGGACTTAGTTGAAAATTGGAGTTTTATTAATGAGAGAGGATTAAGTTTGAAGTTGTAAGGGGGAGAGGACTTAGTTGAAAATTGGTTTTAGTTTTATTAATGAGAGAGGATTAAGTTTGAAGTTGTAAGGGGGAGAGGACTTAGTTGAAAATTGGAGTTTTATTAATGAGAGAGGATTAAGTTTGAAAATGTAAGGGGGGAGAGGACTTAGTTGAAAATTGGAGTTTTATTAATGAGAGAGGATTAAGTTTGAAAATGTAAGGGGGGAGAGGACTTAGTTGAAAATTGGAGTTTTATTAATGAGAGAGGATTAAGTTTGAAGTTGTAAGGGGGAGAGGACTTAGTTGAAAATTGGAGTTTTATTAATGAGAGAGGATTAAGTTTGAAGTTGTAAGGGGAGTCAGGACTTAGTTGAAAATTGGAGTTTTATTAATGAGAGAGGATTAAGTTTGAAGTTGTAAGGGGGGGAAAAGACTTAGTTGAAAATTGGAGTTTTATTATTGAGAGAGGATTAAGTTTCAAGTTGTAAGGGGGGAGAGGACTTAGTTGAAAATTGGAGTTTTATTAATGAGAGAGGATTAAGTTTGAAGTTGTAAGGGGGAGAGGACTTAGTTGAAAATTGGAGTTTTATTAATGAGAGAGGATTAAGTTTGAAGTTGTAAGGGGGAGAGGACTTAGTTGAAAATTGGAGTTTTATTAATGAGAGAGGATTAAGTTTGAAGTTGTAAGGGGGGAGAGGACTTAGTTGAAAATTGGAGTTTTATTAATGAGAGAGGATTAAGTTTGAAGTTGTAAGGGGGAGAGGACTTAGTTGAAAATTGGAGTTTTATTAATGAGAGAGGATTAAGTTTGAAGTTGTAAGGGGGGAGAGGACTTAGTTGAAAATTGGAGTTTTATTAATGAGAGAGGATTAAGTTTGAAGTTGTAAGGGGGAGAGGCCTTAATTGAAAATTGGAGTTTTATTAATGAGAGAGGATTAAGTTTGAAGTTGTAAGGGGGGAGAGGACTTAATTGAAAATTGGAGTGTTATTAATGAGAGAGGATTAAGTTTGAAGTTGTAAGGGGGAAGAGGACTTAATTGAAAATTGGAGTTTTATTAATGAGAGAGGATTAAGTTTGAAGTTGTAAGGGGGAGAGGACTTAGTTGAAAATTGGAGTTTTATTAATGAGAGAGGATTAAGTTTGAAGTTGTAAGGGGGGAGAGGACTTAGTTGAAAATTGGAGTTTTATTAATGAGAGAGGATTAAGTTTGAAGTTGTAAGGGGGGAGAGGACTTAGTTGAAAATTGGAGTTTTATTAATGAGAGAGGATTAAGTTTGAAGTTGTAAGTGGGGAGAGGACTTAGTTGAAAATTGGAGTTTTATTAATGAGAGAGGATTAAGTTTGAAGTTGTAAGGGGGGAGAGGACTTAGTTGAAAATTGAGTTTTATTAATGAGAGAGGATTAAGTTTGAAGTTGTAAGGGGGGAGAGGACTTAGTTGAAAATTGGAGTTTTATTAATGAGAGAGGATTAAGTTTGAAGTTGTAAGTGGGGAGAGGACTTAGTTGAAAATTGGAGTTTTATTAATGAGAGAGGATTAAGTTTGAAGTTGTAAGTGGGGAGAGGACTTAGTTGAAAATTGGAGTTTTATTAATGAGAGAGGATTAAGTTTGAAGTTGTAAGGGGGGAGAGGACTTAGTTGAAAATTGGAGTTTTATTAATGAGAGAGGATTAAGTTTGAAGTTGTAAGGGGGGAGAGGACTTAATTGAAAATTGGAGTTTTATTAATGAGAGAGGATTAAGTTTGAAGTTGTAAGGGGGGAGAGGACTTAGTTGAAAATTGGAGTTTTATTAATGAGAGAGGATTAAGTTTGAAGTTGTAAGGGGGGAGAGGACTTATATGAAAATTGTTTTATTAATGAGGAGGAGGACTTTGAAGTTGTAAGGGGGGACTTGAGATATATGTTGATTGACTATGGAGTTTTATTAATGAGATTGAGGAAGCTTGTAATATGCTATTGAAGACTTAGGTAAAATAGTTGTAACATTTAATATTGACCTTCTAAGGATTAATGCCTTGATGTATATGTAAATCATGGACTTAGCCTTGCATATGCAATATGCCTAATGCTAGCCTTGTAGGATTAAGTTATATATTCTTTGGAACATAAGACCTTGTATGAAAATTAATGTCGAGTATATGCTATGCATTGAGGGAGAGGATTGTATAATTGAAGGGAGTATATGAACATGAAAATTTATGCCTAACTATATGCTAATGAAATGCTATGGCTTGTATATTATAGCTTGCATATTAATTTTAATATGCATATGACTTATTCGTGTATACTTTGAGACATGGTAAACAGCGAGGTGCCTTGCACTGGTGTAGTTATGTAGGTAATACTACTTTCGTTGCTAATGCTTCTGCAAAAAAACATAATTATGCCTGATGCAATATGCTATGCTTTTGTATATGTCTTGATATATTAATGTACTGTATATTCTTTGGCTTGCATATATGCTATGCATTGTATATGCTATGCCTTGTATATTAATGTCTTAGTATATGCTATGTATGCCTTGTATATGCTATGCCTTGTATATGCTATGCCTACTGTATATGCTATGCCTTGTATATATGCTATGCCTTGTATATGCTATGCCTTGTATATGCTATGCCTTGTATATGCTATGCCTTGTATATGCTATGCCTTGTATATGCTATGCCTTGTATATGCTATGCCTTGTATATGCTATGCCTTGTATATATGCTATGCCTTGTATATGCTATGCCTTGTATATGCTATGCCTTGTATATGCTATGCCTTGTATATGCTATGCCTTGTATATGCTATGCCTTGTATATGCTATGCCTTGTATACGCTATGCCTTGTATACGCTATGCCTATGTATAAACATTGTATATCAATATGTCATAAATGACTTATAATTAACCAAACATGATACATTAGTTATAATCAATTAAACATGAATAATCATCACTTATAATTAACCAAACGTGAATATCAAAAATGACTTATAATTAACCAAACATGAATAATCAATATGCATAAATGACTTATAATTAACCAAACATGGATAACAATATGAATGACTTAATCAATATGCATAAATGACTTATAATTAACCAAACATGAAATCAATATGCATAAATGACTTATAATTAACAAACATGCATAAATGACTTATAATTAACCAAACATGACTAATCAATATGCATAAATGACTTATAATTAACCAAACATGACTAATCAATATGCATAAATGACTTATAATTAACCAAACATGACTAATCAATATGCATAAATGACTTATAATTAACCAAACATGAATTATCAATATGCATAAATGACTTATAATTAACCAAACATGACTAATCAATATGCATAAATGACTTATAATTAACCAAACATGACTAATCAATATGTATAAATGACTTATAATTAACCAAACATGACTAATCAATATGCATAAATGACTTATAATTAACCAAACATGACTTATCAATATGTATAAATGACTTATAATTAACCAAACATGACTAATCAATATGCATAAATGACTTATAATTAACCAAACATGACTAATCAATATGTATAAATGACTTATAATTAACCAAACATGACTAATCAATATGCATAAATGACTTATAATTAACCAAACATGACTAATCAATATGCATAAATGACTTATAATTAACCAAACATGACTAATCAATATGCATAAATGACTTATAATTAACCAAACATGACAAATCAATATGTATAAATGACTTATAATTAACCAAACATGAATTATCAATATGCATAAATGACTTATAATTAACCAAACATGACTAATCAATATGTATAAATGACTTATAATTAACCAAACATGACTATTATCAATATGCATAAATGACTTATAATTAACCAAACATGACTAATCAATATGTATAAATGACTTATAATTAACCAAACATGAATTAATCAATATGCATAAATGACTTATAATTAACCAAACATGAATCAATATCATATATGTATAAATGACTTATAATTAACCAAACATGAATTATCAATATGCATAAATGACTTATAATTAACCAAACATGACTAATCAATATGTATAAATGACTTATAATTAACCAAACATGAATTATCAATATGCATAAATGACTTATAATTAACCAAACATGACTAATCAATATGCATAAATGACTTATAATTAACCAAACATGACTTATCAATATGCATAAATGACTTATAATTAACCAAACATGACTAATCAATATGTATAAATGACTTATAATTAACCAAACATGACTAATCAATATGCATAAATGACTTATAATTAACCAAACATGACTTATCAATATGCATAAATGACTTATAATTAACCAAACATGACTAATCAATATGTATAAATGACTTATAATTAACCAAACATGACTTATCAATATGCATAAATGACTTATAATTAACCAAACATGACTTATCAATATGCATAAATGACTTATAATTAACCAAACATGAATTATCAATATGCATAAATGACTTATAATTAACCAAACATGACTTATCAATATGCATAAATGACTTATAATTAACCAAACATGACTAATCAATATGTATAAATGACTTATAATTAACCAAACATGACTATCAATATGTATAAATGACTTATAATTAACCAAACATATGCATAAATGACTTATAATTAACCAAACATGACTAATCAATATGTATAAATGACTTATAATTAACCAAACATGACTAATCAATATGATAAATGACTTATAATATGCATAAATGACTTATAATTAACCAAACATGACTAATCAATATGCATAAATGACTTATAATTAACCAAACATGACTAATCAATATGCATAAATGACTTATAATTAACCAAACATGACTAATCAATATGTATAAATGACTTATAATTAACCAAACATGACTAATCAATATGCATAAATGACTTATAATTAACCAAACATGACTAATCAATATGTATAAATGACTTATAATTAACCAAACATGACTAATCAATATGATAAATGACTTATAATTAACCAAACGGGCCTAATCAATAGGCATAGATGACTTATAATTAATTAACCAAACATGAATAAATCAATATGCATAAATGACTTATAATTAACCAAACATGACTAATCAATATGCATAAATGACTTATAATTAACCAAACATGAATTAATCAATATGTATAAATGACTTATAATTAACCAAACATGACTAATCAATATGCATAAATGACTTATAATTAACCAAACATGACTTATCAATATGCATAAATGACTTATAATTAACCAAACATGACTAATCAATATGTATAAATGACTTATAATTAACCAAACATGACTAATCAATATGTATAAATGACTTATAATTAACCAAACATGACTAATCAATATGTATAAATGACTTATAATTAACCAAACATGACTAATCAATATGTATAAATGACTTATAATTAACCAAACATGACTAATCAATATGTATAAATGACTTATAATTAACCAAACATGAATTATCAATATGCATAAATGACTTATAATTAACCAAACATGACTAATCAATATGTATAAATGACTTATAATTAACCAAACATGACTTATCAATATGCATAAATGACTTATAATTAACCAAACATGACTTATCAATATGTATAAATGACTTATAATTAACCAAACATGACTAATCAATATGTATAAATGACTTATAATTAACCAAACATGACTTAATCAATATGTATAAATGACTTATAATTAACCAAACATGACTTAATCAATATGTATAAATGACTTATAATTAACCAAACATGACTTATCAATATGTATAAATGACTTATAATTAACCAAACATGACTAATCAATATGTATAAATGACTTATAATTAACCAAACATGACTTATCAATATGTATAAATGACTTATAATTAACCAAACATGACTTATCAATATGTATAAATGACTTATAATTAACCAAACATGACTTATCAATATGTATAAATGACTTATAATTAACCAAACATGACTTATCAATATGCATAAATGACTTATAATTAACCAAACATGACTTAATCAATATGCATAAATGACTTATAATTAACCAAACATGACTAATCAATATGCATAAATGACTTATAATTAACCAAACATGACTAATCAATATGCATAAATGACTTATAATTAACCAAACATGACTAATCAATATGCATAAATGACTTATAATTAACCAAACATGACTAATCAATATGCATAAATGACTTATAATTAACCAAACATGACTAATCAATATGCATAAATGACTTATAATTAACCAAACATGACTAATCAATATGCATAAATGACTTATAATTAACCAAACATGACTAATCAATATGCATAAATGACTTATAATTAACCAAACATGAATAATCAATATGCATAAATGACTTATAATTAACCAAACATGAATAATCAATACGCATTAAATGACTTATAATTAACCAAACATGAATAATCAATATGCATTAAATGACTTATAATTAACCAAACATGAATAATCAATATGCATAAATGACTTATAATTAACCAAACATGAATAACCAATATGCATAAATGACTTATAATTAACCAAACATGACTAATCAATATGCATAAATGACTTATAATTAACCAAACATGACTAATCAATATGCATAAATGACTTATAATTAACCAAACATGACTAATCAATATGCATAAATGACTTATAATTAACCAAACATGACTAATCAATATGCATAAATGACTTATAATTAACCAAACATGACTTATCAATATGTATAAATGACTTATAATTAACCAAACATGACTAATCAATATGTATAAATGACTTATAATTAACCAAACATGACTTATCAATATGTATAAATGACTTATAATTAACCAAACATGACTTATCAATATGTATAAATGACTTATAATTAACCAAACATGACTTATCAATATGTATAAATGACTTATAATTAACCAAACATGACTTATCAATATGCATAAATGACTTATAATTAACCAAACATGACTAATCAATATGCATAAATGACTTATAATTAACCAAACATGACTAATCAATATGCATAAATGACTTATAATTAACCAAACATGAATTATCAATATGCATAAATGACTTATAATTAACCAAACATGACTAATCAATATGCATAAATGACTTATAATTAACCAAACATGACTAATCAATATGCATAAATGACTTATAATTAACCAAACATGAATTATCAATATGCATAAATGACTTATAATTAACCAAACATGACAAATCAATATGTATAAATGACTTATAATTAACCAAACATGAATTATCAATATGCATAAATGACTTATAATTAACCAAACATGACTTATCAATATGTATAAATGACTTATAATTAACCAAACATGAATTATCAATATGCATAAATGACTTATAATTAACCAAACATGAATTATCAATATGTATAAATGACTTATAATTAACCAAACATGAATTATCAATATGCATAAATGACTTATAATTAACCAAACATGAATTATCAATATGCATAAATGACTTATAATTAACCAAACATGAATTATCAATATGCATAAATGACTTATAATTAACCAAACATGACTTATCAATATGCATAAATGACTTATAATTAACCAAACATGACTAATCAATATGCATAAATGACTTATAATTAACATGACTAAACATAAATGACTTATAATTAACAATGACTGCATAAATGACTTATAATTAACCAAACATGAATAATCAATATGCATAAATGACTTATAATTAACCAAACATGAATTATCAATATGCATAAATGACTTATAATTAACCAAACATGAATTATCAATATGCATAAATGACTTATAATTAACCAAACATGACTAATCAATATGCATAAATGACTTATAATTAACCAAACATGAATTATCAATATGCATAAATGACTTATAATTAACCAAACATGAATTATCAATATGCATAAATGACTTATAATTAACCAAACATGAATTATCAATATGCATAAATGACTTATAATTAACCAAACATGAATAATCAATATGCATAAATGACTTATAATTAACCAAACATGAATAATCAATATGACTTATAATTAACCAAACATGAATAATCAATATGCATAAATGACTTATAATTAACCAAACATGACTAATCAATATGCATAAATGACTTATAATTAACCAAACATGAATTATCAATATGCATAAATGACTTATAATTAACCAAACATGACTTATCAATATGCATAAATGACTTATAATTAACCAAACATGATATGATAAATGACTATAATCAATATGCATAAATGACTTATAATTAACCAAACATGAATTATCAATATGCATAAATGACTTATAATTAACCAAACATGACTAATCAATATGCATAAATGACTTATAATTAACCAAACATGAATAATCAATATGCATAAATGACTTATAATTAACCAAACATGAATAATCAATATGCATAAATGACTTATAATTAACCAAACATGAATTATCAATATGCATAAATGACTTATAATTAACCAAACATGAATAATCAATATGCATAAATGACTTATAATTAACCAAACATGAATTATCAATATGCATAAATGACTTATAATTAACCAAACATGACTTATCAATATGCATAAATGACTTATAATTAACCAAACATGACTAATCAATATGCATAAATGACTTATAATTAACCAAACATGAATAATCAATATGCATAAATGACTTATAATTAACCAAACATGAATAATCAATATGCATAAATGACTTATAATTAACCAAACATGAATAATCAATATGCATAAATGACTTATAATTAACCAAACATGAATTATCAATATGCATAAATGACTTATAATTAACCAAACATGAATTATCAATATGCATAAATGACTTATAATTAACCAAACATGAATTATCAATATGCATAAATGACTTATAATTAACCAAACATGACAATATGCATAAATGACTTACAATATGCATAAATGACTTATAATTAACCAAACATGAATTATCAATATGCATAAATGACTTATAATTAACCAAACATGAATTATCAATATGCATAAATGACTTATAATTAACCAAACATGAATTATCAATATGCATAAATGACTTATAATTAACCAAACATGACTAATCAATATGCATAAATGACTTATAATTAACCAAACATGACTAATCAATATGCATAAATGACTTATAATTAACCAAACATGACTAATCAATATGCATAAATGACTTATAATTAACCAAACATGACTAATCAATATGCATAAATGACTTATAATTAACCAAACATGAATTATCAATATGCATAAATGACTTATAATTAACCAAACAAGACTTATCAATATGTATAAATGACTTATAATTAACCAAACATGAATTATCAATATGCATAAATGACTTATAATTAACCAAACATGAATTATCAATATGCATAAATGACTTATAATTAACCAAACATGACTTATCAATATGCATAAATGACTTATAATTAACCAAATATGCATAAATGACTTATAATTAACCAAACATGACTAATCAATATGTATAAATGACTTATAATTAACCAAACATGACTAATCAATATGCATAAATGACTTATAATTAACCAAACATGACTAATCAATATGCATAAATGACTTATAATTAACCAAACATGACTAATCAATATGCATAAATGACTTATAATTAACCAAACATGACTAATCAATATGCATAAATGACTTATAATTAACCAAACATGACTAATCAATATGCATAAATGACTTATAATTAACCAAACATGACTAATCAATATGCATAAATGACTTATAATTAACCAAACATGACTAATCAATATGCATAAATGACTTATAATTAACCAAACAAGACTTATCAATATGTATAAATGACTTATAATTAACCAAACATGAATTATCAATATGCATAAATGACTTATAATTAACCAAACATGACTAATCAATATGCATAAATGACTTATAATTAACCAAACATGACTAATCAATATGCATAAATGACTTATAATTAACCATAACTCACAGCTCCAAACCACTTAAAATTCATGCATAATTAACACCTAAAAACCACTTATAATTCCTCCATAATTCATGCATAATTAACACCTCCAAACACTTATAATTCATGCATAATTCATCCATAATTAACACCTCCCCAAACCACTTATAATTCATCCATAATTAACAGCTACAAACCACTTATAATTCACTTATAATTCATGGAAAATTAACAGCTACAAACCACTTATAATTCATGCATAATTAACACCTCCAAACCACTTATAATTCATGCATAATTAACACCTACAAACCACTTAAAATTCATCCATAATTCATCCATAATTAACACCTCCAAACCACTTATAATACATGCATAATTCATCCATAATTAACACCTACAAACCACTTATAATTCATGCATAATTAACAGCTACAAACCACTTACAATTCATGCATAACTCATCCATAATTAACAGCTACAAACACTTATAATTCATGTATAATTCATCCATAATTAACAGCTCCAAACAACTTATAATTCATGCATAACTCACAGCTCCAAACCACTTAAAATTCATGCATAATTAACAGCTACAAACCACTTACAATTCATGCATAACTCATCCATAATTAACAGCTCCAAACAACTTAAAATTCATGCATAATTAACACCTCCAAACCACTTATAATTCATGCATAATTAACACCTCCAAACCACTTATAATTCATGCATAATTAACACCTCCAAACCACTTAAAATTCATCCATAATTAACAACTACAAACCACTTATAATTCATGCATAATTAACACCTACAAACCACTTAAAATTCATCCATAATTAACAGCTCCAAACCACTTATAATTCATGCATAATTAACACCTAAAAACGACTTATAATTCATGCATAATTAACACCTCCAAACCACTTAAAAAATTCATGCATAATTCATGCATAATTAACACCTAAAAACGACTTATAATTCACGCATAATTAACACCTCCAAACCACTTAAAAAATTCATGCATAATTCATCCATAATTAACACCTAAAAACGACTTATAATTCATGCATAATTAACACCTCCAAACCACTTAAAAAATTCACGCATAATTCATCCATAATTAACAACTACAAACCACTTATAATTCATGCATAATTAACACCTCCAAACCACTTATAATTCATGCATAATTCATCCATAATTATAATTCATGCATAATTAACACCTCCAAACCACTTATAATTCATGCATAATTCATCCATAATTAACACCTACAAACCACTTATAATTCATCCATAATTAACACGTATAAACCACTTATAATTCATCCATAATTAACACCTACAAACCACTTATAATTCATCCATAATTAACACGTATAAACCACTTATAATTCATCCATAATTAACACGTATAAACCACTTATAATTCATGCATAATTCATCCATAATTAACACCTCCAAACCACTTATAATTCATGCATAATTAACACCTAAAAACGACTTATAATTCATGCATAATTAACAGCTCCAAACCACTTAAAATTCATGCATAATTAACAGCTCCAAACCACTTATAATTCCTGCATAATTAAACCTACAAACCACTTAAAATTCATGCATAACCCTACCCCTCCAAACCACTTATAATTCATCCATAATTAACAACTACAAACCACTTATAATTCATCCATAATTAACAACTACAAACCACTTATAATTCATCCATAATTAACAACTAAAAACCACTTATAATTCCTCCATAATTCATGCATAATTAACACCTCCAAACACTTATAATTCATGCATAATTCATCCATAATTAACACCTCCAAACCACTTATAATTCATCCATAATTAACACCTCCAAACCACTTATAATTCATCCATAATTAACACCTCCAAACCACTTATAATTCATCCATAATTAACACCTCCAAACCACTTATAATTCATGCATAATTAACAGCTACAAACCACTTATAATTCATGCATAATTAACACCTAAAAACCACTTATAATTCCTCCATAATTCATACATAATTAACACCTGCAAACCACTAATAATTCATGCGTAATTAACAGCTACAAACCACTTATATAATTCATGCATAATTCATCCCTAATTAACAGCTACAAACCACTTATAATTCATCCATAATTAACACGTATAAACCACTTATAATTCATCCATAATTAACACTATAAACCACTTATAATTCATACATAATTAACACCTGCAAACCACTAATAATTCATGCATAATTAACAGCTCCAAACCACTTATAATTCATCCATAATTAACACCTCCAAACACTTAAAATTCATCCATAATTAACACCTAAAAACGACTTAAAATTCATCCATAATTAACACCTAAAAACGACTTATAATTCATGCATAATTAACACCTAAAAACGACTTATAATTCATGCATAATTAACAGCTCCAAACCACTTAAAATTCATGCATAATTAACAGCTCCAAACCACTTATAATTCCTGCATAATTAAACCTACAAACCACTTAAAATTCATGCATAACCCCTCCAAACCACTTATAATTCATCCATAATTAACAACTACAAACCACTTATAATTCATGCATAATTAACAGCTACAAACCACTTACAATTCATGCATAACTCATCCATAATTAACAGCTACAAACACTTATAATTCATGTATAATTCATCCATAATTAACAGCTCCAAACAACTTATAATTCATGCATAACTCACAGCTCCAAACCACTTAAAATTCATGCATAATTAACAGCTACAAACCACTTACAATTCATGCATAACTCATCCATAATTAACAGCTCCAAACAACTTAAAATTCATGCATAATTAACACCTCCAAACCACTTATAATTCATGCATAATTAACACCTCCAAACCACTTATAATTCATGCATAATTAACACCTACAAACCACTTAAGATTCATGCATAATTAACACCTCCAAACCACTCATAATTCATTCCTGCATAATTAACACCTCCAAACACTTATAATTCATGCATAATTCATCCATAATTAACACCTCCAAACCACTTAAAATTCATCCATAATTAACAACTACAAACCACTTATAATTCATGCATAATTAACACCTACAAACCACTTAAAATTCATGCATAATTAACACCTACAAACCACTTAAAATTCATCCATAATTAACAGCTCCAAACCACTTATAATTCATGCATAATTAACACCTAAAAACGACTTATAATTCATGCATAATTAACACCTCCAAACCACTTAAAAAATTCATGCATAATTCATCCATAATTAACACCTAAAAACGACTTATAATTCATGCATAATTAACACCTCCAAACCACTTAAAAAATTCACGCATAATTCATCCATAATTAACAACTACAAACCACTTATAATTCATGCATAATTAACACCTCCAAACCACTTATAATTCATGCATAATTCATCCATAATTATAATTCATCCATAATTAACACCTACAAACCACTTATAATTCATGCATAATTCATCCATAATTAACACCTACAAACCACTTATAATTCATGCATAATTCATCCATAATTAACACCTACAAACCACTTATAATTCATCCATAATTAACACGTATAAACCACTTATAATTCATCCATAATTAACACTATAAACCACTTATAATTCATGCATAATTCATCCATAATTAACACCTCCAAACGACTTATAATTCATGCATAATTAACACCTAAAAACGACTTATAATTCATGCATAATTAACAGCTCCAAACCACTTAAAATTCATGCATAATTAACAGCTCCAAACCACTTATAATTCCTGCATAATTAAACCTACAAACCACTTAAAATTCATGCATAACCCTACCCCTCCAAACCACTTATAATTCATCCATAATTAACAACTACAAACCACTTATAATTCATCCATAATTAACAACTACAAACCACTTATAATTCATCCATAATTAACAACTAAAAACCACTTATAATTCCTCCATAATTCATGCATAATTAACACCTCCAAACACTTATAATTCATGCATAATTCATCCATAATTAACACCTCCAAACCACTTATAATTCATGCATAATTAACACCTTTAAACTTCATGCATAATTCATCCATAATTAACACCTCCAAACCACTTATAATTCATGCATAATTAACAGCTACAAACCACTTATAATTCATGCATAATTAACACCTAAAAACCACTTATAATTCCTCCATAATTCATACATAATTAACACCTGCAAACCACTAATAATTCATGCGTAATTAACAGCTACAAACCACTTATATAATTCATGCATAATTCATCCCTAATTAACAGCTACAAACCACTTATAATTCATCCATAATTAACACGTATAAACCACTTATAATTCATCCATAATTAACAGCTCCAAACCACTTATAATTCATGCATAATTAACACCTAAAAACGACTTATAATTCATGCATAATTAACACCTCCAAACCACTTAAAAAATTCATGCATAATTCATCCATAATTAACACCTAAAAACGACTTATAATTCATGCATAATTAACACCTCCAAACCACTTAAAAAATTCACGCATAATTCATCCATAATTAACAACTACAAACCACTTATAATTCATGCATAATTAACACCTCCAAACCACTTATAATTCATGCATAATTCATCCATAATTATAATTCATGCATAATTAACACCTCCAAACCACTTATAATTCATGCATAATTCATCCATAATTAACAACTACAAACCACTTATAATTCATACATAATTAACACCTGCAAACCACTAATAATTCATGCATAATTAACAGCTCCAAACCACTTAAAATTCATGCATAATTAACAGCTCCAAACCACTTATAATTCCTGCATAATTAAACCTACAAACCACTTAAAATTCATGCATAACCCTACCCCTCCAAACCACTTATAATTCATCCATAATTAACAACTACAAACCACTTATAATTCATCCATAATTAACAACTACAAACCACTTATAATTCATCCATAATTAACAACTAAAAACCACTTATAATTCCTCCATAATTCATGCATAATTAACACCTCCAAACACTTATAATTCATGCATAATTCATCCATAATTAACACCTCCAAACCACTTATAATTCATCCATAATTAACACCTCCAAACCACTTATAATTCATCCATAATTAACACCTCCAAACCACTTATAATTCATGCATAATTAACAGCTACAAACCACTTATAATTCATGCATAATTAACACCTAAAAACCACTTATAATTCCTCCATAATTCATACATAATTAACACCTGCAAACCACTAATAATTCATGCGTAATTAACAGCTACAAACCACTTATATAATTCATGCATAATTCATCCCTAATTAACAGCTACAAACCACTTATAATTCATCCATAATTAACACGTATAAACCACTTATAATTCATCCATAATTAACACTATAAACCACTTATAATTCATACATAATTAACACCTGCAAACCACTAATAATTCATGCATAATTAACAGCTCCAAACCACTTATAATTCATCCATAATTAACACCTCCAAACACTTAAAATTCATCCATAATTAACACCTAAAAACGACTTAAAATTCATCCATAATTAACACCTAAAAACGACTTATAATTCATGCATAATTAACACCTAAAAACGACTTATAATTCATGCATAATTAACAGCTCCAAACCACTTAAAATTCATGCATAATTAACAGCTCCAAACCACTTATAATTCCTGCATAATTAAACCTACAAACCACTTAAAATTCATGCATAACCCTACCCCTCCAAACCACTTATAATTCATCCATAATTAACAACTACAAACCACTTATAATTCATCCATAATTAACAACTACAAACCACTTATAACTCATCCATAATTAACAACTACAAACCACTTATAATTCATGCATAACTCACAGCTCCAAACCACTTAAAATTCATGCATAATTAACACCTAAAAACCACTTATAATTCCTCCATAATTCATGCATAATTAACACCTCCAAACACTTATAATTCATGCATAATTCATCCATAATTAACACCTCCAAACCACTTATAATTCATCCATAATTAACACCTCCAAACCACTTATAATTCATGCATAATTAACACCTAAAAACCACTTATAATTCCTCCATAATTCATGCATAATTAACACCTGCAAACCACTAATAATTCATGCGTAATTAACAGCTACAAACCACTTATATAATTCATGCATAATTCATCCCTAATTAACACCTCCCCAAACCACTTATAATTCATCCATAATTAACAGCTACAAACCACTTATAATTCACTTATAACTCATGGAAAATTAACAGCTACAAACCACTTATAATTCATCCATAATTAACACCTCCAAACCACTTATAATTCATGCATAATTAACACCTATAAACCGCTTATAATTCATGCATAATTCATCCATAATTAACACCTCCAAACCACTTATAATACATGCATAATTCATCCATAATTAACACCTCCAAACCACTTATAATACATGCATAATTCATCCATAATTAACACCTACAAACCACTTATAATTCATGCATAATTAACACCTACAAACACTTATAATTCATACATAATTAACAGCTACAAACCACTTATAATTCATGCATAACTCACAGCTCCAAACCACTTAAAATTCATGGATAATTAACAGCTACAAACCACTTACAATTCATGCATAACTCATCCATAATTAACAGCTACAAACACTTATAATTCATGTATAATTCATCCATAATTAACAGCTCCAAACAACTTATAATTTATGCATAATTCACAGCTCCAAACCACTTAAAATTCATGCATAATTAACACCTCCAAACCACTTATAATTCATGCATAATTAACACCTCCAAACCACTTATAATTCATGCATAATTAACACCTACAAACCACTTAAGATTCATGCATAATTAACACCTCCAAACCACTCATAATTCATTCCTGCATAATTAACACCTCCAAACACTTATAATTCATGCATAATTCATCCATAATTAACACCTCCAAACCACTTAAAATTCATCCATAATTCACAGCTCCAAACCACTTATAATTCATGCATAATTAACACCTACAAACCACTTAAAATTCATCCATAATTAACAGCTCCAAACCACTTATAATTCATGCATAATTAACACCTAAAAACGACTTATAATTCATGCATAATTAACACCTCCAAACCACTTAAAAATTCATGCATCATTCATCCATAATTAACAACTACAAACCACTTATAATTCATGCATAATTAACACCTACAAACCACTTAAAATTCATCCATAATTAACAGCTCCAAACCACTTATAATTCATGCATAATTAACACCTACAAACCACTTAAAATTCATCCATAATTAACAGCTCCAAACCACTTATAATTCATGCATAATTAACACCTAAAAACGACTTATAATTCATGCATAATTAACACCTCCAAACCACTTAAAAAATTCATGCATAATTCATCCATAATTAACACCTCCAAACCACTTATAATTCATGCATAATTAACAGCTCCAAACCACTTATAATTCATGCATAATTCATCCATAATTAACACCTCCAAACACTTAAAATTCATCCATAATTCACAGCTCCAAACCACTTATAATTCATGCATAATTCATCCATAATTAACACCTACAAACCACTTATAATTCATCCATAATTAACACGTATAAACCACTTATAATTCATCCATAATTAACACTATAAACCACTTATAATTCATCCATAATTAACAGCTCCAAACCACTTATAATTCATGCATAATTCATCCATAATTAACACCTACAAACCACTTATAATTCATCCATAATTAACACGTATAAACCACTTATAATTCATCCATAATTAACACTATAAACCACTTATAATTCATCCATAATTAACACGTATAAACCACTTATAATTCATCCATAATTAACACTATAAACCACTTATAATTCATCCATAATTAACAACTACAAACCACTTATAATTCATCCATAATTAACAACTACAAACCACTTATAATTCATCCATAATTAACAACTACAAACCACTTATAATTCATCCATAATTAACAACTACAAACCACTTATAATTCATCCATAATTAACAACTACAAACCACTTATAATTCATCCATAATTAACAACTACAAACCACTTATAATTCATCCATAATTAACAGCTACAAACCACTTATAATTCACTTATAATTCATGGAAAATTAACAGCTACAAACCACTTATAATTCATGCATAATTAACACCTCCAAACCACTTATAATTCATGCATAATTCATCCATAATTAACACCTCCCCAAACCACTTATAATTCATCCATAATTAACAGCTACAAACCACTTATAATTCACTTATAATTCATGGAAAATTAACAGCTACAAACCACTTATAATTCATGCATAATTAACACCTACAAACCACTTAAGATTCATGCATAATTAACACCTCCAAACCACTCATAATTCATTCCTGCATAATTAACACCTCCAAACACTTATAATTCATGCATAATTCATCCATAATTAACACCTCCAAACCACTTAAAATTCATCCATAATTAACAACTACAAACCACTTATAATTCATGCATAATTAACACCTACAAACCACTTAAAATTCATGCATAATTAACACCTACAAACCACTTAAAATTCATCCATAATTAACAGCTCCAAACCACTTATAATTCATGCATAATTAACACCTAAAAACGACTTATAATTCATGCATAATTAACACCTCCAAACCACTTAAAAAATTCATGAATAATTCATGCATAATTAACACCTAAAAACGACTTATAATTCACGCATAATTAACACCTCCAAACCACTTAAAAAATTCATGCATAATTCATCCATAATTAACACCTAAAAACGACTTATAATTCATGCATAATTAACACCTCCAAACCACTTAAAAAATTCACGCATAATTCATCCATAATTAACAACTACAAACCACTTATAATTCATGCATAATTAACACCTCCAAACCACTTATAATTCATGCATAATTCATCCATAATTATAATTCATGCATAATTAACACCTCCAAAACCACTTATAATTCATGCATAATTCATCCATAATTAACACCTACAAACCACTTATAATTCATCCATAATTAACACGTATAAACCACTTATAATTCATCCATAATTAACACTATAAACCACTTATAATTCATGCATAATTCATCCATAATTAACACCTCCAAACGACTTATAATTCATGCATAATTAACACCTAAAAACGACTTATAATTCATGCATAATTAACAGCTCCAAACCACTTAAAATTCATGCATAATTAACAGCTCCAAACCACTTATAATTCCTGCATAATTAAACCTACAAACCACTTAAAATTCATGCATAACCCTACCCCTCCAAACCACTTATAATTCATCCATAATTAACAACTACAAACCACTTATAATTCATCCATAATTAACAACTACAAACCACTTATAATTCATCCATAATTAACAACTAAAAACCACTTATAATTCCTCCATAATTCATGCATAATTAACACCTCCAAACACTTATAATTCATGCATAATTCATCCATAATTAACACCTCCAAACCACTTATAATTCATCCATAATTAACACCTCCAAACCACTTATAATTCATCCATAATTAACACCTCCAAACCACTTATAATTCATGCATAATTAACACCTAAAAACCACTTATAATTCATGCATAATTAACACCTAAAAACCACTTATAATTCCTCCATAATTCATACATAATTAACACCTGCAAACCACTAATAATTCATGCGTAATTAACAGCTACAAACCACTTATATAATTCATGCATAATTCATCCCTAATTAACAGCTACAAACCACTTATAATTCATCCATAATTAACACGTATAAACCACTTATAATTCATCCATAATTAACACTATAAACCACTTATAATTCATACATAATTAACACCTGCAAACCACTAATAATTCATGCATAATTAACAGCTCCAAACCACTTATAATTCATCCATAATTAACACCTCCAAACACTTAAAATTCATCCATAATTAACACCTAAAAACGACTTAAAATTCATCCATAATTAACACCTAAAAACGACTTATAATTCATGCATAATTAACACCTAAAAACGACTTATAATTCATGCATAATTAACAGCTCCAAACCACTTAAAATTCATGCATAATTAACAGCTCCAAACCACTTATAATTCCTGCATAATTAAACCTACAAACCACTTAAAATTCATGCATAACCCTACCCCTCCAAACCACTTATAATTCATCCATAATTAACAACTACAAACCACTTATAATTCATCCATAATTAACAACTACAAACCACTTATAACTCATCCATAATTAACAACTACAAACCACTTATAATTCATGCATAACTCACAGCTCCAAACCACTTAAAATTCATGCATAATTAACACCTAAAAACCACTTATAATTCCTCCATAATTCATGCATAATTAACACCTCCAAACACTTATAATTCATGCATAATTCATCCATAATTAACACCTCCAAACCACTTATAATTCATCCATAATTAACACCTCCAAACCACTTATAATTCATGCATAATTAACAGCTACAAACCACTTATAATTCATGCATAATTAACACCTAAAAACCACTTATAATTCCTCCATAATTCATGCATAATTAACACCTGCAAACCACTAATAATTCATGCGTAATTAACAGCTACAAACCACTTATATAATTCATGCATAATTCATCCCTAATTAACACCTCCCCAAACCACTTATAATTCATCCATAATTAACAGCTACAAACCACTTATAATTCACTTATAACTCATGGAAAATTAACAGCTACAAACCACTTATAATTCATCCATAATTAACACCTCCAAACCACTTATAATTCATGCATAATTAACACCTCCAAACCACTTATAATTCATGCATAATTAACACCTACAAACCACTTAAAATTCATCCATAATTCACAGCTCCAAACCAGTTATAATTCATGCATAATTAACACCTATAAACCGCTTATAATTCATGCATAATTCATCCATAATTAACACCTCCAAACCACTTATAATTCATGCATAATTCATCCATAATTAACACCTCCAAACCACTTATAATACATGCATAATTCATCCATAATTAACACCTCCAAACCACTTATAATACATGCATAATTCATCCATAATTAACACCTACAAACCACTTATAATTCATGCATAATTAACACCTACAAACACTTATAATTCATACATAATTAACAGCTACAAACCACTTATAATTCATGCATAACTCACAGCTCCAAACCACTTAAAATTCATGGATAATTAACAGCTACAAACCACTTACAATTCATGCATAACTCATCCATAATTAACAGCTACAAACACTTATAATTCATGTATAATTCATCCATAATTAACAGCTCCAAACAACTTATAATTTATGCATAATTCACAGCTCCAAACCACTTAAAATTCATGCATAATTAACACCTCCAAACCACTTATAATTCATGCATAATTAACACCTCCAAACCACTTATAATTCATGCATAATTAACACCTACAAACCACTTAAGATTCATGCATAATTAACACCTCCAAACCACTCATAATTCATTCCTGCATAATTAACACCTCCAAACACTTATAATTCATGCATAATTCATCCATAATTAACACCTCCAAACCACTTAAAATTCATCCATAATTCACAGCTCCAAACCACTTATAATTCATGCATAATTAACACCTACAAACCACTTAAAATTCATCCATAATTAACAGCTCCAAACCACTTATAATTCATGCATAATTAACACCTAAAAACGACTTATAATTCATGCATAATTAACACCTCCAAACCACTTAAAATTCATGCATCATTCATCCATAATTAACAACTACAAACCACTTATAATTCATGCATAATTAACACCTACAAACCACTTAAAATTCATCCATAATTAACAGCTCCAAACCACTTATAATTCATGCATAATTAACACCTACAAACCACTTAAAATTCATCCATAATTAACAGCTCCAAACCACTTATAATTCATGCATAATTAACACCTAAAAACGACTTATAATTCATGCATAATTAACACCTCCAAACCACTTAAAAAATTCATGCATAATTCATCCATAATTAACACCTCCAAACCACTTATAATTCATGCATAATTAACAGCTCCAAACCACTTATAATTCATGCATAATTCATCCATAATTAACACCTCCAAACACTTAAAATTCATCCATAATTCACAGCTCCAAACCACTTATAATTCATGCATAATTCATCCATAATTAACACGTATAAACCACTTATAATTCATCCATAATTAACACGTATAAACCACTTATAATTCATGCATAATTAACACCTCCAAACCACTTATAATTCATGCATAATTAACAGCTCCAAACCACTTATAATTCATGCATAATTCATCCATAATTAACACCTCCAAACACTTAAAATTCATCCATAATTCACAGCTCCAAACCACTTATAATTCATGCATAATTCATCCATAATTAACACCTACAAACCACTTATAATTCATCCATAATTAACACGTATAAACCACTTATAATTCATCCATAATTAACACTATAAACCACTTATAATTCATCCATAATTAACAGCTCCAAACCACTTATAATTCATGCATAATTCATCCATAATTAACACCTACAAACCACTTATAATTCATCCATAATTAACACGTATAAACCACTTATAATTCATCCATAATTAACACTATAAACCACTTATAATTCATCCATAATTAACACGTATAAACCACTTATAATTCATCCATAATTAACACTATAAACCACTTATAATTCATCCATAATTAACAACTACAAACCACTTATAATTCATCCATAATTAACAACTACAAACCACTTATAATTCATCCATAATTAACAACTACAAACCACTTATAATTCATCCATAATTAACAACTACAAACCACTTATAATTCATCCATAATTAACAGCTACAAACCACTTATAATTCACTTATAATTCATGGAAAATTAACAGCTACAAACCACTTATAATTCATGCATAATTAACACCTCCAAACCACTTATAATTCATGCATAATTCATCCATAATTAACACCTCCCCAAACCACTTATAATTCATCCATAATTAACAGCTACAAACCACTTATAATTCACTTATAATTCATGGAAAATTAACAGCTACAAACCACTTATAATTCATGCATAATTAACACCTCCAAACCACTTATAATTCATGCATAATTAACACCTACAAACCACTTAAAATTCATCCATAATTCACAGCTCCAAACCAGTTATAATTCATGCATAATTAACACCTATAAACCGCTTATAATTCATGCATAATTCATCCATAATTAACACCTCCAAACCACTTATAATACATGCATAATTCATCCATAATTAACAGCTCCAAACCACTTATAATTCATGCATAATTAACAGCTCCAAACCACTTATAATTCATGCATAATTCATCCATAATTAACACCTCCAAACACTTAAAATTCATCCATAATTCACAGCTCCAAACCACTTATAATTCATGCATAATTAACACCTAAAAACGACTTATAATTCATGCATAATTAACACCTAAAAACCCCTTATAATTCATGCATAATTAACAGCTACAAACCACTTATAATTCATCCATAATTAACAACTACAAACCACTTATAATTCATCCATAATTAACAACTACAAACCACTTATAATTCATCCATAATTAACAACTACAAACCACTTATAATTCATCCATAATTAACAACTACAAACCACTTATAATTCATCCATAATTAACAGCTACAAACCACTTATAATCATGCATAACTCACAGCTCCAAACCACTTAAAATTCATGCATAATTAACACCTAAAAACCACTTATAATTCCTCCATAATTCATGCATAATTAACACCTCCAAACACTTATAATTCATGCATAATTCATCCATAATTAACACCTCCAAACCACTTATAATTCATCCATAATTAACACCTCCAAACCACTTATAATTCATGCATAATTAACAGCTACAAACCACTTATAATTCATGCATAATTAACACCTAAAAACCACTTATAATTCCTCCATAATTCATGCATAATTAACACCTATAAACCACTTATAATTCATGCATAACTCATCCATAATTAACAGCTACAAACACTTATAATTCATGTATAATTCATCCATAATTAACAGCTCCAAACAACTTATAATTTATGCATAATTCACAGCTCCAAACCACTTAAAATTCATGCATAATTAACAGCTACAAACCACTTACAATTCATGCATAACTCATCCATAATTAACAGCTACAAACACTTATAATTCATGTATAATTCATCCATAATTAACAGCTCCAAACAACTTATAATTTATGCATAATTCACAGCTCCAAACCACTTAAAATTCATGCATAATTAACACCTCCAAACCACTTATAATTCATGCATAATTAACACCTCCAAACCACTTATAATTCATGCATAATTAACACCTACAAACCACTTAAGATTCATGCGTAATTAACACCTCCAAACCACTCATAATTCATTCCTGCATAATTAACACCTCCAAACACTTATAATTCATGCATAATTCATCCATAATTAACACCTCCAAACCACTTAAAATTCATCCATAATTCACAGCTCCAAACCACTTATAATTCATGCATAATTAACACCTACAAACCACTTAAAATTCATCCATAATTAACAGCTCCAAACCACTTATAATTCATGCATAATTAACACCTAAAAACGACTTATAATTCATGCATAATTAACACCTCCAAACCACTTAAAATTCATGCATCATTCATCCATAATTAACAACTACAAACCACTTATAATTCATGCATAATTAACAGCTACAAACCACTTATAATTCATCCATAATTCACAGCTCCAAACCAGTTATAATTCATGCATAATTAACACCTCCCCAAACCACTTATAATTCATCCATAATTAACAGCTACAAACCACTTATAATTCACTTATAATTCATGGAAAATTAACAGCTACAAACCACTTATAATTCATGCATAATTAACACCTCCAAACCACTTATAATTCATGCATAATTAACACCTACAAACCACTTAAAATTCATCCATAATTCACAGCTCCAAACCAGTTATAATTCATGCATAATTAACACCTATAAACCGCTTATAATTCATGCATAATTCATCCATAATTAACACCTCCAAACCACTTATAATACATGCATAATTCATCCATAATTAACACCTACAAACCACTTATAATTCATGCATAATTAACAGCTACAAACCACTTATAATTCATGCATAACTCACAGCTCCAAACCACTTAAAATTCATGCATAATTAACAGCTACAAACCACTTACAATTCATGCATAACTCATCCATAATTAACAGCTACAAACACTTATAATTCATGTATAATTCATCCATAATTAACAGCTCCAAACAACTTATAATTTATGCATAATTCACAGCTCCAAACCACTTAAAATTCATGCATAATTCACAGCTCCAAACCACTTAAAATTCATGCATAATTAACACCTCCAAACCACTTATAATTCATGCATAATTAACACCTCCAAACCACTTATAATTCATGCATAATTAACACCTACAAACCACTTAAGATTCATGCATAATTAACACCTCCAAACCACTCATAATTCATTCCTGCATAATTAACACCTCCAAACACTTATAATTCATGCATAATTCATCCATAATTAACACCTCCAAACCACTTAAAATTCATCCATAATTAACAACTACAAACCACTTATAATTCATGCATAATTAACACCTACAAACCACTTAAAATTCATCCATAATTAACAGCTCCAAACCACTTATAATTCATGCATAATTAACACCTAAAAACGACTTATAATTCATGCATAATTAACACCTCCAAACCACTTAAAAAATTCATGCATAATTCATCCATAATTAACAACTACAAACCACTTATAATTCATGCATAATTAACACCTCCAAACCACTTATAATTCATGCATAATTCACAGCTCCAAACCACTTAAAATTCATGCATAATTAACACCTCCAAACCACTTATAATTCATGCATAATTAACACCTCCAAACCACTTATAATTCATGCATAATTAACACCTACAAACCACTTAAGATTCATGCATAATTAACACCTCCAAACCACTCATAATTCATTCCTGCATAATTAACACCTCCAAACACTTATAATTCATGCATAATTCACCCATAATTAACACCTCCAAACCACTTAAAATTCATCCATAATTAACAACTACAAACCACTTATAATTCATGCATAATTAACACCTACAAACCACTTAAAATTCATCCATAATTAACAGCTCCAAACCACTTATAATTCATGCATAATTAACACCTAAAAACGACTTATAATTCATGCATAATTAACACCTCCAAACCACTTAAAAAATTCATGCATAACTCATCCATAATTAACAACTACAAACCACTTATAATTCATGCATAATTAACACCTCCAAACCACTTATAATTCATGCATAATTCATCCATAATTAACACCTACAAACCACTTATAATTCTTCCATAATTAACACGTATAAACCACTTATAATTCATCCATAATTAACACTATAAACCACTTATAATTCATCCATAATTAACAGCTCCAAACCACTTATAATTCATGCATAATTAACAGCTCCAAACCACTTATAATTCATGCATAATTCATCCATAATTAACACCTCCAAACACTTAAAATTCATCCATAATTAACACCTAAAAACGACTTATAATTCATGCATAATTAACACCTAAAAACGACTTATAATTCATGCATAATTAACAGCTCCAAACCACTTAAAATTCATGCATAATTAACAGCTCCAAACCACTTATAATTCCTGCATAATTAACACCTACAAACCACTTATAATTCATGCATAATTAACACCTACAAACACTTATAATTCATGCATAATTAACACCTACAAGCCACTTATAACACATGCATAATTCATCCATAATTAACACCTCCAAACCACTTATAATTCATGCATAATTCATCCATAATTAACACCTACAAACCACTTATAATTCTTCCATAATTAACACGTATAAACCACTTATAATTCATCCATAATTAACACTATAAACCACTTATAATTCATCCATAATTAACAGCTCCAAACCACTTATAATTCATGCATAATTAACAGCTCCAAACCACTTATAATTCATGCATAATTCATCCATAATTAACACCTCCAAACACTTAAAATTCATCCATAATTAACACCTAAAAACGACTTATAATTCATGCATAATTAACACCTAAAAACGACTTATAATTCATGCATAATTAACAGCTCCAAACCACTTAAAATTCATGCATAATTAACAGCTCCAAACCACTTATAATTCCTGCATAATTAACACCTACAAACCACTTATAATTCATGCATAATTAACACCTACAAACACTTATAATTCATGCATAATTAACACCTACAAGCCACTTATAACACATGCATAATTCATCCATAATTAACACCTCCAAACCACTTATAATTCATGCATAATTAACACCTACAAACCACTTATAATTCATGCATAAAAAACACCTCCAAACCACTTATAATTCATGCATAATTAACAGCTACAAACCACTTATAATTCATGCATAATTCACAGCTACAAACCACTTACAATTCATGCATAATTCATCCATAATTAACAGCTACAAACCACTTATAATTCATGTATAATTCATCCATAATTAACAGCTCCAAACAACTTATAATTTATGCATAATTCATCCATAATTAACAGCTCCAAACCACTTATAATTCATGCATAATTCACAGCTCCAAACCACTTAAAATTCATGCATAATTAACAGCTCCAAACCACTTATAATTCATGCATAATTCACAGCTCCAAACCACTTAAAATTCATGCATAATTAACACCTCCAAACCACTTATAATTCATGCATAATTAACACCTCCAAACTATGGTTGCCGTTTTGTAGCAAAATTCATTTCAACAAAACATTCATATATGTTTCGTTTACATTCATATATTTGTTGATAGAACAATAAATTATTCATATATACGTTGCACTGAAATTCATATTTAAATGTCTGCTAATCACTATTCATATGTATATTCTGGTGCTCAAATTCATATGTAACATTTGTATTCATATATATTTGTGGCGTTTCGAATTTATTCATATATTGATTTGTCTCATTCATATTTGGTATTTGTGAATTCAAGTTCATATATATTAGTCGTGCCAAAATTCATATATGTGGTCACTATTGTATTCACAGTATTCGAGACGTTCTTTTATTCATATTTGCTTGGTTTAGGACATTCATATCTCACAAAACTAGTGCCTAGGCTTTTCAAGTCACACGCGCGAGTTTGGCTTAGCTACACATGCGTAGAACGAACCCGATCGTGATTCCCGCGGGAATAGCCCACGTTTGCCAGCAAACATGGCGTCAAACAGAGATGAAAGGTTTATACGTCAAATAGTAAGGGACGAAATATCAACTCATTCAAGTCCGGAGATTCAAAACAGTACTCCGCCTGTTCAAAATAGTCCTGTATCTTCTCCACTAGAAAGTGTTGCTGCATCTGTGCTGGATAGAACCAGAGGACTTGTCGAACAGTTACAGCATCGAAACAACAACAACAGAAATACAAGAAACGATCCGCCTATTCGTCGTCGAGTTCCCAAAAGAAAGTTTAATCAGGTGAAGGAAGATACACCGAAACGAGAAAGCAAGTGGGTTTATGTGCTTGAAGCATGGGATGAAAGCCAGGGAACGAAATTTCTCGACGATTGCAGCTTCAAAGATAAGCTTGTCGTTTGCAAAGCACAAATTGAGTTTTTGTCATCCTTCTGCGAAGACCAGGTACGCAATGAAATTGCTTCTGTCATCAAAAATCGTATTCCAAATCTTGGTTCCTCCGATTTTCATTTCGTTAAACGCGATCGCTTTACATTAAGTGTCCCTGTTGTGAAAGAAGGTCACAAATGGGACTTTGAAAATGTCAAGCAACTCTGTGGTCAGGGTATCGTGTATGTACGACTAAATAGAAGCAAGAAATCGTTTGCAAGTGAACTAAGTGTCAATGAAAATGAAAATGAAATGAGTGATGAGGAAATTCCAGAAGATGGAGATATAAATGATGATGTCGTTATTTCCCATATGGTATCAGGTGATTTTCAAAGCACAAGTGATGGTAATGGTCACCCAAGTCACCCTTCAGTGTCAACTATTCCCAGTCTTTTTTTCCAACATAAACTTAGTCAACTTCAAGAAATGTTTCCCGGAAAACCAAGACAAACATTGGTGCATGCTTTGAATGTCACTACTTCAGTTGAAGAAGCTGTGGGTTACCTAACAGGTAGAGGTGCTGAACCAGAAAGTGAAGATTTTGATCGTGGTAGTCTTGAAACATTTGGTTTGAGTCCAGGAACTGTCCCTGAACTCAAGAGTTTAAAGTCAGTATTACAACACCTATGGAAGAATCATTCAGAAGAGAAAGTGAAACTACGAATTGATCCAGAGGACATATTGCAAGATGCTTTTGCCTTCTACAAGAGTTCTAGCTTTGATGAAAGCTGTCCTTTACGTATTGTGTACAATGGGCAACCGGCTGCAGATTCGGGGGGTGTGCTTCGCCAGTTTTATTCTGATGTATTCAACAAAGTTGTTGAAAACTACTTCCATGGTTATGATAACAAGAAACTACCTATACCAAGCAGTGACATATTGATGTCCAGCATGATGATGATTCTTGGGAAAATGATTGTGCACTCTCTCCTGCAAGGCGGACCAGGATTTCCATTCTTTCCACTGGCATGCTACAAGTATTTAGCAACTGGGGACATTGCAAATGCAGCAATTGATGTTGATGCCAGTGATGTAGCTTCACCCTCAGTTAAACTGTATATTCAACAGGTATGGCTACTTAAACTATAGAGGGGGTACCCTGGCAATTTTTGGGTAGGGGGTTGCAGTGATAATCTTAAAACCCTATCCCAGGCTAAAATTAGCTAATTTTCTATTTCCTATCCTAGACCTTAGCAAATATCAGATACTCTATCCCAGACACATTGACTAATACATTGTAGGTACCCTATTCCATATTGAAACAGATACTTTACACCCTATCCAAGAGCTGGAACTCGTACCCTATAGGGCATTGTATAGTCCTCCCCTACTTGAAATTTAATAACAACCCTGTATTATATAGTATATTAATTAATAATGTACTTGAGTATTAACGGTTTACCCCTATGCCAAGTGTTTAGATTGTTTGTTCTGGCTAACCCCATATGGTTTCATTCAGCAGAGGCCTGGAGATTTTACCCACTTTAGGAGTGAGTAACCAACAAACTGGTCAAAAAATAACTCTGTGATTGCCAGATGATCTTACTTTTACTAAATTTAGTTGTAAAAATAAATCCCTTTTACTAAATTTAGTTGTAAAAATATATCCTGAAGTGGAAAAAAAATTACATTGCATCAAACTTGTTGTTTTACTGCTCCATTATATAATTTCAGTTACAGGAAGCCACTACATCAACCGCTATAGAAGAAATTATAAGTGATGATTTCCTTCAGTTGGTGGAAGAGGCAGGAGAAACTTGTGCTCTTAATGTAAGTAAAAATTCTTTTATCATCATATTAAGTATTAAAAGTTGCATATATTTTACTGTAGTTTTACCTAGTCATATTGTGGACTGGTATTTATGGTATTATTATCACAGCACCAAACTATCGAATACTGTTCAGAATTTGGAAGTCGTTTAAAAACCATATCCCAAATTTTGGCCAAAATTCAATTGTTTAATAATGCAATTAGTATAAAATTATTGTAAAAGTGCTACCAGTGTGTTTTACATATATGAACAGTATCCATTGTTATACAAATAAAGTAAGTATAAATGTATTATTATGTAAAGTCTGAGTAAAAGATGTAACTTAATCCATCCAGTAAAAACTGGATGGTTATCTGTGACAGATCTTCAGAACTGTATTTGTCAATTCACATGCAAGATTTATTTAATCTTATTTTTCTTTCTAGCTTTCTACCAAGCACAAAGTTATGCAAAGTCTTATTGTATATGACATACTGGCAAAGCGACAACCTTTGCTCGATCAAATTCGCCAAGGTTTGAAATCATGCAATTTCTTGATGGAATTGGAAAAAAGTCCAGAGTTATTCCAAGACGTATTTGTGTACAACTATGCAGTTGAAAATAACCAATCTATTGAAGACATGGTAAATTTACCCAAAGAGAGTGACCTGGATACACCTGAGAAAAGAGAAACATTGCAGTACTTTCAGAGGTTTCTGAAATCAAGTGATGAAAAGGCACTCAAAAGTTTTCTAACTTTTGTCACTGGTGCTCCAAGTTTGCCACCATTGGGCTTCTCCTCAAAAATTGAAGTTGTGCTAGACATGGAGGCAAATGCATTTTATGCTTCCACTTGTTTCTTAAGGCTGACATTGCCATGCATGTTCAAGTCATACCATGAATTTTGTGAATCTTTTTATGCTGTGTTTAATGCTGGTAAGAAAGCATTTACTTCAATTTAGTGACTACCAGGTATAAACATTGAGACATCTTTTGTTCATTTTGTCCTATTTGGTTAATTAATTTAAGTTTGAACAACTTCACTGTGTTCTAAAAATTTTAATACATACCGGTAAACCTAATTTGAGGACTCTATACTAATACATAACACTTTGGCCACCAACTGATGATGTATTAGATAGTTCATATTATATGTTGTAAATGCAGTCAGTCATTGTAAAGTAGTGCTATATCTAGGGCTTGCAGGTAGATGTCAAGTCCAAAATTGTCTGACTCTACATTAACATTTATTTGTCCTTGAATTTGCTGCCAGTTGTTTATGGTAAAGGGATTCTCTAAATCATACACCTCAACTTGACCATGCTCTTGAAGGGGAGCTGGCCCTTCTGGGTCCTCTCCATAAAAATCCAAATCATTAATAGGTAATGCCAATTCATTTAACACTACATCATTGTTTTCTTGTTGCATCAAACCATTTGACCATATTTGTAAAGGGGTCCAGTTATGCTCTGTTCGTAGTGGATGTCTATTCCAGCTGTCAGTGAACTCATATAATGCTATATTAATTCTGGACCGAAACACATAATGAAGCAGAAACATGTGAATACTGCTATCTAAAAATAGGATACCCTCCCTTTCCATTGTATAAAACAATGAATAGAAGATAGAGCAAACACATCGAAAAACATCCCGCCACAGTCTTTCAATACGTTGGTTACGGGTGGACGGGCCTGCAATAAAGCTACCACGACCTTCTCCTCTCATTTCTGTCATGATTTCAGCAACCCTGATATTTTCTCCACCATGGTCCCCTCTTACACGAGATGGCAAGCTGTATACTGAAACAGCCTGAGAAAAAAGATGTGCAACAGTATCTGATCGATTGTTTGTAGCACAGTGTAAATAAGTTACCAGTCTAGAGAACCCATCGATGCACCCATGAATTACAAAGCCCCAACGAATTAACGAATGATGACCATCCATGTGCCACAAACTGTTAGGCCATGGAACTGAATAAACTCGCCTGGTGACAACACATGCCCATCTCAACGCAGCTCCAGTTGGATCAACTCTATTAATGGACGCACGTATTCTGTCCCTTTGCACATGCAAACCAATACTTCTAATGTACCCAATAACCATTGATTGTCCAACAGTACGACCATGTCGGTTCATAAATGAAAGGATGCGATCGTCTAGCTCAGCATCAGTAATGTTTGACCAGCGATCCAAGTTAGTGATCCCCAGAGTTCTTGCTCGTCTATATATTAGCCGAATTCATATTAGAAGACGGAAACTCGTCCAAGACGGGAAACGCGTCTTGGACAAGAAACTCGTCAGGTGTAAATCCGGTAAACGACGAGTATCCCGTCATGAATTTATCCGTCCATTTCCCCGTCGTTAAGACGAGAAAGTCAGACGAGAAACTTGTCTCAGACGAGAAACCCGTCTTAAATTCACATTAAACGAATAAATCAGGACGGTTTTACTAGTAAACCGGAAGAAAAAAACTGGGACGACAAGGCCATCAAGCACTCTGGGATACAAAATGTCGACGAGAAAGAGGCCGCGAGTGAAGGAGAGTAAGAAAAAGTTAAAAGGATTACCTGAAAGCAAGATAAACAAAGTTTGGTCGAGAGAAAAGATGAACATATACGCAAGAGTTTTATCCAACACTGACGGAAAAGAACGTTGCTGGTTATTTCGATTTACTCTTAGTCTCTTTTTAAACTGATTGTTTGTCCAATTTTGGTATCCATAATCCCACCATCTTTTTTCTATTGGGCCTTTAGGTTTCCTCTCTTTTACAGAAGAACAAACGACCGTAGCTGCTATCTTTTGAAATTGTTCCTCATTGTCGATTATTGAACACCTTAGTTTTTTGTAACCGCTACTTCTTGATCTAAAGTATTGTATGTATCACATACTGATCTGCGGCTTTTCGCTTTCGTTCTAACAAAAGCTTCTGAACAAATACTGTGGAACTGGCATCCATTTTGATAAAATGCATGTTATACTCGCCCCAGTCTCATTCATCGATCACTCGGATTGTTCAAGGTTTTCATGATCGCGTCAGATGGGTTTCCGTCTTAAATTTATACCTGACAGTAATCCGTCATACGGATTCTCGTCTTAAGACGAGTTTCCGTCTTGTAATATGAATTCGCCAAATGTCCACCTTGAAACTCCTAACATAACACTAATCTGTTGCCAGGTCATCCCTATTTCTCTTAGGTCTACCAAGAGGTCCTCAGGAATGTCGAAACGAGGTCTGCCAACATTATTAGAATGAATAAGTGGCAAACGACCAAGGTTTGCTACATTTGTTGTCCTGCGTGTATTCTGATGCATTAACTCTGTTAACTCCGCAAACAAAATACCCAGTTCTACAGCCAGGTCTGTGAAAATTCGATTGGTTCCGAGATCTGACAATTGTCTTACCACTGTTAAACTTCTTTCAAGTCGGTTGAATACCAACGGTAAAGTATCTCCATTTAAATCATGATTTATAATTGCTTCAACGTTTCCTAATTCGTCAAAAAGGTAACGGAAAAACTCTTCAAAAGAATTCGCACGTACAGCCGCCATGTTTGAATTGGAATTATTGCAAGATATATTTCGCGCGTTTTTCCGCGCGCGAATTAATATTCGCGCGTGTGACCGTGTGACTTGAAAAGCCTAGGCACTAGTTTTGTGAGATATGAATGTCCTAAACCAAGCAAATATGAATAAAAGAACGTCTCGAATACTGTGAATACAATAGTGACCACATATATGAATTTTGGCACGACTAATATATATGAACTTGAATTCACAAATACCAAATATGAATGAGACAAATCGATATATGAATAAATTCGAAACGCCACAAATATATATGAATACAAATGTTACATATGAATTTGAGCACCAGAATATACATATGAATAGTGATTAGCAGACATTTAAATATGAATTTCAGTGCAACGTATATATAAATAATTTATTGTTCTATCAACAAATATATGAATGTAAACGAAACATATGAATGTTTTGTTGAAATGAATTTTGCTACAAAACGGCAACCATACCAAACCACTTATAATTCATGCATAATTAACACCTACAAACCACTTAAAATTCATCCATAATTCACAGCTCCAAACCAGTTATAATTCATGCATAATTAACACCTATAAACCGCTTATAATTCATGCATAATTCATCCATAATTAACACCTCCAAACCACTTATAATACATGCATAATTCATCCATAATTAACACCTACAAACACTTATAATTCATGCATAATTAACACCTACAAACACTTATAATTCATACATAATTAACAGCTCCAAACCACTTATAATTCATGCATAATTCACAGCTCCAAACCACTTAAAATTCATGCATAATTAACACCTCCAAACCACTTATAATTCATGCATAATTAACACCTCCAAACCACTTATAATTCATGCATAATTAACACCTACAAACCACTTAAAATTCATCCATAATTCACAGCTCCAAACCAGTTATAATTCATGCATAATTAACACCTATAAACCGCTTATAATTCATGCATAATTCATCCATAATTAACACCTCCAAACCACTTATAATACATGCATAATTCATCCATAATTAACACCTACAAACACTTATAATTCATGCATAATTAACACCTACAAACACTTATAATTCATACATAATTAACAGCTACAAACCACTTATAATTCATGCATAACTCACGGCTCCAAACCACTTAAAATTCATGCATAATTAACAGCTACAAACCACTTACAATTCATGCATAACTCATCCATAATTAACAGCTACAAACACTTATAATTCATGTATAATTCATCCATAATTAACAGCTCCAAACAACTTATAATTTATGCATAATTCACAGCTCCAAACCACTTAAAATTCATGCATAACTAACACCTCCAAACCACTTATAATTCATGCATAATTAACACCTCCAAACCACTTATAATTCATGCATAATTAACACCTACAAACCACTTAAGATTCATGCATAATTAACACCTCCAAACCACTCATAATTCATTCCTGCATAATTAACACCTCCAAACCACTTATAATTCATGCATAATTCATCCATAATTAACACCTCCAAACCACTTAAAATTCATCCATAATTAACACCTCCAAACCACTTATAATTCATGGATAATTAACACCTACAAACCACTTAAAATTCATCCATAATTAACAGCTCCAAACCACTTATAATTCATGCATAATTAACACCTAAAAACGACTTATAATTCATGCATAATTAACACCTCCAAACCACTTAAAATTCATGCATCATTCATCCATAATTAACAACTACAAACCACTTATAATTCATGCATAATTAACACCTACAAACCACTTAAAATTCATCCATAATTAACAGCTCCAAACCACTTATAATTCATGCATAATTAACAGCTACAAACCACTTATAATTCATGCATAATTCATCCATAATTAACAGCTCCAAACCACTTATAATTCATCCATAATTAACACCTACAAACCACTTATAATTCATGCATAATTAAGAGCTCCAAACCACTTATAATTCATGCATAATTAACACCTACAAACCACTTATAATTCATGCATAATTAACACCTACAAACACTTATAATTCATGCATAATTAACACCTACAAGCCACTTATAATTCATGCATAATTCATCCATAATTAACACCTCCAAACCACTTATAACACATGCATAATTCATCCATAATTAACAGCTACAAACCACTTATAATTCATGCATAAAAAACACCTCCAAACCACTTATAATTGATGCATAATTAACAGCTACAAACCACTTATAATTCATGCATAATTAACAGCTCCAAACCACTTATAATTCATGCATAATTAACAGCTCCAAACCACTTAAAATTCATGCATAATTAACACCTACAAACCACTTAAAATTCATGCATAATTAACACCTACAAACCACTTAAAATTCATGCATAATTAACAGCTCCAAACCACTTATAATTCATGCATAATTAACAGCTCCAAACCACTTATAATTCATGCATAATTCATCCATAATTAACAGCTCCAAACCACTTATAATTCATGCATAATTCATCCCTAATTAACAGCTCCAAACAACTTATAATTCATGCATAATTAACACCTACAAACCACTTAAAATTCATGCCAAATTAACAGCTTCAAACCACTTAAAATTCATCCATAATTCACAGCTCCAAACCAGTTATAATTCATGCATAATTAACACCTATAAACCGCTTATAATCATGCATAATTCATCCATAATTAACACCTCCAAACCACTTATAATTCATGCATAATTCATCCATAATTAACACCTCCAAACCACTTATAATACATGCATAATTCATCCATAATTAACACCTCCAAACCACTTATAATTCATGCATAATTAACACCTCCAAACCACTTATAATTCATGCATAATTAACACCTACAAACCACTTATAATTCATGCATAATTAACACCTACAAACACTTATAATTCATCCATAATTAAAAGCTACAAACCACTTATAATTCATGCATAACTCACAGCTCCAAACCACTTAAAATTCATGCATAATTCACAGCTACAAACCACTTACAATTCATGCATAATTCATCCATAATTAACAGCTACAAACCACTTATAATTCATCCATAATTAACAGCTACAAACCACTTATAATTCATGTATAATTCATCCATAATTAACAGCTCCAAACAACTTATAATTTATGCATAATTCATGCATAATTCACAGCTCCAAACCACTTATAATTCATGCATAATTAACACCTACAAACCACTTATAATTCATGCATAATTAACACCTCCAAACCACTTATAATTCATGCATAATTAACACCTACAAACCACTTATAATTCATGCATAATTAACACCTACAAGCCACTTATAATTCATGCATAATTAACACCTACAAGCCACTTATAACACATGCATAATTCATCCATAATTAACACCTCCAAACCACTTATAATTCATGCATAATTCACAGCTCCAAACACTTAAAATTCATGCATAATTAACACCTCCAAACCACTTATAATTCATGCATAATTAACACCTACAAACCACTTAAAATTCATCCATAATTCACAGCTCCAAACCAGTTATAATTCATGCATAATTAACACCTATAAACCGCTTATAATTCATGCATAATTCATCCATAATTAACTAGGGGTGCACCGGAACCAATATTTTAAGATCCGGCCGGAACCGGATCTGACCGGAACTGAAAAAGAAATCCGGCCGGAACCGGGTTTGTTAAGCCATATATGGTTATATGCTATTTTATCAAGAGCCGGGGGGGGGGGGGGCGGCAAAAGTTTGAATACAAATATTGAATAATGTTAATGTAATTGTGTAAAACATCTTCATGAAATGCTCATGTATTGGTATTAATGATTTAATGGTATACAAATATATCCTTGTATAGTGTATTACCTACACGGGAGCAAAGAGCCTGGGAACGAGGTTGTAACTAGAGTATATCAGCATATATAAAATCACTTGTTTTCATTTTATTTTATGTTTCACACCAATTTTCAACCTTGGCTAGTATGAAATGATTAAATTATCAGTATGTGCTTGTTATATGAAGTACTTTCCCTAACCCACCATTCTGAACCGCTGACCGTCTTTTGATGTGTGATAAAATATATTATTGAATAAAATCTGTGAAAAAATAAACGCTGCGTTATAAAAAAGACAAGAGTATTATTTTTTTTTCAATGATTGCGTGTTGTTTCTTGCTATTTATGTAAATTATGCTTCACAGTTGTTGAAATGTGATCTGTTTGATCGATGTTATTTAATAAATAAACTTGATATTCAATCTCTCTGAAAACGACAGAGTTCCGGTTCCGGCCATGCTTTTTTAATCAGTTCCGGCCGGAACCGGATCTCCGAAAAATCAGAGTTCCGGCCGGAACTACCCGGCCGGAACCGAGTTCCGGTGCACCCCTATAATTAACACCTCCAAACCACTTATAATACATGCATAATTCATCCATAATTAACACCTACAAACACTTATAATTCATACATAATTAACACCTACAAACACTTATAATTCATACATAACTCACAGCTCCAAACCACTTAAAATTCATGCATAATTAACAGCTACAAACCACTTAGAATTCATGCATATCTCATCCATAATTAACAGCTACAAACACTTATAATTCATGTATAATTCATCCATAATTAACAGCTCCAAACAACTTATAATTTATGCATAATTCACAGCTCCAAACCACTTAAAATTCATGCATAATTAACACCTCCAAACCACTTATAATTCATGCATAATTAACACCTCCAAACCACTTATAATTCATGCATAATTAACAGCTCCAAACCACTTATAATTCATGCATAATTAACACCTCCAAACCACTTATAATTCATGCATAATTAACAGCTCCAAACCACTTATAATTCATGCATAATTAACAGCTCCAAACCACTTATAATTCATGCATAATTAACACCTACAAACCACTTAAGATTCATGCATAATTAACACCTCCAAACCACTCATAATTCATTCCTGCATAATTAACACCTCCAAACCACTTATAATTCATGCATAATTCATCCATAATTAACACCTCCAAACCACTTAAAATTCATCCATAATTAACACCTCCAAACCACTTATAATTCATGGATAATTAACACCTACAAACCACTTAAAATTCATCCATAATTAACAGCTCCAAACCACTTATAATTCATGCATAATTAACACCTAAAAACGACTTATAATTCATGCATAATTAACACCTCCAAACCACTTAAAATTCATGCATCATTCATCCATAATTAACAACTACAAACCACTTATAATTCATGCATAATTAACACCTACAAACCACTTAAAATTCATCCATAATTAACAGCTCCAAACCACTTATAATTCATGCATAATTAACAGCTCCAAACCACTTATAATTCATGCATAATTCATCCATAATTAACAGCTCCAAACCACTTATAATTCATGCATAATTAACAGCTCCAAACCACTTATAATTCATGCATAATTAACACCTCCAAACCACTTATAATTCATGCATAATTAACACCTACAAACCACTTATAATTCATGCATAATTAACACCTACAAACACTTATAATTCATGCATAATTAACACCTACAAGCCACTTATAATTCATGCATAATTCATCCATAATTAACACCTCCAAACCACTTATAACACATGCATAATTCATCCATAATTAACAGCTACAAACCACTTATAATTCATGCATAAAAAACACCTCCAAACCACTTATAATTGATGCATAATTAACAGCTACAAACCACTTATAATTCATGCATAATTAACAGCTCCAAACCACTTAAAATTCATGCATAATTAACACCTACAAACCACTTAAAATTCATGCATAATTAACAGCTCCAAACCACTTATAATTCATGCATAATTAACAGCTCCAAACCACTTATAATTCATGCATAATTCATCCATAATTAACAGCTCCAAACCACTTATAATTCATGCATAATTCATCCCTAATTAACAGCTCCAAACAACTTATAATTCATGCATAATTAACACCTACAAACCACTTAAAATTCATGCCAAATTAACAGCTTCAAACCACTTAAAATTCATCCATAATTCACAGCTCCAAACCAGTTATAATTCATGCATAATTAACACCTATAAACCGCTTATAATCATGCATAATTCATCCATAATTAACACCTCCAAACCACTTATAATTCATGCATAATTCATCCATAATTAACACCTCCAAACCACTTATAATACATGCATAATTCATCCATAATTAACACCTCCAAACCACTTATAATTCATGCATAATTAACACCTCCAAACCACTTATAATTCATGCATAATTAACACCTACAAACCACTTATAATTCATGCATAATTAACACCTACAAACACTTATAATTCATCCATAATTAAAAGCTACAAACCACTTATAATTCATGCATAACTCACAGCTCCAAACCACTTAAAATTCATGCATAATTCACAGCTACAAACCACTTACAATTCATGCATAATTCATCCATAATTAACAGCTACAAACCACTTATAATTCATGTATAATTCATCCATAATTAACAGCTACAAACCACTTATAATTCATGTATAATTCATCCATAATTAACAGCTCCAAACAACTTATAATTTATGCATAATTCATCCATAATTAACAGCTCCAAACCACTTATAATTCATCCATAATTAACAGCTCCAAACCACTTATAATTCATGCATAATTCACAGCTCCAAACCACTTATAATTCATGCATAATTAACACCTACAAACCACTTATAATTCATGCATAATTAACACCTCCAAACCACTTATAATTCATGCATAATTAACACCTACAAACCACTTATAATTCATGCATAATTAACACCTACAAGCCACTTATAATTCATGCATAATTAACACCTACAAGCCACTTATAACACATGCATAATTCATCCATAATTAACACCTCCAAACCACTTATAATTCATGCATAATTCACAGCTCCAAACACTTAAAATTCATGCATAATTAACACCTCCAAACCACTTATAATTCATGCATAATTAACACCTACAAACCACTTAAAATTCATCCATAATTCACAGCTCCAAACCAGTTATAATTCATGCATAATTAACACCTATAAACCGCTTATAATTCATGCATAATACATCCATAATTAACTAGGGGTGCACCGGAACCAATATTTTAAGATCCGGCCGGAACCGGATCTGACCGGAACTGAAAAAGAAATCCGGCCGGAACCGGGTTTGTTAAGCCATATATGGTTATATGCTATTTTATCAAGAGCCGGGGGGGGGGGGGGCGGCAAAAGTTTGAATACAAATATTGAATAATGTTAATGTAATTGTGTAAAACATCTTCATGAAATGCTCATGTATTGGTATTAATGATTTAATGGTATACAAATATATCCTTGTATAGTGTATTACCTACACGGGAGCAAAGAGCCTGGGAACGAGGTTGTAACTAGAGTATATCAGCATATATAAAATCACTTGTTTTCATTTTATTTTATGTTTCACACCAATTTTCAACCTTGGCTAGTATGAAATGATTAAATTATCAGTATGTGCTTGTTATATGAAGTACTTTCCCTAACCCACCATTCTGAACCGCTGACCGTCTTTTGATGTGTGATAAAATATATTATTGAATAAAATCTGTGAAAAAATAAACGCTGCGTTATAAAAAAGACAAGAGTATTATTTTTTTTTCAATGATTGCGTGTTGTTTCTTGCTATTTATGTAAATTATGCTTCACAGTTGTTGAAATGTGATCTGTTTGATCGATGTTATTTAATAAATAAACTTGATATTCAATCTCTCTGAAAACGACAGAGTTCCGGTTCCGGCCATGCTTTTTTAATCAGTTCCGGCCGGAACCGGATCTCCGAAAAATCAGAGTTCCGGCCGGAACTACCCGGCCGGAACCGAGTTCCGGTGCACCCCTATAATTAACACCTCCAAACCACTTATAATACATGCATAATTCATCCATAATTAACACCTACAAACACTTATAATTCATACATAATTAACACCTACAAACACTTATAATTCATACATAACTCACAGCTCCAAACCACTTAAAATTCATGCATAATTAACAGCTACAAACCACTTAGAATTCATGCATATCTCATCCATAATTAACAGCTACAAACACTTATAATTCATGTATAATTCATCCATAATTAACAGCTCCAAACAACTTATAATTTATGCATAATTCACAGCTCCAAACCACTTAAAATTCATGCATAATTAACACCTCCAAACCACTTATAATTCATGCATAATTAACACCTCCAAACCACTTATAATTCATGCATAATTAACAGCTCCAAACCACTTATAATTCATGCATAATTAACAGCTCCAAACCACTTATAATTCATGCATAATTCATCCATAATTAACACCTCCAAACCACTTATAATACATGCATAATTCATCCATAATTAACACCTCCAAACCACTTATAATTCATGCATAATTAACACCTACAAACCACTTATAATTCATGCATAATTAACACCTACAAACCACTTATAATTCATGCATAATTAACACCTCCAAACCACTTATAATTCATGCATAATTAACACCTACAAACCACTTATAATTCATGCATAATTAACACCTATAAGCCACTTATAATTCATGCATAATTAACACCTACAAGCCACTTATAACACATGCATAATTCATCCATAATTAACACCTCCAAACCACTTATAATTCATGCATAACTCACAGCTCCAAACCACTTAAAATTCATGCATAATTAACAGCTACAAACCACTTACAATTCATGCATAACTCATCCATAATTAACAGCTCCAAACAACTTAAAATTCATGCATAATTAACACCTCCAAACCACTTATAATTCATGCATAATTAACACCTCCAAACCACTTATAATTCATGCATAATTAACACCTACAAACCACTTAAGATTCATGCATAATTAACACCTCCAAACCACTCATAATTCATTCCTGCATAATTAACACCTCCAAACACTTATAATTCATGCATAATTCATCCATAATAAACACCTCCAAACCACTTAAAATTCATCCATAATTAACAACTACAAACCACTTATAATTCATGCATAATTAACACCTACAAACCACTTAAAATTCATGCATAATTAACACCTACAAACCACTTAAAATTCATCCATAATTAACAGCTCCAAACCACTTATAATTCATGCATAATTAACACCTAAAAACGACTTATAATTCATGCATAATTAACACCTCCAAACCACTTAAAAAATTCATGCATAATTCATGCATAATTAACACCTAAAAACGACTTATAATTCATGCATAATTAACACCTCCAAACCACTTAAAAAATTCATGCATAATTCATCCATAATTAACACCTAAAAACGACTTATAATTCATGCATAATTAACACCTCCAAACCACTTAAAAAATTCACGCATAATTCATCCATAATTAACAACTACAAACCACTTATAATTCATGCATAATTAACACCTCCAAACCACTTATAATTCATGCATAATTCATCCATAATTATAATTCATGCATAATTAACACCTCCAAACCACTTATAATTCATGCATAATTCATCCATAATTAACACCTACAAACCACTTATAATTCATCCATAATTAACACGTATAAACCACTTATAATTCATCCATAATTAACACTATAAACCACTTATAATTCATGCATAATTCATCCATAATTAACACCTCCAAACACTTATAATTCATGCATAATTAACACCTAAAAACGACTTATAATTCATGCATAATTAACAGCTCCAAACCACTTAAAATTCATGCATAATTAACAGCTCCAAACCACTTATAATTCCTGCATAATTAAACCTACAAACCACTTAAAATTCATGCATAACCCTACCCCTCCAAACCACTTATAATTCATCCATAATTAACAACTACAAACCACTTATAATTCATCCATAATTAACACCTACAAACCACTTATAATTCATCCATAATTAACAACTACAAACCACTTATAATTCCTCCATAATTCATCCCTAATTAACACCTACAAACCACTTATAATTCATCCATAATTCATCCATAATTAACAACTACAAACCACTTATAATTCATGCATAATTAACACCTCCAAACCACTTATAATTCATCCATAATTAACACCTCCAAACCACTTATAATTCATGCATAATTAACAGCTACAAACCACTTATAATTCATGCATAATTAACACCTAAAAACCACTTATAATTCCTCCATAATTCATACATAATTAACACCTGCAAACCACTAATAATTCATGCGTAATTAACAGCTACAAACCACTTATATAATTCATGCATAATTCATCCCTAATTAACAGCTACAAACCACTTATAATTCATCCATAATTAACACGTATAAACCACTTATAATTCATCCATAATTAACACTATAAACCACTTATAATTCATACATAATTAACACCTGCAAACCACTAATAATTCATGCATAATTAACAGCTCCAAACCACTTATAATTCATCCATAATTAACACCTCCAAACACTTAAAATTCATCCATAATTAACACCTAAAAACGACTTAAAATTCATCCATAATTAACACCTAAAAACGACTTATAATTCATGCATAATTAACACCTAAAAACGACTTATAATTCATGCATAATTAACAGCTCCAAACCACTTAAAATTCATGCATAATTAACAGCTCCAAACCACTTATAATTCCTGCATAATTAAACCTACAAACCACTTAAAATTCAGGCATAACCCTACCCCTCCAAACCACTTATAATTCATCCATAATTAACAACTACAAACCACTTATAATTCATCCATAATTAACAACTACAAACCACTTATAACTCATCCATAATTAACAACTACAAACCACTTATAATTCATGCATAACTCACAGCTCCAAACCACTTAAAATTCATGCATAATTAACACCTAAAAACCACTTATAATTCCTCCATAATTCATGCATAATTAACACCTCCAAACACTTATAATTCATGCATAATTCATCCATAATTAACACCTTCAAACCACTTATAATTCATCCATAATTAACACCTTGAAACCACTTAAAATTCATGCATAATTGACAGCTACAAACCACTTATAATTCATGCATAATTAACACCTAAAAACCACTTATAATTCCTCCATAATTCATGCATAATTAACACCTGCAAACCACTAATAATTCATGCGTAATTAACAGCTCCAAACCACTTATAATTCATCCATAATTAACAGCTACAAACCACTTATAATTCACTTATAACTCATGGAAAATTAACAGCTACAAACCACTTATAATTCATCCATAATTAACAGCTACAAACCACTTATAATTCACTTATAACTCATGGAAAATTAACAGCTACAAACCACTTATAATTCATCCATAATTAACAGCTACAAACCACTTATAATTCATGCATAATTAACACCTCCAAACCACTTATAATTCATGCATAATTAACACCTACAAACCACTTAAAATTCATCCATAATTCACAGCTCCAAACCAGTTATAATTCATGCATAATTAACACCTATAAACCGCTTATAATTCATGCATAATTCATCCATAATTAACACCTCCAAACCACTTATAATACATGCATAATTCATCCATAATTAACACCTCCAAACCACTTATAATACATGCATAATTCATCCATAATTAACACCTACAAACCACTTATAATTCATGCATAATTAACACCTACAAACACTTATAATTCATACATAATTAACAGCTACAAACCACTTATAATTCATGCATAACTCACAGCTCCAAACCACTTAAAATTCATGGATAATTAACAGCTACAAACCACTTACAATTCATGCATAACTCATCCATAATTAACAGCTACAAACACTTATAATTCATGTATAATTCATCCATAATTAACAGCTCCAAACAACTTATAATTTATGCATAATTCACAGCTCCAAACCACTTAAAATTCATGCATAATTAACACCTCCAAACCACTTATAATTCATGCATAATTAACACCTCCAAACCACTTATAATTCATGCATAATTAACACCTACAAACCACTTAAGATTCATGCATAATTAACACCTCCAAACCACTCATAATTCATTCCTGCATAATTAACACCTCCAAACACTTATAATTCATGCATAATTCATCCATAATTAACACCTCCAAACCACTTAAAATTCATCCATAATTAACAGCTCCAAACCACTTATAATTCATGCATAATTAACACCTACAAACCACTTAAAATTCATCCATAATTAACAGCTCCAAACCACTTATAATTCATGCATAATTAACACCTAAAAACGACTTATAATTCATGCATAATTAACACCTCCAAACCACTTAAAATTCATGCATCATTCATCCATAATTAACAACTACAAACCACTTATAATTCATGCATAATTAACACCTACAAACCACTTAAAATTCATCCATAATTAACAGCTCCAAACCACTTATAATTCATGCATAATTAACACCTACAAACCACTTAAAATTCATCCATAATTAACAGCTCCAAACCACTTATAATTCATGCATAATTAACACCTAAAAACGACTTATAATTCATGCATAATTAACACCTCCAAACCACTTAAAAAATTCATGCATAATTCATGCATAATTCATCCATAATTAACACCTCCAAACCACTTATAATTCATGCATAATTAACAGCTCCAAACCACTTATAATTCATGCATAATTCATCCATAATTAACACCTCCAAACACTTAAAATTCATCCATAATTCACAGCTCCAAACCACTTATAATTCATGCATAATTCATCCATAATTAACACCTACAAACCACTTATAATTCATCCATAATTAACACGTATAAACCACTTATAATTCATCCATAATTAACACTATAAACCACTTATAATTCATCCATAATTAACAGCTCCAAACCACTTATAATTCATGCATAATTCATCCATAATTAACACCTACAAACCACTTATAATTCATCCATAATTAACACGTATAAACCACTTATAATTCATCCATAATTAACACTATAAACCACTTATAATTCATCCATAATTAACACGTATAAACCACTTATAATTCATCCATAATTAACACTATAAACCACTTATAATTCATCCATAATTAACAACTACAAACCACTTATAATTCATCCATAATTAACAACTACAAACCACTTATAATTCATCCATAATTAACAACTACAAACCACTTATAATTCATCCATAATTAACAACTACAAACCACTTATAATTCATCCATAATTAACAGCTACAAACCACTTATAATTCACTTATAATTCATGGAAAATTAACAGCTACAAACCACTTATAATTCATGCATAATTAACACCTCCAAACCACTTATAATTCATGCATAATTCATCCATAATTAACACCTACAAACCACTTATAATTCATCCATAATTAACAGCTACAAACCACTTATAATTCACTTATAATTCATGGAAAATTAACAGCTACAAACCACTTATAATTCATGCATAATTAACACCTCCAAACCACTTATAATTCATGCATAATTAACACCTACAAACCACTTAAAATTCATCCATAATTCACAGCTCCAAACCAGTTATAATTCATGCATAATTAACACCTATAAACCGCTTATAATTCATGCATAATTCATCCATAATTAACACCTCCAAACCACTTATAATACATGCATAATTCATCCATAATTAACAGCTCCAAACCACTTATAATTCATGCATAATTAACAGCTCCAAACCACTTATAATTCATGCATAATTCATCCATAATTAACACCTCCAAACACTTAAAATTCATCCATAATTCACAGCTCCAAACCACTTATAATTCATGCATAATTAACACCTAAAAACGACTTATAATTCATGCATAATTAACACCTAAAAACCCCTTATAATTCATGCATAATTAACAGCTACAAACCACTTATAATTCATCCATAATTAACAACTACAAACCACTTATAATTCATCCATAATTAACAACTACAAACCACTTATAATTCATCCATAATTAACAACTACAAACCACTTATAATTCATCCATAATTAACAACTACAAACCACTTATAATTCATCCATAATTAACAGCTACAAACCACTTATAATCATGCATAACTCACAGCTCCAAACCACTTAAAATTCATGCATAATTAACACCTAAAAACCACTTATAATTCCTCCATAATTCATGCATAATTAACACCTACAAACCACTTATAATTCATGCATAATTCATCCATAATTAACACCTACAAACCACTTATAATTCATCCATAATTAACACCTCCAAACCACTTATAATTCATGCATAATTAACAGCTACAAACCACTTATAATTCATGCATAATTAACACCTAAAAACCACTTATAATTCCTCCATAATTCATGCATAATTAACACCTATAAACCACTTATAATTCATGCATAACTCATCCATAATTAACAGCTACAAACACTTATAATTCATGTATAATTCATCCATAATTAACAGCTCCAAACAACTTATAATTTATGCATAATTCACAGCTCCAAACCACTTAAAATTCATGCATAATTAACAGCTACAAACCACTTACAATTCATGCATAACTCATCCATAATTAACAGCTACAAACACTTATAATTCATGTATAATTCATCCATAATTAACAGCTCCAAACAACTTATAATTTATGCATAATTCACAGCTCCAAACCACTTAAAATTCATGCATAATTAACACCTCCAAACCACTTATAATTCATGCATAATTAACACCTCCAAACCACTTATAATTCATGCATAATTAACACCTACAAACCACTTAAGATTCATGCGTAATTAACACCTCCAAACCACTCATAATTCATTCCTGCATAATTAACACCTCCAAACACTTATAATTCATGCATAATTCATCCATAATTAACACCTCCAAACCACTTAAAATTCATCCATAATTCACAGCTCCAAACCACTTATAATTCATGCATAATTAACACCTACAAACCACTTAAAATTCATCCATAATTAACAGCTCCAAACCACTTATAATTCATGCATAATTAACACCTAAAAACGACTTATAATTCATGCATAATTAACACCTCCAAACCACTTAAAATTCATGCATCATTCATCCATAATTAACAACTACAAACCACTTATAATTCATGCATAATTAACAGCTACAAACCACTTATAATTCATCCATAATTCACAGCTCCAAACCAGTTATAATTCATGCATAATTAACACCTCCCCAAACCACTTATAATTCATCCATAATTAACAGCTACAAACCACTTATAATTCACTTATAATTCATGGAAAATTAACAGCTACAAACCACTTATAATTCATGCATAATTAACACCTCCAAACCACTTATAATTCATGCATAATTAACACCTACAAACCACTTAAAATTCATCCATAATTAACAGCTCCAAACCAGTTATAATTCATGCATAATTAACACCTATAAACCGCTTATAATTCATGCATAATTCATCCATAATTAACACCTCCAAACCACTTATAATACATGCATAATTCATCCATAATTAACACCTACAAACCACTTATAATTCATGCATAATTAACAGCTACAAACCACTTATAATTCATGCATAACTCACAGCTCCAAACCACTTAAAATTCATGCATAATTAACAGCTACAAACCACTTACAATTCATGCATAACTCATCCATAATTAACAGCTACAAACACTTATAATTCATGTATAATTCATCCATAATTAACAGCTCCAAACAACTTATAATTTATGCATAATTCACAGCTCCAAACCACTTAAAATTCATGCATAATTCACAGCTCCAAACCACTTAAAATTCATGCATAATTAACACCTCCAAACCACTTATAATTCATGCATAATTAACACCTCCAAACCACTTATAATTCATGCATAATTAACACCTACAAACCACTTAAGATTCATGCATAATTAACACCTCCAAACCACTCATAATTCATTCCTGCATAATTAACACCTCCAAACACTTATAATTCATGCATAATTCATCCATAATTAACACCTCCAAACCACTTAAAATTCATCCATAATTAACAACTACAAACCACTTATAATTCATGCATAATTAACACCTACAAACCACTTAAAATTCATCCATAATTAACAGCTCCAAACCACTTATAATTCATGCATAATTAACACCTAAAAACGACTTATAATTCATGCATAATTAACACCTCCAAACCACTTAAAAAATTCATGCATAATTCATCCATAATTAACAACTACAAACCACTTATAATTCATGCATAATTAACACCTCCAAACCACTTATAATTCATGCATAATTCACAGCTCCAAACCACTTAAAATTCATGCATAATTAACACCTCCAAACCACTTATAATTCATGCATAATTAACACCTCCAAACCACTTATAATTCATGCATAATTAACACCTACAAACCACTTAAGATTCATGCATAATTAACACCTCCAAACCACTCATAATTCATTCCTGCATAATTAACACCTCCAAACACTTATAATTCATGCATAATTCATCCATAATTAACACCTCCAAACCACTTAAAATTCATCCATAATTCACAGCTCCAAACCACTTATAATTCATGCATAATTAACACCTACAAACCACTTAAAATTCATCCATAATTAACAGCTCCAAACCACTTATAATTCATGCATAATTAACACCTAAAAACGACTTATAATTCATGCATAATTAACACCTCCAAACCACTTAAAATTCATGCATCATTCATCCATAATTAACAACTACAAACCACTTATAATTCATGCATAATTAACACCTACAAACCACTTAAAATTCATCCATAATTAACAGCTCCAAACCACTTATAATTCATGCATAATTAACACCTACAAACCACTTAAAATTCATCCATAATTAACAGCTCCAAACCACTTATAATTCATGCATAATTAACACCTAAAAACGACTTATAATTCATGCATAATTAACACCTCCAAACCACTTAAAAAATTCATGCATAATTCATGCATAATTCATCCATAATTAACACCTCCAAACCACTTATAATTCATGCATAATTAACAGCTCCAAACCACTTATAATTCATGCATAATTCATCCATAATTAACACCTCCAAACACTTAAAATTCATCCATAATTCACAGCTCCAAACCACTTATAATTCATGCATAATTCATCCATAATTAACACCTACAAACCACTTATAATTCATCCATAATTAACACGTATAAACCACTTATAATTCATCCATAATTAACACTATAAACCACTTATAATTCATCCATAATTAACAGCTCCAAACCACTTATAATTCATGCATAATTCATCCATAATTAACACCTACAAACCACTTATAATTCATCCATAATTAACACGTATAAACCACTTATAATTCATCCATAATTAACACTATAAACCACTTATAATTCATCCATAATTAACACGTATAAACCACTTATAATTCATCCATAATTAACACTATAAACCACTTATAATTCATCCATAATTAACAACTACAAACCACTTATAATTCATCCATAATTAACAACTACAAACCACTTATAATTCATCCATAATTAACAACTACAAACCACTTATAATTCATCCATAATTAACAACTACAAACCACTTATAATTCATCCATAATTAACAGCTACAAACCACTTATAATTCACTTATAATTCATGGAAAATTAACAGCTACAAACCACTTATAATTCATGCATAATTAACACCTCCAAACCACTTATAATTCATGCATAATTCATCCATAATTAACACCTCCCCAAACCACTTATAATTCATCCATAATTAACAGCTACAAACCACTTATAATTCACTTATAATTCATGGAAAATTAACAGCTACAAACCACTTATAATTCATGCATAATTAACACCTCCAAACCACTTATAATTCATGCATAATTAACACCTACAAACCACTTAAAATTCATCCATAATTCACAGCTCCAAACCAGTTATAATTCATGCATAATTAACACCTATAAACCGCTTATAATTCATGCATAATTCATCCATAATTAACACCTCCAAACCACTTATAATACATGCATAATTCATCCATAATTAACAGCTCCAAACCACTTATAATTCATGCATAATTAACAGCTCCAAACCACTTATAATTCATGCATAATTCATCCATAATTAACACCTCCAAACACTTAAAATTCATCCATAATTCACAGCTCCAAACCACTTATAATTCATGCATAATTAACACCTAAAAACGACTTATAATTCATGCATAATTAACACCTAAAAACCCCTTATAATTCATGCATAATTAACAGCTACAAACCACTTATAATTCATCCATAATTAACAACTACAAACCACTTATAATTCATCCATAATTAACAACTACAAACCACTTATAATTCATCCATAATTAACAACTACAAACCACTTATAATTCATCCATAATTAACAACTACAAACCACTTATAATTCATCCATAATTAACAGCTACAAACCACTTATAATCATGCATAACTCACAGCTCCAAACCACTTAAAATTCATGCATAATTAACACCTAAAAACCACTTATAATTCCTCCATAATTCATGCATAATTAACACCTCCAAACACTTATAATTCATGCATAATTCATCCATAATTAACACCTCCAAACCACTTATAATTCATCCATAATTAACACCTCCAAACCACTTATAATTCATGCATAATTAACAGCTACAAACCACTTATAATTCATGCATAATTAACACCTAAAAACCACTTATAATTCCTCCATAATTCATGCATAATTAACACCTATAAACCACTTATAATTCATGCATAACTCATCCATAATTAACAGCTACAAACACTTATAATTCATGTATAATTCATCCATAATTAACAGCTCCAAACAACTTATAATTTATGCATAATTCACAGCTCCAAACCACTTAAAATTCATGCATAATTAACAGCTACAAACCACTTACAATTCATGCATAACTCATCCATAATTAACAGCTACAAACACTTATAATTCATGTATAATTCATCCATAATTAACAGCTCCAAACAACTTATAATTTATGCATAATTCACAGCTCCAAACCACTTAAAATTCATGCATAATTAACACCTCCAAACCACTTATAATTCATGCATAATTAACACCTCCAAACCACTTATAATTCATGCATAATTAACACCTACAAACCACTTAAGATTCATGCGTAATTAACACCTCCAAACCACTCATAATTCATTCCTGCATAATTAACACCTCCAAACACTTATAATTCATGCATAATTCATCCATAATTAACACCTCCAAACCACTTAAAATTCATCCATAATTCACAGCTCCAAACCACTTATAATTCATGCATAATTAACACCTACAAACCACTTAAAATTCATCCATAATTAACAGCTCCAAACCACTTATAATTCATGCATAATTAACACCTAAAAACGACTTATAATTCATGCATAATTAACACCTCCAAACCACTTAAAATTCATGCATCATTCATCCATAATTAACAACTACAAACCACTTATAATTCATGCATAATTAACAGCTACAAACCACTTATAATTCATCCATAATTCACAGCTCCAAACCAGTTATAATTCATGCATAATTAACACCTCCCCAAACCACTTATAATTCATCCATAATTAACAGCTACAAACCACTTATAATTCACTTATAATTCATGGAAAATTAACAGCTACAAACCACTTATAATTCATGCATAATTAACACCTCCAAACCACTTATAATTCATGCATAATTAACACCTACAAACCACTTAAAATTCATCCATAATTCACAGCTCCAAACCAGTTATAATTCATGCATAATTAACACCTATAAACCGCTTATAATTCATGCATAATTCATCCATAATTAACACCTCCAAACCACTTATAATACATGCATAATTCATCCATAATTAACACCTACAAACCACTTATAATTCATGCATAATTAACAGCTACAAACCACTTATAATTCATGCATAACTCACAGCTCCAAACCACTTAAAATTCATGCATAATTAACAGCTACAAACCACTTACAATTCATGCATAACTCATCCATAATTAACAGCTACAAACACTTATAATTCATGTATAATTCATCCATAATTAACAGCTCCAAACAACTTATAATTTATGCATAATTCACAGCTCCAAACCACTTAAAATTCATGCATAATTCACAGCTCCAAACCACTTAAAATTCATGCATAATTAACACCTCCAAACCACTTATAATTCATGCATAATTAACACCTCCAAACCACTTATAATTCATGCATAATTAACACCTACAAACCACTTAAGATTCATGCATAATTAACACCTCCAAACCACTCATAATTCATTCCTGCATAATTAACACCTCCAAACACTTATAATTCATGCATAATTCATCCATAATTAACACCTCCAAACCACTTAAAATTCATCCATAATTAACAACTACAAACCACTTATAATTCATGCATAATTAACACCTACAAACCACTTAAAATTCATCCATAATTAACAGCTCCAAACCACTTATAATTCATGCATAATTAACACCTAAAAACGACTTATAATTCATGCATAATTAACACCTCCAAACCACTTAAAAAATTCATGCATAATTCATCCATAATTAACAACTACAAACCACTTATAATTCATGCATAATTAACACCTCCAAACCACTTATAATTCATGCATAATTCACAGCTCCAAACCACTTAAAATTCATGCATAATTAACACCTCCAAACCACTTATAATTCATGCATAATTAACACCTCCAAACCACTTATAATTCATGCATAATTAACACCTACAAACCACTTAAGATTCATGCATAATTAACACCTCCAAACCACTCATAATTCATTCCTGCATAATTAACACCTCCAAACACTTATAATTCATGCATAATTCACCCATAATTAACACCTCCAAACCACTTAAAATTCATCCATAATTAACAACTACAAACCACTTATAATTCATGCATAATTAACACCTACAAACCACTTAAAATTCATCCATAATTAACAGCTCCAAACCACTTATAATTCATGCATAATTAACACCTAAAAACGACTTATAATTCATGCATAATTAACACCTCCAAACCACTTAAAAAATTCATGCATAATTCATCCATAATTAACAACTACAAACCACTTATAATTCATGCATAATTAACACCTCCAAACCACTTATAATTCATGCATAATTCATCCATAATTAACACCTACAAACCACTTATAATTCTTCCATAATTAACACGTATAAACCACTTATAATTCATCCATAATTAACACTATAAACCACTTATAATTCATCCATAATTAACAGCTCCAAACCACTTATAATTCATGCATAATTAACAGCTCCAAACCACTTATAATTCATGCATAATTCATCCATAATTAACACCTCCAAACACTTAAAATTCATCCATAATTAACACCTAAAAACGACTTATAATTCATGCATAATTAACACCTAAAAACGACTTATAATTCATGCATAATTAACACCTACAAGCCACTTATAATTCATGCATAATTCATCCATAATTAACACCTCCAAACCACTTATAACACATGCATAATTCATCCATAATTAACAGCTACAAACCACTTATAATTCATGCATAAAAAACACCTCCAAACCACTTATAATTGATGCATAATTAACAGCTACAAACCACTTATAATTCATGCATAATTAACAGCTCCAAACCACTTATAATTCATGCATAATTAACAGCTCCAAACCACTTAAAATTCATGCATAATTAACACCTACAAACCACTTAAAATTCATGCATAATTAACAGCTCCAAACCACTTATAATTCATGCATAATTAACAGCTCCAAACCACTTATAATTCATGCATAATTCATCCATAATTAACAGCTCCAAACCACTTATAATTCATGCATAATTCATCCCTAATTAACAGCTCCAAACAACTTATAATTCATGCATAATTAACACCTACAAACCACTTAAAATTCATGCCAAATTAACAGCTTCAAACCACTTAAAATTCATCCATAATTCACAGCTCCAAACCAGTTATAATTCATGCATAATTAACACCTATAAACCGCTTATAATCATGCATAATTCATCCATAATTAACACCTCCAAACCACTTATAATTCATGCATAATTCATCCATAATTAACACCTCCAAACCACTTATAATACATGCATAATTCATCCATAATTAACACCTCCAAACCACTTATAATTCATGCATAATTAACACCTCCAAACCACTTATAATTCATGCATAATTAACACCTACAAACCACTTATAATTCATGCATAATTAACACCTACAAACACTTATAATTCATCCATAATTAAAAGCTACAAACCACTTATAATTCATGCATAACTCACAGCTCCAAACCACTTAAAATTCATGCATAATTCACAGCTACAAACCACTTACAATTCATGCATAATTCATCCATAATTAACAGCTACAAACCACTTATAATTCATGTATAATTCATCCATAATTAACAGCTACAAACCACTTATAATTCATGTATAATTCATCCATAATTAACAGCTCCAAACAACTTATAATTTATGCATAATTCATCCATAATTAACAGCTCCAAACCACTTATAATTCATGCATAATTCACAGCTCCAAACCACTTATAATTCATGCATAATTAACACCTACAAACCACTTATAATTCATGCATAATTAACACCTCCAAACCACTTATAATTCATGCATAATTAACACCTACAAACCACTTATAATTCATGCATAATTAACACCTACAAGCCACTTATAATTCATGCATAATTAACACCTACAAGCCACTTATAACACATGCATAATTCATCCATAATTAACACCTCCAAACCACTTATAATTCATGCATAATTCACAGCTCCAAACACTTAAAATTCATGCATAATTAACACCTCCAAACCACTTATAATTCATGCATAATTAACACCTACAAACCACTTAAAATTCATCCATAATTCACAGCTCCAAACCAGTTATAATTCATGCATAATTAACACCTATAAACCGCTTATAATTCATGCATAATTCATCCATAATTAACTAGGGGTGCACCGGAACCAATATTTTAAGATCCGGCCGGAACCGGATCTGACCGGAACTGAAAAAGAAATCCGGCCGGAACCGGGTTTGTTAAGCCATATATGGTTATATGCTATTTTATCAAGAGCCGGGGGGGGGGCGGCAAAAGTTTGAATACAAATATTGAATAATGTTAATGTAATTGTGTAAAACATCTTCATGAAATGCTCATGTATTGGTATTAATGATTTAATGGTATACAAATATATCCTTGTATAGTGTATTACCTACACGGGAGCAAAGAGCCTGGGAACGAGGTTGTAACTAGAGTATATCAGCATATATAAAATCACTTGTTTTCATTTTATTTTATGTTTCACACCAATTTTCAACCTTGGCTAGTATGAAATGATTAAATTATCAGTATGTGCTTGTTATATGAAGTACTTTCCCTAACCCACCATTCTGAACCGCTGACCGTCTTTTGATGTGTGATAAAATATATTATTGAATAAAATCTGTGAAAAAATAAACGCTGCGTTATAAAAAAGACAAGAGTATTATTTTTTTTTCAATGATTGCGTGTTGTTTCTTGCTATTTATGTAAATTATGCTTCACAGTTGTTGAAATGTGATCTGTTTGATCGATGTTATTTAATAAATAAACTTGATATTCAATCTCTCTGAAAACGACAGAGTTCCGGTTCCGGCCATGCTTTTTTAATCAGTTCCGGCCGGAACCGGATCTCCGAAAAATCAGAGTTCCGGCCGGAACTACCCGGCCGGAACCGAGTTCCGGTGCACCCCTATAATTAACACCTCCAAACCACTTATAATACATGCATAATTCATCCATAATTAACACCTACAAACACTTATAATTCATACATAATTAACACCTACAAACACTTATAATTCATACATAACTCACAGCTCCAAACCACTTAAAATTCATGCATAATTAACAGCTACAAACCACTTAGAATTCATGCATATCTCATCCATAATTAACAGCTACAAACACTTATAATTCATGTATAATTCATCCATAATTAACAGCTCCAAACAACTTATAATTTATGCATAATTCACAGCTCCAAACCACTTAAAATTCATGCATAATTAACACCTCCAAACCACTTATAATTCATGCATAATTAACACCTCCAAACCACTTATAATTCATGCATAATTAACAGCTCCAAACCACTTATAATTCATGCATAATTAACACCTCCAAACCACTTATAATTCATGCATAATTAACAGCTCCAAACCACTTATAATTCATGCATAATTAACAGCTCCAAACCACTTATAATTCATGCATAATTAACACCTACAAACCACTTAAGATTCATGCATAATTAACACCTCCAAACCACTCATAATTCATTCCTGCATAATTAACACCTCCAAACCACTTATAATTCATGCATAATTCATCCATAATTAACACCTCCAAACCACTTAAAATTCATCCATAATTAACACCTCCAAACCACTTATAATTCATGGATAATTAACACCTACAAACCACTTAAAATTCATCCATAATTAACAGCTCCAAACCACTTATAATTCATGCATAATTAACACCTAAAAACGACTTATAATTCATGCATAATTAACACCTCCAAACCACTTAAAATTCATGCATCATTCATCCATAATTAACAACTACAAACCACTTATAATTCATGCATAATTAACACCTACAAACCACTTAAAATTCATCCATAATTAACAGCTCCAAACCACTTATAATTCATGCATAATTAACAGCTCCAAACCACTTATAATTCATGCATAATTCATCCATAATTAACAGCTCCAAACCACTTATAATTCATGCATAATTAACAGCTCCAAACCACTTATAATTCATGCATAATTAACACCTCCAAACCACTTATAATTCATGCATAATTAACACCTACAAACCACTTATAATTCATGCATAATTAACACCTACAAACACTTATAATTCATGCATAATTAACACCTACAAGCCACTTATAATTCATGCATAATTCATCCATAATTAACACCTCCAAACCACTTATAACACATGCATAATTCATCCATAATTAACAGCTACAAACCACTTATAATTCATGCATAAAAAACACCTCCAAACCACTTATAATTGATGCATAATTAACAGCTACAAACCACTTATAATTCATGCATAATTAACAGCTCCAAACCACTTATAATTCATGCATAATTAACAGCTCCAAACCACTTAAAATTCATGCATAATTAACACCTACAAACCACTTAAAATTCATGCATAATTAACAGCTCCAAACCACTTATAATTCATGCATAATTAACAGCTCCAAACCACTTATAATTCATGCATAATTCATCCATAATTAACAGCTCCAAACCACTTATAATTCATGCATAATTCATCCCTAATTAACAGCTCCAAACAACTTATAATTCATGCATAATTAACACCTACAAACCACTTAAAATTCATGCCAAATTAACAGCTTCAAACCACTTAAAATTCATCCATAATTCACAGCTCCAAACCAGTTATAATTCATGCATAATTAACACCTATAAACCGCTTATAATCATGCATAATTCATCCATAATTAACACCTCCAAACCACTTATAATTCATGCATAATTCATCCATAATTAACACCTCCAAACCACTTATAATACATGCATAATTCATCCATAATTAACACCTCCAAACCACTTATAATTCATGCATAATTAACACCTCCAAACCACTTATAATTCATGCATAATTAACACCTACAAACCACTTATAATTCATGCATAATTAACACCTACAAACACTTATAATTCATCCATAATTAAAAGCTACAAACCACTTATAATTCATGCATAACTCACAGCTCCAAACCACTTAAAATTCATGCATAATTCACAGCTACAAACCACTTACAATTCATGCATAATTCATCCATAATTAACAGCTACAAACCACTTATAATTCATGTATAATTCATCCATAATTAACAGCTACAAACCACTTATAATTCATGTATAATTCATCCATAATTAACAGCTCCAAACAACTTATAATTTATGCATAATTCATCCATAATTAACAGCTCCAAACCACTTATAATTCATCCATAATTAACAGCTCCAAACCACTTATAATTCATGCATAATTCACAGCTCCAAACCACTTATAATTCATGCATAATTAACACCTACAAACCACTTATAATTCATGCATAATTAACACCTCCAAACCACTTATAATTCATGCATAATTAACACCTACAAACCACTTATAATTCATGCATAATTAACACCTACAAGCCACTTATAATTCATGCATAATTAACACCTACAAGCCACTTATAACACATGCATAATTCATCCATAATTAACACCTCCAAACCACTTATAATTCATGCATAATTCACAGCTCCAAACACTTAAAATTCATGCATAATTAACACCTCCAAACCACTTATAATTCATGCATAATTAACACCTACAAACCACTTAAAATTCATCCATAATTCACAGCTCCAAACCAGTTATAATTCATGCATAATTAACACCTATAAACCGCTTATAATTCATGCATAATACATCCATAATTAACTAGGGGTGCACCGGAACCAATATTTTAAGATCCGGCCGGAACCGGATCTGACCGGAACTGAAAAAGAAATCCGGCCGGAACCGGGTTTGTTAAGCCATATATGGTTATATGCTATTTTATCAAGAGCCGGGGGGGGGGGGCGGCAAAAGTTTGAATACAAATATTGAATAATGTTAATGTAATTGTGTAAAACATCTTCATGAAATGCTCATGTATTGGTATTAATGATTTAATGGTATACAAATATATCCTTGTATAGTGTATTACCTACACGGGAGCAAAGAGCCTGGGAACGAGGTTGTAACTAGAGTATATCAGCATATATAAAATCACTTGTTTTCATTTTATTTTATGTTTCACACCAATTTTCAACCTTGGCTAGTATGAAATGATTAAATTATCAGTATGTGCTTGTTATATGAAGTACTTTCCCTAACCCACCATTCTGAACCGCTGACCGTCTTTTGATGTGTGATAAAATATATTATTGAATAAAATCTGTGAAAAAATAAACGCTGCGTTATAAAAAAGACAAGAGTATTATTTTTTTTTCAATGATTGCGTGTTGTTTCTTGCTATTTATGTAAATTATGCTTCACAGTTGTTGAAATGTGATCTGTTTGATCGATGTTATTTAATAAATAAACTTGATATTCAATCTCTCTGAAAACGACAGAGTTCCGGTTCCGGCCATGCTTTTTTAATCAGTTCCGGCCGGAACCGGATCTCCGAAAAATCAGAGTTCCGGCCGGAACTACCCGGCCGGAACCGAGTTCCGGTGCACCCCTATAATTAACACCTCCAAACCACTTATAATACATGCATAATTCATCCATAATTAACACCTACAAACACTTATAATTCATACATAATTAACACCTACAAACACTTATAATTCATACATAACTCACAGCTCCAAACCACTTAAAATTCATGCATAATTAACAGCTACAAACCACTTAGAATTCATGCATATCTCATCCATAATTAACAGCTACAAACACTTATAATTCATGTATAATTCATCCATAATTAACAGCTCCAAACAACTTATAATTTATGCATAATTCACAGCTCCAAACCACTTAAAATTCATGCATAATTAACACCTCCAAACCACTTATAATTCATGCATAATTAACACCTCCAAACCACTTATAATTCATGCATAATTAACAGCTCCAAACCACTTATAATTCATGCATAATTAACAGCTCCAAACCACTTATAATTCATGCATAATTCATCCATAATTAACACCTCCAAACCACTTATAATACATGCATAATTCATCCATAATTAACACCTCCAAACCACTTATAATTCATGCATAATTAACACCTACAAACCACTTATAATTCATGCATAATTAACACCTACAAACCACTTATAATTCATGCATAATTAACACCTCCAAACCACTTATAATTCATGCATAATTAACACCTACAAACCACTTATAATTCATGCATAATTAACACCTATAAGCCACTTATAATTCATGCATAATTAACACCTACAAGCCACTTATAACACATGCATAATTCATCCATAATTAACACCTCCAAACCACTTATAATTCATGCATAATTAACACCTACAAACCACTTATAATTCATGCATAAAAAACACCTCCAAACCACTTATAATTCATGCATAATTAACAGCTACAAACCACTTATAATTCATGCATAATTCACAGCTACAAACCACTTACAATTCATGCATAATTCATCCATAATTAACAGCTACAAACCACTTATAATTCATGTATAATTCATCCATAATTAACAACTCCAAACAACTTATAATTTATGCATAATTCATCCATAATTAACAGTTCCAAACCACTTATAATTCATGCATAATTCACAGCTCCAAACCACTTAAAATTCATGCATAATTAACACCTCCAAACCACTTATAATTCATGCATAATTCACAGCTCCAAACCACTTAAAATTCATGCATAATTAACACCTACAAACCACTTATAATTCATGCATAAATAACACCTCCAAACCACTTATAATTCATGCATAATTAACACCTACAAACCACTTAAAATTCATCCATAATTCACAGCTCCAAACCAGTTATAATTCATGCATAATTAACACCTATAAACCGCTTATAATTCATGCATAATTCATCCATAATTAACACCTCCAAACCACTTATAATACATGCATAATTCATCCATAATTAACACCTACAAACCACTTATAATTCATGCATAATTAACACCTACAAACACTTATAATTCATACATAATTAACAGCTACAAACCACTTATAATTCATGCATAACTCACAGCTCCAAACCACTTAAAATTCATGCATAATTAACAGCTACAAACCACTTACAATTCATGCATAACTCATCCATAATTAACAGCTACAAACACTTATAATTCATGTATAATTCATCCATAATTAACAGCTCCAAACAACTTATAATTTATGCATAATTCACAGCTCCAAACCACTTAAAATTCATGCATAATTAACACCTCCAAACACTTATAATTCATGCATAATTAACACCTCCAAACCACTTATAATTCATGCATAATTAACACCTACAAACCACTTAAGATTCATGCATAATTAACACCTCCAAACCACTTAAAATTCATCCATAATTCACAGCTCCAAACCACTTATAATTCATGCATAATTAACACCTACAAACCACTTAAAATTCATCCATAATTAACAGCTCCAAACCACTTATAATTCATGCATAATTAACACCTAAAAACGACTTATAATTCATGCATAATTAACACCTCCAAACCACTTAAAATTCATGCATCATTCATCCATAATTAACAACTACAAACCACTTATAATTCATGCATAATTAACACCTACAAACCACTTAAAATTCATCCATAATTAACAGCTCCAAACCACTTATAATTCATGCATAATTAACACCTAAAAACGACTTATAATTCATGCATAATTAACACCTCCAAACCACTTAAAAAATTCATGCATAATTCATCCATAATTAACAACTACAAACCACTTATAATTCATGCATAATTAACACCTCCAAACCACTTATAATTCATGCATAATTCATCCATAATTAACACCTACAAACCACTTATAATTCATCCATAATTAACACGTATAAACCACTTATAATTCATCCATAATTAACACTATAAACCACTTATAATTCATCCATAATTAACAGCTCCAAACCACTTATAATTCATGCATAATTAACAGCTCCAAACCACTTATAATTCATGCATAATTCATCCATAATTAACACCTCCAAACACTTAAAATTCATCCATAATTCACAGCTCCAAACCACTTATAATTCATGCATAATTAACACCTAAAAACGACTTATAATTCATGCATAATTAACACCTAAAAACGACTTATAATTCATGCATAATTAACAGCTCCAAACCACTTAAAATTCATGCATAATTAACAGCTCCAAACCACTTATAATTCCTGCATAATTAAACCTACAAACCACTTAAAATTCATGCATAACCCTACCCCTCCAAACCACTTATAATTCATCCATAATTAACAACTACAAACCACTTATAATTCATCCATAATTAACAACTACAAACCACTTATAATTCATCCATAATTAACAACTACAAACCACTTATAATTCATCCATAATTAACAGCTACAAACCACTTATAATTCATGCATAACTCACAGCTCCAAACCACTTAAAATTCATGCATAATTAACACCTAAAAACCACTTATAATTCCTCCATAATTCATGCATAATTAACACCTCCAAACACTTATAATTCATGCATAATTCATCCATAATTAACACCTCCAAACCACTTATAATTCATCCATAATTAACACCTCCAAACCACTTATAATTCATGCATAATTAACAGCTACAAACCACTTATAATTCATGCATAATTAACACCTAAAAACCACTTATAATTCCTCCATAATTCATGCATAATTAACACCTATAAAGCACTTATAATTAACACCTGCAAACCACTAATAATTCATGCGTAATTAACAGCTACAAACCACTTATATAATTCATGCATAATTCATCCCTAATTAACAGCTACAAACCACTTATAATTCATGCATAATTCATCCATAATTAACACCTCCCCAAACCACTTATAATTCATCCATAATTAACAGCTACAAACCACTTATAATTCACTTATAATTCATGGAAAATTAACAGCTACAAACCACTTATAATTCATCCATAATTAACAGCTACAAACCACTTATAATTCATGCATAATTAACACCTCCAAACCACTTATAATTCATGCATAATTAACACCTACAAACCACTTAAAATTCATCCATAATTCACAGCTCCAAACCAGTTATAATTCATGCATAATTAACACCTATAAACCGCTTATAATTCATGCATAATTCATCCATAATTAACACCTCCAAACCACTTATAATTCATGCATAATTAACACCTACAAACACTTATAATTCATACATAATTAACAGCTACAAACCACTTATAATTCATGCATAACTCACAGCTCCAAACCACTTAAAATTCATGCATAATTAACAGCTACAAACCACTTACAATTCATGCATAACTCATCCATAATTAACAGCTACAAACACTTATAATTCATGTATAATTCATCCATAATTAACAGCTCCAAACAACTTATAATTTATGCATAATTCACAGCTCCAAACCACTTAAAATTCATGCATAATTAACACCTCCAAACCACTTATAATTCATGCATAATTAACACCTCCAAACCACTTATAATTCATGCATAATTAACACCTACAAACCACTTAAGATTCATGCATAATTAACACCTCCAAACCACTCATAATTCATTCCTGCATAATTAACACCTCCAAACACTTATAATTCATGCATAATTCATCCATAATTAACACCTCCAAACCACTTAAAATTCATCCATAATTCACAGCTCCAAACCACTTATAATTCATGCATAATTAACACCTACAAACCACTTAAAATTCATCCATAATTAACAGCTCCAAACCACTTATAATTCATGCATAATTAACACCTAAAAACGACTTATAATTCATGCATAATTAACACCTCCAAACCACTTAAAATTCATGCATCATTCATCCATAATTAACAACTACAAACCACTTATAATTCATGCATAATTAACACCTACAAACCACTTAAAATTCATCCATAATTAACAGCTCCAAACCACTTATAATTCATGCATAATTAACACCTAAAAACGACTTATAATTCATGCATAATTAACACCTCCAAACCACTTAAAAAATTCATGCATAATTCATCCATAATTAACAACTACAAACCACTTATAATTCATGCATAATTAACACCTCCAAACCACTTATAATTCATGCATAATTCATCCATAATTAACACCTACAAACCACTTATAATTCATCCATAATTAACACGTATAAACCACTTATAATTCATCCATAATTAACACTATAAACCACTTATAATTCATCCATAATTAACAGCTCCAAACCACTTATAATTCATGCATAATTCATCCATAATTAACACCTCCAAACACTTAAAATTCATCCATAATTCACAGCTCCAAACCACTTATAATTCATGCATAATTAACACCTAAAAACGACTTATAATTCATGCATAATTAACACCTAAAAACGACTTATAATTCATGCATAATTAACACCTCCAAACCACTTAAAAAATTCATGCATAATTCATCCATAATTAACAACTACAAACCACTTATAATTCATGCATAATTAACACCTCCAAACCACTTATAATTCATGCATAATTCATCCATAATTAACACCTACAAACCACTTATAATTCATCCATAATTAACACGTATAAACCACTTATAATTCATCCATAATTAACACTATAAACCACTTATAATTCATGCATAATTAACAGCTCCAAACCACTTATAATTCATGCATAATTCATCCATAATTAACACCTCCAAACACTTAAAATTCATCCATAATTCACAGCTCCAAACCACTTATAATTCATGCATAATTAACACCTAAAAACGACTTATAATTCATGCATAATTAACAGCTCCAAACGACTTATAATTCATGCATAATTAACAGCTCCAAACCACTTAAAATTCATGCATAATTAACAGCTCCAAACCACTTATAATTCCTGCATAATTAAACCTACAAACCACTTAAAATTCATGCATAACCCTACCCCTCCAAACCACTTATAATTCATCCATAATTAACAACTACAAACCACTTATAATTCATCCATAATTAACAACTACAAACCACTTATAATTCATCCATAATTAACAACTACAAACCACTTATAATTCATCCATAATTAACAGCTACAAACCACTTATAATTCATGCATAACTCACAGCTCCAAACCACTTAAAATTCATGCATAATTAACACCTAAAAACCACTTATAATTCCTCCATAATTCATGCATAATTAACACCTCCAAACACTTATAATTCATGCATAATTCATCCATAATTAACACCTCCAAACCACTTATAATTCATCCATAATTAACACCTCCAAACCACTTATAATTCATGCATAATTAACAGCTACAAACCACTTATAATTCATGCATAATTAACACCTAAAAACCACTTATAATTCCTCCATAATTCATGCATAATTAACACCTATAAACCACTTATAATTAACACCTGCAAACCACTAATAATTCATGCGTAATTAACAGCTACAAACCACTTATATAATTCATGCATAATTCATCCCTAATTAACAGCTACAAACCACTTATAATTTATGCATAATTCATCCATAATTAACAGCTCCAAACCACTTATAATTCATGCATAATTCACAGCTCCAAACCACTTAAAATTCATGCATAATTAACACCTCCAAACCACTTATAATTCATGCATAATTCACAGCTCCAAACCACTTAAAATTCATGCATAATTAACACCTCCAAACCACTTATAATTCATGCATAATTAACACCTCCAAACCACTTATAATTCATGCATAATTAACACCTACAAACCACTTAAAATTCATCCATAATTCACAGCTCCAAACCAGTTATAATTCATGCATAATTAACACCTATAAACCGCTTATAATTCATGCATAATTCATCCATAATTAACACCTCCAAACCACTTATAATACATGCATAATTCATCCATAATTAACACCTACAAACACTTATAATTCATGCATAATTAACACCTACAAACACTTATAATTCATACATAATTAACAGCTACAAACCACTTATAATTCATGCATAACTCACAGCTCCAAACCACTTAAAATTCATGCATAATTAACAGCTACAAACCACTTACAATTCATGCATAACTCATCCATAATTAACAGCTACAAACACTTATAATTCATGTATAATTCATCCATAATTAACAGCTCCAAACAACTTATAATTTATGCATAATTCACAGCTCCAAACCACTTAAAATTCATGCATAATTAACACCTCCAAACCACTTATAATTCATGCATAATTAACACCTCCAAACCACTTATAATTCATGCATAATTAACACCTACAAACCACTTAAGATTCATGCATAATTAACACCTCCAAACCACTCATAATTCATTCCTGCATAATTAACACCTCCAAACCACTTATAATTCATGCATAATTCATCCATAATTAACACCTCCAAACCACTTAAAATTCATCCATAATTCACAGCTCCAAACCACTTATAATTCATGCATAATTAACACCTACAAACCACTTAAAATTCATCCATAATTAACAGCTCCAAACCACTTATAATTCATGCATAATTAACACCTAAAAACGACTTATAATTCATGCATAATTAACACCTCCAAACCACTTAAAATTCATGCATCATTCATCCATAATTAACAACTACAAACCACTTATAATTCATGCATAATTAACACCTACAAACCACTTAAAATTCATCCATAATTAACAGCTCCAAACCACCTATAATTCATGCATAATTAACAGCTCCAAACCACTTATAATTCATGCATAATTCATCCATAATTAACAGCTCCAAACCACTTATAATTCATGCATAATTAACAGCTCCAAACCACTTATAATTCATGCATAATTAACACCTCCAAACCACTTATAATTCATGCATAATTAACACCTACAAACCACTTATAATTCATGCATAATTAACACCTACAAACACTTATAATTCATGCATAATTAACACCTACAAGCCACTTATAATTCATGCATAATTCATCCATAATTAACACCTCCAAACCACTTATAACACATGCATAATTCATCCATAATTAACAGCTACAAACCACTTATAATTCATGCATAAAAAACACCTCCAAACCACTTATAATTGACGCATAATTAACAGCTACAAACCACTTATAATTCATGCATAATTAACAGCTCCAAACCACTTATAATTCATGCATAATTAACAGCTCCAAACCACTTAAAATTCATGCATAATTAACAGCTCCAAACCACTTATAATTCATGCATAATTCATCCAAATTAACAGCTCCAAACCACTTATAATTCATGCATAATTCATCCCTAATTAACAGCTCCAAACAACTTATAATTCATGCATAATTAACACCTACAAACCACTTAAAATTCATGCCAAATTAACAGCTTCAAACCACTTAAAATTCATCCATAATTCACAGCTCCAAACCAGTTATAATTCATGCATAATTAACACCTATAAACCGCTTATAATTCATGCATAATTCATCCATAATTAACACCTCCAAACCACTTATAATTCATGCATAATTCATCCATAATTAACACCTCCAAACCACTTATAATACATGCATAATTCATCCATAATTAACACCTCCAAACCACTTATAATTCATGCATAATTAACACCTCCAAACCACTTATAATTCATGCATAATTAACACCTACAAACCACTTATAATTCATGCATAATTAACACCTACAAACACTTATAATTCATCCATAATTAAAAGCTACAAACCACTTATAATTCATGCATAACTCACAGCTCCAAACCACTTAAAATTCATGCATAATTCACAGCTACAAACCACTTACAATTCATGCATAATTCATCCATAATTAACAGCTACAAACCACTTATAATTCATGTATAATTCATCCATAATTAACAGCTACAAACCACTTATAATTCATGTATAATTCATCCATAATTAACAGCTCCAAACAACTTATAATTTATGCATAATTCATCCATAATTAACAGCTCCAAACCACTTATAATTCATGCATAATTCACAGCTCCAAACCAGTTATAATTCATGCATAATTAACACCTATAAACCGCTTATAATTCATGCATAATTAACACCTACAAACACTTATAATTCATGCATAATTAACAGCTACAAACCACTTAAAATTCATCCATAATTCACAGCTCCAAACCAGTTATAATTCATGCATAATTCACAGCTCCAAACCACTTAAAATCATGCATAATTAACAGCTCCAAACCACTTATAATTCATGCATAATTCATCCATAATTAACAGCTCCAAACCACTTATAATTCATGCATAATTCATCCATAATTAACAGCTACAAACCACTTATAATTCATGCATAATTCATCCATAATTAACACCTCCAAACCACTTATAATTCATGCATAATTAACAGCTCCAAACCACTTATAATTCATGCATAATTAACAGCTCCAAACCACTTATAATTCATGCATAATTAACAGCTACAAACCACTTATAATTCATGCATAATTCATCCATAATTAACACCTACAAACCACTTATAATTCATGCATAATTCATCCATAATTAACACCTCCAAACCACTTATAATACATGCATAATTCATCCATAATTAACACCTCCAAACCACTTATAATTCATGCATAATTAACACCTACAAACCACTTATAATTCATGCATAATTAACACCTACAAACCACTTATAATTCATGCATAATTAACACCTCCAAACCACCTATAATTCATGCATAATTAACACCTACAAACCACTTATAATTCATGCATAACTAACACCTACAAGCCACTTATAATTCATGCATAATTAACACCTACAAGCCACTTATAACACATGCATAATTCATCCATAATTAACACCTCCAAACCACTTATAATTCATGCATAATTAACACCTACAAACCACTTATAATTCATCCATAATTAACAGCTCCAAACCACTTATAATTCATGCCAAATTAACAGCTTCAAACCACTTAAAATTCATCCATAATTCACAGCTCCAAACCAGTTATAATTCATGCATAATTAACACCTACAAACCACTTATAATTCATGCATAATTCATCCATAATTAACACCTACAAACCACTTATAATTCATGCATAATTCATCCATAATTAACACCTCCAAACCACTTATAATACATGCATAATTCATCCATAATTAACACCTCCAAACCACTTATAATTCATGCATAATTAACACCTACAAACCACTTATAATTCATGCATAATTAACACCTACAAACCACTTATAATTCATGCATAATTAACACCTACAAACCACTTATAATTCATGCATAATTAACACCTACAAACCACTTATAATTCATGCATAATTAACACCTACAAGCCACTTATAATTCATGCATAATTAACACCTACAAGCCACTTATAACACATGCATAATTAACACCTCCAAACCACTTATAATTCATGCATAATTAACACCTACAAACCACTTATAATTCATGCATAATTAACACCTACAAACACTTATAATTCATGCATAATTAACACCTACAAGCCACTTATAACACATGCATAATTCATCCATAATTAACACCTCCAAACCACTTATAATTCATGCATAATTAACACCTACAAACCACTTATAATTCATGCATAAAAAACACCTCCAAACCACTTATAATTCATGCATAATTAACAGCTACAAACCACTTATAATTCATGCATAATTCACAGCTACAAACCACTTACAATTCATGCATAATTCATCCATAATTAACAGCTACAAACCACTTATAATTCATGTATAATTCATCCATAATTAACAGCTCCAAACAACTTATAATTTATGCATAATTCATCCATAATTAACAGCTCCAAACCACTTATAATTCATGCATAATTCACAGCTCCAAACCACTTAAAATTCATGCATAATTAACACCTCCAAACCACTTATAATTCATGCATAATTCACAGCTCCAAACCACTTAAAATTCATGCATAATTAACACCTCCAAACCACTTATAATTCATGCATAATTAACACCTCCAAACCACTTATAATTCATGCATAATTAACACCTACAAACCACTTAAAATTCATCCATAATTCACAGCTCCAAACCAGTTATAATTCATGCATAATTAACACCTATAAACCGCTTATAATTCATGCATAATTCATCCATAATTAACACCTCCAAACCACTTATAATACATGCATAATTCATCCATAATTAACACCTACAAACACTTATAATTCATGCATAATTAACACCTACAAACACTTATAATTCATACATAATTAACAGCTACAAACCACTTATAATTCATGCATAACTCACGGCTCCAAACCACTTAAAATTCATGCATAATTAACAGCTACAAACCACTTACAATTCATGCATAACTCATCCATAATTAACAGCTACAAACACTTATAATTCATGTATAATTCATCCATAATTAACAGCTCCAAACAACTTATAATTTATGCATAATTCACAGCTCCAAACCACTTAAAATTCATGCATAATTAACACCTCCAAACCACTTATAATTCATGCATAATTAACACCTCCAAACCACTTATAATTCATGCATAATTAACACCTACAAACCACTTAAGATTCATGCATAATTAACACCTCCAAACCACTCATAATTCATTCCTGCATAATTAACACCTCCAAACCACTTATAATTCATGCATAATTCATCCATAATTAACACCTCCAAACCACTTAAAATTCATCCATAATTAACACCTCCAAACCACTTATAATTCATGGATAATTAACACCTACAAACCACTTAAAATTCATCCATAATTAACAGCTCCAAACCACTTATAATTCATGCATAATTAACACCTAAAAACGACTTATAATTCATGCATAATTAACACCTCCAAACCACTTAAAATTCATGCATCATTCATCCATAATTAACAACTACAAACCACTTATAATTCATGCATAATTAACACCTACAAACCACTTAAAATTCATCCATAATTAACAGCTCCAAACCACTTATAATTCATGCATAATTAACAGCTCCAAACCACTTATAATTCATGCATAATTCATGCATAATTAACACCTACAAACCACTTAAAATTCATCCATAATTAACAGCTCCAAACCACTTATAATTCATGCATAATTAACAGCTCCAAACCACTTATAATTCATGCATAATTAACAGCTCCAAACCACTTATAATTCATGCATAATTAACACCTCCAAACCACTTATAATTCATGCATAATTAACACCTACAAACCACTTATAATTCATGCATAATTAACACCTACAAACACTTATAATTCATGCATAATTAACACCTACAAGCCACTTATAATTCATGCATAATTCATCCATAATTAACACCTCCAAACCACTTATAACACATGCATAATTCATCCATAATTAACAGCTACAAACCACTTATAATTCATGCATAAAAAACACCTCCAAACCACTTATAATTGATGCATAATTAACAGCTACAAACCACTTATAATTCATGCATAATTAACAGCTCCAAACCACTTATAATTCATGCATAATTAACAGCTCCAAACCACTTAAAATTCATGCATAATTAACACCTACAAACCACTTAAAATTCATGCATAATTAACAGCTCCAAACCACTTATAATTCATGCATAATTAACAGCTACAAACCACTTATAATTCATGCATAATTCATGCATAATTCATCCATAATTAACACCTACAAACCACTTATACTTCATGCATAATTCATCCATAATTAACACCTACAAACAACTTATAATTCATGCATAATTAACACCTACAAACCACTTAAAATTCATGCCAAATTAACAGCTTCAAACCACTTAAAATTCATCCATAATTCACAGCTCCAAACCAGTTATAATTCATGCATAATTAACACCTATAAACCGCTTATAATTCATGCATAATTCATCCATAATTAACACCTACAAACCACTTATACTTCATGCATAATTCATCCATAATTAACACCTACAAACCACTTATACTTCATGCATAATTCATCCATAATTAACACCTACAAACCACTTATAATTCATGCATAATTAACACCTCCAAACCACTTATAATTCATGCATAATTAACACCTACAAACCACTTATAATTCATGCATAATTAACACCTACAAACACTTATAATTCATCCATAATTAAAAGCTACAAACCACTTATAATTCATGCATAACTCACAGCTCCAAACCACTTAAAATTCATGCATAATTCACAGCTACAAACCACTTACAATTCATGCATAATTCATCCATAATTAACAGCTACAAACCACTTATAATTCATGTATAATTCATCCATAATTAACAGCTACAAACCACTTATAATTCATGTATAATTCATCCATAATTAACAGCTCCAAACAACTTATAATTTATGCATAATTCATCCATAATTAACAGCTCCAAACCACTTATAATTCATGCATAATTCACAGCTCCAAACCACTTATAATTCATGCATAATTAACACCTACAAACCACTTATAATTCATGCATAATTAACACCTCCAAACCACTTATAATTCATGCATAATTAACACCTACAAACCACTTATAATTCATGCATAATTAACACCTACAAGCCACTTATAATTCATGCATAATTAACACCTACAAGCCACTTATAACACATGCATAATTCATCCATAATTAACACCTCCAAACCACTTATAATTCATGCATAATTCACAGCTCCAAACCACTTAAAATTCATGCATAATTAACACCTCCAAACCACTTATAATTCATGCATAATTAACACCTCCAAACCACTTATAATTCATGCATAATTAACACCTACAAACCACTTAAAATTCATCCATAATTCACAGCTCCAAACCAGTTATAATTCATGCATAATTAACACGTATAAACCGCTTATAATTCATGCATAATTCATCCATAATTAACTAGGGGTGCATCGGAACCAATATTTTAAGATCCGGCCGGAACCGGATCTGACCGGAACTGAAAAAGAAATCCGGCCGGAAGTTCCGGCCGGAACCGGGTTTGTTAAGCCATATATGGTTATATGCTATTTTATCAAGAGCCGGGGGGGGGGGGGGGCGGCAAAAGTTTGAATACAAATATTGAATAATGTTAATGTAATTGTGTAAAACATCTTCATGAAATGCTCATGTATTGGTATTAATGATTTAATGGTATACAAATATATCCTTGTATAGTGTATTACCTACACGGGAGCAAAGAGCCTGGGAACGAGGTTGTAACTAGAGTATATCAGCATATATAAAATCACTTGTTTTCATTTTATTTTATGTTTCACACCAATTTTCAACCTTGGCTAGTATGAAATGATTAAATTATCAGTATGTGCTTGTTATATGAAGTACTTTCCCTAACCCACCATTCTGAACCGCTGACCGTCTTTTGATGTGTGATAAAATATATTATTGAATAAAATCTGTGAAAAAATAAACGCTGCGTTATAAAAAAGACAAGAGTATTATTTTTTTTTCAATGATTGCGTGTTGTTTCTTGCTATTTATGTAAATTATGCTTCACAGTTGTTGAAATGTGATCTGTTCAGTCTGTTTGATCGATGTTATTTAATAAATAAACTTGATATTCAATCTCTCTGAAAACGACAGAGTTCCGGTTCCGGCCATGCTTTTTTAATCAGTTCCGGCCGGAACCGGATCTCCGAAAAATCAGAGTTCCGGCCGGAACTACCCGGCCGGAACCGAGTTCCGGTGCACCCCTATAATTAACACCTCCAAACCACTTATAATACATGCATAATTCATCCATAATTAACACCTACAAACACTTATAATTCATACATAATTAACACCTACAAACACTTATAATTCATACATAACTCACAGCTCCAAACCACTTAAAATTCATGCATAATTAACAGCTACAAACCACTTAGAATTCATGCATATCTCATCCATAATTAACAGCTACAAACACTTATAATTCATGTATAATTCATCCATAATTAACAGCTCCAAACAACTTATAATTTATGCATAATTCACAGCTCCAAACCACTTAAAATTCATGCATAATTAACACCTCCAAACCACTTATAATTCATGCATAATTAACACCTCCAAACCACTTATAATTCATGCATAATTAACAGCTCCAAACCACTTATAATTCATGCATAATTAACAGCTCCAAACCACTTATAATTCATGCATAATTCATCCATAATTAACACCTCCAAACCACTTATAATACATGCATAATTCATCCATAATTAACACCTCCAAACCACTTATAATTCATGCATAATTAACACCTACAAACCACTTATAATTCATGCATAATTAACACCTACAAACCACTTATAATTCATGCATAATTAACACCTCCAAACCACTTATAATTCATGCATAATTAACACCTACAAACCACTTATAATTCATGCATAATTAACACCTATAAGCCACTTATAATTCATGCATAATTAACACCTACAAGCCACTTATAACACATGCATAATTCATCCATAATTAACACCTCCAAACCACTTATAATTCATGCATAATTAACACCTACAAACCACTTATAATTCATGCATAAAAAACACCTCCAAACCACTTATAATTCATGCATAATTAACAGCTACAAACCACTTATAATTCATGCATAATTCACAGCTACAAACCACTTACAATTCATGCATAATTCATCCATAATTAACAGCTACAAACCACTTATAATTCATGTATAATTCATCCATAATTAACAACTCCAAACAACTTATAATTTATGCATAATTCATCCATAATTAACAGTTCCAAACCACTTATAATTCATGCATAATTCACAGCTCCAAACCACTTAAAATTCATGCATAATTAACACCTCCAAACCACTTATAATTCATGCATAATTCACAGCTCCAAACCACTTAAAATTCATGCATAATTAACACCTCCAAACCACTTATAATTCATGCATAATTAACACCTCCAAACCACTTATAATTCATGCATAATTAACACCTACAAACCACTTAAAATTCATCCATAATTCACAGCTCCAAACCAGTTATAATTCATGCATAATTAACACCTATAAACCGCTTATAATTCATGCATAATTCATCCATAATTAACACCTCCAAACCACTTATAATACATGCATAATTCATCCATAATTAACACCTACAAACCACTTATAAATCATGCATAATTAACACCTACAAACACTTATAATTCATACATAATTAACAGCTACAAACCACTTATAATTCATGCATAACTCACAGCTCCAAACCACTTAAAATTCATGCATAATTAACAGCTACAAACCACTTACAATTCATGCATAACTCATCCATAATTAACAGCTACAAACACTTATAATTCATGTATAATTCATCCATAATTAACAGCTCCAAACAACTTATAATTTATGCATAATTCACAGCTCCAAACCACTTAAAATTCATGCATAATTAACACCTCCAAACCACTTATAATTCATGCATAATTAACACCTCCAAACCACTTATAATTCATGCATAATTAACACCTACAAACCACTTAAGATTCATGCATAATTAACACCTCCAAACCACTCATAATTCATTCCTGCATAATTAACACCTCCAAACCACTTATAATTCATGCATAATTCATCCATAATTAACACCTCCAAACCACTTAAAATTCATCCATAATTCACAGCTCCAAACCACTTATAATTCATGCATAATTAACACCTACAAACCACTTAAATTCATCCATAATTAACAGCTCCAAACCACTTATAATTCATGCATAATTAACACCTACAAACCACTTATAATTCATGCATAATTAACACCTACAAACCACTTATAATTCATGCATAATTAACACCTCCAAACCACTTATAATTCATGCATAATTAACACCTACAAACCACTTATAATTCATCCATAATTAACAACTACAAACCACTTATAATTCATCCATAATTAACAGCTACAAACCACTTATAATTCATGCATAATTAACACCTACAAACCACTTATAATTCATGCATAAATAACACCTCCAAACCACTTATAATTCATGCATAATTAACACCTACAAACCACTTATAATTCATGCATAATTAACACCTACAAACCACTTATAATTCATGCATAATTAACACCTACAAACCACTTATAATTCATGCATAATTAACACCTACAAACCACTTATAATTCATGCATAATTAACAGCTACAAACCACTTATAATTCATGCATAATTCATCCATAATTAACACCTCCAAACCACTTATAATTCATGCATAATTAACACCTCCAAACCACTTATAATTCATGCATAATTAACACCTCCAAACCACTTATAATTCATGCATAATTAACACCTACAAACCACTTATAATTCATGCATAATTAACACCTACAAACCACTTATAATTCATGCATAATTAACACCTCCAAACCACTTATAATTCATGCATAATTAACACCTACAAACCACTTATAATTCATGCATAATTAACAGCTACAAACCACTTATAATTCATGCATAATTCATCCATAATTAACACGTATAAACCACTTATAATTCATCCATAATTAACACGTATAAACCACTTATAATTCATGCATAATTAAAACCTCCAAACCACTTATAATTCATGCATAATTAACACCTAAAAACCACTTATAATTCATGCATAATTAACAGCTCCAAACCACTTATAATTCATGCATAATTAACAGCTCCAAACCACTTATAATTCATGCATAATTAAACCTACAAACCACTTAAAATTCATGCATAACCCTACCCCTCCAAACCACTTATAATTCATCCATAATTAACAACTACAAACCACTTATAATTCATGCATAATTAACACCTACAAACCACTTATAATTCATGCATAATTAACAGCTACAAACCACTTATAATTCATGCATAATTAACAGCTACAAACCACTTATAATTCATGCATAACTAACACCTCCAAACCACTTATAATTCATGCATAATTAACACCCTACAAACCACTTATAATTCATGCATAATTAACACCTCCAAACCACTTATAATTCATGCATAATTAACACCTACAAACCACTTATAATTCATGCATAATTAACACCTACAAACCACTTATAATTCATGCATAATTAACAGCTACAAACCACTTATAATTCATGCATAATTCATCCATAATTAACACCTCCAAACCACTTATAATTCATGCATAATTAACACCTACAAACCACTTATAATTCATGCATAAATAACACCTCCAAACCACTTATAATTCATGCATAATTAACACCTACAAACCACTTATAATTCATGCATAAATAACACCTCCAAACCACTTATAATTCATGCATAATTAACACCTCCAAACCACTTATAATTCATGCATAATTAACACCTACAAACCACTTATAATTCATGCATAATTAACACCTACAAACCACTTATAATTCATGCATAATTAACACCTACAAACCACTTATAATTCATGCATAATTAACACCTACAAACCACTTATAATTCATGCATAATTAACAGCTACAAACCACTTATAATTCATGCATAATTCATCCATAATTAACACCTACAAACCACTTATAATTCATCCATAATTAACACGTATAAACCACTTATAATTCATCCATAATTAACACGTATAAACCACTTATAATTCATCCATAATTAACACGTATAAACCACTTATAATTCATGCATAATTAACACGTATAAACCACTTATAATTCATGCATAATTAAAACCTCCAAACCACTTAAAATTCATGCATAATTAACAGCTCCAAACCACTTAAAATTCATGCATAACCCTACCCCTCCAAACCACTTATAATTCATCCATAATTAACAACTACAAACCACTTATAATTCATCCATAATTAACAACTACAAACCACTTATAATTCATCCATAATTAACAGCTACAAACCACTTATAATTCATGCATAATTAACACCTACAAACCACTTATAATTCATGCATAATTAACAGCTCCAAACCACTTATAATTCATGCATAATTCATCCATAATTAACACCTCCAAACCACTTAAAATTCATCCATAATTCACAGCTCCAAACCAGTTATAATTCATGCATAATTAACACCTACAAGCCACTTATAATTCATGCATAATTAACAGCTACAAACCACTTATAATTCATGCATAATTCATCCATAATTAACACGTATAAACCACTTATAATTCATCCATAATTAACACGTATAAACCACTTATAATTCATGCATAATTAACACCTCCAAACCACTTATAATTCATCCATAATTAACACGTATAAACCACTTATAATTCATGCATAATTAACACCAAAAAACGACTTATAATTCATGCATAATTAAAACCTCCAAACCACTTAAAATTCATGCATAATTAACAGCTCCAAACCACTTAAAATTCATGCATAACCCTACCCCTCCAAACCACTTATAATTCATGCATAATTAACACCTACAAACCACTTATAATTCATGCATAATTAACAACTACAAACCACTTATAATTCATCCATAATTAACAGCTACAAACCACTTATAATTCATGCATAATTAACACCTACAAACCACTTATAATTCATGCATAAATAACACCTCCAAACCACTTATAATTCATGCATAATTAACACCTACAAACCACTTATAATTCATGCATAATTAACACCTACAAACCACTTATAATTCATGCATAATTAACACCTACAAACCACTTATAATTCATGCATAATTAACACCTACAAACCACTTATAATTCATGCATAATTAACAGCTACAAACCACTTATAATTCATGCATAATTCATCCATAATTAACACCTCCAAACCACTTATAATTCATGCATAATTAACACCTACAAACCACTTATAATTCATGCATAATTAACACCTCCAAACCACTTATAATTCATGCATAATTAACACCTCCAAACCACTTATAATTCATGCATAATTAACACCTCCAAACCACTTATAATTCATGCATAATTAACACCTACAAACCACTTATAATTCATGCATAATTAACACCTACAAACCACTTATAATTCATGCATAATTAACACCTACAAACCACTTATAATTCATGCATAATTAACACCTACAAACCACTTATAATTCATGCATAATTAACAGCTACAAACCACTTATAATTCATGCATAATTCATCCATAATTAACACCTACAAACCACTTATAATTCATCCATAATTAACACGTATAAACCACTTATAATTCATCCATAATTAACACGTATAAACCACTTATAATTCATCCATAATTAACACGTATAAACCACTTATAATTCATGCATAATTAACACCAAAAAACGACTTATAATTCATGCATAATTAAAACCTCCAAACCACTTAAAATTCATGCATAATTAACAGCTCCAAACCACTTAAAATTCATGCATAACCCTACCCCTCCAAACCACTTATAATTCATCCATAATTAACAACTACAAACCACTTATAATTCATCCATAATTAACAACTACAAACCACTTATAATTCATCCATAATTAACAGCTACAAACCACTTATAATTCATGCATAATTAACACCTACAAACCACTTATAATTCATGCATAATTAACAGCTCCAAACCACTTATAATTCATGCATAATTCATCCATAATTAACACCTCCAAACCACTTAAAATTCATCCATAATTCACAGCTCCAAACCAGTTATAATTCATGCATAATTAACACCTACAAGCCACTTATAATTCATGCATAATTCATCCATAATTAACACCTCCAAACCACTTATAATACATGCATAATTCATCCATAATTAACACCTCCAAACCACTTATAATTCATGCATAATTAACACCTACAAACCACTTATAATTCATGCATAAATAACACCTCCAAACCACTTATAATTCATGCATAATTAACACCTACAAACCACTTATAATTCATGCATAATTAACACCTACAAACCACTTATAATTCATGCATAATTAACAGCTACAAACCACTTATAATTCATGCATAATTCATCCATAATTAACACCTACAAACCACTTATAATTCATCCATAATTAACACGTATAAACCACTTATAATTCATCCATAATTAACACGTATAAACCACTTATAATTCATCCATAATTAACACGTATAAACCACTTATAATTCATGCATAATTAACACCAAAAAACGACTTATAATTCATGCATAATTAAAACCTCCAAACCACTTAAAATTCATGCATAATTAACAGCTCCAAACCACTTAAAATTCATGCATAACCCTACCCCTCCAAACCACTTATAATTCATCCATAATTAACAACTACAAACCACTTATAATTCATCCATAATTAACAACTACAAACCACTTATAATTCATCCATAATTAACAGCTACAAACCACTTATAATTCATGCATAATTAACACCTACAAACCACTTATAATTCATGCATAATTAACAGCTCCAAACCACTTATAATTCATGCATAATTCATCCATAATTAACACCTCCAAACCACTTAAAATTCATCCATAATTCACAGCTCCAAACCACTTATAATTCATGCATAATTAACACCTAAAAACGACTTATAATTCATGCATAATTAACACCTACAAGCCACTTATAATTCATGCATAATTCATCCATAATTAACACCTCCAAACCACTTATAATTCATGCATAATTAACACCTACAAACCACTTATAATTCATGCATAAATAACACCTCCAAACCACTTATAATTCATGCATAATTAACACCTACAAACCACTTATAATTCATGCATAATTAACACCTACAAACCACTTATAATTCATGCATAATTAACACCTACAAACCACTTATAATTCATGCATAATTAACACCTACAAACCACTTATAATTCATGCATAATTAACAGCTACAAACCACTTATAATTCACTTATAATTCATGGAAAATTAACAGCTACAAACCACTTATAATTCATGCATAATTAACACCTACAAACCACTTATAATTCATGCATAATTAACACCTCAAACCACTTATAATTCCTGCATAATTAACAGCTATAAACCACTTATAATTCCTGCATAATCAACAGCTACAAACCACTTATAACTCATGCATAATTAACAGCTGAAAACCACTTATAATTGATGATGGTAATAATTAAGAACCTTACAGACAGACAAACACCTCAACAAAAGAATGATGGTAGTAATTAACAACCTTACAGACAAACACCTCAACAAAAGAATGACAGTAGTAATTAAGAACCTTACAGACAAACACCCCACCAAAAGAATGACGGTAATAATTAAGAACCTTACAGACAAACACCTCAACAAAAGAATGACAGTAGTAATTAAGAACCTTACAGACAAACACCCCACCAAAAGAATGACGGTAATAATTAAGAACCTTACAGACAAACACCTCAACAAAAGAATGATGGTAGTAATTAAGAACCTTACAGACAAACACCTCAACAAAAGAATGATAGTAGTAATTAAGAACCTTGCAGACAAACACCCCACCAAAACAATGATTGTAATATTTAAGAATCTCACAGACAAACACCTCACCAACAGGAGATAGCAGTGATAAGAATCTTAAGGACAAACACCTCAACCAAAATGATGATAGTACTAATAAAAATCTTAAGAATAAACACCCCATGCAGAAGACTACAGCAGTAACGAGGGAGAGAAGGAACAAAGACACAGTGGCAGTAATAGAGGGAACAACATCAGAGAACCCCACCTACATCTATATAAGGCTGGCTCCCACTCAAGACAATTTACATAATCACAACAATAGATCGTCTGTTTGCGTTAAAGCCATTACTTCAGACCGACAGCTGACACAACACAAACAACACATCCATTTGCGTGTTTATATAAATTCTCCTGTCCCCAAACCAGCCTTTTAATAAGCTGCATCCCAATTAGGTGTAAAATCTCATCTGCTCAAGTTTTGTACAAAGTAAATACCCTTTCATTCAACACAAAAATATGCACAAGACCAAACACAAAAGTTGAGTATTTGACACAATTTTATACCTAGTTGCGATCTAGCTTACCTACATATACATGCAATAAATTCTGTGAAACAGAACTCACAGTTTTTAAACCCAACATCCATAAAATAACTTTGACTTGGCCATTAATCCTCCACAGGTGGTATAACTTGTCCTTTAGATGTGATATCTAACAGTAAAAATTTAAAAATAAAGAGATATAAACAAGCGAGAATCCTTTTTCAATTTAACTTTACTTAACACATTACAAACAATTGATAAAGCACAAGTACTAATGTACTAACAAAGCTTGAAAGCAATTGATAAAGTGCAAGCACTGGTGTACTAACCTACTAACAAAACTTGAAAATGATAATTGATAAAGTGTAAGTCAGGGTTCGTACACCTTGATAATTTTGAAAATCCAGGACTTTCCAGGGCTTTTTTCTACTTTTTTCCAGGGGTTTTCCAAGGGTATTTGAAATCAGACAACAAAAAGTTAGTGATTTTTAATAAATAAATAAATAAATAAAAAAAATAAATTAAAGATATAAAAAAAAATAAAAATAAATAAATAAATAAAAATAAATAAATAAATAAAAAAAATAAATAAATAAAAAAAAATAAACAATTGATAAATATAAGTAAATCATACAATAAATCTGCCTAGAACATACAGCTGTCATCGTCTTAGATTCCCTCTCCCTGAAGGGAGGGGTTTGACTCACATATATAGACATTATAGTGCTGTCGCACGTTCGGCCTCTGGTTTAAGGAACAATGACACAAAGCCAAAACCCCAAAAACAAACAGCAGTCATATATACGCTCCATGAAGGATAGCCTCACCCTTGCGGATGTTCAAATTAAAACACAAAAAAAAGGCTCAAGTCAAACATATCATTAAAATAAAATAATTAATATAAATAAATAAATCAATCAATAAATAAATCAATAAATACATAAAACAAACAAACAAACAAACAAACACATCAACTATTAACTAACTAACTGACTGACTAAGCTACAAATCCCATACAGCGTAAACATAAACACGCAGCCAACATTCAACTAACAAATAACACAATGCAGAAAACTTACACCTCTAAAATCCATATATATAGAAACTCTTCTTTCAATATTGACCCTTCACATTACAAATTCTCTTTAAACACAACACCTAAAATGTTAAAACAATCAATGTAAAGTAATAAACCTTCATGAGTAAGAACTATATAATCATTCACATAATTATGAATTTAAATTAATTTAATTTAATATTATCATTTATTATTTATTATTGCTAGTTACAATCTAGCTTATCTACATATACATGCAATAAATTCTGTGAAACAGAACTGACATCTCTTATTTCAAACTTTATGTGTGACAATCTCAAATAACAATATCAACAATTCTCCAATTACAAACAGTCAATATTAAATGTTGATTTTTACCACTTTCCAATCTTGTTTACTCCCTCCTTCCCATTATGTATTTCAAGCACTAACTGTGCTCACCCAGTAACTAAAAAACAAACACTGTCACTATAAAATCAATTAACCCTCTGAAATAAACCCTCCTATTATTGTCAATTTCAACGAGTGGGTTGGAAGTTCATTGCCAAGTTTCAAATTACATTCCCAAATTTAGAAACTCATTACAAAGTTTGATTCGTAATCAGCTTCTAAAGTTAGAAACATTTCAAACTTATCAATGAACTGCCACACCATGCATTGAAAAGCACGCTGAACCTAAAAAATAACCCTCCTACCCACAGCTCCAATTATCATATAAACCTTCTCTAATTAAGCCAGTCCTCTGTCCCACCCATCAAGTACAGTAATATAATACCTCGATATTTTTTGCAACTTCTCCCAACTCCTACAAGCTGTCCTTTATTGTGAATGCGATCTTACATCTTCTAAAATTTTTGGACAACTCAAACAGCAGCAATTCTCTCTAATCAAAAGCTGGTGAAAAAATAAACAAAAGTTATATAGTACTACACACAATGCACTAAATCTTAAAATATTAAAAACAATTACATGTATAAGCAAGTGACCCAAACTAATACCAACAACACAAACTTATTTTTCTACATTAGTTCATATAATAAATGTATATACAGTACCTGTATATACTTTTTTATACTGCTTTCACCAAACTTCCACAATCTCTTCCTCATTGCTGTAAGCTACCTTGTATATGACTTTGCTTCAACTTTGCTTACACAACTCAAACACCAGCAGTTGACAGACAAAAACTATAAAACCAACAAACAATCATTGTTACTTCAGACCTTCCCTTTGTAATCTCATTTTAAAAGTACCTCTTGTCTAAATATTAATAGTGACAACACATTTCATTTTACAATACTTGACATTATAATATATATATATATATACCTCAACATATTCTCTACTTTCACAAATGTCTGTCTCAAACGTTTTCTATTCTATAAACTTGGCTTTTTATTTTGCATTTTTACACAGCACAGTCCATCTGTTGCCAGACAGACTGAAACTATAAAAAAGAAAACAAAATTCATCTTCATTAATTCTTCGAATTTACATGGTAACAAACTTTAATAGAAATGAGAAAATGTGCGAACACCATGTTTATTACTAATAAACAAATAAATAAGTAACATTATTATATGGCACAGATTACTTCCAGTAAAATCACACACTATGATTGGTTGCTGATGGGAAGAGATTTCTCCGTAATGCCCACGGGCATCATGAAAATTGTTAATGCCCTACAATTGGAAACAAACAAAAAATCCTAATAAACTTTTATTGCTGAAAAATGGTGAAAATAAATGAAATAGATGATGATGAACATTATAAAAGTAAATTCTAGTATCCAGAAGAAAATAATGCTAGTTTGGTGTTCTGAGGAAGTTAAAGGAAGGAAAGACCAAGAAATACAAGATTGATTTTGAAATAAAAAGTGCCATATAATAAACTACTTAATAACCTTGACCATTCGGACTTTATGGTAAAATATTAAACCTCGGCCTTGAACGTATTAACCTCGCTATCGCTCGGTCAATACAGCAAGACCTCAGTTTAAAATTTTACCATAAAGACCTCACTCTCAGTTATTATGTAGTTAATAAATATTAAACAACAAACAATAAACAAAAGAATTAAATAGATAAATAACAAATATTTAGCAATAAATACTGTATTTTGCTGTGTATAAGTCAATTTTTAAGGTCTTAAAATTGATGTCTAAAAGCCAACCTCGACTTATATAAACAGTCATAAAATTATACACACAACCATAGCCCAAGGTAAACTAGAACCCAGTCCTTTATCCATCAGGAAATGGGTACAAAATGGCATTATTGCATCATCCATTAATCAACGCATTTTATTCTGAACCTTGTGCTTGTCGTGTAAACATATGCCTCCAAAACAATGAAATTAAGACAAAGAAACAGAAACGAATGAAATTAATGATGAAGAAGCACCTGACCCAAGGGAGCATGTTAGAATATGATATGTCTTGCAAACTCGAATTTTCCTTCACCCAAAAATCCTTAGAACATGCTATGTAATCGAGTGAAATGCCCAATATCACTTATAATAAACTTTACTTACCTAAGTTGTTGTTGTTTTGTGTGAGTTGCCGAATTCGGGAAAACCACTGACAATATGAGCCCCCAACGAGCAAGCCAAATACTCTCCAAAGTGGAAAAAGAAGAGACAAGGGGAGTGCAACTACAGAGCATGTGATGGCATTCAGCCAATAAAATGGTCCATTTACAAATAGCTTTTCTCCTCATGCTCGCAGTAGTATCTGCTTAGTTTCAGACTCTGTAGATCAAGCCAAATACACTAACATTATCAGTTCTGACTCGTTCAGTAACTACTAAGAAAGGACTTAATATTCATGAAAGCCAACAGTTTTCTAATCAGAGTCCAAACTGATAAATCATTCAACAAAAACAACTTACATCCTGCAGTGAATAAATATCACAAAGATCAGGTTTTGTGTTGGTTGTCTCAGGATCATTGTGCATAGCAACACCCCCTATGTGCATAGCAACGTGCTACGAGCATTGTCAGAAAAAACCTTGGTAGTTGCACTCCCCTTCTCTCTTCCCTTCCCACTCCACCCTTGTGTACAGTGTCTTCACAGAGTATTCAGCTTGCTCGTCAGGGGCTCATATTGTCAGCAGTTTTATTGAACTCAGCAACTCACACATAATGTCAACAACTTAGGTAAGTAAAGTTTAGTTTATTAATTTGCAATATTTAATAAAGTTTTAACGTTTCATTGTTATTATCACAACATCTTCAGAGAATAATTTACGTGAGTGTAATGAGACTAAATATATAATTACAGAGTTGTCATAAAATATGCATGCAACTGTAATTATACATTTAGTCTCATTACACTCATGTAAATGGTTAGAACTTTATTAAATATTTATAATTTTACTCTCGTGTCTGACTCAATGGCTCTTATGGTAAAACTGCTATAGATGTAAAATATAATCATTATACAGTAATCATTTTTATGATATGCAATGTTGGTAAATAGGTTTGATAAATAGTGTTTGTAAAATTATTCTTGCTTCTATAATAGCAATCTTACTTCACATCTTCTAATGTTATGAAATTTTAACAATAACACTAATGCCAGGACAGCAAGACATTAACAAGAACAACACTTCACAAATAAATGTACATACTTTTTTCCAAATCTTGTGACACCATTTCAATTCATTTCCCTTTGCCCAAATGATCCACAACTTTACCAACAAATCGTCTTAGCTCTTTCAGTTTGATTCTTTTAGATCTTTTTTTAAGCACCACTGCATGCTCACAGACAAAATCTGCAAAATAAAGAAACATAATTTCATGTCACATCTAAACTGAAACCCATCTCACGATGTTTACCTTATAGATAATTCCAGTAGCCAACGAAAACTATAAAAGCAACAAACATTACATTGCTACAAATCCTCCTTCAATCTTGTTTTAATACCTTTTTTAAATAACTCTAGTCTACTAAAATATTAATTATTCACAACAAACATTTATACAGTAATACATTACTGTACCTTGAAATATTCACTGCTATTCACTGCTTGGAATCTTATCTTTCCAGTAGTCACCTGACAAAATCTACTAAACAAAAAATCCATTTAATGTCACATCTTCACAGAGACTCACCTCAAGATATTTACCTTTTAGATAATTCCCGAGGCCACTTTTTCAGCTATTGTCATATGTGTAGAATACAAACAACCCTGTAAGAACAGAAACAAAACAAAAGTTAAGTTACTTCAAAATCAATTTCAACACTTAATCCAAAATCTTTTACTTTCACTTCAGTATTTCAACATTACATATTTCAAATTCAACATACCTTTCAAATATTTGACATTGATAGACAACCTGCCTTTATGATAAATAATATTTGTCAAATTAGTTAGTCACTTAATTAACAATTAATTCAAATGAAATGAAGCCAACTAACTACTCTTTTAAAAAGATTTTGCCATGGCTAGTTCCCTGCTGAATGTTCTTGCCATACATGTTGCCCTTATAGATTTTAACACCCCCCCCCCCCCCCCCCCATCATAAATTAACAATGTTAACACACACACAGTATGTTGCTTTCAATCATTAAGTTGTCATACATCGCTCTTTATAAAAACCTTGTCAGATAAAAAATATGACACCAATATATAATGTTGCTTTCAATCATTAAATTGTTAAGCCATCTCTCAAACCTCATCAGATAAAAACACACATAAACATATTTCTTTCAATCATTGAGTTGTGACATTGCTTTTTAAAAACCCGATTACATAAAAAAATTCACACAGATATATGTTCATGCTTTCAATCGTTAAATTGTTATCTTTGCCTTTTAAAAACCCCCTGTAACACACATAAAAATATCACACAAACATATATGTTTCATTCAATCATTAAATTGTTAGCCATCTCTCAAACCCCTTCAGATAAAAACACACATAAACATGTTTCTTTCAATCATTGAGTTGTGATATTCCTTTTTAAAAACCCAATTACATAAAAAAACTCACACAGGTATATGTTCATCCTTTCAATCATTAAATTGTTATCCTTTGCCTTTTAAAAAACCCCTGTATCATTCAATCATTATACAGTAAATTGCTACCTTGACTATTTTAAAAACCTGTCACACATAAAAAATCATTAAAATAACTGTTATCATTCACTCTAAATATATATATGTTTCTTTCAATCATTAAAATTCTTATCCTTTGCTCTTTAAAAACCATGTCATGTAAAAATATTGCATATATGTTTCTTTCAATCATTAATTAATTATCCTTCCCTCTTTAAAAACCAGGTCACGTAAAAAATATTGCACAAATATATAATATGTTTCTTTCAATCATTAAATTATCCTTCCCTTTTTAAAAAGCATATCACATAAAAATATTGCACAAATACATATGTTTCTTTCAATCATTAAATTATCCTTCCCTCTTTAAAAACCATGTCACATAAAAATATTGCACAAATACATATGTTTCTTTCAATCATTAAATTATCCTTCCCTCTTTAAAAACCATGTCACATAAAAAATATTGCACAAATATATACAATATGTTTCTTTCAATCATTAAATTATCCTTCCCTCTTTAAAAACCATGTCACATAAAAATATTGCACAAATATATACAGTAATATGTTTCTTTCAATCATTAAATTATCCTTCCCTCTTTAAAAACCATGTCACATAAAAATATTGCACAAATACATATGTTTCTTTCAATCAGTAAATTATCCTTCCCTCTTTAAAAGCCATATCACATAAAAATATTGCACAAATATATAATACGTTTCTTTCAATCATTAAATTATCCTTCCCTCTTTAAAAACCATGTCACATAAAAATATTGCACAAATATATACAGTAATATGTTTCTTTCAATCATTAAATTATCCTTCCCTCTTTAAAAACCATGTCACATAAAAATATTGCACAAATACATATGTTTCTTTCAATCAGTAAATTATCCTTCCCTCTTTAAAAGCCATATCACATAAAAATATTGCACAAATATATAATACGTTTCTTTCAATCATTAAATTATCCTTCCCTCTTTAAAAACCATATCACATAAAAATATTGCACAAATATATAATACGTTTCTTTCAATCATTAAATTATCCTTCCCTCTTTAAAAACCATGTCACATAAAAATATTGCACAAATACACATGTTTCTTTGAATCATTAAATTATCCTTCCCTCTTTAAAAACCATATCACATAAAAATATTGCACAAATATATAATACGTTTCTTTCAATCATTAAATTATCCTTCCCTCTTTAAAAACCACATCACATAAAAATATTGCCCAAATATATACAATATGTTTCTTTCAATCATTAAATTATCCTTCCCTCTTTAAAAACCATGTCACATAAAAATATTGCGCAAATACATATGTTTCTTTCAATCATTAAATTATCCTTCCTTCTTTAAAAACCATGTCACATACAAATATTGCACAAATATATACAGTAATATGTTTCTTTCAATCATTAAATTATCCTTCCCTCTTTAAAAACCATGTCACATAAAAATATTGCGCAAATACATATGTTTCTTTCAATCATTAAATTATCCTTCCCTCTTTAAAAACCATATCACATAAAAATATTGCACAAATATATAATATGTTTCTTTCAATCATTAAATTATCCTTCCCTCTTTAAAAACCATATCACATAAAAAATATTGCACAAATATATAATAGGTTTCTTTCAATCATTAAATTATCCTTCCCTCTTTAAAAACCATATCACATAAAAATATTGCACAAATATATAATACGTTTCTTTCAATCATTAAATTATCCTTCCCTCTTTAAAAACCATGTCACATAAAAATATTCCACAAATACATAATACGTTTCTTTCAATCATTAAATTATCCTTCCCTCTTTAAAAACCATGTCACATAAAAATATTGCACAAATATATATGTTTCTTTCAATCATTAAATTATCCTTCCCTCTTTAAAAACCATATCACATAAAAAATATTGCACAAATATATAATATGTTTCTTTCAATCATTAAATTATCCTTCCCTCTTTAAAAACCATATCACATAAAAATATTGCACAAATATATAATACGTTTCTTTCAATCATTAAATTATCCTTCCCTCTTTAAAAACCATGTCACATAAAAATATTCCACAAATACATAATACGTTTCTTTCAATCATTAAATTATCCTTCCCTCTTTAAAAACCATGTCACATAAAAATATTGCACAAATATATAATATGTTTCTTTCAATCATTAAATTATCCTTCCTTCTTTAAGAACCATGTCACATAAAAATATTGCACAAATATATACATTATGTTTCTTTCAATCATTAAATTATCCTTCCCTCTTTAAAAACCATGTCACATAAAAATATTGCACAAATATATACATTATGTTTCTTTCAATCATTAAATTATCCTTCCCTCTTTAAAAACCATGTCACATAAAAATATTGCACAAATCTATAATTCAATCACGCATTAAGTTATCATACATCATTCTTTAAAAACCCTGTGACTGCCACATAAAAAGACATAGTAAATATACATGTATATCAAAATATGGTAAGTATATTATTATATTAAATACAGTAATATAATAATAAATATCGTATGTACTGCCGTTAAAAAATTATATGGAACATAGAAGTCTAACATTTCAAGCAAGTCCATATAACTAGTGGTATTCCTTTGAACCCAATTTCTTTGTCACCTGTTTTGCCCCAAAATGCAGTCCATAATTGGACATTTGGACCCATAACTTTCAAATGTTCTACTATATTTTAGCTCAGCAACCACCATGAACAATATAGAAAGCTAGCTACCAGTATTTGTAGTGGTGATTTTTTTCAATACAGAGGTGAAAATAGAGATAGTAAAGAAAATAAGTCAGTGGCATGTGCCGCTAGTGATTAGCTTTGACTCATTCCCATACAGAAAGTACAGATCTTCATGCATTTTGCCCCAGCAGCCACTGACAGAACACCACACCATCTATGTTTCTACCACAGGTGTCATCTTTTCTTTGCAGCGATTGGAGTAGAGATAGCAGATACAAGACCTCAGGTAGGAAGTTGTGTTGCTTTCTACAGAAGACATGAGATAAGCACCTGGGGTACCAGGTAATTTATAGGTAGTGGGTAATAAGGAACATGGTTCATTGCCCTCAAGAGAACAATGATTACAGCTAGGACTAAGGATCAGTAAGGACAGGAAAAGGAACAGCAAACCCCAACTCTACTATAGAATGCAATTCAACTTAATATCCAAGATCTTTTTTCTACTATCTCAACTCCCATCACTGCAAAGAAAAGAACATGCCTGCAGTACAGAGATAGCCTTAATGTTCTGTCAGTGGCTGCTGGGGAAAAATGCAGAGTCAAACGTAACCAATTAGCCACACATCCTACCCAATGTGGTGACTTCATGGTCTCTTATCAAACACTACAATTCTTAACCACTTAGGCCCAGGAATCCCACAGGCAACATATGTTGCAGAAAAAACTATACTGTACTGGCAACAAGGCCGAACCACAAGTTGCATAATGCAAGGGGCCCATGACTAGTATATTAATTACCTTTGAGCACAATTTTTCATCACCAGATTCTGGACCACCTGACCTAAGGATCAGTAAGGACAAGTAAAGGAATCACAAACCCCAATTCTACTATAGAAAGCAATTCAACTTAATATCCAAGATCTTTTTTCTACTATCTCAACTCCCATCGCTGCAAAGAAAAGAACATGCCTGCAGTACAGAGATACAGTACTGTGCAGAAATAACCTAACAAAATCCGCACCCGATTTGCGATCATGTTTGCGGATCGCATACGGGCGATTCGCGCCTGCGGTTGCATACGCTTGGCGGTTGCGGCTGCGGGCGTTTGGCGGTTCGGCTGCGAGCGTCCTTGCGGTCAGCCAAACACTGCGGCAACCAAGACGCAGGCGTTGTAACACGATCGGTGCCGATCGTGAGCATACGTTTCTCGAACTTTAATATAAGCGTCATCTGAGAGTCTGATCGAGGTCGCGTTCAAACGTAGAGCGTGTTGCAATCAATTGATATGGGAAAACTTTCAGAATTTGCAACGAATTGTTACGCTCAAGTCGTCCAACATTTCTATTGTCAATATATAAAGAGAATTTTAGAAGAAGGAGTAAAAACTTCCAGATCGGCAATAAGTTTGTTTCTCTCTCGATATCGAAGAACTGGAAGACTTGCCGATGCTCAACGCAGTGGGAGAAGACCTCTTTTAGGTGCCGATGGAAGAAGATTCATCAATGATGAAATGAACAAGAACGACGAATTGATCGGCCGAATTAAACTTGGAATATTTATTTTTCAAGGCGGTTTGAGAATAAAACGTCTTTATGGATTCGAACACAAAATATTACTGTCAACTTGTGAATGATGATTGTTAATTGACTCGGGCAAATAGCCAATGAAAATTGCAATGTTGTTCGTGAATATTGCAATATTGCGGGCAAGAGAACATCCGGTTTGACTGTAAAAATCACATGTAGTTCAAAGATTAATAAAATAATACGGATTCGAAAAAATAGTAGTTTCAAAGCAAATATGTCGGAAATGGGAAAGGGCTAATCATCGAGTTTCAGAGTTTATATGTAAAGTTCGAATATACTGTATACTGCTAATATAAACGTGTTTATTACAAATCATACACAGAATCGTAAACTTGGCAAAGAAAAGTTATTTATACGTCTCTATAGATTAATTTTCTCGAATTGGGTTCGTAGCGACTCAACAAACAGAGTTTAGGAATTTGGTCCCGACAACAGTTACGCCGAAAAAGTATTTTCTTAAACACAAAATGCATGCAACGTGGGGTCCTAAACCGCTACGAAGTCTTTATACAAATGAGCGCCTTGGGAATTAGCCTGCGTCACAGACGCTTGTCGAAATTGCATAAATTGTTAGAAATTAATAGTTTCACCCTCACCACTGAAATCTTCAAACAAACGTTCGGCAAATTTTAAGAGTGTTCTTATAGTAAAACTTTAATTTACAAAACTGTTTTTCGGAAACTCCGCTTCGGAATGAAATTTTCAATCAAGCAATCTGCAGGCCCTAGAATCATAATGTTGTTTCAAAACCCACTGACTCTTCTTATAAAATTACTTTAAAATCATTTAATACTGCCAAGGTAAGTTTTTAATACATGCATTTTGATCAAGTAGTTCACTTTGACCGATTTAACTTTTTCGGAAGGCGAACTTTTGACGTAAAATCAATTTTCCACGCGGCACGGTTCGGAAGTTCGGATATTGACTTCAAAGTTTCGAAGTTTGAATGTTTGACACTTTGATTCCAAGTTCGTCTTTATGGAAAATCTCTTGTCAATCGCTGTCGCGCTTAGATAGACTAAATTATATATCTCATCAACTCGTTCAGGCAATCTTTATAATTATGTAGCTGTCGTTAGATGTACTGAATTCAGAATCTCCGCGACTCGTTCGTCGGTGATTTAGATTAGATCACGAGATTCTATATGTCAGCGACTCTTTCGTTGGCAGTCTTTATACCAGTCTTTATACGCTCAGATAGACTAAATTCTCGACTCAGCGACTTCTTCTTTGGCGGTTTTTGTACCTGTATCTGTTGCTCCACACAGTTTAATAGTTTAGATAGACTGAATTCTGTAACACCCGGGTGTTCCGACGTTTGACAATCATCAACTGTGGTTCCTGCGTCTGCAGAACTGCAGCCGCAAGGCGGACGTGAAACCGCACGCAGACAATCTCCCAAGCGGGCGCAGCCTCAGACGCACAGCGACCTTGTGGCAGCCGCACAACCGCACGCAGAGCGCCCGCAGACGCAGTGTTAGGTTATTTCTGCACAGTACTGTAGCCTTAATGTTCTGTCAGTGGCTGCTGGGGCAAAATGCAGGGAGATGTATACTTTTAGTAATGAAATGCAGAGTCAAAGGTAACTAATTAGCCACACACCCCACCCAATGTGGTTACTTCATGGTCTCTCATTGAAAACTATAATTATTAATTCAAACCCTGTATAATATTTAAAAATATGCTGTTACTTACATATCACATCACACATAATCCTCTACATAAAAATCCACTTTGTCTTTCCAACGTAATATTCATCAGTTTTTAAAACAATCCACCCTTAGTCAAACAAAAAAATCCAACTAACTTTAGTTTAATACAGCTGACAAAAACTGACCAAGAATAATATATACAGAAATATACAATTGACAAAACTTCAACAAAATGTACAAACCTTAAAACCATGATGCGTGAATCGCAAGAATCCTTGCTTTTTAGAGTTCCATAGCTTTCCTAAAGATAGAATTAATATTTTTTCCTTTTCGTCTTGTAAAAGCATAATGCACTTGTCAATCTCTTCCCTTCGGGGAGGGAGGGCGGGGAATTTGACATTTTCGGTTACTCTCCTGTCAAATGGCCCTTCCAAAATCACACATTTGTGCTGGACAAAAATTGTCAAATCTCCCCACCCAGGGTTCAAAGGGATTGTGGTATCCCTTGAGGATACCAGCATCTCTGAACTTGGTATCCCAAATAAAAATTTGGTATCCAAACTTTTGATACCAGAAAATACATGGTGCTTCCTAATAACCAGATGTTATAAATGAAGAATTTTACAATTAAATTTTTCTTCATCAGATTAATGAATGTCAAGGTATGCTACAGTTTTTATTTTAAAATGATAGATTAAATTTAAAAAGCAATTGAGTGTTAGTGTACAGTATGGAGTACATACACAATTAATTTTAAACTTATACTTAACGGATACGTTTCAATTCATTTCGCTTTTCTATTTCGGCGCTGCCACTTGTTGCACTGATTCCATTGCTTCCACCACTTCCACCGTCATTTCACTCGGTTTAACCAGGACGCACTACTTCAACATCTGTAAGTGTTTCTTTGTTCTTTCTATTCTTTGTTTAATGTGTTTCTTTGTTTAATTTTAATTCATGATTAATTAAAAAAACTGTAATGAATATTAAATATTCTAGTGAACTTCCAACTTGAATTAATTATATCCCGGATGTCAAATAGTTACCTCACATGCAAATGCTGGGTATGCACCCCCCCCCCCCCACCACCACCACCACCACCACAGGGAACACATATTTGACAAGTGCATTTAAAAGAAGCCTACCATTTTGAACCATTAAGATAAGTTAAAAAATAAGCAAAATTTTGTACATTATTCTCGTACTTTTAGCTTACATTTTTTGCTTCTTGTTAACGTTTAACAACAGCTATAGCGAAACAAGTAACTCACAAAACGTTCAACACCCAGACTGAGAAGTTTTCTTGTTGCAGGGAATTAATTCCCCGCACAAAATTCTCCACATTTTCAAAAATCCGCGCATTTGGGGTAAATTTTTCCGCATCCGTGCAAAAGTTGCTAGATTGCACAAGAAGTTACCAATATTCGTGCACCGCGCAGCCAACCGGTTGTTTTTCTTATCATTTTACTATTTATTCTTCGTATTATGTCAAAAAATGCATGAGCATGGCCCACTAACTATATGTGACCTGAGGGTATACGGTGGAGTATACGGTGGTAGTCATAAGTCATAACAAGATTAACAACGTTTATTGACTTCCGGAAGGAAATTTCCGCATATTTATTGCAAGTTTCCCGCGCACTTTTTCGCGAAAAAAATACCTTCCCCGCGCAAAAAAACCCACTTTACACAACTTTACAAACCTGAAATCTGAAAACCAGGAGGCCAGAATCCATCAAAAAAATCAACCATCTTCATTTCTGCAGTGACAATCCTTGCTTTTTAGAGTTCAACAGCTTTCCTAAAGAGATAAGAATTAATATTTTTTACTTTTCTTCTTGCAAAAGCAGAAAGATGGCTACCATTTCTAGCATTTTTGAACCATTAATATAAGTTAAAATATTTTTGTACATTATTCTCGTCCTTTTAACTTAGAGTTTGTAGTGTCTTGTTAACCGTTTAACAACAGGTCGTCAGAAAATAAAGAACTCACAAACATTCAACAAAATGTACAAACCTGAACTACTAAAACCACGAGCTGGGAGCATCTACAAAATCACCCATCTTTCGTTTCTGAAGCCGATATCTTGCCGTCTAAGAGTTTTAATAAGTACTCGACCTGCTCTAGATTCATATTTTCGAACTCTAAACGATTCAAAACGGTAAAAAAATGCCAAAAATCAGGACCTTCCCACTTCTTCGCGCCATCTTGAAAATGTAATCCTCGCCCCAGTCTCCTTGAGATCACCATGAGAGAAGCGCGCATGCATACACCCCCCCCCCCCTTTCCTCAGCATGGGTCCCACTGTAGGGCCCCTGGGGACGAGGCAGGTTGAGCCAAATTATAGAGCAGGGGTGGTAACGTGACGTTACATATACGGGCACGTTACATATACGGGCATGTTACATATACGGGCATGTTACATATACGGGCATGTTACATATACGGGCAGTTAGAAGGGTGGTGTCCTAATGTTACATATACAGGCACCAGGGGTGTGGTAACCTAATGCTACATCCAGGGGGGTGGTAACCTAATGTTACATATACGGGCACCAGGAGGTATATGTAACATTAGAACACTAACCCCCCTGGTGCCTGTATATGTAACATTAGGTTACCACCCCCCTGGTGCCCGTATATGTAACATTAGGTTACCACCCCCTGGTGCCCGTATATGTAACATTAAGTTACCACCCCCCTGGTGCCCATATAGTAACGTGCCCGTATATGTAACGTGCCCGTATATGTACCGTATATGTAACATGCCCGTATATGTAACGTGCCCGTATATGTAACGTCACGTCACCACCTCATATGAAATTATAAGCTGTCTCTTATTTTTAATCTAAATTTAATAACTTATATCCAACGTCGAAGAAAGGCAAATAAATGAATAATTCCCAAGGTTTTAAGCCATACCCTTCCTGTGTTAAATCTTTATCTTCGTTCAACCCGTGGTTCAACGTGCCATCAACGTAAATATTTGAAATCTATATTCATGTATGAGTTTTCTTACCTTCTAAATGAATCTTATCGTCCTTGAAAAGGTCTTTGGAGTCTCGAAATGCTTGCTTTGATTTTTGTTGACGTACTATAGTATTCAGTTCACATTCGCTAAAGCGCGATTCGGCTTACGTTCGTGAGCGTTCGTACAACGTTCGTACATACAAATAAGGGGGTATGCCCCCCTGGAAATTTTGGAAATTTAGAGTCTCGGAAATGCCATTTCCTGCATTCTGAGCGGTAATTTTTAAGAACACTGAAGGTCATGAAATGTCATAAAAACTAGTTAAAATACAATACATTTCAACAATTTTTCGATGTTGTGTTTACTGGGTTGTCTTATGTGTACATGGGTGCTTTTGGCTGACAGGAATGAGGCTGTAACAGCTACTTTAGCCTAACGAGTAACCTGTAATTTGTGAATGGTGATTGATGAGTCAGTTGCTGCAGAATTTCTGGTGGGGCTGAGCCGCCCCATTGAGATTTCTCGGGGAGCTAGAGCCCCTCAGCCCCCCCACCCCATGCTCTACGCCTATGACAACCAGTATCCGCAAAAGGCAACATAAATTCTATATCTGAAAAACGTTACGGCTAACTAACTCAGTTATATTTGAAAAACACCCAGTAGTCTTTTTTTGTATATTCTTCAATTCATTTCAAAATTAACATAAGAAACGTTATCACAATTTCTTCTGCCAGTACTACTAAAATGATTGTAGTGTTTGTATTGTCAATGTTTATTGTTAAGGGAAGTTCTCATCTTTTGGTGAGTTGACGTCATCCTGAAGACGTGAAAATGCTCTAAATGCGTTGTATAAAGAACGAGGACGGTGTTGGGATTACTCTTGGGATTACAAATTATTCATTCACTTTGTAATACAACCAGAAGTCCAACTCAAGTGAAAACTTGTCCGCATTTCTTCAATGCGCTGACGCGATATTTTACGCCATCCAACGCTCCTACGCCATCGTGGCAAGTTCCCCCGGCAGTTTTAACCTTCTTTTGAACGTCCAAACTGCGGTTATAAATCCATGTCCTATATTCACGAATTTATTGGTTAGGATTAGGGTGAGTGTTGGGGACAGGCTTTCATGAAGTACCTCGGTTATTTAGGACATGGAATTATTACCCGAACTGCCGCGGGAACTTGCCAGGATGGCGTAGGATGGCGTAGGATAGCGAGGAATCAAGATGCGCGAGGCGACATGCGCGAGGTATAAACTTCAAAGGTTCCGACGCGAGTTGGACTTATTTTATTTATTTTATTTTATATTATTTTAATAACTTTGCCATAAACGTTACAAACATAAATACAGACATTAAGACAACAGGCCGGGTAACCGCAACAGCTAGTGCCAATTACTGCGGCCCCAAAACAAGTACGATTTAACTGTTACTTAAAAAATACATAACGATATACAACATACATACGATATCTACTAAAAGCAACACAATGGTGGGTTCATAAGGCTTCGAGCTGTGTTGCATTTTAAACATATGCTTTTCCATGTTCGTGGGTCGCCTACGTCATTATGTGTTGTTAAGTGTGTTAATGTAGTAACTGAATAGTAACTTCTGGTTGTAACAAAACAGAGTATCTTTATTTCATAAAATTAACTGGACATGCAGTTTTACATTTTGAGGTCAAAAACAACGATAACGGTAAATTACTGTCGGATCAGGAAGTACCAATGACGACGAATTGTTTTCTTGAGCTTTGGATGCCTTATACAAAACAAAATTTTATTTACGGAAAAGAGTGGCTTCGAGAATATAAAAGGATGTTTTTCACACTTCTGCATGCATACACGCAAAATGGTTTGAACATATTTTTTTCGCGACGAAGTTTATAATTACTGTTCCAAGTTCGGTTTCATCTTCAATCTCTGTTACTTATTTCTTCGTCATTGGTAATTTCTCTTCTTTCTCTTCCCTCTCGTTATTGTTTCCTTCGGTTTCGTTTTTTTGTCGTTTCGTATCTGGACCGGTCGACTCTTCACTCTTCAATTCCGTTTGCGTTGCAGCCTCCTTTTTCCCCTCCAGTTCTTTCTTCAAAGCTGAAAGGGACAAATGCTTTAATACATTGTGGATTTTTTAATATTATAATAAATATTTGTTAACCCTTAAAACAGGGAAACGTACGTTTTTGTCGCCACATATATTTTACTCTGTCTATTAACGCCAAGCGATTTTATCATCAAGTGAGAACCTTTTTTTTACGCCGTGGTTATAGGCCCGCCGTTATAGTTTTCAACTGCCTGTCGATCTTTTCAATAACCAGTACAAGTATTCTGTCTTAATCGAATTTCAAACGCTGAAAGCTGATAGGGATCCGATATCAAAAGTCACAGAGAAAAAGATTACGAGTGTAAACTACGCCGTTACTGCGATCGAATTTAAATTTCTCTCGGAAATTTATGTTTTCTACTTCGAACTGGTTTTAGTTTAGGTTCCTTGAATGAACGAGTATCTATGTTTCTTTTGAACCGTAAACACTAAATACTAAATAAGGAGAAAGTCTGACGGACGAGAAACGTCGGATAAAATACAATATTCTGTGCGACGAAGCCGATCGCCGTGCCACACGAGTTCAATTTTATTGGTAAATATCTATGTGGTCTGTTCCACGCATCTTTCAAGCCAAAGACCAAACAATGCAGAACCTTGTACTAGTTAGTCTGTTGTTGAAAAGACCCGACAGGCAAAGTCGAAATAAACTGTATTGCGCACGCGTTCATAACCACGGCGGGTTTTTTTATACGGTCTATAAAACGCCAGACGATTAGAAACTTCCCGATCAAAGGGTTTACTAAGGTTGTTTACCTGGCACGTATGGCAAGTATTTATAAGCTAAATAAAAAATATAATTCAATGTAGTTCAAAATTCTTGGATTGTTCGTCTTCCCACAGTGGTTTCCCGAAGAGGATTGTTTGTCTCTTGAAGACGGTCCTTGATTCGATATAAAATCGCCCAACGAGTTAAAAAACTTTTGTCAACTTTTCAATGATTCCGTATAACGCACAAAAACTGTGGTAGATCACACTTGAAAATAGTTACCAGTTAATCGTTATTATCAGCAATATTGTCTTTCGATGCAATTGAGGCACCAGGCGGAAATCGAAGTCTGGTTAAAAAGATTATTGCCCAGCAAATTATTCTTAAGAGGCATTGTTGAATTCAAACAAGAAACCAATGATGAAACATATTAAATTTTATTGAACTGACGTTTCGTTACTGTCCAGTAACATCTTCAGAGTGAAGGGAATAATTTGCAGCGGTTGATTATAAAGAACTTAACTGATACATAACCAGGTGGTGAAAGATGTGACAGAAAACTGTCACATGTTATGATGTATCAGTTACGGTCCTACTAAACACCGTCCGGGACCGTCCGGGACCGTCCGGGACCGTCCGGGACCGTCCGGGACCGTCCGGGACCGTCCGGGACCGCCCGTGACCGTCCGGGATGTCATTATGACCGTCCGTGATAAATATTAGTTAGTTTTATGTATTAAGCGATGTTAAATCAGCTTTTTAAATACTCTTCAACAATATTAAATGTTCTATTCACTATTCTCAATGCACGATCTATTCACTATTCTCCGATTCACAATTAATGTTCGATCGATGCCGCAATGCTGCCGAAAGAGTGAATTTCGTTTCAGACCTGACAAATGAGTCGTCGTCTCAAAGAAAATTAAAAAATTTGGATGAGTTTATTTTGGCGAGAGAACATTCGGCAAATTGTCCCTACTTAACGATGTGCATGATCATCCATTCATCCAAGAGATTATCCAAACAAAAGGGAAACCCCCAGCTGTTATTCTGTACTTAAAGGAACAAATGGATGAGATTAAGATGTTTTGTTCATCAGAAGCAACTCATCCTAGTGTATTGGGGGTGGATAGGACATTCAACCTCGGTCCATGTTATGTTACTATTCTTGTTTATCACCAAAATAATCTAATCCGAAAAGGCACACAGAACCATCCAATCATGCTAGGACCAGTATTTTTACATTGGGATGGACTATATCCTACATACCATGGCTTCTTTTCGCATTTAAGAAGCCAAATGGATGACTGCATTAACGGCATTCAGGTTAGTGGTCGTAATCTACTAATTGGATCTGACGAGGAAAAAGCTCTCACAAAAGCAATGAAACAATCATTTCCATCGTCACATCACATTCTCTGTCGTCATCACATAGAAGAGAATGTGAAACGTCATCTTCGTGGAAAGGTTGGAGCAAACGATAGACAGACTAAAGAAGTAATCAATGATATTTTTGGAGACAATGGACTCTTAGCTGTTGATGATGAATATGAGTATGCATTGGAAAGTTTCGAGCTACAAGAGAAGTACTGTAGCAGTATGCCAAATTTCCTTCCGTACTTCAATAAACTACTAACAACGTTGTTAGAATTTGTGTTCCTTCCAAGCCAGAAAAATAAATCCATTCCCATTAACTGGAAAAACAATTCATGTGAAAGCATGAATCACATCTTGAAATTTTCGTGTGACTGGAAAGTCCACAAAATTCCGGATTTAGTGGAAAAAATTTGCAAGATCGTACAACTTCAGTACGCAGATGTTAGGCGTTCTCTTTATGGGATGGGAAATTATGTTGTCGCTCCTTGGATGGCAAAGTTTAAACTTAGCCAAGCTAACTGGGCTGCCAAATCACAAGAAGAAAAAGAAACTTTGTTTCAGAAGTTTTTGAAAGGTGCGCCCAAAGCGGAGAAAACTGTCAAGTCAGCAGATGGAAGGCTAACCATACCAAAAACTCAAAAAACAGCAAGAAAACCTGGTCAGCGAAAGAGAGTGAAATGTGCTAGAACTCAAAAACGTTAGGGCATTAATCAGTCTAATCAATTAAGGACAATAAATATGTTACAAAAGAAACGGGAGTTGTATATTTTTTTAACATTTCATTTCTCGAGTTTTTTTTAAATTGAAAAACCAATTGACGAATGTAATCAAGGTAAGTTATAAGTACATTAATGATTCTCTTGATCATAGAGGATTAAATTAATGGCACGGACCAGTCCCGGACGGTTCACGGACGGTCCCGGACGGTTCACGGACGGTTCCGGACGGGTCCCGGACGGTCCCGGACGGTGTTTAGTAGGACCCATCAGTTAAGTTCTTTATAATCAACCGCTGTAAATTATTCCCTTCACTCTGAAGATGTTACTGGACAGTAACGAAACGTCAGTTCAATAAAATTTAATATGTTTCATTATTGGTTTCTTGTTTGAATTCAACAATGCCTCTTTTAAGAATATTGTCTTTCTTCGAAAATAATGTGTTGGTCTTCGACTAGCTTCGCATGAAATATTATTAACACGATCGGACTAAAAATACTTGTTTCCATCGTTGAAACTGACAGTCGTTTAGCTCGTACGGGATGCCAAAAAATTATGAGCTTTTATTGTCAAGATCATTAATCTTGGCTGGAGCTTCTTTCTAAGAGAAAAACCTTGGATCTTGGAAGAGAATTTAGACATTTTCTGCCGTTTTGCTTCTTCGGTAAACGAGCCCATATTCGCATATTCTTGAAATCATCAAACGGTGCTTGAGTGAATTCAAGACTGTTCTTCACGTCTCGAACAGTAAAAATAAGTTGATCTATTCGTTTGTGTGTTGTCCATGCAGACAGACAAAAAACTCTTTATAGTATGCGGGTCAATGAAATTAGATGTATTATTAGGATTCTGATTCTTGTCGGAGCTAGATTTTGAACGTGTGCTCGCCATGATTATGCAAAGTGTATAAATTCGGCAATTTATAGCGAAAATACAGTTTAAAGATTATTATTACATGCATCTTTTCAATACATGGGTTCTCGCGCCTTCGGTGGCTCGACAAGCCCCGCCTCGCTAACCTGAAACATCTTCCTACGGCTCTGATCTTCTTCAAAGACAAGGCTGCAAAGTCACCACATTCCGAGCACCACAACTGGTACTGTAAAATACGTTTGATATTATTTGCTTCATCGTATCAAAGCCTTTCTACCTCGTTGCAGCCAGGAAACAATTCTTCAATAGTTTCATCAATCTGGAGAAGTTGTGGTGTAAAAGATATGAAGCGTCTGGATCGCCTTTTTAAGAAATTTGAGATTAATTTTAAATAATGGCTTATCTACATCTGAAGATATGTACAGCGAATTGCGATGGTTTCATTATCATATCGTTACAAATTAAAGTCTTAATGCCTTGGCTCCAAGCTATATTAGTAGCTTGTTGAACCACTATGAGCCCAAAACTTGCATGTCTCTACGTTCAGTGGAAGCAAAACATTTAGAAGTTCCTTTACTGGGGCCCCGTTTACACTATTACGGTACGGTTGTGGTTCGGATTGGGGCGAGCGTTCCGTAACAAAAAACTCGTCTGTTTACACTATGACTGTACGGTAAATTTACCATAGTGTAGTGATTTGCAGCCGGAGTGCTAAGCGTAGTGACTACGCTACGGAAAACCACTCCAGAATAGTGTAAACACAACAAAGAAACGTAGTGATTTTTAAACGGAAGACTGACCGTACCGTAATAGTGTAAACGGGGCCCTAGACCTAGTATACACAAACGTGCTTTTAGTATTAATGGTCCTAAGTTATTCAATGAACTTCCTCTATACATTCGTGAGTCTAAATCTTTAGCATCTTTTAAATCAGCTTCCTATAGTCATTTTTGTCAGATTTAGCTTAGTACGATTTCATAATTATTTATTTATTTATACTTATTTAATTGATTGATTGTATATATGTATTGTCCTCGACCCTCACGTAAAGAGGATTTGTTAAAAAACCTACTGAGGCTATCGAGCATAAATAAAGTTCATTATTATTATTTATTATTATTATTATTATTATATTACCACAAAGTCAGTAACCTGTAATACCTTTGGTATATCGATTGCCGTGAAAACGGCGCTTCTTCCTTCTGATGGAAGCAAATTTCGGCATCCTTCTTCGAATGGGTGAGGAACACGCCGTGAGGAATTGAACGCTTGCAGACAGAGATTTTAAAAACCGCCCACGCTTGACCGCTTCATATTTGTCAAATGCCGACCAATGAAAGCAAAGCGTGAAACAGAGAAGGCCGGACAAGTGTCATGTGATTGTCACGTGACATTGTTGACCAATGAAATTGCACTATTTTCTTATCGTTGCTCGGCTGAAATTTTGCATTGGACTTGGAATACCGAATATTACGCTATTGTTATTCATTTTTTTTCTTTAAAAAAGCAGCGATATCGTTTGATATATTGTTGGACTATCCAAGCCGGGATGGCCGAGGCGACTGGGGAGAGACAAACTCTGCCTACGTCATGAAGCGAATTTAGTTCCCAGTCCCATAGGCCACAGCTCAGCCAACGGAAAAGCCTGTCTGGCTGGTATTTTTCTACTTTGTTTTGATCGTTCATGTAGGTCGTGTCGCGCTAAGCGAAGACCCCACTTCCGGTTTGTCAACAATATTCAAAGCAAAAAATCTCGAATTCCCATGGTTCGAATTCTCTAATTTTTGAAGAAATGTCTAATCTTGGATTCTATCCGGACGCCGCACCCCCCCCCCCCCCCCCCTCGCAACCGTTTTCGAGATATTCGCCGTTGAAAGATGGCGCCCAATAAGTTTAAGAGAGCCTTTCGGCTTTCGCCACTGAAGTTTGTTTTTTTCTCAAGAATTTTGGAAGTTTCCTAATATTTAGAGCTTTATTCTTTTGAGTATAAAATGTAGAATGAGTGGTGGACTATTATTAAAGAGTAAAATTTGGTATTTGTCTGTTTTTATGGTCCAAAACGCTTGTCCTCGCTGTATAAAAACACCATCATTCTGGAAAAATTGTATACATATCAGGCCTGCATACATTTGTAATTATTACAGAATGTACTGAACTTTCTTAAAGATCTGCTATATCTGTATACAGAACTGATACGTATAGATATTTTTCATTTATTAAATAGCATTGTGTTCCATGACAGCAGTATTATTAAAATTGATGTGTGGATTATTTGTAGTTTATTGTTGGTCATTGTGATTGTGAAGATAAATATATTGTAGTTGTAGTATTTTCTGCTTAGCCTGCTAATTTGTTATAATTCGTTGTTCGTAAAAAACTTCAGTATACAAATAATTATATGTTATTCCTTTTGCCAGTGGTCCATTTCGATCAACTGAGTCGATCAGTGATGTAGACAGCAAGCTGATGGGGTGGGGGAAGGGTACACTTTCAATACCTTGTTTCGGGGCAGAGCTTGAAACGACTGGAGGCACATGTCTTCTGATGAAGAGCTTTCTTGTTGCAAAAGGGGGATCCTAACCAAGTGGGGGTGGGGTGGGGTTTGGGGTGGTGGCATGTGCCCCTGTGTCCACCCATTGGTTTGTACACCCATGAAGTGAATACAATAGTTAGGCATTGGCTGTACAGTTGACTCTTAAGACATGAAAGGGTTAATAATTCCATCTTACATCCTATTTTTTTACAGGAAGTGAAGATATACAGTACAGATGTCAGTGTTGGAATAACTTACTTTGGTGGTGTTCAGAGTGCCCAGGCACGAGCACCAATCTGAACAGGATTTTTACAATGATAAATTGATGGGTTCTCTTTTACTAAATAACATTCAAATAATATGTATAGTTTGAAGTTTTGCATGTTGTCAAGTCGTCTTCAGTTCATCAACTAGTCTAAATGTTTAATATTTTAACTATTACATTTCAGAATATAAGATCTTTTATCGGGTTGAATAAACAGGAATAATCATTGTCAATTCAGAAAGTACTCATTCTATTCACACACAGTGTATTACTTGACTGCAGCAGGGCGTCTAGAAGATATCTTATAGACGCCCTGACTGCAGCCAAGGAAGCTTTGGCCACTGAATGTTAAATTCATCTTAAATATTTCACTCTAAAGCTCCGTCATCACTTGCACGCCACTGCAGTTAAAACTGTTAATCGTTCATCACAGTTTTCAAAATAGCATTTTTCATCAGCTTGGACAGTCATTGTTGGTCTCGTCTCGGTATCTTGTCTGGCGACTTCACCAACTTTATCATTGTAAGATAATTGTTGATCACAATCGTTGATCTCCTGGTCTGGCTGGTTAATAGCAACACAGTAGTTTGCATTAAAAAAATCCCCCCACATTTCAAAGAGTCATAGTCCTATTCTAGAACAAAAAAATGCTTCTATGAACATCAAGGTACCGTCTACATTTGTGACATGTAAATCTTTTTTCTACTCTGCGTTCGACGTTATTAAGTAGTTTATTATATGGCACTTTCTATTTCAAAATCAATCATGTATTTCCAGGTCTCCGTTTCTTTCGACTCTGTCAAAACACCAGACTAGCGTAAGCCTGGTTTCCATATAGTTGTAATTGTTGTAATTCAGTCGACGACTGTCGCCGATCAAGTCTTACAACAATTACAACTTACTCTAAACTTCAAGTAAACGACAAACTTTTTTAATGTAAACATGTTTCGGCAAACTTATGCCATCTTCAGTACAAGATGTGAAAGAATAATTATTTTTACAGGCGGTATATTTATATATAAATACGATATGTTAATTGAATAACAAGGATATGACGCATCTAATAGAATTATATTACAGTGGTGTGAATAGTCTTATGTTGAGATATCGAGCTAATGATTAATTACCGACAGAAAATAGATAGAGAAAGGAAGTATTAGGGCGTGTGACTAGTTATAAGCTAAAAATTGTGTTAACATGATGAACTTGGATATTAAGATCAGGCTTATATTTATTAATGTATAAGGCTTCTTTATGTCTAAGTGAAAACAAAGATTTAGCGGAGTCTAAAATTTTGAAACATGATTGAGAGTATTTGTTCTTACAGGAGGATGATTTCTGTAGGTGCTTAAGGATGTGTGAGTTTTTATCTGTCGAAGTGTGTTCTTTTATCCTTGTAGTAAGGTGACGAGTAGTTTCGCCAATATAACGGGAGTTACATCCCGCACAAGTAAATTGGTAAACTACAAAGGACTTGAGATCACTAGGAATAGGATCCTTAAAACAGAAAAGGTTTTTTATTTTGTATGATGAGAAGACAAGTTTGATTTGTATGTCTGTGCAGAACCGTTTGATAAGACCTTTTAATTTTTGTTCCGTAATTTTTGAATAGAAACCAATATAGGGAAGTTTGAAATAGCGAGTATTTTGTTTATCTGCTGGCGGATCTGAAACCGTAGTAGAAATAGGTGCGTTTGAGTTGGTGTCATAGTATTTGTTGATGGTTTGATTAATTATGTGAAGTGGGAAAGAATTGCGTTGAAGTGTAAAAGCGAGTTCATTTAAATCATTTTGAAAACCTATAGCGGTATTGTTGATTTTTCGAGCCCTGTCAATGAGAGTTCTTATTAAACCGGTTTTATAAGAAAGAGGAGAAAAACTGAGGAAACTCGTGAGTAGGCCTGTGTAAGATGGCATAAGTTTGCCGAAACATGTTTACATTAAAAAAGTTTGTCGTTTACTTGAAGTTTATAGTAACTTTAGTGCTATTAAGAACATATGGAATTACAACTTAATGGAAACGCTTGTTGTAATCCAATCGGCGACAGTCGGCGACTGTTGTAGAAGTTGAATCAGGTTCAACTTCTACAACAATTACAACAGTCGCCGATGCGACAACAGTTAATGGAAACATCAATACTCGACAGTCGGCGACTTTTTGCTAGATGTTTGCAACGTAAAACACAAAATTATTTACAAAAACCGGCCAAATCCTTTCAAAAAACCCTCGATTTTGTTAAAGAAGTCTACTAAATTAATGACTATAGTTCGAAGACTTAAATGCCGCACGCCAGCTCAAATGTTTGCAACTGTCGTCAAACCTTCACGAAACATGAGATTTAAGCGGCGAAGTTACTGAACTTGTAAATAATGTAATATAAACTGTGAAAATGATCACAAACAAAGTTTTAGTCACATTCAATTTGTTTTTGAATATCAAACTTAGCTCATCTGAGCGAATCGGCGATTTGAATTACAACAATTACAACTATATGGAAACCTGGCTTTATTTTCTGCAGGTTCTTTTTCGGGGGGCTATTATAGGGGGTCGGCCTTTCCGCAATCCGCCGCATTTTTTTCTCGTTCACCGGTAACTGCTTCCCGTTTTCTTCGTAAAACCGTAACCGCCATTTTTTCATATAAAACCGTAACGGCCGTTTTTCTATAACGGATATTTTTCTTGTAGCCTCTCCTAAGCAGTTCAAACATTCATAACGTGACCACGGCGACCACAATAATTCTTTCTCTCGAGTCTTGATCTCCAGATCTTTAAGCCCTCTTTAGAAGACCTCCTTCCAGGGGATTTGACTCTGGGGACGAGATTGGCTGCAGACCGAAATCGTGAGAGGCCTGGAATAAAATGTTTTGCTTGGCGGCTTCACCAAACGGCCATTTGGTGGAAAACCAAGGCAGATACCACTCACGTCAGTCTGCACAATTCTTTATAACATCATATAGCAAGGTTGGTCTACTGCCGAAACGTTAAAATAGCATATTTTGATTTGTATAAATGTGTTTCAACACGATCACTTCCTACGCCGAACACTACTTTATAAAACCATAGTCAATCGAGATATGGTCGGGAAACTCGGCAAACTTCAAAGCGCTTATAATGAGCTGTGATTTTATGTTGAACCGTACCTTACACCGTGCACATCCTTTGTTTTAGGTTTATCAATATTTAAATAGCACGGTTGAGTGATTGGACTGAGACATTGCTATTGGATAATTCGTTCATTATACTAAAATATAATGTGTTCAGTGACCGTAGTACACCGTGCACAAAAATGCATAAAGGAAAACAAAAAGACCAAAGACTTTAGCTGAGTTTCCAGACCATATCTCGATTGACTATGATAAAACAAGGTCTGGTGTCGGACCTATAACCAAATAAAATACTCACAGCAACAAAGCTTCTGCATCATTCACACATGCATTATGGTTAACCACTCGAACACATCTAACTGCATTTCTACCAAGTACCGCGTCAAATGATTGTATACGCCTGTAGAAAAATAAAACAATATTGATAATTGATTAGTATAATAATAGGCGAGTTCCAGGGTAACGCAACTGGTTAAATATTATAGCTAGAGAATAGATATATAGTTAACAGACCTATGCGAGAGTAAAAGAAAGAAATCATCGAATGTCATTTACTCTAATGAAGGGCTTTGGTTCGAAGCGTCTGTAATTTACCTCTTGTGTGTCGTATGCCACAATTCTGCACCTTCACAGTGAACCCAACAGTGCATCACGTCCTCCATCCAGTTTCATTTCTAGCTCTTGCCAAAGAAACTGACGCATGCCCGCATCAATCAGATGCCCTTCTTAATAAAAGTCAGTGAGGTATTCAATGTGAACAGCTGCCATTTCATCTCCATCCCCAATAGGCTGGATGGCCAGGCGGGCTCCAAGGCGCAATTTGTAACTAAGAGGGAAAGGATAAAAATAATTATAATGATAATATATTAACGGAATATATTTACTGATATTTAGGAATAATTAGTGATATTTAGGGATAAATATGGATATTTAGGGATAAATATGGATATTTAGGGACAAATATGGATATTTAGGGATAATTAGGGACATTTAGGGATAAATAAGGATATTTAGGGATAAATATGGATATTTGGGATAAATATGGATATTTAGGGATAATTAGGGATTTTAAATACCCTAAATATTTAAATATTTTATCCCAAACTATATAATTATCCCAAACTAAACCTAACCCTAATTATCCCTAAATATTCCCCCAATTATCCCGAAATATCCACATTTATCACTAAATATCCCCCAATTGTCCTTAATTGTCCCTAAATATCCCTAATTATCCCTAATGGGTGTATATACCTGAACATTTCCACTTGCACCATTCGGAAAGGGCGCGGGAGTGCCTGTTCAGTTTGTACGACTTCATCCAACGCCCGTACCACGTTCCGCACAACTTCCTTTGCCTTCGTATTGCTGACTTTTAAATATCTGAAACGAATAGATTTTAAAAAATACAAATATAAATGTTGTGCTGTACACGACTGCTTATTGTACAAAAACGTTTGTACTTACCTCAGACACGGATAGCGGAAAACGTTCCAGAGTATGGTGATATCTCTGGCCATCGTATCGCACATACCCTGCCACGGCTTGGTCTTCTGGTCGCTCCTACGATACAATACAACACAATAGAATAGAGTAGAGTAGAGTAGAGTAGAGTAGAGTAGAGTAGAGTAGAGTAGAGTAGAGTAGAGTAGAGTAGAGTAGAGTAGAGTAGAGTAGAGTAGAGTAGAGTAGAGTAGAGTAGAGTAGAGTAGAGTAGAGTAGAGTAGAGTAGAGTAGAGTAGAGTAGAGTAGAGTAGAGTAGAGTAGAGTAGAGTAGAGTAGAGTAGAGTAGAGTAGAGTAGAGTAGAGTAGAGTAGAGTAGAGTACATAGTACGTTCTATAAGCACCTGTTTTTTCGCCGCCACCCAGCTAGAAACGTGTTGTCGCTCCAAATTAGCGATGTGGTGACATTGTTGGGCAATGTGTAGATGCGACAGAAAACCAAGCGAGGTGCCATAGTGTTTGCTGCGTGCAAACATTGTTTCCAGCTTTTGAAACATTTGGTCCACGTTTGCCGTATTTTGAGAGACCAGCGTGGGTTGTTGGAAAACCATTTGCAGTTGGCTTCTACGGTCACGAAATGTCATGTCTGTAAAAAGAATTAGTGATAAATTAATTGAAGTCCTTTACTCATACTCACGTGGGATCATTCTGATTGAATGATTTGCTCATGAATAGTGTTAACTATGAATTACCAAGCTAATATTGTGAGTACTTTATTCCTTGCAGAGTGAAATGTACCAAGAAAAACGAAAGCACTTCATTCGTATTCACGTACGTACTTGGTGGAAAAATTGCCATACATGGTTAATTGGTTATGCCGTTGCTCTTGGCATGTCTGATGGCACTAGAAAGTAAGTACAATCAAAATATATTATTGAATGTTAACAGAAACTAATATGATTGAGTTTAGAGCCATGCAAGTGCAGTGTTCAACTGAAAATGAAATATCATCCATCTGAAATATTTACTAAAAAAATAACAAAAAAACAAAAAAAAGTCTTTAAATTATGATGTCGGCTAATGTGGTTGTTGTCTTTTACATGTATTAATATTTTGTCAACAGGTGAAATTCAGGGTATTGCGCGCGCATCGTTTTACAAAGGAATTGGCGGTCTCTTGGCGGGCTCCCCACAAAGTAAGCAATGCCAAACAGACTTGCTAGCGACGTGTTTGCCGCAGGACTTGTAAGATTGTATAAACAAAGTAAATATAAACCATTGCACTAACCTGTAGCGCAGAAGAAGTGATCGTTAACAATCAGTTTCCATAATGGTTCATATATTTCAGCTCAACAATTAACGTTGGAATTCACACAAACAATATCATTAGCTGCTTGACACAGACACATTCTCTCTTGTTTGAAGATTCATCTGCAATTTAAAAATAATTAAATTTGAATGTATTAAGACGTCAAGTTACGGACCAAGATTTCCCCACTGATCTAGAATTACAGTATCTTTAAGGCCTGGCCAAACGCTTTCAACATTTCATTCAACATCGTTCAACATTGTTGAACGCGTGTTGAAAGAAAATTTGAACATGTTCAAATTTCGTTCAACATCATTAAACAACGTTCAACATCATTCAACAGACGTGGCCAAACGCTTTCAACATGTTGAATCACGGTTGAATTCAACAATGTTGAACAATGTTGAATGAAATGTTGAAAGCGTTTGCCCAGGCCTTTAACAGGAGTAAATTGGACTCCTTTAATAAAATACTTACAGCAACAAATTAAGCTTCTGCATCATTCACACACACATCATGGTTAACCATTCGAGCACAGCTAACTCAATGGCCTGGCACGTAGTACATGTCCCATGTTTAAGACATCTTCGACAAATCCATTTTATCGGTTAGAACGGTCAGCATCCATCTTCGTTCTTCTTATATTTTTATTCCCCCATTTTTAAGTTTTTCCTATTTTTTTTATTTTTTTGGTTTTCTTCCAATTTTTTTTTAAATTTTCTGGTTTTTTTGGATTTTTTTTCTTTTGTTCTTTTTTTTGTTTTTTTTCCCAATTTTTTTAAATTTTCTGTTGTATATTTTTTTCTTTTTTTTTCTTTTGTTATTTTTTTTGTTTATTTTTTATTTCCCCCAAACATTAGTCTTTGTGCTTATCCTGATACATTTTCCTATTCATTTACAACATGAAGACATTAGTCACATGCATTACACGTAGGGATAAGCCGATCAAGAAAAATCAAATTTACCGATCCGATAAATTCCGATACGATTTATGATCTGATCGGCCGATTTATCGGCGGTTACCGATATTTGTCAACAGGAATTCCTGACACTTGATTTGCGGCAAAACAATAGCAAAACATGACGTATATTGTTTGGCAAATATAATGTGATCATTAACCATCAGTCATCGGCAAGACGGAGTTTAAGTTGAAATCTGAAAAATGAAATACCATTGACGAAAGTCGAAAACAAAAAATGTTTCACCAAACAAGAAATATGACGTGTTAAACATGATGCACCTTATCAAATTAATTAAATTTTATAGTCTCTTTGTGGAATCACAATAACTTAGCCTTTTTCTTAAAAAAGAAAATGAAATTCACAAGTATAAAATTCAGAATAGTATTCATCGGACCGCCGATATATGTCCATGTAATCGGCCGATAACCGATCAGCCTGAAAGTTGCCGATTATCGGCTTCTACCGATTAATTTCCGATTATCGGCTCATCCCTAATTACACGAACCCTTATTCCACACAACACCAGAAAGTGTTCTATTCCAGTTATGTGGAGTACAAAAAGCAACCAGGTTTGATTTTCACAGTAAACTAAAAATAATTCTGTTTGGAATAAACCAAGATTGTTACAACGTAATTTTATGTAACATTTCACAAACACAACTGGACGGTTATTTGCCTCTGGAAATGCCGGAAAGAAAATATATAATTTACAATTAATTAAAACAACTTCCATTTATAGCACAATTAACTGGATAGAACTTCATTTGGTGTCGTGTGACATTAGTAGTGGCTTTTTTACATGCATTTCTCTCGCACGTGCAATACAATATTTTTTTTAATATTGACGTTTATTGCGTGCGAGAAACTGGCAAGATCAACTAGCTATTTTTTTTAACTGTTTTTCTAACTGTCGCCTGCGACACTATTCTTAACTTAGAACTTTGGCATTTCACTAGCTTAACGGAATATTGTCAACCTAATGGATTATTAAAGAGTTGAAAGACAAAACCTTTTTGGTTTGGTTCCGTTTAAAACGTTTTTATGTTTGCCTCACATGTTTGAGTGTAAAACCAGGAAACATTTGAAACTTCCTTTTGGCAATTTCAGTGGCTCAATGGTTAGAGCATGTTACTGGATGATGAGAAGATTACAGATCGTTTAATGTGTAACCTTCACTTACCAACCGACTTTCAGTAGCTCAATGGTTAGAGCATCTTACTGGATGATGAGAAGATTACAGATTGTTTAATGTGTAACCTTCACTTACCAACCGACTTTCAGTAGCTCAATGGTTAGAGCATGTTACTGGATGATGAGAAGATTACAGATTGTTTAATGTGTAACCTTCACTTACCAACCGACTTTCTGTAGCTCAATGGTTAGAGCATGTTACTGGATGGTGAGAAGATTACAGATTGTTTAATCTGTAACCTTCACTTACCAACCGACTTTCAGTGGCTCAATGGTTAGAGCATCTTACTGGATAATGGTAATGAGAAGATTACAGATTGTTTAATCTGTAACCTTCACTTACCAACCGACTTTCAGTAGCTCAATGGTTAGAGCATGTTACTGGATGGTGAGAAGATTACAGATTGTTTAATGCGTAACCTTCACTTACCAACCGACTTTCAGTGGTTCAATGGTTAGAGCATGTTACTGGATAATGAGAAGATTATAGATTGTTTAATCTGTAACCTTCGCTTACCAAACGACTTTCAGTAGCTCAATGGTTAGAGCATCTTACTAGATGGTGACAAGATTACAGATTGTTTAATGTGTAACCTTCACTTACCAACCGACTTTGTGTCTCAATGGTTAGAGCATGTTACTGGATGGTGAGAAGATTACAGATTGTTTAATGTGTAACCTTCGCTTACCAACCGACTTTCAGTGGCCCAATGGTTAGAGCATGTTACTGGATAATGGTAATGAGAAGATTACAGATCGTTTAATCTGTAACCTTCACTTACCAACCGACTTTCAGTAGCTCAATGGTTAGAGCATGTTACTGGATGGTGAGAAGATTACAGATTGTTTAATGTGTAACCTTCACTTACCAACCGACTTTCAGTGGCTCAATGGTTAGAGCATGTTACTGGATGGTGAGAAGATTACAGATTGTTTAATGTGTAACCTTCACTTACCAACCGACTTTCAGTGGCCCAATGGTTAGAGCATCTTACTGGATAATGGTAATGGTAATGAGAAGATTATAGATTGTTTAATCTGTAATCTTCACTTACCAACCGACTTTCAGTGGCTCAATGGTTAGAGCATCTTACTGGATGGTGAGAAGATTACAGATTGTTTAATGTGTAACCTTCACTTACCAACCGACTTTCAGTGGCCCAATGGTTAGAGCATGTTACTGGATAATGGTAATGAGAAGATTATAGATTGTTTAATCTGTAACCTTCGCTTACCAAACGACTTTCAGTAGCTCATTGGTTAGAGCATCTTACTGGATAATGGTAATGAATGAATGAAAAGATACAGATTGTTTAATCTGTAACCTTCGCTTACCAACCGACTTTCAGTGGCTCAATGGTTAGAGCATGTTACTGGATAATGGTAATGAGAAGATTATAGATTGTTTAATCTGTAACCTTCGCTTACCAAACGACTTTCAGTAGCTCATTGGTTAGAGCATCTTACTGGATAATGGTAATGAATGAATGAAAAGATACAGATTGTTTAATCTGTAACCTTCGCTTACCAACCGACTTTCAGTGGCTCAATGGTTAGAGCATGTTACTGGATAATGGTAATGAGAAGATTACAGATCGTTTAATCTGTAACCTTCACTTACCAACCGACTTTCAGTAGCTCAATGGTTAGAGCATGTTACTGGATGGTGAGAAGATTACAGATTGTTTAATGTGTAACCTTCACTTACCAACCGACTTTCAATGGCCCAATGGTTAGAGCATCTTACTGGATAATGGTAATGAGAAGATTATAGATTGTTTAATCTGTAACCTTCGCTTACCAACCGACTTTCAGTGGCTCAATGGTTAGAGCATCTTACTGGATAATGGTAATGAGAAGATTACAGATCGTTTAATCTGTAACCTTCGCTTACCAACCGACTTTCATCATCATCATCATCATCATCATCATCATCATCAACAACAGCACATTATCATCACTGTCATCATTACCACCACCAGCACCACCATCAACATCATTATTAACAGCACATTATCATCATTGTCATTATTATTATCACCACCACCACCACCATCACCAGCACATTATCATCGTCATTACCACCATCACCACCATCATCATCATCATTATTAACAGCACATTATCATCATCGTTATTATTACCAACACCACCACCATCATCATCATCATTATTAACAGCACATTATCATCATCGTCATTATTACCAACACCACCATCATCATCATTATTAATAGCACATTATCATCATCGTCATTATTACCAACACCACCACCACCATCATCATCATTATTAACAGCACATTATCATCATCGTTATTATCACCACCACCACCACCACCACCACCACCACCATCACCAGCACATTATCATCGTCATTACCACCATCACCACCATCATCATCATCATTATTAACAGCACATTATCATCATCGTCATTATTACCACCATCACCACCATCATCATCATCATTATTAACAGCACATTATCATCATCGTCATTATTACCAACACCACCACCATCATCATCATCATTATTAACAGCACATTATCATCATCGTCATTATTACCAACACCACCACCACCATCATCATCATTATTAACAGCACATTATCATCATCGTCATTATTACCAACACCACCACCACCATCATCATCATTATTAACAGCACATTATCATCATCGTCATTATTACCAACACCACCACCACCATCATCATCATTATTAACAGCACATTATCATCATCGTTATTATTACCAACACCACCACCACCGTCATCATCATTATTAACAGCACATTATCATCATCGTCATTATCACCACCACCACCACCACCACCACCATCACCAGCACATTATCATCGTCATTACCAACACCACCACCATCATCATCATCATTATTAACAGCACATTATCATCATCGTTATTATTACCAACACCACCACCACCATCATCATTATTAACAGCACATTATCATCATCGTCATTATTACCAACACCACCACCACTATCATCATCATTATTAACAGCACATTATCATCATCGTTATTATTACCAACACCACCACCACCATCATCATCATTATTAACAGCACATTATCATCATCATCATTATTACCAACACCACCACCATCATCATCACTGTCACCATCACCACCACCACCACCACCATCATCACCAACAGCACATTATCATCATCATCGTCATTATTATCACCATCATTATCATCATCGTTATTAACAGCACATTATCATCATCATTACCACCACCACCACCACCACCACCACCATCATCATCATCATCATCATCATCAACAGCACATTATCATCTGCATCATTATTATCACCATCATTATCATCATCATCATCATCATTAACAGCACATTATCATCATCATCATTATTACCACCACCACCACCACCATCATCATCACCCATCATCAACAGCACATTATCATCTGCATCATCATTATTACCACCACACAAGCATCATCATCATCACCATCACCATCATCACATTATCATCATCATCATTATCACCATCATTATCATCATCATTAACAGCACATTATCGTCATCATGGTGTGTTGCATGAAATATATTATTTTTTGTTTTAAATATCATGTCTACATCATTTTTCTTTGTCCACTCTTTAGGAGTCGTGTACAGGAATGGAGTGTACTTTGCAAGAGATGCCTCGTATTCTTTAGGATATTTACGCCGGAGGCAATGGCTCCCGTTACATGTATGTGGCCCAAGGATCATTTTAACGTGCAGTGATAACCAATTGTGCAGTGATAAATGAGATTTGTGCAGTGATAAGCGCAATTTTGTGCAGTGATAAATTTTGCTTTAATATTTAAGAATGGGTGTTATTCCTGAAAGGATTGCATCAGTTCAAAGGCACAGTACATACTACATTCCAATATATACTATTTGATATCAATATTTCAATTAGCAAATACACAAATAAGATAATAAGTTAAAGGACCATGGTCCACTATCTTCTGATAACGTTAAGCGTACCGTAAACTAACAGACTTATGCCCTTAATTCAACTTTCAAGATACATGGGTATAGCTACTATAGCAGGCCCTACCGCCCTAATAAACAAAACGCTAGCACACAACATGCTTGAGGCTTCTCTCAGGTCGATGCGTCTGTGCCCGTGTGCTACTGTTTGACGATTGTTATTTTGAAAATGCGAATGTATACTGTGCAAAAGGGAATAAATCATTAAAAATTGGGAAAAGGAGGGCCGCTTATGTATACTATGACAGTATGACTAGTTGATTACTGACGAGCTACCGACCTACTCAGTGCTCCATCGCTGTTTAACGTTCTACTGAAGTTAGATTTTATGCCTTTTTCAGCTCTTTGTGCAGTAATATAATAATCCCTGATGTGACCAGCGTCCTTGTGGGAAAGTTTACTACAGGTAGCCAAGGAATGAAGGCACCTCCTCCAAAAAATGATCCAAATAATCCTGGATTATATTATTGGACTCTTTGGTGGATAACCCTAGTAATCCATCCATCTTTGTTGTATGGGTGCATGGTGTGTGCTGTTAGGGCACTGCCTCTCACCGCTGTAGTTAAGCCCAGTTCGACAGGGTTAGTGCTTCGATGGGTGACCGTCTGGGAATAATCCCGTTCTCGAACTTGAATTTCACGTGAGTAGAGTTTAGTTGGTCTCTCCTGTGCTTCGAGGGTTTTTCGCAGGGTTCTGCGGTTTTCCTCCCTCCGTAAAATCAACACTTAGGTCTTAGCTTATGTCGTGCACTTTAACATGAGCCTCTGGCTCGGATGATTGGGCGACCACATCCTGTGTTTAACGACGTTAAATAAATCATTACTCTTGACCATCAATGTTATCCTGAGTATCTTATCACGTTTACGTAGGATTTGCCGAGCAAGATTCTGAATAATGCTCAATGAATTAACTTAAAACCATACCCCGCCGACAATTTAAGATAATGAATAAAATATAATTCGAAACTGGTCATTTTAAGACAATTGAGAGGTACTATTTCGACTCTATTTCAAAGTCATTATCAAACCAATGATTTGATATGTTTTTTTGACTTGAATATCACTATCAAGTCACAAGATGACAATTTTCAGTGGCTTATGTTTTAAAATAAGAACATTAATCTATCTCTGAGGAAAAGACTAGTGAAAACATTGGTATGGTACGGAGGCTTGTAGGTATCATGACATTTTTTTTTACTTTAGCGACTTTTTTTTTTGGGATTAGCGACTTTTTTTTTGGATTAGCGACTTTTTTTTTTTGGATTAGCGACATTTTTTTTTGGGATTAGCGACTTTTTTTTTTGGATTAGCGACTTTTTTTTTTTGGATTAGCAACTTTTTTTTGGATTCGAAAGTTTCATTGAAATTGCACCAAGTATTCGAATTCACGTAATTCAATCGATCATTCATGATCAGGCGATAGTGGATGAAAACCACTATATCTCCAAGCACTCGGCTTCCAGCTAAACCCGCGGGGAAAGGAGGGACACGCTCGCAGTCTATAGCGCTCCGAGCTCTCACTCCAAGCTTTCGCTCCAAGCTCTCGCCTTCGAACTCTAACCTTCCGAGCGCCTGGCTTATGGCTCAGAGTCGACAGCAAGTCGCGGAGGGCTCGTAGCCGAGAACTTGGGAGCCAAGAACTTGGAGGCGACAGGTCGTTGGCGAGAGCTACATACATAGGGAACAACATCATGGAGGAAAGAGCGCGTAGCTGGGAGCAGGGAGCTGAGAGAACGGAGGTGGGAGATCGGAGCCGAGCTCTCGCTTCTCGCCTCCGAGTTCCCGATTGGCTCGAAGCTCTCTGCTCCAACTTCTCGACGCCCAGCTCTCGCCTCCCAGTTCTCAGCTCCGAACCCTCTGCTAAGTGCTCTCAACTGCCAGCCATGGACCGAAAGTGAGGGCTTAGCGGGTAGAGCTCGGAGGCGAGAGCAAAGAGCTCGGAGCATCGAAGGGGAGAACTCAACCTCTCGCCTCCGTGCTTCCGGCTCCGAGTTCTGTCCTCCGGGTTCTCGTCTTCCAAGCTCTCATCTTATGGCGTCAGAGTCGACAGGAAGTCGCGGGCAAAAATTTTTTTGGGATCACTTCCCGTGGGACTTCCGGGTTGGGTTGGGGGGGAGTTTTACGGGGAAGCCTATGATCAGTATTTTTGTGGGGGTCTGGTACAAAGTGATCCTAAAATAAATCTCTGCAGTCGCAGAGGGCCGAGAGCCGCGTTGATCGTAGAGAGTTCGGAAACAACACCATTGTGGCGAGAACGCGGAGCTGGGAGCACAGAGCCGAGAGAACGGAGGCGAGAGTTAGAGCCGAGCTCTCGGATCCGGGCTCTTCGCTCTCGCTTCCAAGCTATCCCCACCAAGCTCCCGCATCCGTGCTCTAGCCTCTCAGCCCATGGCTAGGATTCGAGAGCACGCAGCGGCGAGCTTGGAGCCAAGAACTTATGAGGGGTCGTTGGCGAGAACTAAGTAGGAAGCAACACCACGGCAGGAGAGTGGGCGGAGCTGAGAGCTCGGAGCCGAGTGCTCGGAGCAGAGAGCCCGGAGTCGAGAGCGCGGAGCCGAGAGCACGGACCAGAACTTGCCTCCGAACTCTCCCCTCAAAGTTCTCGCCTCCGTGCTTTCGGCCCGTGGCTCGCAATCGAGAACGTAGCGGAGGGCTGGAAGCCGAGAACGGGGATGCAAGAGCTCGGAGGCGAGAGCTGGGGCCCGAGAACTTCGAGCCGAGAAATCCGAGCCGAGTAGTCGGAGGCAAGAAGCAAGAGCTCGGCTTCGCGCTCTCGACTAGGGGAGAAGCGAGAGCTCGGCTTCATTTGTGCTTTCGGCTGCGCGCTCTCTGCTCCGAACTCTCGCCATCTGAGCTCTCGGCTCATGGCTCTGGGTCGACAGCAAGTGGCGGAGGACTCGGAACGGAAGACGTGGAGCCAAGAACTTGCAGGAGAGGGGTTGTTGGCGAGAGCTGGGAAACAACACCATGGAGGACAGAGCGCGGAGCTGATAGCTCGTAGCCGAGAGCACGGAGGTGAGAGGTCGGAGTTAAGCTCGCACTTTTCGCCTCTGAGTTCTCTGCTGGAAGCTCTCCGCTTCCCAGTTATCGACTCTGAGCCCGCCGCTGCGTGCTCTCGAATCCTAGTCATGGGCAGAGGCTAGAGCACGGAGGCGGGAGCTTGGCGGGGATAGCTTGGAAGCGAGAGCGAAGAGCCCGGATCCGAGAGCTCGGCTTCTAACTCTCGCCTCCGTTCTCTCGGCTCTGTGCTCCCAGCTCCGCGTTCTCGCCACAATGGTGTTGTGGACTGGGTCGACAGCAAGTGGCGGAGGACTCGGAACGGCTCCCGGCCCTCTGCGACTGCAGAGATTTATTTTAGGATCACTTTGTACCAGACCCGACAAAAATACTGATCATAGGCTTCCCCGTAAAATTTCCCCCAACCCAACCCGGAAGTCCCACGGGAAGTGATCCCCAAAAAATTTTTGCCGCGACTTCCTGTCGACTCTGACGCCATAAGACGAGAGCTTGGAAGACGAGAACCCGGAAGGCAGAACTCGGAGCCGGAAGCACGGATGCGAGAGGTTGAGTTCTCCCCTTCGATGCCCCGAGCTCTTTGCTCTCGCCTCCGAGCTCTACCCGCTAAGCCCTCACTTTCGGTCCATGGCTGGCAGTTGAGAGCACTTAGCAGAGGGTTCGGAGCTGAGAACTGGGAGGCGAGAGCTGGGCGTCGAGAAGTTGGAGCAGAGAGCTTCGAGCCAATCGGGAACTCGGAGGCGAGAAGCGAGAGCTCGGCTCCGATCTCTCACCTCCGTTCTCTCAGCTCCCTGCTCCCAGCTACGCGCTCTTTCCTCCATGATGTTGTTCCCTATGTATGTAGCTCTCGCCAACGACCTGTCGCCTCCAAGTTCTTGGCTCCCAAGTTCTCGGCTCCGAGCCCTCCGCGACTTGCTGTCGACTCTGAGCCATAAGCCAGGCGCTCGGAAGGCGAGAGTTCGAAGGCGAGAGCTTGGAGCGAAAGCTTGGAGTGAGAGCTCGGAGCGCTATAGACTGCGAGCGTGTCCCCCCTTTCCCCGCGGGTTTAGCTGGAAGCCGAGTGCTTGGAGATATAGTGGTTTTCATCCACTATCGCCTGATCATGAATGATCGATTGAATTACGTGAATTCGAATACTTGGTGCAATTTCAATGAAACTTTCGAATCCAAAAAAAAGTCGCTAATCCAAAAAAAAAGTCGCTAATCCAAAAAAAAAAGTCGCTAATCCAAAAAAAAAGTCGCTAAAGTAAAAAAAAATGTCATGATACCTACAAGCCTCCGTAGTATGGAGCGTGACTTTACCTCCGCTATGCCTACAATTAAGTCCCTCTGTCATCCATCTTATTGATTGATTTTGTATTTTAGGTTCTTATATATTACTTTTATATTTAAATCATTTATTAGTTTGTTTTTTTCCTCCTTTTTCTTTGTTTTGATATATATCATATGAACTATATTATAATATATAATTTTAGTTATGTACCTGTAAACCTCCTAGTATAGTGTAATAACACTGATTTAGGAGTATTTCATTAAAGCATTAAGGCAGTGAAACATGGACCTTGAGAAAAGATGAATCACGCAGATTGGAAGCCTTTGAATGTGTTCAACCGACTGAGGAAACTATACCTCGTTACCCCATATGAATCAGCATGGATACGCATTGATACTCAACATTGAGAAGTTCTGTGGAACAACGAAGGGAGGTCTAATTTTACACCCAAGAAAAGGAACCGAAATCGACTTCGAAAATCTAGAGGAATTATGGCGTAAAACTAAAACTGTCTGGCAAACCAAAATTATTCTTGTGTGTTTGAGCTGAAATGGGGAGTTCCACAGGGATCATGCCTTGGTCCCCCCTACTGTTTACCATTTATGCAAGCAAATTGTTCGAAATAATTGAGTGCCATTCACCTTCCTATAATGTTCATGTATATGCTGATGACACTCGATTGTATATTTCGTTTAATCCTAACAACAGCACTGACCAGGAAGCAGCTATTACGGCAATTAAAAGCTTCTAGGACAGCGTCGGCCACGGTTGAAATCCAAATATTACCAGGGTTAAGTCACGTTGGCCTGAAAAACAGAGAAAAATCTTCTCGACGTTTCGACCGAAGGCCCACTAATTTCTCCTGACCAAGGGCCTTCGCTCGAAACGTCGAGAAGATTTTTCTCTGTTTTTCAGGCCAACGTGACTTAACCCTGGTAATATTTATATTATTACGGCAATTGTACGGTGTATTGATGAGTTACGATCATGGATGACTTGTGACAAGCTGATGTTTAATGATGGGAAGATTGAAATTGCTTTGTTTGGCACATCTCAGCAGTTGCAAAAGGTTACTATTGATAAAATCAAAGTTGGTTGATGCATATATTCATCCAGTTGATGTAGTCAAGGATCTTGGTGCAGGGATTTTTTTAATGTGCAGTGATAACCAATTATGCAGTGATAACCAATTATGCAGTGATAAATGAGATTTGTGCAGTGACAAGCGCGATTTTGTGCAGTGATAAATTTTTCTTTAATATTTACGAATCAATGGGTGTTATTCGGGAAAGGATTGCATCAGAAATTATGTTCAAAGGCACAGTACATACTACATTCCAACATATACTATTTAATATCAATATTTAATTAGCAAATACACAAATAAGACGATAAGTTGAAGGACCCTGGTCCACTATCTTCTGATAACGTTAAGCGTACCGTAAACTAACAGCCTTATGCCCTTAATTTCAACTTTCAAGATACATGAGTATAGCTACTATAGCAGGCCCTACCGCCCTAATAAACAAAACGCTAGTGTTCTTACTATTTAGCCAGACTATACCCAACGATTCCAACCAGCCAACCCCAAATAACATGCTTGAGGCTTCTCTCAGGTCGATGCGTCTGTGCCCGTGTGCTACTGCTGGACCATTATTATTTTGAAAATGCTGGCTACCTGTTAGATCGAGGATTACCTTCAAAATATTGCTCATCACATTTAATAGATGATCTTTCTAAGTTTAAATCAAAACTTAAGACTTCCCTTTATACTATGGCTTTTAGTTGACTCTAACTTAAGTCCAATTATTCATTTTACAGTATATACATTTTATATTCTCTATATCATACATTTATATTTTTATAACTTTACTTGAAGTGTTAAAAAGAATTAATCACTAAACTAGATTGGAATTGATCCGTTGTTTTTGTTCAAAATGTAACATGAGTCACCATGGAATTGGCCATCTGTTATTACTAGTAAATCGTGAGGAAAATATCCAGTATCCATATGTATTTATTATTTCTTAATTTTGGGTACAGTATTTTTAATTATCTTTCATTTTATTTATTTATTCAGTGTATTTTAATTCCTTTTTTATTTACGACATTTTAATGTTTGTGATTGATAGGATTTAATTAATATTGTTGGATAATTTTTATTGTCCACACACACTCGGTGTGTTGCAACTTTTGAATAATTCAAAATTATGTTTTTCTTCTACTGTAGGATGGTTATGTTTCAATGTTAAAATGGAAAGGATAAATGGAGCCATGAGCCATGCGGGATATTGTCGATTCCAGCTTTTGTGGTAGCCCGCGTTCAATTAATTGTCATTCATGAATGTTGAACGATGTTGAATTCATTTGGCCACTCGTGCTTTCAACATTATTCAACATCGTTGAACGACGTTGAATAATAATAATAATAATAATAATAATAATAATAATAATAATAATAATAATAATAATAATAATAATAATAATAATAATAATAATAACAATAACAATAATAATAACAATAATAACAATAATAACAATAATAACAATAACAACAATAACAATAACAATAACAATAACAATAATAATAATAATAATAATAATAATAATAATAATAATAACAATAACAATAACAATAACAATAATAGTAATAATAATAATAATAATAATAATAATGTCTTTATTCAATCAATAAAAATACATATCGAACGTTACAGTGTATATAAGTTAATATATAAATTACAAGGCTAAATTGCTAAATTATATCTAAAAACTAACCTATTTATAAAACTATCTTTAAAACGCTCAGTATTAATTTTTGGCATCAAACAACTTTTACTTCTAAGTCTCTGACGAGTTTTTTACTGTTGGTAATAGTCCATAAAGTGGATGGGAAGGACTACTTCTTATCTTGTTAAAAAGTGTTCTATCGACTTTTTCTAAAAGTTCATGGATATCTAGTAATTCCGAGATGTATTTTCTCTTATAGCATCTTCTCAAAAAACATTGCACATTGGTTAGGTCTGCTCCACTAGCTCCATATACTGGTAGACCATAAGTTATTTTTGGAAGTACAATAGCTTTAAAAAGATGATCTATCTCAATCTGTGAGCAGCCCTCTTTTCTAAGACTTCTTATCACGTAAAGACATTTGTTAGCTCATGGAGCTTTCCTTTGATATGAGTACTAAATTTGCAATCAGACTGCAGCGTAACTCCAAGCACTGTTACATGCGATGTTGAAAGCGTTTGGCCAGGCCTTAAGTCCTGTTCGTTAGTTCTTATACCTACCATTGTATGAGTCTTTAAATCAGGCGCGTCAATCCTGGGGGTGGGGTGGGGAGGGGGGGACACATCCTCCCACTTTTTGGACAGGGGGATGCCTATATAATTACCACACACACACACACACACACACACACACACACACACACACACACACACACACTTTTCGCTTCGAAAAATTGAAATTAAAATGGCTAAATAATAATCTTTGATTCTTTTCCAGTATTTCTAAAGAGAAATACGTTAATATCGTAAAGATTATATAATTATTAACCATAGTCAATCGAGATATGGTCTGGAAACTCAGCTAAAGTCTTTGGTCTATCTTTTTGTTCGCCTTTATGCATTTTTGTGCACGGTGCACGGTCACTGAACACATTGTATTTTAGTATAATGAACGAATTGTCCAATAGCAACGTTTCAGTTCAATCACTCAACCGTGCTGTTTAAATATTAATAAACCTAAAACAAAGGATGTGCACGGTTCAACATAAAATCACAGCTCATTATAGGCGCTTTGAAGTTTGCTGAGTTTCCAGACCATATCCCGATTGACTATGTATTAACGCAACACTTAGCCATGTGGTCTTAGCGCAGAAATACCGAACTCCGAAGTACACGACATTTTCAGTTCACACGCCCACGTAACGAACTGTCAAAAGTCAAAATTGATGGTGCGATACACTGCTAAAATTGTGATTTAAGACCCTTATATTTTGCTCAATAGTGCCCTCAAAATGTGGAAAATGCCGTTTCAGAGACCCAAAATTCAAAAATTTTCCGGGGGACCCCCCTAGAATACTCGGGCTTCGCTCTCGTCCCCCCCCCCAACTTCCAGCATTGTCGCCCTTGGTACTAGATCTAATATTTGGATAAAATGTCGCTCCGATAAAAGGCATGATATGCCAGATATTTAACTTACTGGTACTGTATTGTGGACCTTCAAAACATACAGGACCATTTTGTTAAAATTTCTCTTTTTTTGTAAATTATTTGTTAACGGATTTGGATTTCTTTTTCTGAACCGGAACAAGCCTGTAATCCTCAGCAAGTGACAGCGCTGACGAAGCCCGGAACTTCGAGCACTCCCATAGAATCGTTCCCTTGCTACCCAATGAAGCAGCTTGCTTGGATACGCCGTAATTGTTAATATACAAAACTTTTCCGGAAAAACGCAGGAAGGTCGGGTTTTAAAACCGAGAAATGGAAAAGTGGATTCAGAAAATCTGGAGGAATTGTGGCGAAAGTTAGGTTTTGTTGTTCAAACTCATAATTCAGACTTGAAAGCACACCAGCTTTTGACAGTTCTACAAACTATCGCCGAAAAAATTGACAACAATACCAGTTGTTTTGTCTGTTGCGTCCTATCCCATGGACGATTTGGAGAAATTTATTGTGGAGACTCCAAGACTGTTCAAATTAGTAGAATAACCTCCTTTTTCAAGGAAGACAGCTGCAGGACGTTGGGTGGAAACCCAAGCTTTTTTCAACCTTTAACAACTTAAAATGAAAATTGAACTGCCTGTAAATATGACAAAGCCACCATACGATAAAATTCCCATTTATTCTGACTCATTTTACTGAATGAGTGAGCAAAATTAAATTATATTTTATTTTAAGGCTAACACAGGGGTTTCATTAGAAGCCGGCAACCGGCGAACTCCGGCGGTTACTTTCCAAATCATCGCCGGCTACTTTCATAATCATTGGGTTAAATTTTAATTGAAAATACCGTATACGTGTTCACTTTGAGCCGTTCCATTTTCTCTTGAAAACGCAAATGAACTTGAATGTGAAGTAAGATGGTTTCTGTGGAAATTTGTAATTTCTTGCTTGATAATTTTCTGTATTAAATCTGTATTAGGGACCTTAAGATCTAGGACGGCAACCTCAACGACGACGTCATTTAAACAAAATAATTATATTTGCAAAACAACGAGAATGAATAATTTTTACTCCCTAGAGTAATCCCAACACCGTCCCCGCTCTTTATACAACGCCACTTAGAGCATTTTCACGTCTTCAGGACGACGTCAACGGCTAAAAGATGAGAACTGTTGCTTAAGATTGACTTCAAATCTTCAATACAGACACTACAATAATTTTAGTAAACTTCAAAAATTTCCCGGGTGCGCCACCCCAACAAATGCGGTCCTAAATTGCTACCTCCATGTTCAGCCGCCTACTTTCTAAAATGAGCCTGCTACTTTCAAAATTAATGAAACCCCTGCTAACACCATGGTTTGTAATACCATTTATCTCCACTGAGTACTAGATCATTTGAAAGGTGATCCTTCACAGTTGCTCCTTTGTTAGGGCATCACCATTACAATAATCTCCTACAGACATTGTGTTGATACAAGGTTAAAAACATTCTCTATCACGATTTTACATGCCAGAAGCGCGACCGAATCCCGTCGACATTCCGCAGGAGTTGCTTGTTCGTCTGACCTTGAATCTTTATTTGCCGAGATGCACGATCTTTATTTGAGATGCACGACAGTTAGTTTGATGCACCAAGGCAAAGCCAGTTCTACTAAGCGAACATACTCGACAGCTCAGCGCAGATTTGAGACCTTTGTTACTGGAGTCGATGCATGAATGAAAGTGGGTCACCCCTAGCAGCAAGCGAGTGGGCGTTTTTTGCAGCACATCTATCAACAACGTTGAAACCACAATCAATAAAAGTATACTTAGGCTCATTACATTCAGAACACCGCATGTTTACATTATCCTCCCAGCGCCCGGGAAAATGCCAGAGGCTACCTTCACAGGGTTGGTAAGCATTTACAGAACTTTAAAGGGATATGGCAATAAAAATTATTTTTGTCTAATTTGTAAGAACATCAAGAATAGTTATGAAGTGCGTTTACAAATTTTCGTTAGATTTTTTATTTTTTAAGAAATTCGGCATTATTTGCGTACGAATACGCTCGCCATCCGCCATTTTGGATATGCATATCTATCGTCAGATATGCATGACGTCACAAGCAGGGTAAAATTTGTCTAAACATTTCTTAATTTCCTAGGTATTTTAATGCAAAATCTTAAGTATTTTGATCTGATATATTTCAAATTGAAACTCTAACAATGTAAAATAATTTTAGCTGACATTTCGCTACTGACTGCAATTTTTACAATGTTTACCCTGCTTGTGACGTCACTTAATTAGATCTAATTGTGAAACAAGATGGCGGACGGCTTGTGTTTTTGTTCGCAAATATCTGAAAAAGTAAGCCAGCTAATGAAAATCTGTAAACGTACTTTCTAACTTTTCTACATATTCTTACAAATTGGACAAAAATAATTTTTATTGCCATATCCCTTTAAATCTAAACAATTACGATGACGCCTTTTTTTTTTCTTTTTTTTTTCTTTTTTCCTTTTTTTTTTGGGTGGCATGCTGCGTTGCATTTTCGGTTTCTTCCTCCGTTTAGGAGTGCTTTGTACTTGCTTTGCGTACTTGCTTGGCCTACTTGCTTCGCGTGCGTTGCCTCTTGCTACAGCCAGGGGGAAGCAGGCCCAGCGATTGCCGATTGACTTGCCTACAGAAAGGGGGGCACTCCAAGTGATTGACAGTTACTATAGCCGGGGGTACAGTCCCAGTAGTTGACATTGCTACAACTTGGGTGCATTCCCAATGATCGACATCTGCTACAGCCTGCGTGCAGTCCCAGTGATTGACATTGCTACGACTTTGGGTGCAGTCTCAGTGATCGACAGTTGCTACAGTCTGGGTGCAATCCCAGTAATCGACATCAGTGACAGCCTGCCCAGTAATTGACATCTGCTACAGCCTGGGTGCACTCCCAGTAATTGACACTTGCTACAGCCAGGGTGCAGTCCCAGTAAGTGAAATCAGCTACAGCCTGGGTACAGTCCCAGTAATGGACATTTGATACAGCCTGGATGCAGTCCAGTAATGGACATCTGGCTCAAAACTTGGCTCTTCGTGCAGGTTTTGAAGGAAATTTCTCTGGTCACAGCTTTCGAATCAGTGTTGCATCTACGGCAGCCACCGTTGGCATTCCAGATCATTTGATAAAAACCCTCGGATGGTGGCTAGGCAATGTATATCAGTTGTACAAAAGAACACCCCAGGAAATTTTAGATTCGGTTGCTGCACACAGGGCGCATACATAATCTAGTCTTAATATGTTGAAAAGAGGAAGAAAAAACCCAAAAACAACAAAAAACAAAAACAAAAAATCTATCTGTAGTGAATGGGGGGAGGCAGGCAATCCCAACTTACGCACCAGGGGGCGGATTTAGGGTACGTCAAACACGTCACGCGACGTAGACAAAAATCCCAGACTAATTTATTCATGAATTAATTAGTTGGAAACATTTGAAATTTGAAAATTTCAAATTTTAAAAATATTCAAATTTTTAAAAATTTTATATGAATTTATGAATTTTTGAAATATTCAAAAATTTCATTTTTGTACGTATTTAGCGCTGCTATATCGAGGAAAAAATTAATAATTCTCTGACCCATGTGGAGGCACTTAGTCCTGTGGAGGACACTTAGTCTACTTCATATAGCCTGAACGAAACTGTTCATACGGTAGGGATAGAGAGGGATGCCATTTACAAATGTGGATAATTAAACTACGGCAAAATGGCCGTCTACGTCAAGATAACTAGCCTGCGCCGCAGACGACTATAACAGTGTTATATAACACTGTTATAGTCGTCTGCGGCGCAGGCTACAAGATAACGAGCACTGATTGGACAAAGACAATAGAGATACGGCGGAAGTAGTGGGACTACGTCGGAAGTAAAATATTTTGACGTTCTTGGCTTTTGATTGGCTAGCAAAGGATATTTCGACGTACACCGACTACGGCAAGAGTGCAGTCAATCTTCTGCTTGAGTTCGATTATGGCATTCTAAGAGACACAGAATGAAAACGATGAATTGTCGAAGACGATCTGTTGCGATTTGACAAAGAAACTCCAATCGTGTGGATTCCTCGTGGGTCAAGAGTTTTCGGCGCAGATTGGCAAGCCATTTATACATCGGGTGATCGGGATATCGACGCAGGCATATATTCCTCAGTATGCTAAAGCTGTTTCTTGAAAGAAAGTTAAGAAACGTTGTATTGCTTTAAGGTGAGTGGGTACTATCTTATCTTTAGTTCCTCAGACTTGTGCAACCATAAAAAGCGTAAATTGTTTAAATTAGATGGGATATGTATAGAGCTCCCAAGTATATTTATGAATAATTCATCATATAATTATTAAGATAATGAGATGTGTTACAAATATAAGTAATCCATCACTGAATATTATAATTAAATAATCTTAGCTACTGTAGCCGAAAGTTTGGAACAATTTTAGATCAATAGCAACAGAATGTAAATTTAAAAAAATGTAAACATTAATTTATTAAAAAAAGGCAGAAATTAGGTTTATATACTATTTCATCATCATTATTATATACAATATATGTGAAGTAGCAATTTTCTAGGCTATACCAACAATGTTATATTATTAAGTTACTTAATGTAAGTAAATACCTTCTTGGGCTGATTATGCAACATCGATAACTTAGATGTTGTGTAGTTCTATTTTCAATAAAAGGGATCTACACCAAACAAGCAAATTTTGCCTTCTTGTAGATTACCCATCACTGTAAATTATTATTTTCTTCTTTCATATCTATTTGTACTATCTATATTATCTTGTGATGAAATAAAGTATATATATATATACAGTATGTATATATTTCAGGGGGGAGGGGGGGGGGGGAAGAGAAAAAAAATACTTGGTAGTTACTAGTTAGTATGAGTATGACTTGGGATGATGTAGAGAGATGAACTTCTCTATGTCCATGAAATGTCCCATGTGGTCTATTGATACTGAAACTTCTTCTAATCAGACAGTGTTTGGCTGGATAGAGGTATTAAGGCGAGTATCTGGTGCCTCAAAAGCAGACAACTCAGAGTAAATAAGGGGTAAATATTAGGTAGTTAAGAATTAAGATGACTAGGATGCCCATGAAATGTTGCATATGGTCTATTCATATTGCTTCTTCTAATCAGACAGTGACTGGCTGGATAGAGGTATGTGTTAAGGCGAGTATCTGGTGCCTCAAAACCAGACAGCTTGGCAGCTAAGGGATTGCAGCAAGTGGCTGCGATTGACCTTACAAAATATTTTGGAGCCTTGGCTGTCCATGTCGAATTCACTGTACAACAGTGATTCGTAGGCATGCTGATGATGAGCTCTGATATGAAGCAAAACAGTCCTAAAAAGTTGTCTCCAATAATGATAAAAAAAATGCAAAAGCCAAGTCCTTAAAAAATCATAAAACGTTGTATAAAAAACACAAGTTAAAACTGTAAGATTTTTCTAAATAGTCTTGTCAGAATGCAGGAAATGCCATTTCAGGGAACCAAATTTTAAAAAATTTCCGGGGGGGCATGCCCCCGGACCCCCCTGGAAATAATATTTCCGGGTTTGACGTACTCTGAAAAATTCCTGGATCTGCCCGTTACGCACCAATGCAAGTCTATCTACATAGGCAACATCTACAGTATAACAACAGCAAACCAGAATTGGTTTACAGGTTTTTGCAATCTCACAGACTACTGTACAGCAGATGGGCATAACTCGGGTACACAGCACTTGCAACAGAACAGACTGGGTACACAGCATTGGCAATATAAAAGACAACAGCATATTGAGCGTGACGGTGCAGCTTTGCAATTTAACAGACTACAGCATACGGGGCGTGGCCCTGGTATACAGCATTTGCAATATAACAGACTACAGCATACTGGGTATATAGTATTTGCAATATAACAGACTACAGCATACTGGGTGTGACCCTGTTATACAGCACTTGCAATATAACAGACTACAGTATACTGGGTGTGACCCTGGTATACAGCATTTGCAACTTTACGGCGAAAATATCGCAACTCTAGCCTGGAATTATTATCACCAGCCATTTACTGGTATTGTAGCTCAGTATGAGCTTGATTTCAATTATTATTGCTGGCAGTTTATAACTCTAACTCGGCATGGTAGCTCAGCGGGAGCTGTGTTTCAAATTTAGTAGTGCCGGCCAATTACAAATCCAGCCTGGTATGGTAGCCCAGTTTGAGTTTTTGCTCAAATTATTATCACCTGCCATCTACAGCTCTAGCTGGTATGGTAGCCTGCCATTTACAACTCTAGCCTGGGATGGTAGCCCAGTATGAGTTTTTGTTCAATTATTATCATTCGCCATTTACAACTCTAGCCTGGTATGGTAGCCCAGTATGAGTTTTTGTTCAAATTATTATCGCGTCAGCCATTTGCAACTCTAGCCTGGTATGGTAGCCCAGTATGAGTTTTTGTTCAAATTATTATCGCGTGCCATTTACAATTCTAGCCTGGTATGGTAGCCCAGTATGAGTTTTGGTTCAAATTATTATCGCGTGCCATTTACAACTCTAGCCTGGTATGGTAGCCCAGTTTGAGTTTTGGCTCAAATTATTATCGCGTGCCATTTGCAACTCTAGCCTGGTATGGTAGCCCAGTATGAGATTTTGTTCAAATTATTATCGCGTGCCATTTGCAACTCTAGCCTGGTATGGTAGCCCAGTATGAGTTTTTGTTCAAATTATCATCGCGTGCATTTGCAACTCTAGCCTGGTATGGTAGCCCAGTATGAGTTTTTGTTCAAATTATCATCGCGTGCATTTGCAACTCTAGCCTGGTATGGTAGCCCAGTATGAGTTTTTTGACCAAATTATTACCGTGTGCCATTTGCAACTCTAGCCTGGTATGGTAGCCCGGTATGAGTTTTTGTTCAAATTATCATCGCGTGCCATTTGCAACTCTAGCCTGGTATGGTAGCCCAGTATGAGTTTTGGTTCAAATTATTACCGCGTGCCATTTACAACTCTAGCCTGGTATGGTAGCCCAGTATGAGTTTTTGTTCAAATTATTATTGCTTGCCATTTACAACTCTAACCTGGTATGGTGGCCCAGTATGAGTTTTTGTTCAAATTGTTATTGCTTGCCATTTACAACTCTAGCCTGGTATGGTAACCCAGTATGAGTTTTGGTTCAAATTATTACCGCGTGCCATTTACAACTCTAGCCTGGTATGGTAGCCCAGTATGAGTTTTTTATCAAATTATTACCGCGTGCCATTTACAATTCTAGCCTGGTATGGTAGCCCAGTATGAGTTTTTTATCAAATTATTACCGCGTGCCATTTACAACTCTAGCCTGGTATGGTAGCCCAGTATGAGTTTTTGTTCAAATTATTATCGCGTCAGCCATTTGCAACTCTAGCCTGGTATGGTAGCCCAGTATGAGTTTTTGTTCAAATTATTATCGCGTCAGCCATTTGCAACTCTAGCCTGGTATGGTAGCCCAGTATGAGTTTTTGTTCAAATTATTATCGCGTCAGCCATTTGCAACTCTAGCCTGCTACGCCGTAGCCCAGTATGAGTTTTTGTTCAAATTATTATCGCTCACCATTCATAACTCGAGCCTGGTAGGGTAACCCAGTATGAGCTTTTGTTCAAATTATTATCGCTTTCCATTTGCAACTCTAGCCTGGGATGGTAGCCCAGTAGGAGTTTTTGTTCAATGAGTATCGCTTGCCATTTACAACTCTAGCCTGGGATGGTAGCCCAGTATGAGTTTTTGTTCAAATTATTATCGCTCACAATTTGCAACCTAGCCTGGTATGGTAGCCCAGTATGAGTTTTTTGTTCAATTATTATCGCTTGCCATTTACAACTCTAGCCTGGTATGGTAGCCCAGTATGAGTTTTTGTTCAAATTATTATCGCTTGCCATTTGCAACTCTAGCCTGGTTTGGTAGCCCAGTATGAGTTTTTGATCAAATTATTATCGCTCACCATTTATAACTCGAACCTGGTACGGTAGCCCAGTATGAGTTTTTGTTCAAATTGTTATCGCTCGCCATTTATTTATGCTGTGTATGGCGTCATCTCAATGACGAGTTTTGGTTCAAATTATTATCACTCGCCATTCAGAACTGTAGCCTGGTAGGTAGCTCAGTATGAGCTGGGTTGCAAAATCCGTATTGCCTGCTACGTACAACTCCAGCTGGAACTGTACCACAGTAATACAGTATGAGTTCTGTCTCCTGTGGTAGCAACGTTGGGTGCAGGTAATGAGTTAGTACAGTGCTTGGAGGCTGAGAACCAGGGCTCTCAGCTTGGTGGTCGGATCAGGAACAACGCTAGCCATTTCCCTGATCCTGCTCCAAGCACGGATGACTCAACGCTAAACAGAATCCAATATTCACACCTGCTACCCAACCATCCATACGGGTAAGTATATATTGTAACGAGACTGGTCGTTCCCGGAGACTAATACGGAGTGTGTTGGAAACAATCGACGTAGGTTTTAAATGAGGTTATGAAATAACCAAGGTTAAAACACAGGAGAGCGCAAGGTTAAGTGTTGGCAGCTAATTGGTCTAATTATACACAGCTTATATGGACACTGTTGACGAGTTGCTAGAAAGAATGCGCATTACGTTACTTAAGCCAGTTTTCCACTAGGCGACTTCTTTCGCGCGAAGCGACTTTTTCTTTTGTCTCATGAGCTCTGAGCTGGGACTAATCAGAAATCTATTGAATTCGAACAAAAGAAAGTCGCTTCGCGCGAAAAAAATCGCCTAGTGGAAAACCGGCTTTAATCCTTTATTACTTGTGCTAGTGTCATGGTCTCAATACTCCCCTGGTCTCAACGTTCCCCTATTAGTATGCGCATGCGCGCGGAAGCGGTGTTGCATGTCAACAAATCTCGTGGTCTCAGTTCTCCCCTCGCTTCTGTCGCTGTTCGAACAATTTTCTTCACTTGCAAACACACTCGATACTATTTCAATTTTACTCAAAAGTCTTCAGTATGGCGACACAACAAGAGCCTAGCGCAGAACCTGCTGTCGTAGCTGAATCTGAGCGTAAAACGAGAAGCGATCGCATGGCTCAACACAACGAAAAATGCGAGCGTATCGTGCATTATTTACGCCATGGTAAACATCTAGATGGTTTGACCAAAAATCAACAGCGAACTGTTCGTGGCCAAGCTAAGAATTATATTCTGGATGAGACAAGTAATTTCCCGGCATTTCCCCTCTGTCTCTGGTATATTTCTCATGGTTTCACATACATATAAATAAATAAATATATATATATATATATATATATATATATATATATATATATATATATTGTCATGTTCATAACAATTTATCATGATTTTTAGATAACGAGTTGTATTATACGAGTGGAAAGGAGATCGTCCGAAAAAAGGTTGTCCTTACTGTTCAAGAAACCAAGGAAATTTTGCATCACCATCACAGCGACGCAATGGGAGGACACAGTGGTGTCAATAACACATTGTTCAAAGTTTCCAGTTTCTATCATTGGAATGGAATGAAAGAAGACATTCAGGAATATGTGAGTTGATTATTACAATAAAATACTTTATTCAAATGTCTTGTTATACCTTGCGGTTACCATAATTTCAGTTTATTCTGTGCGTTAAAAACATTTGTTGTTGGCTAGGGACATGCCTGTAGAAAGTAGGAAGCCATGGAGCGACGCTACCTCCAAAGTCTAAGGCTACATGCCAACAAGTATGTGTTTTGCTTTTAATAGGCCAACCAAACAATCTGAATTCAAAACAACTTTCTGGTTTAATTTAATTAATTTTACTATATATCTTGCTTTAGGTTCTTAAGAACATAGACATCGCCCAGCAGAAACAGAAAAAACAATATGAAAAAAGAAAGGCAAAGGGTGTGAAAACATTTGTTATAAAGGTTGGGGATACTGTTTTCAAAAAACAAATGAAAAATGAGTCAAGAAAGGGTGGAAAGATGGAGCCTACTTGGATAGGACCATACAGGTACATAATTTGGCAACTGTGCCATTGTAAAGAGTTACTTAACGTCGAAGACTCTGTGTTGGACAGGGTGAATACTAAAGTAGTGTGCATGGGGGCACATTGCACATAAAGAGTTAGCAGGACACAGTCACACTGTTAACTCATTAACATCAAAGACTCCTCCCATTGCAATATGCCCCCAGTTTATTGTTTCAGTGGGTTAGGATTTTTATCTTGTGGTTTTAATATATCCTTAATTATATAATACTGGTTATGTTATTACCTCATTCTTTTAGAGTGACAGAAATTGACAAAATGCAAAGGGCAACCCTTATTTCCTTGAAGGATGGTGCTGTGCCATTGAAAAAAAAAGTCCCTTATGACCAACTGCGACCCTATACAAGCGAACTGCATGACAGCATCTCATCACCAGCAGATGACAGCACCTCACCACCAGCCAATGACAGCACCTCACCACCACCCAGTGATAGCACCTCACCACCAGCCAATGACAGCACCTCACCACCACCCAGTGATAGCACCTCACCACCAGCCAATGACAGCACCTCACCACCACCCAGTGATAGCACCTCACCACCAGCCAATGACAGCAACTCACCACCACCAAGTGATAGCACCTCACCACCACCCAGTGACAGCACCTCACCAGCACCCAGTGATAGCACCTCACCACCAGCCAATGACAACACCTCACCACCACCTGATGAAAACACTCTGCCACCACCATCCAACAAAATCACCAAAAACACACAAAAAAGAAGACCCAAACAAGTTTTGCGTTCGTGTCCAAATCCGAAGACTGGCAAATTGGTGTCAACAACTCTGCAAGCAGACTACTTGCTGACAGATGAACACATCGATCATGGCCAGTGGTTGACCTCAAAAAAGTTTCCAGGTGCAACAGGTTTGCACTCCGTGTTAGCCTTTGAAAGCAAAACGCCAAAGGTAGAGAAGAAAGAAGACTTTGTGCAAGTTATTAACATGGGTGGAAATCACTGGGTGACAGTTACCAACATTGGTTGTGAAAGCAACAGAATTAAAGTTTATGACTCTCTTAACTATCTCTGTGCCAAACTCCCAGAGAGTGATAGACAGAAGTTCCACACCTCATTAGCAGCATTGCTCAACACAAGCTTGGCAGCCATGGTGATCGAGTGGCCATCAATGGTACAGCAAAAAGGCTGTTCTGATTGTGAACTTTTTTCCCTAGCAGTTATTGTCAGCCTTTGTAATGGTGATGACCCTGGGCTTCAAGTATATGACCAAAGTGTCATGAGAATACATTTATCTCTTTGTATTCAGTGTGAAGAGATTACTACATTTCCAGTTACGTCATCAAGATGTGTTGTGGGACTTGGTGATGAAGAAACTGTAGACCTATTCTGCCATTGCAGAATGCCATATAGTGATGGTGTTTTTATGATTGAGTGCTCAAAATGTTTCAGTTGGTTCCATCGATCGTGTGAGAAGGTTCCAAGAACTGTCACAAGCAAAACAAATTTTTATTGTAAAAATTGTAAATAAATATAATTTGTAAATACTTGATGTGCATATTACTGCTTGAACAGGCGAACCGAGGCCACGTATGCTTACAAACTAAATCAGTATTTCCAGTTAATTTTTCGCTTTTAACAAAAAATGAAAAGATTGACAGATCCTGTACCCTCATCTTAATTTGCTGCAAGTCTAAGAACTGTCAAAGATGATCAGTTAGTACGAATTTAGAAATGTATTAACTTTGTGTAAGTGGCCTCGGTTCGCCAGTTTTAGCAGTAAAATGTGTAAACTATAAAATTGTAAATAAAATTAATAGGAAAATAATCTCAATGCACCTTACTTCATTACTATAACATTCAGACCAGTCTTGATACTCTCCAGTCTGAGTTATCTCTTTTAAAAATTATAACAGGAGATACCCCAGACTGGGGAGTATTCAGACCAGTCTCAATACTCCCCAGTCTGAGACAGAGTTATCTCATTTAAAAAATTATAACAGGAGATACCCCAGACTGGGGAGTATTCAGACCAGTCTTGATACTCCCCCAGTCTGAGTTATCTCATTTAAAAAATTATAACAGGAGATACCCCAGACTGGGGAGTATTCAGGCCAGTCTTGATACTCTCCAGTCTGAGTTATCTCTTTTAAAAATTATAACAGGAGATACCCCAGACTGGGGAGTATTCAGACCAGTCTCGATACTCCCCAGTCTGAGTTATCTCTTTTAAAAAATTATAACAGGAGATACCCCAGCCGGGGAGTATTCAGGCCAGTCTCGATACTCCCGTAGTCCTGAGTTTCTCAAATCTGACGTCAGTGGACACATGCACACATTGTGTGTCTATTTTTATGTTAAGCAAACGAATGACTATAGCCTTGTAAATAATATAGACCGTCATTTTTTGTAGTTCATGAATCTCAAACAGTACAAGTATGCAAACTGCATGGTCACCTACGTGGAACCCTTCTGCCCCAAACAAAAGCCACAAAGAAACAAGTTCAGTCTGAGTTATCTCATTTAAAAAATTATAACAGGAGATACCCCAGACTGGGGAGTATTCAGACCAGTCTCGATACTCCCCAGTCTGAGACAGAGTTATCTCATTTAAAAAATTATAACAGGAGATACCCCAGACTGGGGAGTATTCAGACCAGTCTTGATACTCCCCCAGTCTGAGTTATCTCATTTAAAAAATTATAACAGGAGATACCCCAGACTGGGGAGTATTCAGGCCAGTCTCGATACTCCCCAGTCTGAGTTATCTCTTTTAAAAATTATAACAGGAGATACCCCAGACTGGGGAGTATTCAGGCCAGTCTCGATACTCCCGTAGTCCTGAGTTTCTCAAATCTGACGTCAGTGGACACATGCACACATTGTGTGTCTATTTTTATGTTAAGCAAACGAATGACTATAGCCTTGTAAATAATATAGACCGTCATTTTTTGTAGTTCATGAATCTCAAACAGTACAAGTATGCAAACTGCATGGTCACCTACGTGGAACCCTTCTGCTCCAAACAAAAGCCACAAAGAAACAAGTTCAGTCTGAGTTATCTCATTTAAAAAATTATAACAGGAGATACCCCAGCTGGGGAGTATTCAGACCAGTCTTGATACTCCCCAGTCTGAGTTATCTCTTTTAAAAATTATAACAGGAGATACCCCAGCTGGGGAGTATTCAGACCAGTCTCGATACTCTCCAGTCTGAGTTATCCCTTAAAAATTATAACAGGAGATACCCCAGACTTAGTCTGAGTTATCTCTTTTAAAAAATATACAAAAGTGATCATATTTATAAAGAAACAATACGATATTTAACGGCCTTACCATATCTAACAATAATGTGCCTTCACAAGAATACTTTTAAAGTCTTTTTTTTTGTAAATAAGCAAAGATAAAAAGCAAAATATAAACGGGGATAACTCAGACTGGGGGAGCGTTCAGGCCAGCTAGCTACGTGCTCAGTGTTCCGCTGTTTTCGCGCATGCGCAGATAATCAAAAGGGATAACTCAGACTGGGGGAATGCTGAGACCGTGACACTAGCACAGACGTTAGACCAGGCCTCGCAAAATCGCCTGCCCGACGTCCCGGGGCAGGCAAAATTTCTGTCGGGCAACCAAAATCTCTAGTGTGATGTCCCGACGGGCAACCAGAAATTTACTTACAGACCACGATAAGTTACACACTTTTAGTTTTACAATAGTTTTTATTAGTAAATGTGTTAATCAAGCCGTGTAAAGAGATGGTTTATTGTTTTGATCTTTGATAAGTATATTGAAATTTACAAAATCGATGTGAAAAGGGATTCTCGTGCATGAACCGAGTCAAGAATTCCCAAAGAACATGTTTGCATAATGATATTTTGAATGACCTGATGCAACAATCAGCCGATGGGTGTGAAGTGGACGAATACTCACCTGATAAAGCAGTGGAACATTGGTTTTTCTCGGGGAAAGGCACAAGGCACCTATCTCAAAAAACTCCATAGCGAAAAAGAAAGGAAAGGTCAGTGGATGAGGAGATGGATCTCTCAGAAGACTCAGAAGAGGAATCAGAGGATCCCGTGCATGTAGACAATTCTTCAGAAGGAGATTCATCAGAATCAGTTACTGTTTTGGAATAGCTGTATTGTATTAAACATACTGTAAATAACATTGCGTTTGAACTTTGACATTAATAAATGTTGTGATTTGTTGGTTTGTTGTGATTAATTTTTGACTTAATAATAATTGAGGTGGGCAAGTTAGAAATGGCTTCGGGCAACCAAATTTCTCGTGGCACCTGCCCAAGGGCAATCATGTATTTTCAAATTTTGCGAGGCCTGCGTTAGACACACGATATTTACGGCGAGATTTGTTTCCCACCATTCCCCTAATACTCCATCAGTTATCAGAACTGATGTTTGAAGGGTACAGGTGTGACGGCTGCATGTGGTGGTGGTCGGATCAGGAACAACGCTAGCCATTTCCCTGATCCTGCTCCAAGCACGGATGACTCAAACAGAATCCAATATTCACACCTGCTACCCAACCATCCATACGGGTAAGTATATATTGTAACGAGACTGGTCGTTCCAGGAGACTAATACGGAGTGTGTTGGAAACAATCGACGTAGGTTTTAATTGTCAATCTCGTCCCCAGGACCTTTGTGGGGATGGTTGTCAGCTTGCTGACTACCTTGCTACCCGAAGGCCTTCACGGGGTTGTTTGAATATTAATTTATAAGTAGTGTTGGGTTTTTTATTAAAATAATTTCGGTGAATATGCTAAAATATCTAATTAAAAAAAACAAAAACTCCTGTAGAAGACGTTGTAGTGAATGTAGTCGATGAAGAGGTAGAAGACATCGTAATCATCAGAGACGAAGAGGTACGTGAACAGCAAACTGATCAACGATTTACAGAAAATGTTCGTAGATGTAAAGAAAAGCACCAAGCCGATCATAGACGTAAATACAAACTTCAAAAGAAACAGTGAAGTGCCAGTAAATAATGACAATGTGAACACTGTGACATTACATCATCAACATGATGTTGGTGCTTCGAGTTTATTTAATTCAGAGTCTGACTCTGACTCTGAAAGTGACTTTGATGGGTTTTACTGCAGAATAAAACTGTTTTGATTAATTAATGTTTTCTTAATATATTTCTTGTGGTGTACAGTCACCTGACAAATAGGTGGGATACTAAAAATTATGGTAACTAGTGGGATACTAAAACTTTGAACCCTGGTATCCCATGGGATACTGAAAAAAATTTAAATTTCAGACCCTGGGTATTCATTTGGTTGATAAATTTATTTGTGTATATAATTGTGCAACCTATTACTTTTTTTAATACAATCCATACATGCACTAATTTACCACTCCAAGTTTTTGACATTGTTGTGGCAATTCGTAGCATTAGGTTCAAATTTGCCACTCACATGCAATCTCACAAAATGCGAGTGAACTTTTGGCTTTGGCAAGTTTTAGCAAGTAAGAAAACATTTCACTAGCAAAGTTTTGTGAGTGTGACCCGAATTGGGTAAATTGAAGTTTCAGTAAGTGACTTTTCGAAGCTTGTGATATGTTTGTCTGAGTGTGTCTGACGATCGAAGAAACAAAAGGAGCGAAGAAAAGGCACCTAGTAGGAGATGGATGTAGCCAGGGCTCTCAAGGAAAGGTGCGCTAGCGCCCGCGCGCCTGGAAAACGCACCTCAAAACGGTTGGGGAGCTCGAAAAATCAAGCGCCTTAAATAGAATATCTTACAAAAAAAACCTACCAAGGTTTTGGTAGTATTGAATATACTGTGGGAACTTGAAGTAAACAACAAAACACTATAAAGTTTGGATTTTATCAATCAATTTTGCAAACTTTTTCTTTAATCACTGGCAATCTCGTTCCCAAAACGTGCGTGAGAATGAGAATTGCTGACATGACAGTTTGTGGCCGAGTATTAGTACTGGAACTAGAATGTTATGCTCTCAAAATCTAAAAATGGCGTCGATTGAAAATTATAAGGAGACATTAAATTCAAAAGGGGTCAAAGTTAAACTATCCACCCTCAAGTTGTGGGGGAAAGAAGACATCTCTTAGTCACTATGTCACAATTCACATTGTCACTGACACTGAACTACTACTGTACAGTATGTCTATACTCTATGGACATCTCTAACTTTTTCCTGTTTTTTAATATTGATAATTTACTTTTTATCATTTTCATGTTATTTTTGTTTAGAAATTAAAATGTTTAACATAATTTTATTTACTGTAATAAAACTGTTACTATATTCTTCTATAAAGTATAAACTATCCACTGTGCAAGGACTGCAGTGCTAAGTCGTTCTCAAATAATGTCAATGTCATTAATGTTAGTAGACCCATCCACTACCCAGTTTCTGTATAATTCCCAGGCTCTAATTAAGGAGCCCCTTACCACTTTGGTGAGCACTTTTTGTCAGGCTCCTCTTATTTCTTCCCAGAGAGCCCTGGATGTAGCTGATACACACAGCAGCAGTGTCAATAGGAAATACATGCTTGAAGTAGATGCACAAACATGAATACATTCCTCGAGGTCGGTGGAGCGCTCAGGGATTTTAAATTTTGCCAGTGACTTTCAAATATTTGCTAGTGAAAATAAAACCTACTGGCACATGTTTGCTAGTTGCCTCAAAAGTTAATGTAGAGCCTTGATTCGTAGCAGGCAAAAACAAGCACCTTGGCAGTGCTTTTAAATTATGCAGATGAGTCTTTATACATATCCTAAAGGCTTAATTACACCGCAATTGAATATACCAAAATGTAGTTTATACCAATTGTAGAAAATCCTTAACATGCAAATTTAACTGAATGAAAATCAGCTCTTTCAAACAGAGCATTACCGTAGGAAAATGTAAGACCTTTTAAAGACCTTGAAAAAGTCTTGAAAACATCTAGAAAATTGTCTGGAAAAGGTCTAGAGACCACCTAAAGTAAATGTCTTGCAAATGTCTTGCCCGTGATCCTAATTTGACAAGTCAAAAGACCTTTTCAAGACATTTCGCTGCTCGAACAAAAAGGTCTTGAAAGGTCTAGAAAGGTCTAGATTATGGTCTAGAAAAGTCTAGAAAGGTCTAGAGAGGTTTCAAAAGGTCTTGTAATGGCCTAAATAATTCATCAAAATTATTTTACTTTTATTTAAATAATTAGCTATATCCTATTATAAATCATTACAGAACACATGAAGTCGTGAAACATACGCAATTGAATATCAATGATTTACACTAGAACCACTGTGACCATGGATACATGTAGTTAGGGGGTGTTTGCACTGATCTAAATGGTGTTTGACGTTTGGTCAGTTGTAGTGGTTTTACTGTTGATCGTTTTCATGAGTCCGGCCTAGCTGAGATTCAGTTTCAGTTCACGCCGGCCTAGTCTCAAACTCAATACGTTGTGTAAATGAAATTAGTGTCAAATCCACATGAAATAATTATTCTCTGGCGGTCACAAGCTGGAAGACAATTGACATGAATCTTGAAGCGACAGAGGAACCAAGTCTATATAATTTCAAGGCCGACCTCATGTAAACAAAAGACAAAATGGAAAACTCGGTAACGAGAATGCAAGTCATCGCAAGTTGGCAGTCACAAATTTCTGTGGCAGTCGTTCGGACACCCAGATTAACAAAATAAAGGTTTCATGAGTGTTTTAAACAAGTTTTAACTTTGTTACGGTACATAATATTTTCAGGAAATCATTGAGAGCGGCTGGCTGCATATAGACAAAAAAAACTTGATCTGATCACTTATTCAATCAGACCACCAATTAGGAAGCTTAAATAATGCAGACTTTTAACACTAATTAACATATTAACAAAACCATGCAATGTAGAATTTTACCTTCCAGTACAGCTGTTACCTCTGTGATTATATATCCATTTATGCTTGTCCATATATTATATATGCTTGTCCATACATGGTTATAAATAATTTCTCCAAAGCTCCATTTATCCTTTCCATTTTAACATTGAAACATAATCATTCTACAGCACAAGAAAAAGATGATTTGAATTATTCAAAAGTTACAACACACTGAGTGTGTGTGGACAATAAAAATTATCCAATGATATTAAACCCTATATAGATCAATTACAAGCGTTAAAATGTCGTTCTCAAGAAGTCAAAAGTTTCTTGCAAACTTACACCAACAACTAAACGAGAGGTTATTCAACAGACAAAACTTAAATAATGGGTCGTTCCGGAAAAGATCCATATCCCCCCCCCCCAACTGAAGAAATTTTCGCTGTCTGGAAGGGGGGAGGGGAAAATTTACTTTAGACATCTGAGGGGGGAGGGAGTAGTTGGAAATAAAGTTCATCCAAACCGTTCAACACCGACTGATGCGACATCACTTCAGAAATATCAAAATATTAAACAGTTAAGTAAAGATAACTTTTAATCATATATGATTTAACATTTGACATTTCCTCTGGGGGGGGGGGGGTATGGATCTTTCCTGGAATGACCATTCATAAATGGCCACCAAATTAATATACTTTTACGTGCATATAAATTAGCCTTTCATGCATGTATGAAATTCAAAAGAATTTTTACTTCAAAACGAGTTCATAAGGGCTGATATATATGCACATAAAAGAATTTTAATTTGACAGCCATTTATAAATAAAGTCTATAGACCGGACAGACCAAGATGTTAGACCCTGGGAAGGTGTACTCATATATAAGGGATAGTGGTATATATGTGCCACCCTACTGTGCATGGTTATATAGACAGGGTTAAGTACTTATAACCACTTGGGAATGACCCAGTTGTTGAGCTTGTAACTCAGTCATGTGAGTAGAGTGTATAGTTCATCTCTCCTGTGCTTCGAGGTTTTTTTGCTGGGTTCTCTGGTTTTCTTCCCTCCATAAAATCAACAATTAGCTAACATCTTAGCTGTGATCCGTGGTCTGAGTGTTTGGCATATGGCGGCTACCTGGATCACCTTTGATATGCCTCGACACGGCCATGTTGATCTGTGTCCTTCACAATTCAGCTATTGGCTGCGAGTAAGGATGATTAGTCCCCCAGTCCTTAGGGAACAGGGTCTGGGACAGGGTATATAAATTGTCTATTTTTGTCTGGAATAGGGTGCCGATTTTGGTCTGAGATAGGGTATGGATGCCAATGCAACCCAGTGTTGGGATAGGGTATTGCTTTTTTCTAGTTTAGGTCTGCGAAAGGGTCAGGATTTGAGGTCACACTCTGCAGCACACCCCTACAAAAATTACCATAGTACACCCCCCACCCCACCCCCAGCATTAGACAGCCCATACTACACACGTAAAAACGTGCAAGCTGTTACATACCTGCAAATAAGTTATTACAAGGCTGTTCAATAGGCTGTCACTGTGATGTGTTCGCACTGGCTGTCCCAGTCTGTTAACGTGTCTGTAACAGGTTGTTGACAACTTGTAACAAGGCTGATGACTCCAACAGACTGATGACAAGTTGTTCCAACAACCTGTTACCGTTCTGCATTCGACAAGTTGTTAACAGGCTGATGCTAACAATTATGTTGTAGCAGCGTTTTGAATGAACAGCATTGTAACAACCTGTTAACAGCCTTGCTACAAGCCTGTTGCGAACACATCCTGTTGACAAGCTGTGAGATTTTTACGCGTGTACACACGTAAAAATCTCGCAAGTTGTTACAGCATTGTTGCCTGATGCAACAATGCTGTAACAACTTGCAACAATGCTGTAACAACTTGACGTATGTGAACAACATTGATAAATCAACAACATTGTTCATCATTGTTTCAACAAGTTGTTACTGCTTGATGAAACAACAACCGTTGTTCACGCATGTTGTAACAACCGAAGAGCGTGTTGATACATCAACCATGTTCACCATTCTTGTAACATTGTTGTTCATCGTTGTTATTTCGTCATGCTATTACAACATGTTGTATCATGTGCGAACAACGTTGTTGGCTATAAAAAATGTGCTGTTGGAAAAACTTGTTCATGACTGTTGATTTATCCGTGAACACGTTGTTCGAACCATAAAGTGAACAACTTGTTGACAACTTGTTCACGGCGAGCAGCACAACATTGTTCACGCCTGTTGACAACCGTGAACAAGTTGTGCGTTTTTATGCGTGTAGCCCAGACGAACGTCTACAACAGTACAACACAACAAGAGTAAGACAAACAGAGAAAACCACAGATAGACAAACAGAGAGATAGTGAATAATAAACAAGTTATAAATTACTGTATTTGAAAACAAAATGGTGCCGAGCGCCTGCTACCACACCTGGACACGTGCGCGTGCTTTGAAACTACTTCAAGTCCCTCTGTCAAGTCCTGAGGAGTACTCGAGTAAAAACTCGTTAAAATGTCGTAAAATCAATTAAAAAAGCTTCAAAATTAAAACATCAACGTGCTTAATTGCTTTAAGAAGACAAATGAATCGAATTTCAACCATATTTCCTTGTGCTTTCATCTTCACGAGAGTCAGTTCAGTGTTGTACAGAGCGAGTACACTACACTACAGAGCGAATACACTTCACTCACTCGAATATTTCCGTTAAATAACTTCATAATGAAGAGTAGGAAGTACAGAAAGCATTATTAGTTCAACTTACCAAGATACGACGAAGAAAAGGCGTCTTCGTCGTCTTCAAATTCTCCTTCTCGTACCTTGAACAAGAATGCCGACAAAAGAAAACGTACTTAATTCACTGAATATTTGTAAAAAAATGTTTAATATAACTTGAGAATGAAGGAAGTAAAGAAAATATTAATTCAACTTACCAAGATACAAAGAAGAAAAGCCATCGTTTCTTCAAACTCTCCTTCGACCTTGAACAGGAATGGCGAGCAAAGAAAACGTGGTTAATAATTCACTCGGGTACAAAGCAAAGGAAATACTAATTCAACTTACCAAGACACGAAGAAGAAAGGAATTACGTCGTCCTCTTGCCTTCTTAGCAGTTGAAATAGCACCCTTGCTTCTCTTTCTTCTTCTTCAGTCAGAGAGTTGCTTCCTTCTCGAACAGACAACACAGAATGGCTTCGTGACTGACCCTCACCCTCCACCTCTCACCCTCGACCTTGCACCCCTCTCACTCCACCTCTCACCCTCTATCCCTCCACCTCTCACCCTCCACCTCGCACTCTCCACATCTCACCTTCTACCTCTATATCCCTCCACCTCACTCTCCACCTCACTCCACCTCTCACCCCCACCTCTTATGAAGAGTGGTTTATGTCAAAAATGTCATTCGATCATTCATCGCTTTATCGGGCTATGTTTCATTTCGTCGGGCTATTTTTCATTTCGTCGGGCTATATATCTTTATTTTATCGGGCTATTTTCCATAGGCTATATATCTTCGTTTTATCGGGCTATGTATATTCATTTTATCGGGCTATTTTTCGTAGGCTATATATCTTCGTTTTATCGGGCTATTTTTCGTAGGCTATATATCTTCATTTTATCGGGCTATGTATCTTCATTTTATCGGGCCATTTTTCATTGGCTATATCTTCGTTTTATCGGGCTATTTTTCGTAGGCTATATATCTTCGTTTTATCGGGCTATGTATCTTCATTTTATCGGGCCATTTTTCATTGGCTATATCTTCGTTTTATCGGGCTATTTTTCGTAGGCTATATATCTATGGGGCGCCGTTTGTAAAAAAATTATTTAGCGTTTATTTTGTATATTTTAATGTTATTTAGCTCCTCATGGCTTGTCATTTATAAATAACATTTGCGATTTATTAAATAACATTGCGATTTAATAAATAACATTGCGATTTATTAAATAACATTGCGATTTATTAAATAACATTGCGATTTATTAAATAACATTGCGATTTATTAAATAACATTGCGATTTAATAAATAACATTGCGATTTAATAAATAACATTGCGATTTATTAAATAACATTGCGATTTATTAAATAACATTGCGATTTATTAAATAACATTGCGATTTATTAAATAACATTGCGATTTAATAAATAACATTGCGATTTAATAAATAACATTGCGATTTATTAAATAACATTGCGATTTATTAAATAACATTGCGATTTATTAAATAACATTGCGATTTAATACATAGCCCGATAAAACGAAGATTTTTAGCCTATGAAAAATAGCCCGATAAAACGAAGATATATAGCCCGATGAAAAATAGCCCGATAAAACGAAGATATATAGCCTACGAAAAATAGACCGATAAAACGAAGCTATATAGCCTATGAAAAATAGCCCGATAAAACGATGATACATAGCCCGACGAAATGAAAAATAGCCCGATAAAACGATGATACATAGCCCGACGAAATGAAAAATAACCCGATAAAACGATGATACATAGCCCGACGAAATGAAAAATAGCCCGATAAAACGATGATACATAGCCCGACGAAATGAAAAATAGCCCGATAAAACGATGATACATAGCCCGATGAAATAAAAAATAGCCCGATAAAATGAAGATACATAGCCCGACGAAATGAAAAATAGCCCGACAAAATAAAGATATATAGCCCGACTATGAATGATCGAATGGCATTTTTGACATAAACCACTCTTCATAACCTCTCACCCTCTCACTCTCCATCTCTGACCCTCTCACCGTCCACCTCTCACCCTCCATCTCTGACCCTCTCACTCTCCACCTCACCCTCTAATCTCTCCACCTCTCACCCTCTACCTCTCACCCTCTACCTCTAATCCCTCCACCTCTCACCCTCTACCTCTCACCCTCTACCTCTCACCCTCCACCTCACCCTCTACCTCTCACCCTTTCCACCTCTCACCCTTTCCACCTCTCACCCTCTCCACCTCTCACCCTCTACCTCTCACCCTCCACCTCTCACCCTCTCCACCTCACCCTCTACCTCTCACCCTCTACCTCTCACCCTCTACCTCTCACCATCCACCTCACCCTCTACCTCTCACCCTCCAGCTCTTGCCCTCTACCTCTCACCCTCTCCTCCTCTCACCCTCTACCTCTCACCCTCTCCACCTCTCACCCTCTACCTCTCACCCTCTCCACCTCTCACCCTCCACCTCTCACCCTCCACCTCTCGCCCTATACCTCTCTCCACCTCACCCCCCACCTCACCCTCTGCCTCACCCTCTCCACCTCTCACCCTCTCCACCTCTCACCCTCCAACTCTCGCCCTCCACCTCTCACCCTCCACTCGTTTACGAAATATTACTTAATTAATTAGGAATAAAATTTTGAATAAAATTTGATTTTGAAAGCGAACACCATGAGACGCTTTGCTATGCTTTCACATGCCTCTGTCAGTCATAATAATTCTGAAAATCTACGATTGGTTTGAAGCTAGGGTATTTCAAAGACTGTGAGAGCTATAACTAAGCGAGATTGCGGGAGAACGTTACCTGATGTTTACCGCCATTAATTCACAGGTAGTCCAACCTCACACAGGTCAATCTCGTTCCCGGGAACGAGATTGCTAAAGGTGCAGATATCAAAGAATTCTTACCAAGTTTCTGACCAATTATAATCAAGGATTCGAAATATTTATATCATGCTCAATCCCTCACTTACCTCCTCTCGCGCTGCCGGGTTTATTGGAAGGCGAGAACAAATAAAGGCCTGACATTCAGATTACAAGAAAGCTTAATTTGTGCTAAATATGCATATTTTAGCCTGATTTCAAAAGTTGAAAAATTGGCCAAAATCGGTCAAAAAGTAAAGGCTAACACCCCTTAACATTTTGACCAATTTGGGCCATTTTTTCAACTTTTAAAATATGAAGATTTAGCACAAATAAAGCCTTCTCGTTGCTACAGAACTTCAATGAAGGTAGATTGTCATTTTTTTATTGTTTTCAAGACAAGACACAAGACGAATACCAATTAAACTGGTCCAAGAACGTTGTTGTGTTCTATGTTGTCATTCTCAGAGGGTTACATTCCGTAGGACTGTACAAAATTAATTAAATATTAAAAAGTTAACTTTCTTCTGCCTCATAATCAGGATTTTTCTTCAGTATGGCAAACCCTTCTAAGATAGGAGTAAGAGAAATATCTAGGGACCTCATTAAGGTGAAAATATTTTCAGAAACAAAATAATTAATCAAGGCCACAACGATAACAATAACAATATAACACAATAACAATAACAATGACAATAACAATGACAACAAACCACAACAAACAACAACAGCCAACAACCACAAACAAACAAACAAACAAACAAACAAACAAACAAACAAACAAACAAACAAACAAACAAACAAACAAACAAACAAACAAACAAACAAACAAACAAACAAACAAACAAACAAACAAACAAACAAACAAACAAACAAACAAACAAACAAACAAACAAACAAACAAACAAACAAACAAACAAACAAACAAACAAACAAACAAACAAACAAACAAACAAACAAACAAACAAACAAACAAACAAACAAACAAACAAACAAACAAACAAACAAACAAACAAACAAACAAACAAACAACAACAACAGCAACAAACAAACAAACAAACAAACAAACAAACAAACAAACAAACAAACAAACAAACAAACAAACAAACAAACAAACAAACAAACAAACAAACAAACAAACAAACAAACAAACAACAACAACAGCAACAAACAAACAAACAAACAAACAAACAAACAAACAAACAAACAAACAAACAAACAAACAAACAAACAAACAAACAAACAAACAAACAAACAAACAAACAAACAAACAAACAAACAAACAAACAAACAAACAAACAAACAAACAAACAAACAAACAACAACCACAAACAAAAGGTCCGCTATGCGTACATGTATCTGCGCCATACCCACCACTGTGAGAATCACTTGTCAAGATCTTGTAAGATCTTGTGCGATCTTGGAAAATCTTGTAAGATCTTAAAAAAAATCTTATAAGATTTTTACACGTAGATCTTATAAGATTTTATCGAGATCTTATAAGATAATTAAAGATCAGCGAAAGTACACGTTCAATTCTCTGACCAAAATAATTTATCATGACTCACAAAAAACTGTGGTAGATCGCAGTCAAAAGTTTACTGTAAGTCACGTTAAAAATACTTACCAGTTTTATCAGCAATATCCCTATCTGCGAAATGTTTTAGTGCAAAGCTTTGTCGGAAATATAGAATTTAATGGCTAACTGAAGGGCCCAATACAGCTGTTGAGCCGGACACCGCGCGTCTAAAGTATACCCCTGAATCGCCTGTGGGTTTGTGCCATTTTGGAAACTTATACCGTTAGATAGAGCGTTAATTCTGTACAACAAATGTGAATTTAAAAAAATCGTAGAATAGCAACGGAGAAAAATCTATTTGAACTGAGATGAGCGCCAAATATCAAATGTCAATTATCGGGTCAAACGCAATCATATTTAAAGTATCCCTGAATCGTCTGTAGGTTTGTGCCATTCACGAAACTGTCACTCTTCTACAGTTAGATAGAGCGTTAAATACTCTACAACACATGTGAATTTAGTGTTTTAGTCAAAAACTTT
>OZ036013.1:11631675-11644175 GCA_964035015.1 Corallium rubrum
AACAGACATCTATTCTACAAACACAAAGCATGTCCCAAAGGTATAATTACTTCAATCAATAGTAAAACTCGTATTAAACAACTTCACTGAACCATACAAAAACAAACACCTAAACTTATCTCAGCATACTTCTCTGATTTTTCCTCGGCGACCATAATATTACAAACTGATAACATGACTTGTCGGGAAATTAGCGATTAAATTGCCCTTCGCCTCGGGGAAGATTTGTAAAAGTCCTCGGGCTTCGCTCTCGGACTTTCACAAATCTTCCCTCGGCGGCGGGCAATTTAATGGCTAATTTCCCTTAAGTCATGTTATTACTTATAATAAATAAATAGTTTTAAGAAAGTAACTGGTTCACACTGTTTTTTGTTGCGAGTAAAATAGAATCAAAATATTTTAAGTCGGGACGCTCGTAACAATGTCCTATCCCATCCCATCCCATTCTGTCCTATCCCAACCTATCCCCTTCATGCCCTATCCATCCTGTCCTATCCCATCCTATCCCCTTCATGCCCTACCCATCCTGTCCTATCCCATCCTATCCCCTTCATGCCCTATCCCATCCTGTCCTATCCCATCCTATCCCCTTCATGCCCTATCCCATTCATGCCCTATCCCATTCTGTCCTATCCCATATCCTATCCAATGTTCTTATATCCTATCCTGTCTCACCCAGTCCTATTATGTGCTGCCCTGCTGGTGTAAGGACCAGTTTATAGAGTATTTCAGTATTAAGAAATGTATCTTACTGTTCCTCATGTCAAGACCAGCAACCAAGACAGATAGTAATCCTCCTACAGCTACTGGAGACATTATTGTTCTGTCGCAGTGGTAGGGACCAATTGTAAGAGTTCCTTTGCCCAAATGCACTAGTCCCTAAAAACGAGTATAAGCAGATATTAATAATGGGAAATACAGGAGGAAGAAAGATCAAAGAGAAAGTGGGTAGGTAGAACAGAAGTGGGGGGAAAAGGAAGAGAAAGGAAAAAAAAAGAAATGAGAAAAAAAGAAAGGTTGGATAAAAAGAGTTAAAAAGAACGAAGAAGGAAGTAACAAAAAAGAAGAAAAAAGAACGAAAGAAGGAAAGAAAAACAAAAAGAAGAAATGGAAAGAAGGAAAGATAAGTGGGTAGCAGGGAAATATGAAAGAAAAAAGGATGGGAGAAAAAAGGAGGGGAGAAGGAAAGCGAGTTGAAAGAAAGATGACAGGAGAGAAGAGAGAGAAAGAGGAAAGAAGAGAGGGAGAAAAGAAGGAAATAAGGAAGGAAGGGGAGAAAGCATAAAGGGAAGAAAGGAAGGAAAGAAAAAGAGAAGGAAGGAGGAAGGGAATGAGGAAGGGAGGAGAGAGAGAGGGAAGGAAAGAAAGGAAGGTAGGAAGGAAGGAAGGAAGGAAGGAAGGAAGGAAGGAAGGAAGGAAGGAAGGAAGGAAGGAAGGAAAGAAGGAAGGAAGGAAGGAAGGAAGGAAGGAAGGAAGGAAGGAAGGAAGGAAGGAAGGAAGGAAGGAAGGAAGGAAGGAAGGAAGGAAGGAAGGAAGGAAGGAAGGAAGGAAGGAAGGAAGGAAGGAAGGAAGGAAGGAAGGAAGGAAGGAAGGAAGGAAGGAAGGAAGGAAGGAAGGAAGGAAGGAAGGAAGGAAGGAAGGAAGGAAGGGAAGGAAAGGAAGGAAGGAAGGAAGGAAGGAAGGAAGGAAGGAAGGAAGGAAGGAAGGAAGGAAGGAAGGAAGGAAGGAAGGAAGGAAGGAAGGAAGGAAGGAAGGAAGGAAGGAAGGAAGGAAGGAAGGAAGGAAGGAAGGAAGGAAGAAGGAAAGGAAGGAAAGAAGGAAAGGAAGGAAGAAGGGAAGAAAGGAAGAAGGGAAGAAGGGAAGGAAAGAAGGAAGGGAGAAACGATAGAACAAAGCAAGGAGGTAAGAAGACAAATCAAGTGCTATGCAATAATGCTGTTACAACTTGTAACAATCGAATCAAATCAATCAAGTGTAGAAAATAAACCAACAACGTACGCAAGCAAGAAAGAAATTTAAACTAACCTGAGCCAATCGCACCATGAACAAGTTACTGGCATCTTTATTATAATACTGCGCAAGTTGTCGAAGCATTCCTGCCAGTCTGGCATTATTAGTTCCAGCAGCAACAATACCCATAGCAAAGATGGAGTTATGTGCTACCTCTGCATCGTTATCGTGGGACAACTTGCTCAACATGTCCATGATGCTCAATTGTGGGTTTGAAGCTGATAACATGGCTAATGCTAGAGGAACTGCACGTCTTATCACCGGTTCACCATATTGTAACTACAATGTTAGAAACAATTAAAACGGTTGGTGAGCTGTCAATCTGGTTAGACAAGGCTTGGTATTTCGGAGGGGGTAGAGTTGTTGAAGTTAGTCTCACTCTCGTGGTTCGAATTAACTATTTAATCATTCATTTAATTAATTAATTAATTAATTAATTAATTAATTAATTAATTAATTAATTAATTAATTAATTAATTATTCAATCAGTATCTGATTAACTAACTAACAAACCAACCAACCAGCCAAACCACCCACCCACCCACCCACCAACTCACCCAGCCAGCCAGACCACCAACCAAAGCAACAACTCAACCACCAAAAGAACTAACAACTAAATCAACCAACCAACCAACCAACCAACCAACCAGTAAACCAACTGAACAAACCACCCACCCACACACACACCCACCCACCCACCCACCCAACAAACCATCCAATCAACCAACCATCCACCAAACCAACCAACCGAGCGACCGAGCGACCGAGCGACCGACCCAATCCAACCCAACCCACCCACCCACCCACCCACTCACTCACTCACTCACTCACTCACTCACTCACTCACTCACTCACTCACTCACTCACTCACTCACTCACTCACTCACTCACTCACTCACTCACTCACTCACTAATTAATCGTTCATTTAACTAACTAATTAATCAATCAATCAATCAATCAATCAATCAATCAATCAATCAATCAATCAATCAATCAATCAATCAATCAATCAACCAATCAATCAATCAATCAATCAATCAACCAATCAATCAATCAACCAACAATTAATTAATTAATTAGATCTGCATCGTAAATAATTGACAAATGAAAACTGAGACCAAAACAGGAATGAAACTGCTACAGCAGTCAACAATAAACTCCAGACTTACCAAGTGTCTGAATGTTCGTAAAGCCATCTGGGCTCCAATCTCCTCACCCATTGCAATCAAAGAAATACCAAGTACAGCCACTCCTTGGTGACTACCATCTAACTTCGGCTCTTCAGAAGAAGAAGAAGATGGTGCTTCCTTCTTGCTTTTGTCTTTCTCTCGACTGTCACTCTCCTTAGGTTCCTTCTCTTTTTCCTTCTCTTCGTAATGCTCACTGCATATGTGCAGCAAGTTTTGAATTTTTAAAACATTACCCGTTCCTGAAAGTAAAATGTCACTTAATTTTCAGCAATTCTTATAGAAACCAGATTAATTCTTTGAACGTTTTCATGGCGATAAAGTAATATAAATAAGTTTTGTGGAAACACCACGTAAAATATTTCTTTGCTAAGCTTTCGGCCTGTTGACTCAGGCCTTCATCAGAGCAATGAATGATTGTTATAAATGACGTGAGCCAACAACTTGTTGTCATTGCTCTGATGAAGGCCTGAGTCAACAGGCCGAAAGCTTAGCAAAGAAATATTTTACGTGGTGTTTCCACAAAACTTATTTATAGAAACCAGATTGTCCAAAAATTGCACAAAATCTCACAACAACGGTTTTATATTATATAAAAACATAAAAGAGATACTAGAAACCTGTACAGACGTAGGGATGGACAAAATTAAAGCGAGATTGAAAGGGATTGTAATACAATGTTGACATCTTGATATCTGTTCAGCCTGGCAGCAGTCAAGAATAGAGTGGAGTGGAGTAGAGTAGAGTGGAGTGGAGTGGAGTGGAGTGGAGTGGAGTGGAGTAGAGTACAGTATAATGGAGTGGAGTGGAGTGGCGCAGAGTGGCGTAGAGTAGAGTAGAGTAGAGTAGAGTAGAGTAGAGTAGAGTAGAGTAGAGTAGAGTAGAGTAGAGTAGAGTAGAGTAGAGTAGAGTAGAGTAGAGTAGAGTAGAGTAGAGTAGAGTAGAGTAGAGTAGAGTAGAGTAGAGTAAAGTAGAGTAGAGTAGAGTAGAGTAGAGTAGCGTGGAGTGGAGTGGAGTGGAGTGGAGTGGAGTGGAGTGGAGTGGAGTGGTGTGGAGTGGAGTGGAGTAGATTGGAGTGGAGTGGAGTGGAGTGGAGTGGAGTGGAGTGGAGTGGAGTGGAGTGGAGTGGAGTGGAGTGGAGTGGAGTGGAGCGGAGTGGAGTGGAGTGGAGAGGAGTAGATTGGAGAGGAGTGGAGTGGAGTGGAGTGGAGTAGAGTGGAGTAGAGTGGAGTGGAGTACACTGGAGTGGAGTGGAGTAGAGTACAGTAGAATGGAGTACGGTAGAATGGAGTGGAGTAGAGTAGAGTGGAGTGGAGTGGAGTGGAGTGGAGTGGAGTGGAGTGGAGTAGCGTAGAGTAGAGTAGAGTAGAGTAGAGCAGAGCAGAGCAGAGCAGAGCAGAGCAGAGCAGAGCAGAGCAGAGCAGAGCAGAGCAGAGCAGAGCAGAGCAGAGCAGAGCAGAGCAGAGCAGAGCAGAGCAGAGCAGAGCAGAGCAGAGCAGAGCAGAGCAGAGCAGAGTAGAGTAGAGTAGAGTAGAGTAGAGTAGCGTGGAGTGGAGTGGAGGGAGTGGAGTGGGAGGGAGTGGAGTGGAGTGGAGGGAGGGAGGGAGGGAGGGAGTGGAGTGGAGAGGAGTAGATTGGAGAGGAGTGGAGTGGAGTGGAGTAGAGTGGAGTAGAGTGGAGTAGAGTGGAGTGGAGTACACTGGAGTGGAGTGGAGTAGAGTACAGTAGAATGGAGTACGGTAGAATGGAGTGGAGTAGAGTAGAGTAGAGTAGAGTAGAGTAGAGTGGAGTGGAGTGGAGTGGAGTGGAGTGGAGTACACTGGAGTGGAGTGGAGTAGAGTACAGTAGAATGGAGTACGGTAGAATGGAGTGGAGTGGAGTAGAGTAGAGTAGAGTAGAGTAGAGTAGAGTAGAGTAGAGTAGAGTAGCGTGGAGTGGAGTGGAGGGAGGGAGGGAGGGAGGGAGGGAGGGAGGGAGTGGAGGGAGTGGAGAGGAGTAGATTGGAGTGGAGTGGAGTGGAGTGGAGTGGAGTGGAGTGGAGCGGAGTGGAGTGGAGAGGAGTAGATTGGAGAGGAGTGGAGTGGAGTGGAGTAGAGTGGAGTAGAGTGGAGTAGAGTGGAGTGGAGTACACTGGAGTGGAGTGGAGTACAGTACAGTAGAATGGAGTACGGTAGAATGGAGTGGAGTAGAGTAGAGTAGAGTGGAGTGGAGTGGAGTGGAGTGGAGTGGAGTGGAGTGGAGTGGAGTGGAGTGGAGTGGAGTGGAGTGGAATGGAGTGGAGTGGAGCAGAGTAGAGTAGATTTGTTATTACTTACCAGCATACGAGCATATTTCAACTAAGACTGACGCCCATTTTCCCAATGGTTCAGGGACAGCTTTTAATGCTTCTAATGTCGCCTCTGCTGCTTCTTGTTTGCCTAGATAATTAATAACCAATAAACCAATCAACGTGCACCTGAAAACGTAATGACCGTGAATTGGCGTAATGACCTGAAAATACTAATAATAATAACTACTTATTGACCGAGCGTGAGGTCTGTACTAGTGAAATATCGGACAAATGTTTTTCAGTATGGATCGAGGCGAGCGCAGCGAGTTGAGGTCTGTGCAGAAAACAGAGGTTCGATATTTCACTAGTACAGACCGAACAAGCGAGGTCAATAAGTAGTTTATTATATGGCCTTGCTGAAATCATTATTATTTAAATTAAAATTATAGAGACATGAAAACGCCATTGCAAAACTCGCAACGTTTTGTTTAACAGATATTTCTTATTTTTATTCAGAACGAAAAGAAACCCAGATAAACAAAGATAATTTATTTGGCTTCTTTAGTTTTTCGTTAATTAATCAAACTGCATTTGTAATTGGGTTCTTTATCTCCGATAAACTAAGTATTTTATATCTTTCGGCTCTGAGCGGGCGGCAGAGTGCAATATAACGGTCGGCCACCGGCCATATTCCGCGCAAAACGCGGATATGGCCGTCCACTGATTGCTCGCACGGACATTTTGGCCGACCACTTGGCCGCAGTAATTTCTCCCTCATTCTCGCAAAACCAAAACGTAATCGGTTACACGTGCCAGGGAAGATGTTTTCCCGCATTGAGCCAGCCTTTTCTAATATCGCTTATTCGCTTGTTTTTAAACTTCGAAGCCAATTTCTCAAACTGTCCGCATAATCTGCTTAATTAAGTACTTAGTACTGAACTTATATTACGTTATATAGTAAATTAGTAATACCTGTTAATATTTTTTGTCATGCATTAGGATAAGTCTTTTATATTTATACTGTGACTAAGTTGTTGTTCTATTGACCATTGTGCATACGGTTGTGCCAGTGAGGTTGTTACAATGTATTGTACAAGCCAGAGTACAACTTTGCTTCTATTTAAGTTATATTTACTTTTCTCTTAAGCTGTTAAATTAAAATTAAATTTTTTTTTACTCCATTGAATTCAAAAATAATTAGTGCCCGATTAGCAACCTGGGTTGGTCTGACATAATGTCAAACCAAGTTTTTTGAATTATATCGCACTCTGGCGGGCGGATACGGGAAATAACAGTCAGATTGCAGGATTTCCCTATTCGGACCTCTCAGCACCACTGCCATATAATATTTGTTCTTCTTTATGTGTATTACCTAAATAAGTCAAGCCAATACCCAAGGCAATGAATCGGCAATGAGTATCTTTCCTCTGGACCTCACTTCTTTCCATTAAGGTCTGAAGCAGTTGAGAGGTCACCTCGCCATTACATGAACCAACAGCAATCGTTCCACAAGCCAGCGCAGTCTGACCAATCACCTACAAAGATTTTGTTACGTAATCGTAAATAAAATGAAATTCAGTGCCTATGAAAAGGATCAGTGATGGATTTACAGTGGGGGTGCGGGTGTGCCAATTGCTTTGTCAAATCCAAGTACATTATTAAAAGGACGCATTCATTCATTGTCCGTGTAAACTTCATGCTTTCATATGATTCATAGATATATGATTCACATATTAGCTATCATATGATTCATAGGTATAAATAGGTATAAAAAAAATATTCTGGCGGGCTTCGCCCCCCAGGGCTGGGTGCCCATACCACTGCCGTACCTCCCTCAGCGGCGCTCCACCCTGCCTCGGTCACGCCGCAGGCATGATCTCACTTCGCTCGCTCAGCACCTCCCCCCCTACCAGATCAAGCTGGATCCATTACTGAAAAGGATAAAGGACTGGGTGGCTAAAGGCTAAAGCACTGGGTGGCTAATCATCCTTACTTGCAGCCAGCGGCTGAATTGCGAAGGACGCAGATCAACGTGGCCGTGTCGAGGCATATCAAAGGCGCTCCAAGCAGCCGCCAACGACAAAGTTCAGACCACGGATCACAGCTGAGATGTTCGGTGTTGATTTTATGGAGGGAGGAAAACCAGAGAACCCGGCGAAAAACCCTCGAAGCACAGGAGAGATCAACTACAACTCTACTCACATGAGTTCCAAGCTCGACAACGGGGTTATTCCAAAGCGGTCACCCATCCAAGTACTAACCCCGTCTAACCGGGCTTAACTTTTTGGTGAGAGGCAGCGCGCTAACAGCACACGCCACTCGTGTTTCCCCAGAAAACGAAAATTAAGTTTGCCTTATTTGAAAGAACACTTAAAATGATAGAGTAACATCTTTTGCAGTTTTTCGTTTCCTTGCTTCGTTCTTGAGATATTTCAGTTTGTTTGATATGTAAATTAAACATCTTGATGTCACATGTGCATAATGAGTTATCAGAGAAGGTTATATATCTTTGCTATTATCAAACATAATCACTTGAAAATTCTACATGTTTGGTGTTGTGAGAGAAACACACGCTTCCTTTGAATTAAGTTTGGTTTGATAATAGCAAAGATATATAACCTTCTCTGATAACTCATTATGCACATGTGACGTCAAGTTTACTTTGCATATCAAACAAACTGAAATATCTCAAGAACGAAGCAAGGAAACGAAAAACTGCAAAAGATGTTACTTTGTCATTTTAAGTGTTCTTTCAAGTAAGACTTAATTTTTATTCATATGAACAAAATATGTGAAGTGTGAGATTGCATGCAACATTGCATGAATTGATCTTGAAAATTGAAAAACCTGGTTCACAAACCTCCATGGTTGACTTGGTGTCAGATAGAACTGGGTACAACATGGAAAGAACATCGTCACGATTTGAACCAGCATAAGCAAGACCAAGTCTAGAGATAATATAGCATAATATCAAATATTATATGATGTGATGTAACACAACATATATTACAAATAGTATATTACAAAATGTGGTATCACTAAGAAGTTTACAGAAGAAATGATGGGTGGTAATGGTCACTCGGTCGCTCGGTCGGTCAGTCGGTCGGTCAGTCAGTCGGTCGGTCGGTCGGTCGGTCGGTCGGTCGGTCGGTCGGTCGGTCGGTCGGTCGGTCGGTCGGTCGGTCGGTCGGTCGGTCGGTCGGTCAGTCAGTCAGTCAGTCAGTCAGTCAGTCGGTCGGTCGGTCAGTCAGTCAGTCGGTCAGTCGGTCAGTCGGTCAGACGTTCAGTCAGTCGGTCAGTCGGTCAGACGTTCAGTCAGTCGGTCAGTCGGTCAGTCGGCCAGTCCGCCATTCGGTCAGTCGGTCGGTCGGTCAGTCAGTGAAACTCAGACACAGACACAGACACAGACACAGACACAGACACAGACACAGACACAGACACAGACACAAGCACAGACACAAGCACAAGCACAAGCACAAGCACAAGCACAAGCACAAGCACAAGCACAAGCACAAGCACAAGCACAAGCACAAGCACAAGCACAAGCACAAGCACAAGCACAAGCACAAGCACAAGCACAAGCACAAGCACAAGCACAAGCACAAGCACAAGCACAAGCACAAGCACAAGCACAAGCACAAGCACAAGCACAAGCACAAGCACAAGCACAAGCACAAGCACAAGCACAAGCACAAGCACAAGCACAAGCACAAGCACAAGCACAAGCACAAGCACAAGCACAAGCACAAGCACAAGCACAAGCACAAGCACAAGCACAAGCACAAGCACAAGCACAAGCACAAGCACAAGCACAAGCACAAGCACAAGCACAAGCACAAGCACAAGCACAAGCACAAGCACAAGCACAAGCACAAGCACAAGCACAAGCACAAGCACAAGCACAAGCACAAGCACAAGCACAAACACAAACACAAACACAAACACAAACACAAACACAAACACAAACACAAACACAAACACAAACACAAACACAAACACAAACACAAACACAAACACAAAACAACACAAACACAAACACAAACACAAACACAAACACACAAACAAACACAAACACAAACAAACAAACAAACAAACAAACAAACAAACAAACAAACAAACAAACAAACAAACAAACAAACAAACAAACAAACAAACAAACAAACAAACAAACAAACAAACAAACAAACAGACCAACACAAATAAAATGTCATATCATTTAATGCATTTTATGTCAGGTTTTTACATACTACACATATACAAAATAAAATCCCTCTTCACATGAAGTCGACTTACCCAACAACAGCTCCTACTCTCATTACATTGTTGGCATGAAGGATATAATCGGATAATAAAGCTAATGCAGGATCACATTCATTCCTCACTCCTGAATTGACAATCCCACAAGCAAGTAAAGCTCCTGCTTTAATATGGTCTTCAGCAGAGTAAAGATATTTATCAATCTGTGTTAAACCACCATCAACATCCCAAAGTAATATCAACCCCAATGATGCTGTTGTACTCATTATTCCTAAAAAACATAACGTAGAATAGAAAATATGTTACGGTAGAATGTTTGAGAGAACAGATTTGATGCAATTCATTCATTCATTCATCCAATCATGCACTCATCTACCCATTCCTCCATTCATCCACTCATTCATCCATTCATTCATTCATTCATTCATCCACTCATTCATCCACTTATTCATCCATTCCTCCACTCATTTATTCATCCACTCATTCATCCATTCCTCTCCTTATCCATCCACTCATTCATCCACTCATTCCTTCATTCCTCCATCCATCCATCCACTCATTCCTTCATTCCTCCATTCATCCATCCATCCACTCATTCATCCACTCATTCCTTCATTCCTCCATTCATCCATCCATCCATCCACTCATTCATCCACTCCTCCATTCCTCCACTCATCCACCCATTCATCCTTTCCTCCACTCATTCATCCACTCATTCATCCATTCCTCCACTCATCCATCCACTCATTCATCCATTCCTCCACTCTTCCATCCACTCATCCACCCATCCATCAACTCATCCATTCCTCCACTCATTCATCCATTCCTCTACTCATTCATCCACTCATTCACTCATTCATCCTTTCCTCCACTCATTCTTCCACTCATTCATCCATGTCTCCACTCTTCCATCCATCCACCCATCCATCCATCCACTCGATCACCCTTTCCTCCACTCATCCATCCACTCATCCATCCACTCATCCACCCATTCACCCATTCCTCCACTCATCCATCCACTGATTCATCCACTCATTCACCCATTCCTCCACTCATCCACTCATTCATCCACTCATTCATTCATTCATTCATTCCTCCACTCATCCACCCACTCATTCATCCACTCCTCCACTCATCCACCCACTCATTCATCCACTCATCTCATCCATCCACTCATTCATCCATTCCTCCACTCATTCATCCACTCCTCCACTCATCCATCCACTCATTCATCCACTCCTCCACTCATTCATCCATTCCTCCACTCATTCCTCCACTCATTCCTCCACTCATCCACCCACTCATTCATCCACTCCTCCACTCATTCATCTACTCATCCATCAACCTTACCCATATCCTTATTTTTATAAATCCATTTTGATTTTTCGTCCATGAGCAGTTTATCAGCACCAAAACCTGCATTTAGAAAAGCATTGACAAACGACGAAGCCAAGTTTTGACGAGCTGAATCCACAGCAACATTACCAAACGAAGATCCTGAAAAATTCATATAGAAAAGTAATATCAAGTTTTTAAAACTTTACAGTTCGTTTCAGCTTGCTTTCGAAATCCGATACGTATAATTGAAATGAACATTCCAAACTACGTTGCAATGTTCCGAACTACGTTGCGAGGTAGGTACAAATTTAAGTGGGCAATTTGTTTCTGCTTAACCAAGTATCTATTATTATCGAAATATAGTAAGGTTAGATATACTGCCGAAACAGAGAACGTAGGAGTCTAACGTTTCGAGCGAAGGCCCTTCGTCAGAGAGAAACGTTTCTCTCTGACGAAGGGCCTTTGCTCGAAACGTTAGACTCCTACGTTCTATGTTTCGGCAGCATATCTAACCTTACTATATTTCGATTGTTGTTTCTACACTGCCTACGCAGCACGCTACTTTTATTATATATCTATTATTATATTCTATACAACAAATAATATTCTTCTCCGTGATTTCACCAAAGGAATTCAATCCAAGCTTATAAAATTCGAACTTCACAACGAACTTCACAACGAACTTCCGTACCAAGTAAAAGTTCCCAACCTTCCAACGAATGTTGACAAACGAATTTCAAAAGCAAGCTGAAACTGACTAACTATCCTTAGTACGCTAATACGGCAGCATGAATGGTATAACATAGATTACTCGATGGAGCACGGCAAAAAAGCGCGGGGAAAAATTTCCAAACAAATTGACTTTTTCTTTTAAACAAAGCAAATTGATTATATTATCAAAATACCGAGTCATTTAATTTTATTGAGTAATAAAGAACAACGACCCAGAAGACATAAACTCTGTCCTTTTGGTTGGATTTTAGTGAACAAAAAAGACTTGGCTACGAAAGTAGAAAAACACAACAACCAAAACGATTCGCTGGCTTGTGAAAGGATTTAATGCTATGTTATAAAAGAAATGGCTCATGGTTTAGTGTGCTCCATCGAGTTATGGATGCACTTGGGAAATTTGGAGAGCACTCAAAAATCTAGAGTTGGTCTCGGCTACGTCTCGACCAACTCTTACGATTTTTTCGTGCTCTCCCAATTTCCCGCGTGCATCCATAACTCGATGGAGCACAAGAAACCATGAGCCAGTTCTTAATTTTACAATCTTTAGTATGCTAGTACAACAGTACTATCCCCACGCGCGGACGAGATCTGACGAGGGCCGCCACGCAGGCTATACTATAAGAGTTTATCATATAATCCTTAGTATCCGCCTATAAAGTAACTCATAGTAAGTGGCAAACAGCCTGTATATGTGTGCTGTTAGCGC
>OZ036013.1:11646675-11679175 GCA_964035015.1 Corallium rubrum
ATAGCAATCTTCAAAGCTTCTGCATAACATTTGAACTTTCTGTAAATTGCTAATGTTGTTTTCAATAATACAGCATCTTCTGGATCTGCTACATAGCTCACACAACTAAAGAAAAAAACTTGATTGTTTTACTGTTTAAAGCCGGTTTTCCACTAGGCGATTTCTTTCTTTTGTTCGAATTCAATAGATTTCTGATTAGTTCTAGCTCAGAGCTCATGAGACAAAAGAAAAAGTAGCTTCGCGCGAAAAAGGTCGCCTAGTGGAAAACCGGCTTAACACCAGACGATTTTACTCATCAAAGAGAGAACCCTCAGACATCCTATAGGCAGCAATGAGTTAACAAGTGACTAACCTATTCCACTGGTAGTGACTGACGTTATAAAGTAAATGGTTTGAACCTAGTAGTATCAGTAGATGTTTGTTGAAGTTGATTGTCTAGGTTAGTGTAGTCTTGAGAAAGGCTGTTGGTGGTAGTGACTGACGTTATAAAGTAAATGATTTGAACCTAGGAGTATCAGTAGATGTTTATTGAAGTTGATTGTCTAGGTTAGTGTAGTCTTGAGAAAGACTGTTGGTGGTAGTGACTGACGTTATAAAGTAAATGGTTTAAATCTAGGAGTATCAGTAGATGTTTGTTGAAGTTGATTGTCTAGGTTAGGGTAGTCTTGAGAAAGACTGTTGGTGGTAGTGACTGACGTTATAAAGTAAATGGTTTGAACCTAGTAGTATCAGTAGATGTTTGTTGAAGTTGATTGTCTAGGTTAGGGTAGTCTTGAGAAAGACTGTTGGTGGTAGTGACTGACGTTATAAAGTAAATGGTTTGAACCTAGTAGTATCAGTAGATGTTTGTTGAAGTTGATTGTCTAGGTTAGTGTAGTCTTGAGAAAGACTGTTGGTGGTAGTGACTGACGTTATAAAGTAAATGATTTGAACCTGTAGGAGTATCAGTAGATGTTTGTTGAAGTTGATTGTCTAGGTTAGTGTAGTCTTGAGAAAGACTGTTGGTGGTAGTGACTGACGTTATAAAGTAAATGGTTTGAACCTAGGAGCATCAGTAGATGTTGAAGTTGATTGTCTAGGTTAGTGTATAGTCTTGAGAAAGACTGTTGGTGGTAGTGACTGACGTTATAAAGTAAATGATTTGAACCTGTAGGAGTATCAGTAGATGTTTGTTGAAGTTGATTGTCTAGGTTAGTGTATAGTCTTGAGAAAGACTGTTGGTGGTAGTGACTGACGTTATAAAGTAAATGATTTGAACCTAGGAGTATCAGTAGATGTTTGTTGAAGTTGATTGTCTATAAATGATTTGAACCTACGAGTATCAGTAGATGTTTGTTGAAGTTGATTGTCTAGGTTAGTGTAGTTTTGAGAAAGACTGTTGGTGGTAGTGACTGACGTTATAAAGTAAATGATTTGAACCTGTAGGAGTATCAGTAGATGTTTGTTGAAGTTGATTGTCTAGGTTAGTGTAGTCTTGAGAAAGACTGTTGGTGGTAGTGACTGACGTTATAAAGTAAATGGTTTGAACCTAGGAGCATCAGTAGATGTTGAAGTTGATTGTCTAGGTTAGTGTATAGTCTTGAGAAAGACTGTTGGTGGTAGTGACTGACGTTATAAAGTAAATGATTTGAACCTAGGAGTATCAGTAGATGTTTGTTGAAGTTGATTGTCTAGGTTAGTGTAGTCTTGAGAAAGACTGTTGGTGGTACACGGCGACTCCTTGGTAAGTTGCTAAAAATTCGCATTTTAAATATTGAACTTCACATAACATGAAGTTTACTTAGAGTTAGTTGTTCTGACTTTCAATAGAACTTCATATTATGTGAAGTTCGATATTTAAAATGCGAATTTTTAGCATCTTGGTAAATGCAATGTTGCTATCAATATCGCAAGGTCGCGCGGGAAAGAACATCCAGTTTGACTGTAAACCTACAAGTATCAACAGATGTTTGTTGAAGCTGATCGTCTAGCTTAGTGTAGTCTTCCAGTTAAGCCATTACCTGTATTTGGTGCAAAATGTAAATGCACTATGTCAAGGGTGGCCATGCAAATAAGGGAGCATGCATTTGCTTCCCCCCTTCATTGCATGCCTATAAGTCTCCCAGTATGCGCAGTCCAGTTAAGTAACCTACCTTGTTAGATAAAGACAGACTCTCTGATATGTCGTACTCTCGACTATATCATGAAGAAAGTCGAGTCTTTCTACCTCCATCAGTAGATCACAAGCATCTGTCTCTGCGTTGTGTGCCATGAAATACGGAACAATTTGTGTCGCCAGTTTGAATAAGTCATCGACAGGGGAGCCAGCAGTTGAACGAACACCATGTTCAATACGAATTTCTTCTGAAAGATGTCTTAAAAAGCAAAGAAAAAGATCGATTTACTCGGCTTCTATCTTCAAGATTATTGATAAATCTGAATAATTAGATGTGTGAATTACATAAGTTGTATACCACGTTCGCGTCCGAACTGTTATGGGGTTTACAACGACCCAGGTTCGGCTCGCATTGTAAATGCCCGTACAGTACGCTACATTGTAAGACATTACGCTACATTGTAAGACATTACACTACATTGTAAGACATTACGCTACATTGTAAGATATTACGCTACATTGTAAGACATTACACTATATTGTAAGACATTACGCTACATTGTAAGACATTACGCTACATTGTAAGACATTACGCTACATTGTAAGACATTACGCTACATTGTAAGACATTACGCTACATTGTAAGACATTACGCTACATTGTAAGACATTACGCTACATTGTAAGACATTACCCTACATTGTAAGACAATTACAATACATTGTAAGACATTACGCTACATTATAAGACATTACGCTACATTGTAAGACATTACGCTACATTGTAAGACATTACGCTACATTGTAAGACATTACGCTACATTGTAAGACATTACGCTACGTTGTAAGACATTACGCTACATTGTAAGACATTACGCTACATTGTAAGACATTACGCTACATTGTAAGACATTACGCTACATTGTAAGACATTACGCTACATTGTAAGACATTACGCTACATTGTAAGACATTACGCTACATTGTAAGACATTGCGCTACATTGTAAGACATTGCGCTACATTGTAAGACATTACGCTACATGTACATTGTAAGACATTACGCTACATTATAAGACGTTACGCTACATTGTAAGACATTACGCTACATTGTAAGACATTACGCTACATTGTAAGACATTACGCTACATTGTAAGACATTGCGCTACATTGTAAGACATTACGCTACATTGTAAGACGTTACGCTACATTGTAAGACATTGCGCTACATTGTAAGACATTACGCTACATTGTAAGACATTACGCTACATTATAAGACATTACGCTACATTGTAAGACATTACGCTACATTGTAAGATATTACGCTACATTGTAAGACATTACGCTACATTGTAAGACATACGCTACATTGTAAGACATTGCGCTATATTGTAAGACATTGCGCTACATTGTAAGACATTGCGCTACATTATAAGGCATTACACTACATTGTAAGACATTACGCTACATTGTAAGACATTACGCTACATTGGGAGACATTACGTTACATTGTAAGACATTACGCTACATTGGGAGACATTACGTTACATTGTAAGACATTGCGCTACATTGGGAGACATTGCGCTACATTGTAAGACATGCGCTACATTGTAAGACATTGCGCTACATTGTAAGACATTGCGCTACATTGTAAGACATTACGCTACATTGTAAGACATTACGCTACATTGTAAGACATTACGCTACATTGTAAGACATTACGCTACATTGTAAGACATTACGCTACATTGTAAGACATTGCGCTACACTGTCAGACATTACGCTACATTATAAGACATTGCGCTACATTGTAAGACATTACGCTACATTGTAAGACATTACGCTACATTGTAAGACATTACGCTACATTGGGAGACATTGCGCTACATTGTAAGACATTGCGCTACACTGTCAGACATTACGCTACATTATAAGACATTGCGCTACATTGTAAGACATTGCGCTACACTGTCAGACATTACGCTACATTATAAGACATTGCGCTACATTGGGAGACATGTCACTGATGTGTTTTCCCCATGAACTAACTATTAATGAGTTTTGATTGCTATTTCTTTCCTTCATACCTTTATTCAGTACTTTTTAAATAAATTATGATGAGGATAATTAGTCCTTTGCCTACCTGACATATTCATGACCCCATGATTCCAATGCATCATCAGAACCAAGTATATGAAACTTTAAACACTCTCTTTCTTCACTTATAGTCATTGCCAAGATAGAAATGATGTCAGCCAACACAGCCTTGAAATAACAATATTACACTGAGATTAAGGTGGCTCCTTACAGTAATTCCAAAAAGGGACTGGTAACGAGTATGTCGGCACCTTAATATGTTTAATATAGAGGGCATCCGCAAATTTCCTAATGAAGATGACATTTCTTCTTACAACTAAAGCAAATTTACTTTGCCATCCAACCCATTAGCCAATCTCGTTCCCAGAGCGTTAATTTCTGCATATGAAATCTGGGAATGTGATTGCGTGCAACCTTGCAATAGACAGCTACAGTGGACTGCATACACACACACCCTGCAGCTTAACATTGATATGTACATTAGGTGCCCCACTGTTACCCTGCGAGTCAGACAGAGTCCCTTTCCGACCTACGCAGGCTTCGGGGGAAAGTGGGCTCTGCCAACAAACTCGATCTTCACCCCAAGTTTGGGGTAAGTCAGTCAGGTCTTGATGATAGTGCTTAGGCTATTTGATATTCCAAAACAGACTAGTTTCTTCAATAAGTAATATTGGGCATTTCACTCGATTACATAGCATGTTCTAGGGATTTTTGATGAAGGAAAATTCGAGTGTAGAATATATACATTTTAAGACCAAATCGGGACCAGTTGCGAAAAATGCAACTACACAGGCCTTCCGGCAGGAATTGAACCCATGACCTTGCGATTCTAGTGCAATGCTCTGACCACTGAGCCACGGAGGGCGTTGCCGAGAGCTTGATCGCGAGTTCTGTATATATAATAAGGTGGTAATACCAGGAGAGAATTGGGTATATTATAAGTGATATTGGGCATTTCACTCGATTACATAGCATGTTCTAAGGATTTTGGGTGAAGGAAAACTGAAGTGTAGAATATATGCATTTTAAGACCAAACCGGGACCAGTTGCGAAAAATGCAACTACACAGGCCTTCCGGCAGGAATTGAACCCACGACCTTGCAATTTTAGTGCAATGCTCTGACCATTGAGCCATGGAGGCTGTTGCCGAGAGCTTGATCGCAAGTTCTGTATATATTAAGGTTCTGTATATATATATGCTATGTAATCGACTGAAATGCCCAATATCACTTATAATATACCCAATTCTCTCCTGGAATATAATAAAGTTAGGAAATATATTAATTTTTATTATAGGATAGTGAACTTGGGTGGAGAATAATAATAAGGGACATGGGTTCGAATCCCAGCTGGGCCAAGTAGAGTTTTCTCTACTTGTCTGGTATAAGGGTCCCCTATACCCATTCACAAAAATGCATTCACATAAAAATATTTAGTCTTTTCACGAGTCACGAAATATCGCAAAAACTCTTTCATGTTCACACAAAAACCGAGGCAATCACGATTCACGTAAAAAATACAAAAGAAACTCACGGTTTAATATTTCGCATCATCTGAGTGATTAATAATATTTCACATTCTCAAAGTCTTTCTCTTCAATCTCAGAAAGATGCAGCAAGTTTGAAAGATTTCTTTCTGTCCTTGCATTCTATTGTAAAGGTCTGTAAACACTGCGATCATGCAAAATTGTGCCTGGCATTTGTCTCAACACTCTGAAGCATGAAGGTCTCCATTTGACAAGGACAATCGTCTGGACTTAGTCAGAGTAAAAAGACAGACAAGACAAACAACAGAAATTCCATAAATCCTAAAAAAAAACTGTTCACGCAAAACAGACGATTCACAAATCATGTTTAATTCTAGCCTTCATTTCACGGGTCACGGTTAAATCAAAAGTTACTTTTACGTGCACGTAAAAAGATTTGAAACCTTAGGATCACGAATCACAAGATTAAAAAAATCATCGATCACATTTCACGGGTAAGTAAAATAACCCAATCACGCTTCACGCGAAAAGTATAGGCAATGGTTCATCGCTCAGAGTAACACCTTATTATTTATTCTCCACCGAGTTCACTATCCTATAATAATCTACAAACGAACTTCCGATTTGGCTGTAAGCTCTCCTTCCAGCTGAAGATGCAAGTAATTTTCAAACTATTATTATTACAGTACCTTATTTTCTTTATTGGGCCATTTATTAAAAAGATCTTTCATTGTCTCGTAATGTTGTCGCAAGAATTTTAATGGTTTTGGAACAGACGTCATAGAACTCGTACTGCTTTTGATTTGAGTTCGCAACAGTTCTAAACTTGGTTTGTGGAGGTTTGTGTCGGTTTCCTGAAATTTAACAGAAGATATAATTAAGCTCATTGTATAGAGAAAGCTACATACATTAGAAACATGCAGTTTGGGATCCATTCAAATATATTGTAACACCCCACTCTATACCATGCCCAAAATAGGATGCTTTTTTATATTTTTTTGTTAGTACGCTATGACGAACGTACTTTACCAACCTCCTTTACTGGCCAAAAAGTAAATTAAAGGTCAAGCGCATATTTTTCCACGCTAACAACATACAGTGAAGTCCTTAGGTTTTAGCCTTGCCGAACAACGGCACTAAGATGAATCGAAGTGTTAACTTTAAAACCACTGATATAGCACTATAACTCTATATAGTACTGGTGTAGTAACGTACTATTAAAGGAGTTGAAAATATATATGACCAGCCTTAATAGTACTAGCGTAATAACGTACTAAGGAGATGAAAATAAATATATATATGAACAGTCTTAGTACTAGCGTCAGTACCAAGCAATATTGCTACGTTTCCCTTGCTTGTTACGTTAGTACAGCAGTACTAAGCAATATTGTTATGTTTCCTTTGCTTGTTACGTTAGTACAGCAGTACTAAGCAATATCACTATGTTTCCCTTGCTTGTTACGTTAGTACTACGTCAGTATATATTTAGGCAATATCGATGGGTACGTTATTACAAAATAACTGTTTGAATTGCCTCATTCTTTAAAAAAATCTGCTAAATAGTTGACAATTCCTTGCTCAAGTTAGCATTTTTTTAAAAAACTAGGCAATTCTATGGACCATTATAGTCAAACTGGATGTTCTCTTGTGTACAACTTTTTGCAATATTCAGGCAACCTTGCAATTTTGATTGGCAGATTAAATCAGAAACTTGCAATCTGCACAATATACAAACTTAATCTGCATATTGAAATCAATGAAGAAAACACCACAAATTGCAATGCGAATACTCATTTGAGCAGCAAGATCAAACACTTGTTTATTGTCTTTGATCAGGGAACTCCAAACACTCAAAAACAATAAAAACCTCGGGGCTATGTCCTCAGTTTTCATTTGTTTTCTCGTGTTTGGAACCCCTGATGAAACACTCAAAGTCATGTTTGATCTATTACTTAAAGTTAATGGCTCTCATTTAAAATAATTTTTGGTCGAGCAACTTGTCAATCAGTCGTGATAAAGTGTTTGCCTTGCATGACAGTTTTTATTTTTTCAACAACAGAAAGGAACATACTTTTAGTCTTTCCACCAGCATATCTAACTCTTCTTGTAACTGTTTGTCCTCTTCACTCTAAAGAAAAGAAAAGCAAACACACGTTAACACATTCCTGCTTCTGGCAGCCAAAAACAACCGCTTAGTTTCAAACAGTGAAATAGAAGTAATAATAATAATAATATCTTTATTTAAACTGTTAAAAATCTATTCAGCAAAAGCTGGTCTTAACTGGATGAACAGCATGACTATAGTACAGTGGAACCTGAGTCTTACGACCACCCCTGTTGCCAGGCAAAAGTGGTCGTAAATGACAGGTGGTTGTACATGGCAGGTGAGACTATGACATCATGGCAGCCATATTGGAAAACGTTGTTTATGTAATTATCGTTACGGACGCAAAATTCTGTACTCGCTAAAATTAATGCCTAAAAGTTTGCTTTGGTAATAAAGAAAGAAAGCTTTTTTCCCCACTGAAATAAAGGCAGTTTCACGCTGTAAAAGAGAACCCAATGCGTACTTCAATTTTGATTGAGAAAATAATAGGGGGAAAATTCTACAATGCCGACATCTATCATAATTATGTATTTGAATCACTCAAGTATACACCTTCAACTTTCATCGTATTACACTCATATCTTGTTTATAACTATGAGTAATAATACTTTCACTAGCAACACTTCCGGTTTTCTGTTTTTGCATGTGGTCGCATTCACATTTGTTTACTACGAAAAAACGGGTATTTCTTTAACGTATTTCGGCAGTTTTACATTGAGATGGTCGCTCATAACAGGTAAATATCTTGTTTGGGACACTAAAATGTGGTCGTTGGTCACATTAGGCAGGTGGTCGGCACTGGTCACTCATTGGAGGTACATTTCTATTACAAATTGTCCGTGCCAGAAAAAGTGGTCGTAAACAGCAGGTGGTCGTAAAACGGGGTGTCGTAAAACTCAGGTTCTACTGTAGCTGCTGCGTAGGCAGTGTAGAAACAACAATTGAAATATAGTAAGGTTAGATATACTGCTGAAACAGAGAACGTAGGAGTCTAACGTTTCGAGCGAAGGTCCTTCGTCAAAGAGAAACATGGTTTCAGTTTGTCCAACACTAAAAATCAACTGAATTGCATTTTGCTAGCAGGTTTTTAGCCAGGATTTTTCAAAACTGGCTGTCCAAAGAGAAATGTAACAGAAAGTTACACTCCCTATTCATTACTGATTGATCTGTCAAACATATAATTGTCATTCAACAATGTTTGTTTCAAATCTCGAAAACAACTAGTTATTTGCTAAATGCTTAAACACAAGTGGTAGCACATCCCAAGAAAATACTGAGCTTTAAAAACTAAAGATCATTTTGATTGGATAATTAGCAACCTTGTTGTTGGAAGTCCTAAATTTAGATTCACAAAAAAAAATTGGCTTTTGCTAAAGGCCTGGTTGAAGGCTTTCAACATCACGTTCAACATTGTTGAATGATGTTGAAAGCACGAGTGGCCAAATGAATTCAACATCGTATATTTTACTCATTTGCTACGCTCATTCAAAAAAATATTGTTTTCCCACACTTGAAGATAAAATTCATATCTTCACACTGCCGTGTAATATCCTCTATATATCCTGCATAGCACATGTCTCTGTTGAACAAAGTTGAACGAAATATGGCCAAATGCATTCCTGTTGAATTGAACATGTTCAAATTTTGTTCAACACCATTCAACAACATTCAACAGGGCTGGGTGGCCAAACACTTTTAAAATGTTGAACGATGTTGAATGAAAAGTTGAAAGCGTTTGGCCGGGCCTTAACGTAATTTTCTGTATGTATTATTTTACTCTGTCTAACACCAGACGATTTTACTCATTAATGAAAGCTCCCAGAACGTTGGCAGTGAAACGGTTAAGTAGAAGATATACTTTATTCAAGACTTGAATCCTATCAAAGGTGACATGACACGAAAGTTATCTTTCCTTGATATGAAATATCAATTTACAGCTTTTCCATATTTCACCTAGTTCTTGAGATATTTAGACTTATGTGATATTCAAATGAGATAACTTATGGCTCATTTTTTTCTAATTAACATATTTGAAATTCTTGTCTATTTTTTAAATTATTAAATGAAATCACCTGAAACTTTGGATATTGTTACCGTTCATGAAACTGAACATCAAAGACAAATTACAAGCGATTTTCTTTAATAATTTTAAAGATATAGATGCTTTTCGAATATGTTAATTAGATAAAAACGAGCCATAAGTTATCTCATTTGAGTATCACATAAGTCTAAATATCTCAAGAACTAGGTGAAATATGGAAAAGCTGTAAATTGATATCCCCCATTATTTTAATAGTACTTTCATCAAATCAAGCAATAATTTTCGTGTCATGTCACCTTTAACTTTGTACTGTACCAATCTGGCAAACTTAAATTTACATGTTCTGGTTTTAGTTAGTCATGTTTTCTTGTCGTAAAATGACTTGTACAAAGATGTTTAAAATTATAATATTTTTAGTCTTAGTACAAGACTACAATTCGTGTGGTGAAGAACTAATATATTAATTTAAAAGTAATGCTTTATACGAATTTGGACTTAAACTATATCTTGATCCCTCGCTTTTAGTCACGAAAAATACATTTTGGTAACTAATAAACGATTGACGCTTATTTATAAATTTATATTGATTTAAATTTGACATTCTGACTTTTAAGGTGAGCAAGATTTTCGACTAGCGTGGTATAAAATGTATATTTTAAATGGCAATAAGTCTATTTAGGAGAAGAATATATGCTACAAAATATAAAGGAAGACTAGTATTTTACCATTTCTGGCTCTTCTTCTTTCTTTTTCGCGTCTTTGCCATCTTTTGTTGCTTGTTTCTTTTCATCTTTCTTGCTCTCCTTTGTCACAGCAGGCGCCATCTTGATTTTCACTCGGGCATTCACTTACTAGTTCCCAGACCTTCAAAACCACGGCACGAGGCCAGCCTATAAGCTACCCCCCCCCCCCCCACCTAACGGGAGATGAATTAGGATATCGGGGAGGGCGGGGGGGGGGGGGAGTAGGGGATTGTTAATGCAGAACTGGGAACTCCTTCCCAGGGCCTTTTTCAGTGAAATGGGGAAGAAAATGCCCTGGCATCGACTAGTGGACTCAGTGCATTTTCATTGGTGCTTTTCTTAAACATTCCTTGGAAAACATGATGCATAGTTTTGTGCCAGTTATGATCAAATAGCTTCAACAGGACTACCAACAGGACAAATGGGACCACCATTACAATAAACTTCTCCAACACAACAGCCATTATTCAGTCAAATGATTTTGCATACAAAACTATAAAATTGCTAATTTATTACACCCAGTATTTCTGAGTTCTGTGACCAACTGATGCAGCAGATTCTCTCACTTAGAATTCATGATTATCGTTAATTGTGAAATGTCGTAGAATTAACAATAATCCTCAATTTTAAAAAATAATTCCCTACCCCCAAACCCCCAACCGAACCCCACCTCTAAACCTGACCCTAAAGCTAACCACAACCCCCCTGGCAACCCTAAACCTAACCACAACCCCCCTGGCAACCCTAAACCTAACCACAACCCCCCAGTGGACCTAAACCTAACCAAAACCCTCTGGGGAAAAAGCCCCACCTCTCAGACCCCAACCACAACCCCTATGTAAAAGTCCCCTAAGATTAAGGATAATCATGAATTCTAAGTGAGAGGCCATGCCAACTGATGGCAAGGCCTTTTCCACATCCTCCCAATTTCAAAAAGGCACTGGGGACGAGGTTGAGCCAGAATTACACTATCAAGATATGGGGGGGGGGGGGGGGGAAGGCTAAATAGAAGTGGAGATTTTTTGTTTTGACATTTTGTATTTGAATTGAAAATAGTTTAGTTTCAAAAGATATACATTTATTTAACTGTTTATAATTTTATATATATAGAGTCACTATAACCTACAGCTGCCTAGTAGTTCATCAGGCATTTTTGTTTTAATAAACAGAATAGCATGAGAGAAGAATTCATTGAGAATTTCATGAGAATCTGCCATATTAGTTCTTGAGTTATAAACTCTCAATTTATTACCACGGCATTGAAGAAATTTGGGCTTCTCAGTAAAAATGCCTTATGACACAAATGGTTATTGATGTGAAAAATACATTGTTCAAATGCATACCGTAAATGTTCAATTTAGCGCCGCGGCGCTTATTAAAATTTGCAATCTTTTGGTGCAGCACTTAATCGAGAGTGGTGCTTATTAAAAAAGTTGACAAAATGCTCATAACACAACTTTAATTATCCTTAGAGAAACCCAATAAATTTAACCCAATAATTTTCATAATACCCAATAGCACAATAAATTCAAAAAAGAACGTCAGCGTCCTGGTCATCGCCTTTTTCATCATCGTCTATCCATAGATGTGGATCAGAGGCATCTTCGACATCTGAATCAGAGACTTCAAAGGGATTTGTATCCGGCTGTTTTAGGATGGACAGCTGCGATCGAAGTACCTTGCGACCTTGACTGGCGAAAAACTCCAGTGACGTATTAAAGATAATATGTTGATATGTTAGCATAATAATCGGTTTGTGTTTTATTGCTGACTCATCTTTTTTGAAGGTGCGGCGCTTAATCGAGAGCAGCACTTATTAAATTATCCTGCTTCTGGGTGCGGCGCTTAATCAGGAGCGGTGCTTAATCAAGCGCGGCGCTAAATCAAACATTTACGGTAGTTCATTTACATAATTATGTCATAAGGCATTGTTACAGAGAGCCCAAATTTCACTGCAAAACAATTAGCCATGGCAAACTTTGAGAGTTCATAATTCAGAGAATATAAATGAGATTCTCTTTTTTTTCTGTGAATGATCCTGCTACTCTCTGTTCATTAAAACGACAGACAATTATAGTCACATCATTTCAGGCAACAGCCCCAGCTACAGTTCCATATGGATGAGCAAACTTCTGGTCAACCAAAAGTTGCAAAAAGGAACAGACATCATTCCTGAATTTCTCCAAAGGATTTCCAAAATCATCTTCAGACGCCTCTGATCCTTCACTTTGGCTGCTGCTGTCTGCCAGTTGTTCAACATCTTTGAGCTTGGAAGACGCTGGTGTGGCTCTCTGTGGCTTGTTGTCATGGAGAAATGCAAAGTTCTGATTGTCATTGAGTGACATTACTGCCAGATCATTGCAGTACAGTTTCAACTCTTCATTTAGACTCACAAAAACGTGAAGCCATCCTATAAAAATACAAGAGGTCACTCAGACACTGCATATACCTCTGCCAGCAAGTTATTGTTAGAGATATTTAAAAGCAAAATGAGTTATCCCACTAACCAGGCTAGCTCACGAGACCTACAAATGTATGAATGAATAAAATGCTTGATTGCACTCATAACAAAATTATGCAAAAATGTTTGCATAAAATAATGATAATTGAGCATAATCAAGCATTTCTTCTATATACAGAGAATTTTGTGGTCAGATATGGACAGACAGACAGACAAACAAACAAACAAACAAACAAACAAACAAACAAACAAACAAACAAACAAACAAACAAACAAACAAACAAACAAACAAACAAACAAACAAACAAACAAACAAACAAACAAACAAACAAACAAACAAACAAACAAACAAACAAACAAACAGACAGACAGACAGACAGACAGATATACAGACAGACAGACAGACAGACAGACAGACAGACAGACAGACAGACAGACAAACAAACAAACAAACAAACAAACAAACAATGTACACTGCCCATGCTTCAGTAAAAATATTAAAAATATTCTAAATGAAAATATTAAAGTTACCATTCAAGTCTTTGAGCTGTATAATTCCCCTTGTCAATTTGTGCTGTAAAGAAATTGACCAAATACTCCAATTTTCAACACTTCTGTACTGGATCGAACTCAAATCAAATAGACAAATCATTCTATACAAAGTTAAACTCGATGGCATGGCTTCTTGACCCAAGACAGTGTTTGTCAATTCAGAATCCTTCTCTCCAGAGGGCATGTCAGTTAAACCACCATCAACTTCAACAACAGCAGGAAGACCTTGGTTAACATTCATTCCAATTTCAAGGCTTTTGTCAATAAGCTTTCTGCTTAACACTGTTCGATGTTGAAGGTTTTTGTGAGTATAATTTGAAAAAAGCCATTTCTCTTCGCAGGAGTCGAATATAAGTTCAAACATTGGTTCAGGTTCACAATCGATGATCTCCCATTTACTGGCAGACTCGGCTTGAATCATTTGCTGTTCCTCGTACTCCCAACTACTACGATGAATAAAATGCTCGCAGTTACAGAAATACGCAGAGTCATCACAATTCTCCTCGCTTTCCACCTCTTCACTACCAGATTTGCTACTACTCAATGTATCTGAACTCGAACTCTCAGATATACGCTTAGGGCCACCTGGCTCTGACCTACCACTGTCAAGCGTCTCGACACTCGAACTCCGAGACACATTCATCAAGGGCTGGATAGAATCGGTATCCAAGGAAATTTCATAGTACATCTTATAGGCATTATTTCCCATTGGGTGTGTGACAAAAAATGGACTTGACAGCATATCTAGGATGGCTAACCCCTCATCTTTAAAACTCTCAGCTATGGGACAACCGTGGGAAAATGTTGATGACATCGCTGCCTTCCAATCATAAGTCTCGAAAATGAAACCTGTTTTGATGTGTTTCAATCGAAATCTCCAAATACGATAAAAAGTCAATCCTATGTCTTCCGTGAACATGTGTTTAAATAAGAGCAACCATCTATACATCATAACACAGCTTGCCATAACTTGGTAGGGTCGGATAAAGCGCATCTGTCGACTTGCCATTCTGTCCAAATTCAAACGAATTGTAAAGGAATCGTCAACATATTCTCGTCTTCTGTCCACAAAAACCCATTTTAAATCATGGGTGTCGTAGTAGAGTTCCATATTGTTGTTAAAAAAGCGAGGACTTGTTTCTTCGAGCTCGTAATGACCTGGTTTTTCCCACGAAGAAGTCACGTCTTCCATGCGGTTTAGGACGGCTTGGCGTAACTCGTCTGAATCCAAATTGATTTCGTCCTCTCTACAGACAATGAAATACTTCATATCGTCTGGAGAGTAACAACCTTTTGCTGAGAGATATCTGTAGAGTTTCTGCCATTGTAAACTCGGGGTTGATACGCGTCGAAGGACGGGAGCTTGCGAAGGCCATCGTCTTAAGACCAAGCTACGCCATAAGATGTTGTCGTTTGCGATACGGCGCCATCTTTTACAAACTAAAGAAACCTTTAAAAGTTCAAGGACATCGAGGAAAGCAAAGATATTTAAAACTATTTCATCTGGCTCGGCTTCAGTTGAGCTATCGTCATTGTTTTTCATGTCCTTTTGCTGTTTTTTTACACAACTAAAGTACAGTACTCCATTGTTCCATATTTGTACAAATATTTCTCATTTCCTCGCCAAAACAAATAAGGGATAATGAGAGATAGCGAGGAACTAATGTAACCATAAGGGATCTTAGATGCGAGAAATATAAAATAAATAAATAAACAAATAAATAAATAATTGAAAAAATAAATAAATAAATAAATAAAGAAATATAAAATAAATAAATAAACAAATAAATAAATAATTGAAAAAATAAATAAATAAATAAATAAATAAAGATTATAATAAATGAATAAATAAATAAATAAATAAATAAATAAATAAATAAATAAATAAATAAATAAATAAATAAATAAATAAATAAATAAATAGATAAATAAATGAGTAAATAAATGAATTAATAAAAATATAAATTATAAGGGGGATATGGACATATATGGATAAACGAGACCCATGGGTATATTGAAAGTCAATGTTCCTGCCGATTTTTCTGTCTCAAAAAAGTCCGCCAAAAAAGTCGCAGAGAATTGCTACAAAAAAGGTTCTTTTTAACCAACTTCAAGTTTTCAATACTCCGCTTTAATATTTGAATCTCAGTTTTAATAAGAATATATAATTTTTTGCACCGAAAAAGTAATTAGGATAGACGTAATAGTTATATATCTCCGGTTGAAGAAAGGTTCCAGTGATCGACCAAAAAAGCGCGAAAGTTTTCCCCCGCCAAAAAACTCCATAACAGAAATATTACACGTCGTGTGAGTATTGTGTGGACTTAAGTTGGCGAAAGATGTATTGTTCGAGTTATTTCGCTCTAAAACTCTTTGATACTTTTTGATATTTTCGTTGGTTTTGGAAAGCTCAAGACAGACAACAAGACAACAAGGGGCCACGAGTTCACTGGGCTACAGACGTTTCGCCGTTTCTTGTTCCTCAAATATATGGTGAAGGACCTGACAACGTCATATTTCTATCAGGAAAAATATAATTAGATGTGTGACTTCACTCTGGAGGGCAAGATATATTAATTTTGAGTTCAGAAAGATTTTGTTATTTTCAAAAGGAGTTGGTTTTGCGTTAGAGAACCGTTCATATCTAAGAATTAAATTAGATTGTTGATTTTATGTAAGGCAAGCAAATGAACAAGGTACATGTATCAATATCATACTGGTAGATCCAGAGTGGGGCTGTTATGCCTTTCCCATCTTATAATCATCATCATTATTGTGATCATCACCGTGATTAATTATTGCCATGATCATAATCATCACTGTTGTTATAGTCATTGTCAATCATCACTGCAATAATTTCTCACAATAATCATTAACACCATAATCATCACTACCACCATCATCACCACTGCCACTATCATCTCTTTCATTCCCAATTCACCACTACCACCATCACTATTATCATTATTATCATTATTACCATCATCACCACCATAATCATCACTACCACCACCATCACTATCACCACCATCACAACTACCATCACCACTATCATCATACCTAATGGAGGAAGATGGGCCCTGTTGTTATCATAATCATTGCCAATCATCACCGCAATCATTTCTCACAATAATCATTATCAACACAATAATCATCACTACCACCATCATCACCATCATCACCACTACCATCATCACCACTACCACCATCGTCTCTTTCATCCCCAATTCACCACTACCACCATCACTATTATCATTATTACCATTATCACCACCATAATCATCACTACCACCACCATCACCATCACCACCATCACAACTACCATCACCACTATCATGACCTAACAGAGGAAGACGGGGCCCTTAGGAATATTTGGTGTGGGGACCCCTGTTGTCATGATTTAACTGACATGGTTTGAAGGCTGGATTACTTGATACATGTGTTTTTAGATGAAGAGAAGATTTATTACTTATATAGTCTTTTTACTTTATATAATATATATATTAAGAAACCAAATTAAACTATTTTGTTTTTCATTCATCAATTGAAAGGTAAAGAACTTCATGTAATAACTGTGGCAGGGAACCCCCTCGGGGACCATCATCACTATCATCATCACTTACTACATGTATCACCATCACCACTATCATCATCACCATCACCAAGTTTACAGTACTATCAGCATCACCACCATAAATTATAAGCTAAATTACAGTACATTCATCTCTTGCAGTGAGCCACTCCGCCATCATGTTGGTCATAGCTTATGTAGTTCTAATGCTCTTGGTCACCTTTGCAGTTTTACTACACTTAAAAATCACACCAACTGAACAATCTGTTGTCAATCCAGCATTTCTAAAATTCCAGCAAAATTACTTCCAAGTTTATTTCCTAGCCCTCTTTGCAGAATGGCTTCAGAGTCCGTACTTATATCGCATATATAGCCACTATGGCTTCATCGATACCCAGATAGCAATTATTTATGTTTGTGGATTCGTATCAAGTATTCTGTTCGGTACAGCATCTGGTTATCTTGCTGATATGTGTGGCCGAAAAAAGGCGTCCATATTTTTTTGTCTCGTGTATTCTCTGTGTTGTCTGACAAAAGCTTCGAGTAATTATGCAATATTGATAATCGGTCGAGTTCTTGGTGGAATTTCAACATCAATCCTGTTTTCGACTTTTGAATCGTGGTACGTTTATGAACATACGCAAACCCACAACTTTCCAAACGAATGGATTCCAATCACATTCTCAAAAGCAAGTTTTTTTAATGGTATTATTGCCATCACTGCTGGAGTAATTGCAAATACACTTTCAGAATGGATACATTTTGGACCAGTCTCTCCATTTCTGCTTGCTATTCCATTCTTAATGATCTCTGCAGTTCTCATTCAGACAAGTTGGGAAGAGAATTATGGAGCAAAGTCAATGAAAATGGTCAAACCTTGTTTGGAGAGCCTTCGACTGATTGTCACAGATTCTCGAATCTTACTTATTGGGGCTGTAACATCGTTATTCGAAAGTGTAATGTATATTTTTGTGTTTTTGTGGACACCAGTTTTGGATCCAGCCGAGCCACCTCTGGGGATTGTATTTGCGTGTTTCATGGCTTGTGTTATGATTGGGAGTCTTCTGTTCAATGCAGCACTTTCGAGAAAAATCTCTCCAGTTAATATCATTGTTGTTGCCATTCTTATGGGATTGACATCGAATGTGGCATCATCGTTTGCAAGTGCCAATCACCCCAGGAAAACATTTTTTGCATTTCTGCTCATGGAATTTGCTTGTGGGCTGTATTTTCCAGCGATGAGTTGGATGCGACAACGTATTCTCCCTGAAGCACATCACGCTGGAATTATGAATTGGTTTCGTGTGCCCCTAAATGTGATTGCTTCTGTGGTGTTACTCGTACTTCATGACACCCATAGTAGCGAAGGTGTAACCGCAATATTTGGTCTGTGTTCAGCACTGATGATAGTAGCTGGACTTTGTTCATTGAAGTTGATGACATCTCTTAAAGATAGCGATGAGATAGCTATGGATGAACAAACCACAACTCTCGAAGAAAATGTATCCTAATTTTGGATAGACTTAGAACAGTTTAGTGGACACCAGACTGCCTGAGACAATACGGTCTTATGATACTGTAACTACATGGTCACCTCAAAATGTTTTGTTTCAATCAAGAGGATGACCAATATTGTATTTTCCCCAATAATACAGTACTAAGGTGGTGTTTACATGAGGTTGGCCTGAACTCAGACTGGTTAGGCATGGTTTCACTGTTACTCCAAGATATGAGGTGAAAATGCTTCAGTTCAGTCTAGCAGGTGACCGGAGGCATATGATGCATTTTATCGGAGTGGCATTTTATGTAATTAGATTTAGTACGCGTACCAACGTATTAAGCCTTAAGACCCATACAATCATATAGGTATGTTTATATTTAACGAGCTGTTCTTCCTAGTAGATTAAAACGTAGTGATAGTAAAGCTAAAAACTTTTTAGTACGCATACTAACATACTAAGCTTTAGACTGTACAGTAGTGATATTAAAAGCCAAAATACTGGTGTACTAAGCTGGCTCCAAGATTAAAAACTGAAAACATTAATAATAATAACTGAAAACTCACTATTTAGACACATCCGATTAAGCTATCACTATTTAGACACGTCAGAAAAGCTACCACTATTTACATGCCTCAGAAAAGCTACCACTATTTTGACACATCAGAAAAGCTATCACTATTTAGACACATCAGAAAAGCTATCACTATTTAGACACATCAGAAAAGCTACCACTATTTAGACATGTCGGAAAAGCTATCACTATTTAGACACATCAGAAAAGCTATCACTATTTAGACACATCAGAAAAGCTACCACTATTTAGACACGTCTAAATAGTGGTAGGTTTTCTGAGGGATGTAAATAGTGATCGCTTTTCTGACGTGTCTAAATAGTGGTAGGTTTTCTGAGGCATGTAAATAGTGATCGCTTTTCTGATGTGTCTAAATAGTGGTAGCTTTTCTGAGGCATGTAAATAGTGATCGCTTTTCTGACGTGTCTAAATAGTGGTAGGTTTTCTGAGGCATGTACATAGTGATAGCTTTTCTGACACGTCAGAAAAGCTATCACTATGTACATGCCTCAGAAAACCTACCACTATTTAGACACATCAGAAAAGCGATCACTATTTACATGCCTCAGAAAACCTACCACTATTTAGACACGTCAGAAAAGCGATCACTATTTACATGCCTCAGAAAACCTACCACTATTTAGACACATCAGAAAAGCTATCACTATGTACATGCCTCAGAAAACCTACCACTATTTATATGACTCATGAAAATGAACTATAGTGAAAACACTAGTCCAGCCTGAATTTGGGCCAGCCTCATGTAAACACACCTCCCCCCCCCCCCCCACACACACACACACATAAAAACGCAGTCTGATCAGACTGCAACAGCTCCATAGACAACATACCTGTTCAGTCTGTTACATCAAACTGATACAGCACTGACCATGTCAGGCTGATACAGTCTGACAGAATCTGTTCTGTTGTAGCTGCAGGTATGATACAGATATGATATCATTGTATCAGGGGTCACTACATTTTTCTGAACAGATCGGACATCATTCTGTGTCAGGTCTGACACAGTGTGTGTGTTTTTGCATGTGTGAGTGAGGGACATTTAGTTCTAAAAAGGTCAAAAAATAGCTTTGACATAGAATTTCAAGCCCCGAGTTCAGAGCTCTAAATTGAAAACAGAACCACAGATATTATGATGTTTTAATAAAATAATACTTACAAGCTGAAATGAATATTTATAACTTGGCAACAGGTCCCCTTTAGAATGATAATTTAGGTTGTTGAATAACTACAATGATCTCCAGGTTTCAAAACCAGTTGTTGGTAATCGTGTTATCAGAATTATTACCATTGCACTGCAGTAATACCTTTGACAATAAATTATGCACATAATTTACCATTATTAACCTACTCCTGCCTGAGCTGGCCAAAAAATGATCCCTTTATTGTTTTATTTTGTCTAACACCACTAGATGATTTTTCTCATCAAAGAGAGAACCAGTTAAACACTGTTAATTAGTTTCAGAAATTGCAGCTTGATGTTAGTAATAGGTAATAATTGTCAGTTGTTTGCTGTACAAGCTGTGTTAGTTAGTAATACTCAGAAAAACTCTGAGCTCTAAGCAGGACTCGAACCCACAACCTTCTGAATACTAGCCAGACACTCTGTTGCCAGAGCATCTGGCTAGCTTTCAGAAGGTTGTGGGTTCAACAGCGTCTGGCTAGCTTTCAGAAGGTTTTGGGTTTGAGTCCCGCTTAGAGCTCAGAGTTTTTCTGAGTATTACTAACTAACACAGCTTGTACAGCAAACAACTGACAATTATTTAAAGAGAGACAGCAACATTTGATTGCTTAACCCATTCCTGCCTATCACCATATTGTCTAACACCAGATGGTTTTACTCATCAGAGAGAGAACCCTCAGACATCCTAGGCAGCAATGAGTTAACAAGTGATTAACCCATTATTCCTGCCTGAGCTGGTCAAAAATGACCCCTTTATTGTTTTACTCTGTCTAACACCAGATGATTTTACTCATCAAAGAGAGAACCCTCAGACATCCTAGGCAGCAATGAGTTAACAAGTGATTAACTCATTCCTGCCTGAGCTGGTCAAAAATGGTCCCTTTATTATTTTACTCTGTCTAACACCAGATGATTTTACTCATCAAAGAGAGAACCCTCAGCCATCCTAGATAGTAATGGGGGTTGAGGAGGCTTTCTCATGTTCTACTACACTGCCCAATATACACTGTAGACTGTTGTCCTTATATTACAAATTCTTATACCCTCACAAATAACCACTCAACCAAATGTCTATACATATACAGACTGTATTACTGTAGTATCACATGCTAGTCCAATAGTATAACTTATTGGATTCATCTGAGCCCGATATGGCAAAATATTTAAGTCAAAAATTCAATATTGAGCGAGACCAAAGGTCGAGCCTAATATTAAAATTTGAGACTTAAATATTTTCCATATTGGGCTCAGATGAATCCAATAGGTGTTTTATTATAGTATATCAAACAAATAATCGTGCAATTGACAAGTAAATATACCTTGTGCATCTGTCCAAAGGTTGCTGCCCAATATGTAGTTGTCCTACATCGTAAAATATTGGGTTGGCATGTGACGCTAATGTAGACATTTGATTGGACGATTAGTTGTGAGGGTATAATAATTTGCGATGTAGGACAACTCCAGATGATCAGATACAAGGTTTTTCTCAACCTTGCAGCAACTTGTTTGCTAACCCTTTACGGTAACTCCCACCATGTCATGAGGTCTTCCACTGATGAGAGTAAAATCATCTAGCGTTAGTAAAAAATAAGAAGTGCCAAATGGCACCGATGCATGGGAATCAAAGGGTTAAGTGCAGTCATGAGCAGTAACAAATTGTTGGAACAGCATCTCACAAGTCAGGATAATTGTTGTAGTAACAAACCATACTGGGTGAGCTCAGTGAGAAAGACTCTCACATGTACTTGATTCAGTGGCTTGGATCGAACACGCGACCTTCAGTTTATTAGTCCAAGCAACTGCTCTACCGACTGAGCTACAGGTCAAGTTGGGAGCTGAAGGTCAAATGATGGTACTTACTGTATATCATTGATATTATTTTTGAAACTGAAATCTTTTTTTAATTCTTCAATCAACTCCATCGGTAGAGTGTTGGACTAGTAAACCGAAGGTTGCAAGTTCAAATCACAACCACAGTTGACTATAAAGTCAGGGCTGTAGCCAGGATTTCTTAGTCAGTGGGCAGTAAGACTAGGGCGGTCAGGGGGGAAATTTTTGTGATTTGAGTCTCGGAAATGGCATAAATCCCACAATCTGACATCATATTTGAGCAAAATTTTGAACATTTTAAAACATATTTTTTAGGACATTCTCTCATTTTTACAAAAGATTGTCTAAAACTACAGTATTACATATTTACAAAGACAAATAAATATGTAATGCTGTAGTTTTAGGCAAAATCTTTTGTAAAAATGAGAGAATGTGTCTGAAAAATATGTTTTAAAATGTTCAAAATTTTGCTCAAGTATGATGTCAGATTGCGTGGGAAATGCCATTTCAGGGACTCAATTTTCAAAATTTTTCTGGGGAGAGCATCTGTGGGCCAGCTTCCATCTTATGTGGGCCGTGGGCAGGATTTTTTAATCAGGGGGCACTAAAGACTGCCAAATTTCCCCGGACCTGCCTAGAAATTTGGCAGACTTACTGCCTCCCCTGACTAAAAATCCTGCCTATGGAGTAATTGGCCCTGCATTTAATAATAGATTACAGTGCAATATCACCCACACACTGCCACAGCCAACAAAGACAGAAGCTGGTCCACTACTTTACTGTAAATCTGTTCATTTTCACAAAACCAAAAATGGGGTTACGAGCTAACCTTGGCACAACACAGCATAACTACTGTATATTATAATCAAGTTAAGTCACAAAATAAAATAATTTAAAAATTACATCTACTTTACAGTAAAACTCTACCAGAAAGACTTAGCTTTATCATAAGACAGACTTTTCCCTAATAGTAGTACATTACAATTATTACTAATTTAAAACCTGGTTTGTAATTAGTTAAGATTATTTTTGGCAGTGTTTCAGCTGCACTTATTATTAGTCTCAGTGATGCACTAATTTAAGTTGTGATGTATTAAATAGGATTCTTCCCAGCTACCAATCTTACGTTAAACCTATTTCAACCTATTCATGACTAATCTCTAGGGTTATTACCTATTTTATAATCATCTATTAATCTAGGGTTAGAACTAGTTAAATAACGGCCAACTTGGTGATTAAGAAATCTATAAACCTTCAGTGTCTCACTCCCATCCAAGCCCAATTCTTAAAATAAATGTCACTGTTTCACTTTTGTGAAATGCTGTACAGCGTCGAGTACCTTACCATACAGATATTACCTTCACCTGGTAACACACTAATTGACAACACCATAAAACATGTCAGACCTTGCCTATTCTTTCCTCTAGCTTCTTCTTCTCGTGGTATTTCTTCATTTGTCTCACCATTTCAACAGATTGATTTGCAAGGTAGCTTTTCTTGATGCTGCGTGGTGCGGATCCTCGGAACTTTACTCGGAATATGAAAGTTGTTTTTGAGCTGGTCATGCCATCACCAACTGGACGAATTATTATGCCAGACAACTGGTCATCAGCTCTAGAATAAAATGTATTAAAGTTGTGATCAGTACAGTATTTAATAATTAAATATAGCTGAACAAACAGAGAAATAAATAAAAAGATATGGCCCTAATTACAAGTCAGTCCATCCACCAGTCAATCAGCTGGTCAGTCAGTCAGTCAATCAATCAGTTAGTAGACAGTCAGTCAACCAATCAGTTGGTCAGTCAGTCAATCAATCAGTTGGTCAGTCAATTAATCAGTTGGTCAATCGGTCTATTGATTGGTCTGTCAGTTGGTCGGTTGGCTGGCCAGCCAGCCGGCCAGCCGGCCCACCGGCCCGCCCACCCGCCCGCCCACCCCACCCACCCACCCACCCGCCCACCCGCCCGCCCGCCCGTCCGTCCGTCCGTCCGTCCGTCCGTCCGTCCGTCCGTCCGTCAGTCAGTCAATCAGGTTATTTACAGTTAACCTTTTTACCTGATTATATCTTTTGTTGGTGGGACATTAGGATGAGTTGTGCTTCGAAAAGCTAACATATGATAACAGTTGCTGCCTTTCTCACTAACTCTTTGACTCATTGCTTCAAGAAACTCTCTTTTCTTGCAAAACATTGGCATGTTCATTTGACTACAAAGAAAACAAAACTGGGTTAAGGCAGTGTATTACATAAAGCAACGTCAATAAGTGGTTAAACCTGCTGAGATTTTTACCACTAAAAATACTGACATTTTGAGTGAAGCCCTAATTATCTGATTAAAAAAAATTTTTTCCTTTGCAAGACTGTGTGAGTATTTTGTCACTAAAAATCTTGACAGTTACCATCTTTCACAAGTGTTATAATTATATAATATTATATAATAGTAAGTGTACATGTAGATTCGTATTACCTGTACACCACTTTGAAGTTGCCAAGAGTTTCCACAACATCAAGATGTGAATGAAGACAATCCCATTCTTTTCTGTGCCTAATCTCTGTTATAAGTTCCACAGCTGTAAATGTTAATTTTTTTAAACAGTTTAATTTAAATATACATGTACTGTACTATGAACAAGTTAAATATTTCAAATTTATTACAATTTTTTATAATTAATCAATATTATAAGTATTCTGGTTGGTATGTAAATTTATAATTATCATTTATAATTTATAACCTTTTTTAAAGGGAACATTTTCAACAGTTAAATCAGCCTAAAAGGTAAAATAAAATTAAAGAAAATTACAAGCAGAGTAAATGTTAAACAAATCAAAGCATTATTAGTCCATAATAACTGCTCAAACTTAAAAATATATTATAAAAGAATAAACAGTAAAAATAAGGCAGTTAATGGATTGGACGCTTAGGTGAATGAATGAATGAATGAATTGATGGTTGGATGGATCAATGAATAAATACTACTCAAATCAGTAGAGCGAGACATAGATGATGTTTTCATCGCTTTCAAAGCGACAGTTTTGTTAAATTAGATCAATTTCAAAGCAATCACGAGGTGTATTCTTATGTACCACGTGATAGCTTGTTTACAAGTTAACAATTGGATGTTTATCACATGGTACATGAGAATACACCTCGTGCAGATTGCTTTAATATTGATCCGTGGTTAATAAAACTGACAATTCAGAAGTGGAAAAAAAAATCATCCATGTCTCGCTCTACTGATTTGAGTAGTAAATGAATGGATAGATGAATAGTGATTGATTGAGTAGTTGGATGGTTGGATGGATGGATGAGTGGATGGATGAGTGGATGGATGATTGGATGGATGATTGGATGGATGGATGAATGAATAGATGAATGAATGAATAGATGCATGAAATAGATGGATGGATGGATGGATGGATGGATGGATGGATGGATGGATGGATGGATGGATGGATGGATGAACGAATGAACGAACGAATGAACGAACGAACAAACGAACGAACGAACGAACGAACGAACGAACGAACGAACGAACGAACGAACGAACGAACGAACGAACGAACGAACGAACGAACGAACGAACGAACGAATGAACAAATGAATAAATGAATGAATGGATGAATGAATGAATGAATGGATGAATGATTAAAATGAATGAGTGAATGAATAGATGGATGAATGAATGAATGAATGAATGAATGAATGGATAGATGAATGAATGGATTAGATGAATGAATGGATGAATAAATCAATGCAAAGTAAATGATAGATTTAGGAGTGAATGTATTAATAAAATAAATCCAAAACTTACTTTAATCACCCATGTATTATCATTTCTCATTTCTTTCTTCCACACAGTTCCTTCTCGAACTGTTTTCATGCTCTGCCATTGATCACTGCTATCAGCCTCCCAGCCAAGAATGACATCTAAATCCTCTTCTTTGATTGGATTCCTCGAAACATATGGCCGAGGTTCATGACGAAGAGATGCTCCTCTTCTTAATGTTCCCCCAAGCGATCCTGACAGGAAAAAATTAACAAACACATCACTCGTATGGTTTTCCAAAAAGAGCAGGGAGACTCAATCATTACAGTATGTACGTTGGTCACTGAGTAAAGACAGTCAGTTACTACTGTACCCATGAATGCGCATTTTTTTCAGCTTTTTCCAACAATCCATTTACCTACATGAACTGTGGAACCAGTCACCTATAGCCTTGCCACTCTTTTTTGCACAAATGTATTTTTACAAAAAAAATTCCAGTAGAGATTACCCCATTATTCCAATAGAAAATAGAGCTATTAGTGTCCAATGCATTGAATTAATCCTTTTTTCCCTTTGTCCCCTTTAGATATAAAACAACAGATATGTAACTACAAAACTGATGCAATATGAATCTGTAAATAGTGTATTCAATCTCAACTGAGTGTATGCATTTTGAGTATCTATATGTGACGTTTGTGTATTTTGAGTATTTTATATGATGTTTTTTAACTTTTAGAGTCTGTAAAATCTTCCTCCAAAAGCCAGGAAATGGCATTTCAGTGACTCTCGATTTCAAAATTTCCCAGGGGAGCATGCCCCCTAAAAATTTATTTTGATTTCAGCTCCCCCCTCTTTCAAAATTCTGGCTACGTCCCTGGGTCATTAACAACATCTATTGAAAGCATACTGTAACTTGTCCACTTTAATTTTGTTCTTCAGACAGTACCGTCGAGGGGGGGGGGGGGGGGGTAGGCGGGGTAATTACCCCGGGGCCCGAAAAAATCAGTCGATACATCATATATTATAATAATTATCAAAAACACACCCCTGGGGCCGAGCAAAACCCAAGGGGTGTATCTTTCCAAAAAATCTCGTACATCTTTAATCCCAAAAATCTCAAAAAATCCACAAAAATCTCAACAAATCTCAGAAAATCACCAAAAATCTCAAAAAATCACCAAAAATCTCAAAACATTTCTATAAAATCAAAAAAAAAAAAATCTCAAAAATCAAAAAAATATCTCACAGGAGTTTTAAAATCCCAAAAACCTTGTACACTTTTCTGGAGTGATACACCCCTCCGCAAAACCTTGTTAAAAATATCGGAGGGGGCCCGCATGCAAATTATGACCCGGGGCCCATTCTGGCTCTCGACGGCCCTGTCTTCAGATCATTGGGTTTTCAGTTTAAATAACTTATAAAGACATGTGCATGTAACATAATTTAGAACACCCTTTTAACTCAATTTCAACATGTACTTCTGTCTTCAATTGCAACTGGCACCAAATTTCAAGACAAACACAATGCAAATTTGAGCCTTACTAAGGTGCAAAAAAATGGTGGCGCCTGGTAAGAGGCAGCAGACAAGAAAAAGTTTCCTCAAATTGCTACAAATTGTGTTTCCGAGGTTCTAGATTTCAAAATTTTCCAGGAGAGCACCCCCGAACCCCGTTAAAAATGCGGTCACTGATCTACATCTACATCTACATCTACATTTTATTAAGTCGGTAAAAATCGAACGATTATCACACCAACTATGACAATACAAAATAAAAATTCTAAACCTAACTATAACTATAAAAGAAAAATTTACTTAATGTAATTCTCAAGTTTACTCTTAAAAACATCCAAAGTCTCTGATAAAACTATTTCCTTAGGAAGACTGTTCCACTCAGTTAATGTTCTAGGATAAAAAGAATATTTAAAAATGTCCTTCGTAACTCGAGGTACTCAGTCTATACTTAAATATATGACTGCTTCGTGTTCTTGTTTCTTGACTCGGAATCAGCAAGTTCTCCGTGTTCAGGTTAAGTAAACCACGACTTAACTTATACATCATACTTAGGCGTATACATTTCCTTCTTGTTTCCAATGTATACCAGGCCAACTCTTCTCTGATTATCTGCACGTCAACTTCAGCCCCCCGCCCCCAATTTTGAATCCGTTCCTACACCTCTGTAATTTAACCATAAAACCCTTCTTTTTAGTGGCTTCACTTGCCAGCCCACCAGTAGATTGCCACTTTATCAGAGTACAACTTCATGACATTAAAGAAAACAGGACTAATTGTATGGGTGATGTACATTGAAAGTACTAACACTCAAATGCTCAGGATGTAACACAAACAATTATTAATGAGATGCAAAAATTAATAGTAATTTTCTTTCAACAGGTAAATGTTCCTTCCTGAAGATATTTTACTCCAAAAAATTTTGGGGTTCCTGGAAGTGGGACTCAAATCAACAACCTTCTGATGAACAGTGAGATGCTCTAATCATTGAGCTACTGAGACTCAGATGATTTGAATGTGGATTGAATATGTGTACATTTACCCACAACCTTCTAGTGAGATGCTCTAACCATTGAGCTACTGAGAGTCTGATCACCAGTGAGATGCTCTAACCATTGAGGTACTGAGACTCAGATGATTTGAACGTAGATTGAATATGTGAACAACCCACAACCTTCTGATGACCAGTGAGATGCTCTAACCATAATGAGCTACTGAGACTCAGATGATTTGAACGTAGATTGAATATGTGTACAACCCACAACCTTCTTATCACCAGCGAGATGCTCTAACCATTGAGCTACTGAGATTGTCCCAGCTGGCTGAATGGAATAGCCTCAAGTCAGTTTGGCGACATGCCAATGAAATTAGCCTTATCTCTAATAGCCAACCTACTTCAAGAGCTCCTTGCTGTCTACTGAAGCAAATAATTCAAAAAGTGTGTATTCATTTAAAAATTATAGTTTATCTCGCAGTAAACAGATGCTAATCGCTGTCCAGTTATCATGAATGGAGACCGCGTCACGTTTTTGAATACGGTACAATTTACAACTTTTTCAAAAAGGTCAAATGATATTTGTCAACCCAAAAATTCTGAACTGCAGGGAAGTCTTCCGTTTGACAGTTTCCAACCGAGAAAGTTTAGAAAAAGGCGTTTTGTTTGACAAATATATGATGAATTATTAGTTAATAGACCAGTACAATGCTTATTGTTAAACTCTACTTGAAAAACAAGGAGGTCGGGCTAGAAATTTTAGGTCAAAATAGCCCCCAAAAGTTCATGTTTTATGAAACTTAATCACAATATTATTCATCGTTTTTCCTATTTTTTTTTTGTCTTCAAATCAAATACATTAAGCCGGCTTTTTGTTCGCTATCATTACTGTTTACCAACACAAAACGTAAATAGGTTTCTACAGACAACTCCGAAGTAGTTGAAATGGCTTCTTAAGAAGAACAGCCGTTTACACAATGGTTGCTACGGGATTTGAGAAAGTTGTTTAGACACGACAAGACCACCAGTCATGCTGTCTCCACGCTGAGACCCATTGAAGCCAAAACACAAGAAGCGCCCGGAAATATTAAACTCGAATTTGGTCTAGCTTAGAGCCCAGTGAACGTCCTTAATTCGTCCGCAAAGACAACCCTTTTGGATTCGAAATAGTCCGCATTCTCAAAAACGAACCCCAGTTTACAACCCTTCATTTTGTTTTCATTGACTTTCCGAACGCTGATCTACATTTCCTGGCAAACTTTAGCCAACAATTACAAATATATTATCAATCAACTTACACACTCATTGAAATATTATAAACCGCTTAAACGGAAACGAGATCCTGTTAGCAGCTGCTTCTGTGAGATTTACTAAACAGTTCTCGATCAATAATGGAGTATTTCTCGGTAGAAGCAACACCCGTATTTGCTAAAGGGATTAGTAACTGAAAACCGAGAGTCCTTCGTTGAAACGTGTTCAATGGAGTGATAAATATATTTACAAATTTGTCTTCCCAAGGAGTTTGGTTCGAAACTGGAGTATATATTTGCCAATCTTGGTAAAAGGTTTAACAAATAATAGTTGAGTTCCGTAAGGAAAACCACTGAATGTCAAACGGAAGAAAGCCAGTTGAAAGCAAAATGGAATGTTTTCATGTAACAAATTATTCGTTCTTTTACTATAAAAAGCAAAGTCCTTAAAATTCTTGCATATACTCTGTATATTTTCAGATGTTACTATAGATATATTTTACTGTCAAACGATACATTTACGTGAATCTTCTAACAAAATACTGTAGGATTCCACAAAAAAAACCCATTGAAAATCCAACAGAAGGAAGCCAGCTCAAAGCAAAATGGAACGTTTGGTGTAGCAAATTATCTTAAAAGAAAAGTTCCTCAAACTCTTGCATATATTTTCGATATCTTTAGATTACGTTGTATACAACGATACATTTAATATACAAGCGAATCTTATTAAGAGAATACTGTAAGCTTTCGCACATAATGTATATAAAGCTTTATAGAAGCGTCGTTTGTGTTGATTTAAGGCAGTTCGAGGGTTGTCAGTCAACGGTAGGGAAGGTCAACAGAAATGAATACCAATACATTTATTTTCGCATTTTAAGAGCACACCACGCCGATTTGAGGAGATTTATTAAACCCTTCTCTCAACGAAGAATTCTTGAGTAACAAGATCAAGAAGTCGAGGAAGTAAGTGTTGATGTTTCCTAAACGCAATATGGCTGCCATTTTTTAAAAGAAAAGTGAGGGCGTCTGAGTGTGAATATGCATCATCGAACAGACAGATGAACCACGATATTAAGGCTTTCTATGGGATAAACCATTTTTAGAAACAAGAGTATCACTTATCGAAGATTGGCCAAACGGGTATCAAGGCATAGTAATATGAACACGTAATACAAGCCACGTTGTGTTCCACAAACAGTTGCGTTCCACAACTATTATTAGAAGCTGAAATTCAAGAAATGCTCACTCACTCACCTGTCCTACTCAGAGACGCTTGCGAAGCACTTACGCTTCTTCTTTCAAAATTCGTCGGCGACGGTAACGGAGCTAACATTTCAAGATGTTTTGAAAACGACGAAAACCAAACACCTTCCTTCTTTGGAAACACAAACAACTCTCAGTCTCAGAAGATCCAGACCGTGTCCAAGCTACGCGTTAACTGAACAGCTCGGTGCCTGAATGTGACACCCGCAAAACGCCTGATGAAAAGGGTCGAGGGCAACAGAGGTCGGGGCGTTCAAGTAAAATTACGTGTGCAGCAAGAATAGGAACATTATTTTAACTGCATCTCGTATGCAAATGCTAGGGGGGGGGGGGGGGGTAAGTGGCAGCATGGGTGGGTGGGTGGGTGTATGGTAAGTGCTTGGGTGGGTGGATGGTAAGTGCTTGGGTGGGTGGATGGTAAGTGCTTGGGTGGGTGGATGCATGAATGGATCGTTGATGGGTGGTTGGTGAGTGAGTGGGTGGGTGGTGGTATGGATGGATGAATGAATGTTTTGAGTGTACGAATGGATCGTTGGATAGATAGATGGATGTATGGATAGAAGGAACAGACACATGGACACGTCAGATCACGTCAGCTGACTGGTACTTTTTTTCCTTCTTCAAAATCCGGCAAGACTTTTGATAAAAAACATTTTAGATTTTTGTATTGTATTGTATTGTATTGTATTGTATTGTATAAAACAAATAAATGCCTTTTTTTTAGTTGTCTGTTCAGTTTTAGATGCACAGAAGACGTAACCATTAACGTGGTAAGAACATCAGTGACCCACTCGACTGCGTTGAGACGTCATCTCTGCATCTATAAAACTGAACAGCCAACGGCAAAACGGAATCTGTTTCTTGAATAGATGTTTTTTTATGGAGGGATGAATGGATGAAATGAATAGATGGATGAAATACATGAAATGAATGGAATGGATTGTTGGAATGAATGGATGGATGGATGGATGGATGGATGGATGGATGGATGGATGGATGGATGGATGGATGGATGGATGGATGGATGGATGGATGGATGGATGGATGGATGGATGGATGGATGGATGGATGGATGGATGGATGGATGGATGAAATGAGTCGAGGAAACACTTATCCAACTAATTTAACAAAATTACTAATACGAAGCAAAATAATTGTATTCGCAGTATTTTTTTTAACCATAGAGAATCTGCTTTACTTTATTACCAACTGCTTGAAATTTTAAAAATTGAGAATATTGTCAAATTAAAAACATATAAATTGTTTATCAATCCTACGAGTGTTCCCTAGCTCAATATATTTCACAATTTTTTTATTGCCTGTGATCGACAAATGTTTATAGCTATAATACTTGGCATGCAGCTAGATACAATTTTTATCCGCCAAAAATCAGAAGCAACGTTGGAAAATTTACTGTTAAGTACTCTGCTTCAGCGGAGTAGCTAATGGTCGTGGGTCGTGGA
>OZ036013.1:11684175-11791675 GCA_964035015.1 Corallium rubrum
GTTTTTCCTTGACAGTTGACAAGTCTCTCTGTGTTTCGTAGCATGATAGCCTGAAATGTCAGGCGCTCCCTCGCACTCAACATAAACAGCCCTAACCCGGCACCTAGCACCCTCACCGGACTCCGGGCCTTCGGTCCGTTCACACTATACCGGATAGCTTTTGTGCCGGCACGAAAACCATATCGGATAGGCCTTCTGTTCACACAAGGTTCGAATAACTTTTTGTGCCGTTCCAGCTCCAGTGTGAACGGAGTTCGAAATCGTTCCGCAAACAAATTAATAGAATAGAACGTGGGAATTGGTTGTATCGTCAGGTTTTCGTGCCGGCACAAAAGCTATCCAGTGTAGTGTGCTAAATAAGCCAACGGCCTAGCTAAGGAGTGTTTACAGGAGGTTCCACTGCAAGGTCGCCCGCATTCCAGAAGAGTCCTTCAGAAGATAACATGTGTTTACATAGACAGAGTCAGAGATAAACGGATTAAATTAGATATCGTATATTGCGTTACAACGTTTTAAGACCATAGTTCAACTTAGCTGGGTCAGATCAACGATTAATCGAAAGCGTGATTTTACAGTGCTAAAAGAGTTTCGCGCGCTTTCCATAGATAACCTGACCAGAACCTGACCTGGTGGTCGAGCGCGGATATGTAAAGGCGCGAATCTAATTTAGAGCAATTAGTCACTTACAGAGCGCGCTGTGAGCCAAGTAATGCGCGCCTATAAGAAGTGTAAGGTCAAGCTTCTTACACCTCACTGTCAACACCGTAAGTTAATCTTAGGAGGCGATTACATGGACGTTTTATATATAATAAAACGCATGTTGTTTTAACATTTCGATTACATGGCATGTTGTTTTAACATTTCGATTACATGGCAAGCGGGCTAGCCCGGTTTGCCGGGATCCCGGTTGTCGCAAGCGGGCTTGCCCGGTTAACCGGGATGAAAATGTCCATGTAATCGTTTTCATCCCAGAAAACCGGGCTGAGAAACTGTTGAACTCGCTTCGATACACGTTCGTTTGCTTGTCTGTGTGAATAAATAGTGCTGAAAGGAACTGAAATAGAACATCAACGTTGTTTGTGTGTTTCGTGATCAAAGCGAAGATTTAATAAATTAATTAGTCTTCGTGAAGACGCTTTCCTGGTTTAGCTAAGACTTTAACAATCTTTTTATTAACGATGGGCTTACAAAATAAATAATTGACTAATTAATGTAAAACTGAAGTAAAACTAACGTAAATTTTCCCTTACTTACTTGATAATTGCGAATTTCGGCCTGAAATCATCCCGGCTTTGACAGGTGTCACGGTCTCAGCGATTCCCCAGTCTGACTTATCCCCTAAGACCAACTGCGCAGTTATCCCCTGCTTTTCTGCGTTGATATTGTCGTTATTCTAACTCAAAAAATACGTATAATCATGGAAACCATACTTTTATCACGTTCTTTTAAACATTTGGTCGCAAGGTAATCAAAATCATAAGTATAATAAATATAAAACGTCTGTGATCATTACGAATGGCAATACCATGTAACACATGTAAATAATAGTTCGCTAAGCTTTCGTCTCGCTAAGCTCGATACTTCATGACATCAGAGCATCGAAGACTACTTATGTCTTATTAAATTAACATATTCTTAGAATCTTAGATGCTCTGATGAAGTATTGAGTTTAGTTTAAGTATGATAAGTATCGGTATTGCCATTCGTAATAATCACAGACGTTTTATATTTATACTTATGATTTTGATTACCTTGCAACCAAATGTTTAAAACAACGTGATAAAAGTATGGTTTCCATGATTATACGTATTTTTTGAGTTAGAACAACGACAATATCAATGCAGAAAAGCAGGAGATAACTGCGCAGTTGGTCTTAGCCTTAGGGGATAACTCAGACTGGCGGATCGCTGAGACCGTGACACCGGGGTATCAGTTTTTACGCTTTCTGATTTCCGTTTAAAGAACGCTTGCACAAAGCTGATACATTTTACACACCCGCAAAGGCGCGAAGTTGACCCCAAGCGCACAAGGACGGTTTAAACATTTTGCTATGACTGTTTAGCCAGCGTTTTCTTATATGTCGAGTTTTGTTGATTTTATTGACGACCAAAGTTGAAAATGCTGTTTTTCGACCAACATTCGGACAAATTAAGTCATAAAATCGTAATCAGGCAATAAATAAAACAGAAAACGCTGACACCGTTTTGCTGGAAATTTATCTCGGAATCGAACTGCGAAAAATTGTTTTAAACAACTGAAACACTTTGTTCTTAAGTCGCCCCGCCCCGAGTGAACGGCCTTCAGGTTTTACTTGAAAAATGTATTTAGTATTTGTCTATTATTTGTGTTCATCGCAAAATCAAATACAAGATTGTATTCTACAAATTAGTAGCTTTCTAACGATATCTATTTTATTTTTGTGGCATAAATTCTGACGAATTGAGAGTAGTACTTCTCTGTGCTGAATAAAATAATAGTCTGGCGTTAGCCAGAATACACCTTAAAGCCTACTTTATACGAGCAATTTTTCCTGGACAAGTTTTTCCTTGACAGTTGACAAGTCTCCTTGTTGAAAAGCTGGCATGCCAGCTTTTCAAAAGGGAGACTTGTCAAGGAAAAACTTGCCATGTTTCCTCACGGGCAAATAAAACTTGTCAAGTTGAAAATTGCCCAAGAAAAATTGCCCGTGTAAACTAGGCTTCAGACTCGTCTTCAGGCTTCAAAGTGTTAACCCTATCCAGACTGGGCTTTTTTTTTACTTCTGGGACTGGGGGGGGAAGTGCCCGCGGTCAATTTCTCCTGAACCATTTGGTGTATTCCGACGAAACTTTTACAGGTGGATGGTATGCCTTGTTCAAGTATGTGTTACACTTATGTTGTCATGGCGACAAATTATGACGTCATTATGACGCCATTAATTGCAAACACCCAGGATTTTTAGAATTTCCAAAAAAAATTTTCTTATTGTTTTGTTAACATAAAAAAGGTAGTATATCAAAAAAATAGTTTCTCTTTATTAAAAAGTGCTTACTTTTATTGTAACTATTATAAAAGCAAGCATAATAAAAATTGTCGGCTGAAATTTAGTGTTGGTAGGTGTTCACGACTCCGCTGTAACTTTTTTTTGGAGTAATATTTTTTCACCAAATTTTCCACATATAAAGCCCATACATATTTAGGAAAAGTCATAAAATTTCAGAACCATACCTGTAATGGTTTAGGAGATATTAACCTTTAAATTCAGCGCGGGCACTTTCCGCCTTCCCCCCCCCCCCCCCCCCCGTCTGGATAGGGTTAAAGAGATAAGTTTTAACACTTTGAGGCCTGGACCTCTCCCTGTGCTGAATAAAATCGTCTGGCGTTAGCCAGAATAAAATACTAAAGACTCGTCTTCAGGCTTCAAAGTGTTAAAGAGATAGGTTTTAACACTTTGAGGCCTGGACCTCTCCCTGTGCTGAATAAAATCGTCTGACGTTAGCCAGAATAAAATACTAAGGACTCGTCTTCAGGCTTCAAAGTGTTAAAGAGATAGGTTTTAACACTTTGAGGCCTGGACCTCTCCCTGTGCTGAATAAAATCGTCTGGCGTTAGCCAGAATAAAATACTAAAGACTCGTCGTCAGGCTTCAAAGTGTTAAAGAAAAAAATCGCCTAGTGGAAAACCGGCTTTAAAGATGAAACCGAGAAACAGCTAATAAATGTTGAGATTGCGAAAGAAGTCTACGCGGCAAGAAGGGTGTGATAATCGTAGACAAAATATTCCCATATATAGGTAGAAAGAAAGAAGAAGAAGAAGAAACCATCGCCCACGTTGAAATGTGGCACTTATCAAAAGCTTATTCTCCTGAGGGCTCCAAATAACCGTGAGAAATTTAGCCTGCGTAGCAGGCTCGGGGGGGGGGGGGGGGGGGGGGGTTAAGAAAATGTGTGTCGTGCGCTTCTGATTTTAAGTTTTGCGCAAATGACCAACTACTAAACGCGTCAGTGCGTCGCAGTCAAAACAAAGTTGGGAAAAGATTCCACCTTCGATCGGCTAGGATTTGAAGTTTTCACAAACTTCCTTGAAAATTTGGAGTCTCTAGATCGTCGGAAATGGCATTTTCAGAGTCTCTACCTCTTTCGTTAGGCCTTTTCATTAATTCTTTCATTATAATTTGTGAGTCTATGCTATCCGTGAGTCAGGATGGATTATTAATTGGCCGATCAGCGCAATGGAAGTCGCACTTATAATGCATTTTTTTAAATTCAATTATTTGGGCCCCCCCCCCCCGGCCCCCCTGCTTCCTACGCCCCTGATTCAGATATTCCCAGAAACTGACTGAGACCCCAAATCTTAACGAACTCGCCGATTAACTCTCCGTTTAGCCATTTCTTGCAAACAGGGTCTGGGATGCGCGGGAACCGCATAACCTTCAAAGCTTCCGACGCAATTTGGACTTTTGCAGGTTGATTAGTTATTCTTTGGGCAGAGTGAAGTGACACTTTCGTCCCGCTTATAATAACTGGTGAAAATGGCCAATGGGCTCAACGAGTTGAAAATTGAAAAATTGCCGACAACAGTTAATGGGATCATCAATCGCCGACAGTCGGCGACTTTCTGCTAGATGTTTGCAACGTAAAACACAAAATTATATACAAAAACCGGCCAAATCCTTTCAAAAACCCCTCGATTTTGTTAAAGAAGTCTACTAAATGACTAGTTCGAAGACTTGAATGCCGTATGCCAGCTCAAATATTTGCAACTGTCGTCAAACGTTCACGAAACATGAGATTTAAGCGGCGAAGTTACTGAACTTGTAAATATAATGCTTGTTATATTGTTATACTAGAAGTTACTACCGCAAGTGAAGTGCTGCCTCGAAAGGGACAAAAACCTTTAGCCTACTCCACAGGCAAATATCTGCAGTCTGTGACCAATGTGACACCCCTCTTGCCCACTCCACCCAAGATTACCCACACCACCCAAGATTGCTCACACCACTCAAGACTGCCCCCTCTATCCAAGATTACCCACACCACCCAAGATTGCCCACTCCCCCCAAGATTTCCCACTTCACCTGAGATTGCCCACTCCAACCGATATTACCCACTCCACCCAAGATTGCCCACTCCACCCAAAATTGCCCACTCCATCCAAAATTGCCCACTCCACCCAAAATTGCCCACTCCACCCAAGATTGCCAACTCCACCCAAGATTACCGACTCCACCCAAGATTGCTGACTCCACCCAAGATTACCGACTCCACCCAAGATTGCTGACTCCACCCAAGATTGCCCACTCCACCCAAGATTGCCCACTCCACCCAAGATTACCCACTCCACCCGAGATTGCCCACTCCACCCAAGATTGCCCACTCCACCCAAAATTGCCCACTCCACTCGAGATTGCCCACTCCACCTAAGATTGCCCATTCCATCCAATTTTTTCTCACCTCTTCACCATAAGAGCCCACAGAGTTGCCTTTCGAAGAAGACTGGGAAGGCCAAAAATGTAATATTAATTACAATAGCCAGAGTATTTACACATCTCTTCCATATTTTTTAATTATAAGATTGAAAACAACAAGGGTTTTGACAGGATATACACACAATTAAATAATCACACCTCTTGCTCTGATGGCAAAATTGTCAATGCAATTCCAAGTGCTTAATATGTTTTGACAAATCAAGAGCTTTAATAAAATTATACAGCAATGTACCATTGAGCCCATCACATTATTTTGTAGAATTTGTATAAGTCAAAATACACACACGCAGATAGTAGCGTCTGATCAGAATGCTGATCAGTGTAAAATGCAAACACAAATACACAATGAACCCACACCAATATACACCTAAAAATAGAAGAAAACAACTGAAATCTCCTACAAAGAAACAGAGTTGTCAGTTGTAGAAATTGATATCTTACCTCGACAAGATAAACTCTCTCCACCGAAATTGTAAGACAGTTCACAAGTGTGTTCAGAGGTTAGAGAACAAGAACGATTCATTGCCAATTTAGAAAATCCATCGCCGTCGTGGTGTTTACAAACTTCAAACGTACATGCAATTTGTAAGAGCAAATCCTTCTGGCGTATGTGATTTAAGTTGTAGAAAGAAACTTTTACGTCACAAAACGTCATAAAATGGTCAACATACAAATAAACATCCCTCTCAAAATCGAGATTTCGTTGACTATACATAGCTCGGCAAAGAGGCCTGGACATGAAGCACAGTAACCCATGTCAAGATTAGTGAGCTGCCTCGCTAACGCTCGGCAGCAATAAACTGTGAAAATGATCACAAACAAAGTTTCAGTCATTCAATTTGTTTTTGAATATCAAACTTATCTCATCTGAAACTTTATCAAAACCGAGAAGTCTTCAGTGCGAGCGAAACGGCGATTTGAATTACAACAATTACAACTATATGGAAACACGACTGTTGTAACAGATCGCAAACAATCAACGACTGAATTACAACAATAACAACTAATGTTACTTGACCTTACTTGTTCTGCATGCCCCATGTTTAAATAAGAAGATGTTACTATAGATTAATTATATATAATAATTAGATAAATTAATTGTAATAACAGTTTATGCAGCAGTGTTTAAAACCAACAGTTTATACAGTTTCAAAGCAAACTTGCTATTCTGTTACAATATAATTGTACCTTTTCCCAACTGCCACATGCCAAAAACTGCTAACTACATAAATATTAAAAGTTACATAGAAATTATTATAGAAATGTTGAAAATACAGTATGTTGCTGTAGTTAAAGTAAAATATGCTACAAGAGTTAAGAATTAATTAATGTAGAGTTATTCTAAAATTATTATACAGCTGTGTTGAAAATATGTTACAAAAGTTATTGAGAATTAATTTATTACTAAAAAATCGTTCTAAAATTTAAGCAAAAAAAGTGCTGGTTTAAGGTCCTCGTTAAGGTTTGCAAGGTCATTTCTGTAAAGTGCTCTCATATGACGTGCCAAGGTGGACAATATTAGTTACCCCAAATATATTTAATATAACTCCATAAATATAGTATACGAAAGCCATAAATATAATACCAATTACCCAAATATGATACGAACTTCCCAAATATGAATTTGTAGAATACAACGGTGTCTTTGGTTTTGCGATAAACACAAACCGTTAATTGTTGTGAATTTTTAAATTAAAACCAGAGGGCTTCACTCGGGGCGACTTAAGAACAAAGCGTTTCATTTTGTTCAAAAATGTTTTTCGCATTTCCGTTCCGAGATAAATGTCCAGCAAAACGGTGTCAGCGTTTTCTTATCTATTGCCTAGTTTCGAATTTATGACTTATTTTGTCCGAATGTTGGTCGAAAAACAGAATTTTTAACTTTGGTCGTCAATAAAATTGGCAAAACTCGACATATCAAAAAATGCTGACACCGTTTTGCTGGACATTTATCTCGGAATCAAACTACAAAAAAAATTTTGAACAAAATTAAACGCTTTTTTCTCAAGTCGCCCCGAATGAAGCCCTCTGGTTTTAATTAAAAAATTCACAACTATTAACGGTTTGTGTTTATCGCGAAACCAAAGACACCATTGTATTCTACAAATTCATAGCTTTCTAACGATATCTATTTTTTTTTGTGGCATAAATTCTGACGAATTGAATCACTGAATGTTGGAAGTTGCATAAAAAATCGCACCGTACACCCCGTAGCAACTTGCGATTTTGTTATTTTTGCCCTGTTGGAAGTTGCAAGAAAAGGTGGATGGGCTCTACTTTTTGCTGAAACTTACAACAAAAATCCCAAGTTGCTTTACGTGTAAGACCCTTCCTGCAACTTGCGATTTTTTTTCCATAGGTAAATTTGTTGCAAGTTGCAAGAAAAATCGCACCGTGTAACGGCACCTTCAGTAAGCTCAAAATCGTTAAGAACTGCCTAAGATCAACAATGAAAGACAAACGTTTGAACGACTTGATAGTTCTTGCTTGTGAAAAGGATCTCACCGACAGCATCGATTAAAAGTTGTTCTGAACACTTGGTTGAAAATTAAAATGCGCAAATTTCCAATAAAGCCGATTAAATAAGTACTGCCGCAATATGCTTTTCTGTATTATAGCTACGTAAATTCAATTCAACAATTTTTTTCATGATCTTGTTAATTAATATTTATTTTGAACTCTATGTATTGCCAATTGCCATCATACACCAAACAGTAGCCTACTAGGAATTTAGTCCAAATGCATGTAGATTGAGGCAGGCTTCCATATATGGGAAGCACGGTTGGCTTGTGCTGTTGGGCGCTGCCTCTCACCAATAATTAAGCTCGATTGGACTAGGTTAGTATTTGGATGGGTGACCGTCTGGGAATAACCCTGTTCTCAAGCTTGAGACTTATGTGTGTCTCCTGTGCTTCGAAGGTTTTTCGCCGGGTTCTCCGGTTTTCCTCCCTCCACAAAACCAACACCTAGATCTTAGCTGTAATCTGTGGTCCGATATGTGTCGTATGGTGGCTGCCTGAAGTGCCTTTGATATGCCTTCGACTCGGCCTTGTTAAAAGTTCAATGTGTAAATTGCTTATGAAAAGCCCCTTGTATATACAGTATACATTTCAGTAAATTTTACATTCGGAGCTGCAGGGCACCATAGATTTTAGCAGGGCAATACTACCCTACACCCCCCCCCCCCCCCAACGGAAAAGGGCTAGTTTCGCCCCTGTTGGGGGGAAAATGTTGTCAGAGTTTAGGGCAAACTCAAGTTAATCATCCGAGTGTTGTTGGCATCCTGCGGCAACTTTAAAATGAACTGACAAGGGAGGGGTAATCTGTTTGACACAGTGATAGCAAAAGTCAGTCTTACAAGCCCAACATTTCATGTGGTTATTCCGGTTCTCTTTCATATTTCTTTGCCGGCATCGAGGACACATTCGAAGTCTCCTTCTTGCGTCAGGGTTAGCGACCAGGGCTTCATTTATTCGAAGATTTTCAGGAGCAACGGGTCGATTGTCAAGCATGCCACGCCCCCTAGCTTGAATGGCGTTTTCACCACAAGATGAAAAATGGTTGTACCCAGAAATCTTTTTGCCTACATATTAAAAAAACAATTATAGTATTGGTTGAAGTGCACATGAAACGAAAATTAAGTTTGTCTTATTTGAAAGAACACTTAAAATGATAGAGTAACATCTTTTGCAGTTTTTCGTTTCCTTGCTTCGTTCTTGAGATATTTCAGTTTGTTTGATATGCAAATTAAAGGTTGTGGGTTCAATTCCTGCCGGAAGGCCTGTGTAGTTGCATTTTTCGCAACTGGTCCCGGTTTGGTCTTAAAATGTATATATTCTACACTCGAATTTTCCTTCACCATAAATCCATAGAACATGCTATGTAATCGAGTGAAATGCCCAATATTACTTCTAATAAACCCAATTCTCTCCTGGCATTACCACCTTAATATATACAGAACTCGCGATCAAGCTCCCGGCAACGGCCTCCGTGGCTCAGTAGTCAGAGCATTGCACTAGAATCGCAAGGTCGTGGGTTCAATTCCTGCCGGAAGGCCTGTGTAGTTGCATTTTTCGCAACTGGTCCCGGTTTGGTCTTAAAATGTACATATTCTACACTCGAATTTTCCTTCACCATAAATCCCTAGAGCATGCTGTAATCGAATGAAATGCCCAATATTACTTCTATATATCTTTCAGTTTGCTATTATCAAACCAAACTTAATTCGAAGGAAGCAATTGTGTGTGTGTTTCTCTCACAACACCAAACACGTAGAATTCTCAAGGATTATGTTTGATAATAGCAAAGATATATAATCTTCTCTGATAACTCATTATGCACATGTGACGTCAAGATGTTTAATTTACATATCAAACAAACTGAAATATCTCAAGAACGAAGCAAGGAAACGAAAAACTGCAAAAAGATGTTACTCTATCATTTTAAGTGTTCTTTCAAATACGAAAAACTTAATTTTCGTTTCAGGCACTTTAATAAAAACATTATTATTATTACGTTGTATATAACATTGACGAGTAAAATAGTCTGGTATTTGACAGAGTAAATTACCCTTTCAATCCCATCAGTGCCATTTGGCATTTTTTATTTTTTACTCTGTGTAATGCCAGACGATCTTACTTATCAAGGGAAGACCTTCCCACATGGTGGGAATTAAAGAGGCAGTAAGACGTCAAAATTGTTTATCCCAATTTTGGTTTTATTTAGAAGTGTTTTTAAAATAAAGACCTGGCACATCAGTCTCTATACCCTATCTCAGACCAACATATGCACCGTATTCCTGACCAAAATGGACAATTTGTATAGCCTATATCCCAAACCCTGGAGCTTGAAAACCATACCCTACAGTACCGCTCAGAAATAACCTAACAGTGCGGTTGAGGTTAAGTTAAACAATGACAGAAATGGTAATAAACTTTAGCAACAATAAAATTATCTAGTAACACTGAACAGAGTTATATTATGATTACCCTAGCTCGTCTTATTTTTGCACTGAAAGTGCCACTATCCATAGTGTTAGCCATAGTAATCTTTGTAAACAGGTGTTAGAAATTGGCCAAATTGACCGACAATGTTACGGGCGATGCGAAGTGCCCGACTGGCGTTGCATTTGGCACGAGTCAGTCTACTTCGAGAGCACATAAAGATCCTTATTTGCCTCTAGCATAGTACTTCCAAAAGCGTTTGAACTTGCTTGATTTACAGGTTGTTTATATATACATACATGCACGATTTAGGCGAATTCTAAAGAAGAGAAACACTAGAATACAGTAGAATCACACTCATTAGACATTCTAGAATACATAATTATATTATTAGGCGAATATAGCGCTGACCGAGAGCAGCGGCACAAATGACCCAAATTTCTGGTAATGGCCACGTTGATCTGCGTCCTTCACTGCTGCTGGCTGCAAGTAAGGATGATTCTCCCTCCCCCCAGTCCTTTACAGTGGTGGTGCCAGGGTGATACAACTGGGGTGGACAAACCAAGCACCGAAGGCGCAAGAAACCTGTAGGGGGTCCGGGGGGCATGCTTGCCTGGAAAATTTTGGAATCTAGAGCCCCTGAAAGGCCATTTCCTGCACTTTGAGGGGTGATTTTACAGAATTCTGAAGGTTATAAAACATCATAAAAAATGCACAAAAGAAAACACATTTTAGGACCCGAGCCCTAACTACTTCGTATCAGTAGAGGGATGCGACTGAGTGTACTTTATGTAACGCTTCATGAAATGGAATGGTACTGTTGACCGTTCTCAGTTCTCCTACCAACACTGGAGTGATTATCAGCCATGACTGCCACTGACAAATAATATTATAGCCACAATCTCAAAAAGTCTCAATACTACTCCCCCCCCCCCCCCCCCAAATGTTTTCTCCATGGATTTGGAAAAATTAGGAAATTGTTCTGGAAAAGAACTGGGGTGGACAATTGTCCATCCAGTCCACCCCGTGGTGCCACCACTGACGAAAGTACCCCCCACCCCCCTCGGGAAGTTCACTTACCACATGTCCAGCAAAACATCTGTCTACAACGAGAACACACCATCATGTTGCAACCTGCTGTTTTTTCCACCATAATACGGCACTTGGGGCATCTCTGATAGTTGCCCAGTCTTTTTTGCAGCATTAAGAAATTATAATTCATCAATGTGGGATTAAATGTTTTCTTTTTTACTTTTTTTGTGACCATTTCATCAAGTTCGTCAACTTGCTTCTTGGGTTTTCGTCGTTTTTCGTTTGGCTTTGTGGGTGATGTGGCCAAGTTTTCTTCACCATCGTTACCACAAGGTTGCGTTGAATGCCAACCCATCAGGCATTCAGTACAGAAACTGAAAAAACACTCTCGACATTGAGCGAGCTTCGATTCCTCATCTTCATCGTGAACAACAACAGTGTTACAACGAGGGCAGTACAGAACATCACTCATTCCATCCAATGTCTGCTGAAACAGAAGTCTTTCCCAACGTTCAAAGTCCTCAACACTGAGTAGCTCTCGTAGAATTATTGGAGAAAGCGCCGACTGGCAATCTCTTTCGGGACACTTCAATTGCCTTACTGTCCCTTCATTGACATGCATCTGACAATAATCGAGCAAGCATTCCACGCAAAACATATGACTACATTCATCGAGAAAATGGAATAAAATGCCTTCTCTTTCTTCGAAGCAGATTTCACAAATATGACTCTCTTTTCGGAACTGTTGCTGTTCCATTTGGAAGTTGTATTCCAAGATTTTTAAGGCACAACTCTTGGGTTCTATAAACTCTGGCAAGCCTCGTGGGTCGCGGATACTTGGGTCATCCATGTCCCATTCATATGGTTTCAAAGAGATTGATTCATTCGCACCAAGGAATTCCAATGAGGAATTCTGAAGCCAATCAACCCAAGAGAAGATGACAGTTTGACCTTTAAAAGACCAGATAATTGATGAAGTTAGAATCTGAGAAATTCTATTTTTCAAATGCGCATAAAATCTGACTTAAAAGTTTTTTGGACGTAGCTTAAAAAGCTACTGTTCATGAGCCAACGTTTCGACACTCCAATCTAGTGTCTTCATCAGGGGTGATCGTTGTGAAGACAGGTCCCATATTTATACTTTCATCATAGTCAATCGAGATATGGTCTGGAAACTCGGCAAACTTCAAAGCGCCTATAATGAGCTGTGATATTATGTTGAACCGTACCTTACACCGTGCACATCCTTTGTTTTAGGTTTATTAATATTTAAATAGCACGGTACGATCACCCCTGACAAAGACACTAGATCAGAGTGTTGAAATGTTCGGTCATGAACAGTAACTGTTTAAGCTATGTTTAAAAAAACATTTAAGTCAGGGTAGTGTTAAACTACAGTACATCTAATTCTTTATTCTTCACCTGGCTGCATTGGGAATTTATTTGTTGAAATGTAAGTTGTAGACTCATTCAATTACACAATGTGCTAAATAAACATTTCATCATAGACCTACATTAACTTTATGGTATTAACAACCCATGATAGACAGTGCCTAGCAATGTCAAAAATAGCTACAGTACAATAAATGTTAAATGTTGTCTTAGGAATAATTAAGAACAATCACTTGACATCCTTGTAATTGTCCATATATTCAAATTTAACCCATTTCTGCCCGAACCAGCTAAAAACAGACTTTTCATTTTCCTTGGTAAGTTCCACTGGCAGCTTTGACCCATCCAAAGTTCTGGGGAAGCATACCAGGGTGATTAATGTAGGATGGTGTCAAAAATAGTGATACACTTAATTGCACATCTATGTTTTGTATTGGGGGGAGGTGGGAGTGGGGGAGGTGGGAGTGGTGAAGGTAGATATAGGGAAGGTAGGTGTGGGTGAAGGTAGATGTGGGAGAGGTTAGTGTGGGGGAGGGGGGAAGGTAGATATATAGGGAGGTGGGTGTGGGGGAGGTGGAAGAGGTGGTACTGGTGTGGATGTAGGTAGATGTGGGGATGTGGAAGGTAGAAATGGGGGAGAGGTGGGTATGGGAGAGTTGGGTGTGGGAGAGTTGGGTGTGGGAGAGGTGGGTATGGGAGAGGTGGGTGTGGGAGAGGTGGGTGTGGGAGAGGTGGGTGTGGGAGAGGTGGGAGGTGGGTGTGGGAGAGGTGGGTATGGGGGAGGTGGGTGTGGGAGAGGTGGGTATGGGGGAGGTAGGTGTGGGAGAGGTGGGTGTTGGGGGAAGGTAGATGTGGGGGAGGTGAGATAGATGTATGGGGAGGTGGGTTGTACAAGTTTTCTCACAATTTGGACTTTCTGATAAATTACTTATTCTTTAATAGAAGATAGCAAAGCAATCTTGTAGTTGTAGTTGTAGTTGTAGTTGTAGTTGTAGGGGATTTTGGTGAAGGAAAATTTTGAGTGTTGGTATTTCCATTGCAACTAGAATATATACATTCTCAGACCAAACCGGGACTACTTGTGAAAAATGAAAACATCAAGGCCTTTCGGCTAGGTTGTGACCCTGCGATGCTAGTGCAATGCTCTGACCACTGAAGCTGTTGCCAAGAGCTTGGCCACAAGTTCTGTATATATTATTAATATGGTAATACCAGGAGAAGAATTGGGTATATTACATGTAATATTTCGCATTTTCACTATTAAATTAAACATGTAGGGATTTTTAGTAAATTTAAGAAAAATTTCAAAAAAAAATATTACAACTTTAGTGATTTCTGCAGAATAAATCTGTGCATGAAATCCATTTGTTTACCTACCTTTAAAACTTAATTCCCAGAGATTGTCCAATTTCTGACACAATTTAGTGAGATGAAAGGAGTCCAACCACAGACAAGACAGTGTAAACAAAGGCTTTGAAGAAACTGGATAATCGTCAGGAAACGAGAACTCCAAACGAAGAGGAACTAAATGAGACACGGAGAGCAACAAACAGGAATGCTGCTTGGATTCTGAACGACGAAAAAGGATTTTCCTTCGCGAGGAAACACCCTCTGGATTTTTCTCATCTTCATGGCCGTCTTCTTCGTCGCCATCTTCCTCCTCAACGGGAAGCCAAGCTCGGAGCTGAACATTCTTTTCCACAAGATTTACCTTAATTTTAATCTCATAAATCGTAATACAATCTTCGTATTCAGTTTTCGAGAAATCCTCGCCGAAGATGGCAGAAAGAGCTAAAAGTTCGTCCTCTTGTTCGCCAAAGCAAGGATTGCTTTCCGCCATAGAAAAACAGTTTGGCTTCCGATCTTCAACAATATTGTGTAATACACAGTGCTGGTGTAATCCGAAGGCGTTAATGCCCAGCGATGCTTTACAGAAGCGTTTGATACCGAATTATATAATTTATTATTGATGTTACACCATAAATACCGTAATTATTCGAATAAACGCCGCGGCGTTTATTAAATTTTTGGCGCTTCAGGTGCGGCGTTTATTCGAGGGCGGCGTTTATTCGAGGGCGGCGTTTATTGCAAATTTTGTAACAACAAATGTGAATTTATTAAAAAACTAAGAATAAAATTCATATGTCTTTTAAATATATATAAATATATATGAAAATTGAACTGTTCACTGTCTTATATAATGACTAAGTTTCATTCTATTTCAATGTCACTGTCTCCTTCGTGGTCTTCATTGATAAATAGGTAATTGGACCCACACTGGTGTTAAACATTGTGTGTAATACACATTATCAAACAATACAGGCTAGGAGCTTAAGCAGAACCATCGCATTGGAGGATAACTGAAATGAACTAACTAAGGAGATATGTGTATTTAACGTATATATAAAATGAAGATGAAAATGAGCGAATTTGAATATTAGTAGGGGTATAAAGAAGAGTATAGAGTATGAAAAGGAGTGAGATAAGGGGAGCGTGAAGAGTATTAGGGTGAATGGATAGGAATGTGCAAGGAAGGTATTTTTCTGTAAAGCCGGCAACCCTCGACGCGTTTCGACCTTACAGTCTTCTTCAGGAGGGATTTTTAGGGGAAAAGGAGTTCAGTGGTTTGTATCGTGAGAGTATCGAATAAACGCCGCGGCGTTTATTAAATTTTTGGCGCTTCAGGTGCGGCGTTTATTCGAGGGCAGCCTGTGTACAGCCGCTCTCCCGTGAGAAGAAAATTTTGGGGAGAGAGCGTCTGTGAGTTCGAGGCGATAATCGTGTTCCAGGTCACGTGGATTTTAAGTAAATTATAATAATTATTGAATAACTTCATAATACTTTCAAAGTTTCTTTATTATATGTCGTGAAGAAACTAACAAATTAAAAACTGTATTTGATCAAAAAGACGTGTGTGCGAGAACGAGAGTCTTTGAACAGCGTATTTACTATAAACCAAAGGTCAGACTTCACGACCACGGTCAAGTACAATTTCATGTGTGTGGCTTCAAAAACATAGCGTTTTGTCCACACTGTCCGATTGACTGACTGTATCATATTCATAAAAGTCGTTGTATGTTTTAATTCCAGTATCACAATTGTCAATTCAGATGTGCCATGATTAATAATAACAACCAACTCCTATAAATGTCGAAAATTAGGTATTTTTAAATCGTAGTCTTACCGACGATAGATTGTCCGTTGGAAATACTATTTCAGTTATACAATCAATCTGAATCTGTAATATTTGAAGTTGCTTGGTTTCAGTATCAGCGGCTGCCATAAATTACGTGTAATCAGAAGATAATTTGAAGAATCGAACGAGATACGGCAGTTGTTTACTTCGCTCGTATGTTCGTTGAATCTTCGTTCAACCAAATTATAATTTATGCTATCAGCAGCCAATTAAAACTTGTGTAATACAATAAGACTGTGTAAGGGCCAATCAGATATGGTTCCACGAATCCGTGGAATATCCACGTGACCTGGAACACGATTATCGCCTCGAACTCACAGACGCTCTCTCCCCAAAATTTTCTTCTCACGGGAGAGCGGCTGTACACAGGCTAATTCGAGGGCGGCGAAAATAATATTTTTGCTTGTCCCTGCGGCGTTTATTCGAGGGCGGCGTTTATTCGAGGGAGGCGTTTATTCGAATAATTACGGTATGTAATGTGTTCTATACTATCGCATATTACACTACGTAGTAAACGGAATAATATTGGAGCCGCTGGTGATACGTACTGCTGGTTCGAAATTTGAGCCCATTTGAGAATTATTACATAAATCATTACATAATCATAATTATGATAATTATAATAATTATTATGGACCTTATTCAAAAATGGCCGCCGAATTAAAATTCTTTTATATGCATATAAATTAGCCTTTATGAACTCGTTTTCACGTGGGAAATTCAAAAGAATTTTTACTTTAAAACGAGGTCATAAGGGCTAATTTATATGCACATAAAAGAATTTTAATTCGGCGGCCATTTTTGAATAACATGTTCTAAGGATTTTAGGTGAAGGAAAATTCGAGCGTAGAATATATACAATGTCTTTAAATGTATATATTCTACGCTCGAATTTTCCTTCACGTAAAATCCTTAAAACATGCTATGTAATCGAGCGAAATGCCCAATATTACCTATAATATACCTCATTTTTGAATAAGGTCTATTAGTTTTTAATTTCTTTTATTATTTTTTTTCATCAATTTTCTTTTACTCAATACTTGTAAATTTATTAAAATTATTAATTATTAACTGTATGTGACGTGTGTGAGGAGTGCTATGGTGTATGGAAGTGAGACATGGGCCATGACTGCAGAGCAGAGGGGGAGATTGGAGCGGACAGAGATGAGGATGGTGCGATGGATGTGTGGTGTATCACTAAAGGATAGAATGCCGAGTGTGGAGCTGAGGGAAAGAATGGGGATTGAATTGGTGTCTGATGTTATAAAGTGGAACCAGTTGAGATGGTTGGGACATGTGCTGCGGAAAGACGATAGTGACTGGGTGAAGAATAGACTTTCTCAAAGTCCTTTTCAAACATTTTTCACCTTTCGACATTTTTGACCTTTCGGTTCCTCGTTGAAAAGGACTTTTCCCACCTGCAGCGCGCCAAAATTCACCGGTGAATTTTTCGACCGGTGACGTAATTTGGGAAGTAATTATATTCAGGCTAAATTGCTATGCAAGTGCTATCTTTGGAAGTTGGAGTTAAACAGACCCTCAAAACGTTTTAGTAGGGGTAGAACCACTTTCCATTGCATGTACGACAACCCGAAACACGTCAAAACAGGGCGATGTACATTTCAGCGATTTCCCACCAGAATATTTAATTCGATTCAAAAACCTGCAAGCGAAACAAGTCCGCCTCTTTCCTCCCGCTTTTCCGCTCTCCCGCCTTTCCACCCGCCCGCAAAAACTAGCGCCAAGAGGCGGACTTGGAGCACGAGGTGGAAGGTACAAGAGGACGAGGAAGGCCGAGGATGACATGGAGTCAGGTGGTGGAAAGGGATATGAGAGATTGTGGGTTGAAAAGGGAGGATGCTCTGGAGAGAGAGAAGTGGAGGAAACTGCTGTGGGGAGCCGCCGGTCAACCCCCGCGTAAGCGGGGAAAACGGCCGTAAAACGATTGTTGTTATTGTTATTGTTATTGTTGTTGTTGTTGTTGTTGTTGTTGTTGTTGTTGTTGTTGTTGTTGTTGTTGTTGTTGTTGTTGTTGTTGTTGTTGTTGTTGTTGTTGTTGTTGTTGTTGTTGTTGTTGTTGTTGTTGTTGTTGTTGTATTAACGCCGATTTTAATTATATTAGACGTTGAAATAAAAAAACGTAAAAAATATGCACTAGTTGAATAATAATATATCCTGTGCATCCCTAAAGCTTGATACAGAATGCAAAAATAAATACACTATTAGCTACACCATGGTGTTACTCCGAGTGACGAACCGTGGAAATATTTTCCAGACTTATCCTATTTTATACCGGACAAGCAGAGAAAACTCTTGAAAAAACTAGTCTGTTTCGAAATATGAAATAGCCCACAGTTAAAGTGTATATGAAACGAAAATTTAGTTTGTCTTATTTGAAAGAACTCTTAAAATAATGGGGAATATCAATTTACAGCTTTTTCATATTTTACTTAGTTCTTGAGATATTTAGACTTATGTGATATTCAAATGAGATAACTTATGGTTCGTTTTTTTCTAATTAACATATTCGAAAATCGTGAATAGTTTTAAGATTATTGATCAAAATCACTTGTAACTTGTCTTTCATGTTTAGTTGCATGCACTGTAGCAATATGCAAAGTTTCAAGTGATTTTGTTCAATAATCTTAAAAATATTCGCGATTTTCAAATATGTTAGTTAGAAAAAAACGAACCATAAGTTATCTCATTTGAATATCACATAAGTCTAAATATCTCAAGAACTAAGTAAAATATGAAAAAGCTGTAAATTGATGTTCCCCATTATTTTAAGAGTTCTTTCAAATAAGACAAACTTAATTTTAGTTTCATATACACTTTAATAGAAAATATACATGCTTTGGAAACCCGGCAAACTTCAAAGCGGTTACGATTCGTGTTGAAAGGTACATGAAGGTGCCAAATTTTTAGGTTTACTAATATTTAAACAGTATGGTTGAGTGATTGAACCCGAACGTTGCTACTGGATGATTGCTTCATTTTATAGAAAACACAATCAGTAACCTTCTCAAACTCATTAATAATGCATGAACCAAAAACAAAAGAAATTAATGTTTAATCAGTGCTTTGAAATCGGAGGAAAAGTACTAGTACTTTGAAATAATGCAAAATAGGTTTTCAAAGTCTTGGGACTTTGAAATAAGACAAATTATTATATGGCTGGGTTTGATTTCCGATCCGTACGCAAAACGACGCACGCTGATTGGTTCCTGAGAGGTCGGGATTTTACGATATTGACCGACCGGTCAATACGCTTTTTTCCCGGCCCTGTAAATTTTGGCGGGAACATTTCTGACTTGATTCAAATACAAATAAAAGAGAAATAGATATCTTTACTCAAATATTCTGAACAATAAAATGTGTTGGAACATCACTGTTGGTTTTCTTTAAAGTTGTTTATCTAAAAACACGACAAATAAAAGCCGAACTGGTGTAAACAAGAAGGCCAAGAAGCGACACGAAAAAGTCAACAGGTATGGTAAACAGCATACTCCGAAGATGAAAACAACGCTCGAAGCTTAAAAATAAAATGAACCAATAGCCATATAATAAATTCCTTATTAACCTCGTTTGCTCGGTCTGTACTGGAAAGTATTTGCCCTCGGTTTTATCGCACAAACCTCGCTCCTTCGTCGCTCGGTCTGTACGAAAACCTCAGGCAAATACTTTCCCGTACAGACCTCGCACTCGGTCAATAAGTCTTTATTATATTACGTTTCAGAGGCATCTTCGGAGTTTTGAGTTTGAGAAGTCAGTTCAAATACTCGACGTCGGACTTTACCAGGATTACAAAGCCCTCGTGTATTAAAAGGCTTGCCTTTGGCTCGCCTTTTAAAAAGCACTCGGTGTTTCGTATTTGAGTCTCGTATTTGAACTGTCTCGTGAAAGTGCACAAATTTCCACAAACCTGAACAAAAACATAAAACAATGGCTTCTGTTGAGCTTCCAAACCATGTATATTTTCTCCCTGACCTGTAGCTCAGTTGGTCGACATTTTTTATTGTCTTATTTGGAAGAACTTTCAAATTGATAAAGTAACTTCTTTGGAAGATTTTCGCTTTTTCGCTTTGTTTTTGAGATATTTCATTTTAGTTAGTTTCAGAAATTGCAGCTTGATGTTAGTAATAATTGTCAGTGGTTTGCTGTACAAGCTGTGTTAGTTAGTAATACTCAGAAAAACTCTGAGCTCTAAGCGGGACTCGAACCCACAACCTTCTGAATGCTAGCCAGACACTCTAAGCAGTGAGCCACTAGAACTCAGATAGCGGAGCAAGGTTAATTGAGGTACTTATACCTTAGACTGTGCCCAGTCCTCCAGGAACGAGTCTTAACCGCTCGGTTACAAGTACTTGTTGGTCTACAAGTCGCGTTGTAACAGTAAGTTTCCAGTTAAACACTGTTAGTTAGTTTCAGAAATTGCAGCTTGATGTTAGTAATAATTGTCAGTTGTTTGCTGTACAAGCTGTGTTAGTTGGCAATACTCAGAAAAACTCTGAGGCCTGAGCTCTGAGGTTTTCTGAGTATTACTAACTAACAGTTACACAGCTTGTACAGCAAACAATTGACAATTATATTTCATTTTGTTTGATATGCAAATGTCTGGAATTACGTCACACATGCATAATGACTTATCAGAGAATGTTATATATCTTTGCGTTCATCAAATAAAAACACTAAAGTATGAATAACATGTGTGCGTGTTTCTCCCACAACACCAAACTTCTCGATTTTAAAAGATTTCGTTCGAGAATGAAAGAGATACTTCTTCGATAAGTCATTATGCATGTGTGACGTAAATTCCGGACATTTGCATATCAAACAAAATGAAATATCTCAAAAACAAAGCGAAAAAGCGAAAATCTTCCAAAGAAGTTACTTTATCATTTTAAAAGTTCTTCCAAATAAGACAATAAAAAATGTAATAAAAAATAAGTTTGTCTCATTTGAAAGAACTCGTCAAATGGTATAAGAAGACCTTTTACAATTTTTCCGTATTTGTTTTGGTTTTGGAAATATTTCGACCAAAGACAGCGTGCTGTCCGGGAAATTGGTGATGTCACAACCAGGGTAAACCTGATGAAACTACTCCGTGGGTGACCAGATTTCCATGGAAGGCTTTTTAAATGTCGTGGGTCAATTTAAAATGGAAATAGCGCAACAAAAAATCGAGTTTCTAGCTCATAAAAATTTCTTGGCAAGATAAAAATTTCACTTTACCCTGGTTATGTCGTCACAAGCATAATTTTGCTTATTATATAGATGCGAGTGTTTTACTAGGAAATATACAGTGTCGTATTTTCCATATCCTCACTAGTGAAGATATCGATGACGTCATTTAGAATTTTACCACTTTTTGCATTGAATCTATATAATAAAAAGAACATTACACGGTGGCTTGAAGATGTGAATTTTATCTTCTCGTGGCAAAAACAACATTTTACTCATTCGCTACGCTCATTTGTAAAATAGTGTTTTCCCCCACTCGAAGATAAAATTCATATCTTCGCGCCGCCGTGTAATATCCTCTATATATCGAAAATAATTCCAAGATGGCGGACAGCACGCTGTCTTTAGTCAAAATATTTCCAAAACCAAAACAGATACGGAAAAATTGTAAAAGGTCTTCTTATACCATTTGACGAGTTCTTTCAAATGAGATAAACTTATTTTTTATTGCCAATGTCCTTTAAACCGAAGGTCACAGGTTCGAATCCCAGCCGCAGTCTAAACCAGAGACCAATTAATTCAAGTGCGAGAACAATACATATGTTAATTTAAAATTTCAATACTGTATTTAGAAATGTTTTCTAAATGCAGTAAACTGTATTTAGAAAACATTTATAAATACAGTACGCTGTATTTAGAAATCATTTCCCAATACAATTTTCTGTCGCTATAGAAACCAGTTCCAAATACAACAGATTTTTTTACCTAACAGCGCTTCACAATATAAGCGACTACATGCGATACATATATTACAAGTAAAATAGACTAACAAGAAACCAAACTTACGTTGGTGCAATTTAAGTTATTCGACGACAGACAGAAACCTACGAAAAGCACTAAAACAGTGATGTTGCTTGCAGACTGATTGAAGTAATGAAGTTTAAACATCCATCTACCTTTGGTAATATTATGAAGTACATATAAAAGTATACAAGAGTCACCTCACGCTTTGTTTTCTCCAGTATCGACCATTAACATCTTCTGTCTTCTTTAGTTTGTAAAGTTCTACATCATTCCAATTGTCATCTATATTTTCTCTGCTCAATATCAGTCCTGGCTAAATTGATCCTGCTACTCAACAATCTAATGTATGTTATCCAATAAATCCAACGTCTTGCGAACTAAAACTCCTGGTTGTTTTAAAACAAAATTTCCCCTTGTCTCTGCAAGCGCTTGACGACTAGTCTGTTGTGATTGCCCTCATTGCAATGAATATCTAATGATGTGTAAGAAGCTATTTCAAATCCTCGTTAGTGTTCTAGACGTGGTTGCCAAATCCCATGTGCCGTTAACAATAGCGAGGCGCAGCCGAGCTATTGTTCACGGCACATAGGATTTAGAAACCACGTCTAGAACACTAACGAGGATTTGAAATATTACGTCCAGTATGGTTCGTCACTCGGAGTAACACCTTAATATTATTCTCCACTCGATTTCACTGTCCCACAGTAATTTTTCGAAGTTATTAGCTAGACATTATAGTAAAGTTTCTTACTATTGAGAAAAAATTGTCCTTTCAAGGTAGTCGTTGACAAATATTTGATCTGGGTCGAGTTTTCTGCAAATGTTTCGAAAATCATCAAATCTTGGATATAGTGTATGTAGAGTGTCTGGACCCAATTTGTGAGCCTAGGAAAGAGACAAAATGTGAATACGTAGATGGTGCAAAATAGATGGTGAGTTTAGAAGGAAACTTAAAGATTGAAAAAAGGAGAAGAAAGGAAGAAAAGAATGGGAGATAAGAAAGGAAGAAGTGAGAGAAGAAAGGAAAAAGGGGAAGGAAGGAATCAAAGAGAAAGAAAGAAGGAAGAAAGGAAGGAAGGAAAGAAGGAAGGAAGGAAGGAAGGAAGGAAGGAAGGAAGGAAGGAAGGAAGGAAGGAAGGAAGGAAGGAAGGATTGAAGAATGGAAGGAAGGAAGGAAGGAAGGAAGGAAGGAAGGAAGGAAGGAAGGAAGGAAGGAAGGAAGGAAGGAAGGAAGGAAGGAAGGAAAGAAAGAAAGAAAGAAAGAAAGAAAGAAAGAAAGGATGGACTGAAGGAAGGAAGGAAGGAAGGAAGGAAGGAAGGAAGGAAGGAAGGAAGGAAGGAAGGAAGGAAGGAAGGAAGGAAGGAAGGAAGGAAGGAAGGAAGGAAGGAAGGAAGGAAGGAAGGAAGGAAGGAAGGAAGGAAGGAAGGAAGGAAGGAAGGAAGGAAAGAAGGAAGGAACTAGGAAGTAAGGAACTAGGAAGGAAGGAAGGAAGGAAGGAAGGAAGGAAGGAAGGAAGGAAGGAAGGAAGGAAGGAAGGAAGGAAGGAAGGAAGGAAGGAAGGACGGAAAGCAAGGAAGGAACTAGGAAGGAAGGGGAAGGAAGGAAGGAAAGAAGGAAGGAAATAAGGAAGGAAGGAAGGAAGGAAGGAAGGAAGGAAGGAAGGAAGGAAGGAAGGAAGGAAGGAAGGAAGGAAGGAAGGAAGGAAGGAAGGAAGGAAGGAAGAAAGGAAAGAAGGAAGGAAGGAACTAGGAAGTAAGGAACTAGGAAGGAAGGAAGGAAGGAAGGAAGGAAGGAAGGAAGGAAGGAAGGAAGGAAGGAAGGAAGGAAGGAAAGCAAGGAAGGAACTAGGAAGGAAGGGAAAGGAAGGAAGGAAAGAAGGAAGGAAATAAGGAAGGAAGGAAGGAAGGAAGGAAGGAAGGAAGGAAGGAAGGAAGGAAGGAAGGAAGGAAGGAAAGAAGGAAGGAAGGAACTAGGAAGTAAGGAACTAGGAAGGAAGGAAGGAAGGAAGGAAGGAAGGAAGGAAGGAAGGAAGGAAGGAAGGAAGGAAGGAAGGAAGGAAGGAAGGAAGGAAGGAAGGAAGGAAAGCAAGGAAGGAACTAGGAAGGAAGGGAAAGCAAGGAAGGAAAGAAGGAAGGAAATAAGGAAGGAAGGAAGGAAGGAAGGAAGGAAGGAAGGAAGGAAGGAAGGAAGGAAGGAAGGAAGGAAGGAAGGAAGGAAGGAAGGAAGGAAGGAAGGAAGGAAGGAAGGAAGGAAGGAAGGAAGGGAAGGAAGGGAAAGACTGACCTTGGCCCAGTGTGGTCTACCACCAACAGATAACACCAAATCTTCATAAAAATTCCAATAATCTTCATGTGGTGTAAAATTCCCATATGGGCTGTAAAAACAAAATATGCAGAAGTACAACTAAGAAAAGTTTTCACTTAACACACACACATAAAAAAATTACAGTATCAAAAATTGCAGAAAATAATTAAGATTAGTAGCTTTAATAAAAGGGCAACTAATTTGCTTTCAAAACTTTTTTTTTGTTTTTTGTCCAACTTACCGATACATAATGATATTGATGAAGCACGAATCTCTGCCATGGGCAGGGCTCATGTCAATATCGTCTGCTTTGGTAAACCTCACTTCGACTAAAATGGTAAGAGAGAATGAACAAGCAATTATTAAAGTGTCTATGAAATGAAAAATTCGTTGGCATTTTTATTGTTTTATTGTACAGAGGAGCATGGCAGGAGCACTCACTGAAAATTTCAAGAGAATCTGATGCGTAGTTTTCGCGCTATTAACTCTCAAAGTTTGCCATGGCTAGTTCGTACTTGGAGAAAAATTGGGCTTTCGGTAACAATGCTTATGACGTACGCAAATGGACAACTATGCATAAGAACAGTAGATTTCACTATTAACTCTTTCTTGTCCGAATCGGTCTTTAGTATTTTATTCTGGCTAACGCCAGACGATTTTATTCACCTCTGGGGAAGCCCCCGGACAGGAATGAGTTAATGATCCATCTGCGTACGTCATAAGGCATTGTTGCCAAGAAGCCCAAATTTCCCAAAAACAAACTATCCACGGTAAATTTTGAGATGATAGCGCGAAAACTACGCATCAGATTATCTTGAAATTTTCAGTGAGTGTTCCTGCCATGCTCCTCTGTACAATAAAAAAATGCCAACGAATTTTTCATTTCATAGACACTTTAAAGTGCTTATATCAGTTGTGGGGTTTTAATATATTTGAATAGAGCAAAAAAAGTTAGTTAAAAAGTTATTTAGCCGTTTTTGATTTAGTCAAATAGTTCTTGACATATTGGCTTCTGAAAATGCCAATTTTCAAAAATTCCCGTCGTTCATTTTAACACCTTGGAGGCCTGGGACTCAGGAACGAGTCAATTCATAACAAGTACGTTTCGGCTTATTGACTTCACAAAAACACATATATTTGACTGAAAAATCGAAATGTCGATCTCACACCCGTTTACCAGTACACACATTGATTCTAACTAAGAAGACGGTCGTCTTAGGTTCCTGAGTCCCAGGCCCTCGTGCTTAAAAATGAACGACGGAAATTTTTGGCGAAAGGCCCAAATTGGCATGTTTAAAGGCCTATATCTCCGAAACTATTAAACTAAATCAAAAAAGGCAAAACAACTTATTAACTAACTTTTTTTGATCTATTTAAATATGTTAAAACCCCACAAGTGATATAAGCACTGTCTAACACCAGATGATTTTACTCATCAAAGAGAGAACCCTCAGACATCCTAGGCAGCAATGAGTTAACAAGTGATTAACCCATTCCTGCCTGAGCTGGCCAAAAATGACCCCTTTATTACTTTACTCTGTCTAACACCAGATGATTTTACTCATCAAAGAGAGAACCCTCAGACATCCTAGGAAGCAATTAGTTAATGTACATGTAACTACAGTCAGCTGTCATAAAATCACCAACCTGGCATATGAGCATAGAAGCCAGATTCATCCAGCCATTTTCTTAAACTTTTTAACACGAATGCTGTTTTTTCCCTAAACAGATAACGCTTTCATTTTAATCTTAACATTTAGAAGGCGATTACTTGGACCAGGCTAGCCGGGTTAACCAGGATGAAAATGTCATGTAATCGTTTTCACTCCGGCAAACCGGGCTGAAAGAACTGTTACTTCGACTTGGACGAACAATTAGGATTAGACATACCGTGGAATAGCCCAGTCAGTCACATATTGTTGAAATAAGCAATCAAATGTAAACACCTTAAAAAGCAAAAACAAAATTGTAAACCATCATTTATTTGATTATTTACTTGTCTATCTATCTATGTATCCACTGGTCCATCAACTTCCATCCATCCATTTATCCGTCCCTCCATCCATCCATGGCATCCGTCAGTCAGTCAGTCAGTCAGTCAGTCAGTCAGTCAGTCAGTCAGTCAGTCAGTCAGTCAGTCAGTCAGTCAGTCAGTCAGTCAGTCAGTCAGTCAGTCAGTCAGTCAGTCAGTCAGTCAGTCAGTCAGTCAGTCAGTCAGTCAGTGAGTGAGTGAGTGAGTGAGTGAGTGAGTGAGTGAGTGAGTGAGTGAGTGAGTGAGTGAGTGAGTGAGTGAGTGAGTGAGTGAGTGAGTGAGTGAGTGAGTGAGTGAGTGAGTGAGTGAGTGAGTGAGTGAGTGAGTGAGTGAGTGAGTGAGTGAGTGAGTGAGTGAGTGAGTGAGTGAGTGAGTGAGTGAGTGAGTGAGTGAGTGAGTGAGTGAGTGAGTGAGTGAGTGAGTGAGTGAGTGAGTGAGTGAGTGAGTGAGTGAGTGAGTGAGTGAGTGAGTGAGTGAGTGAGTGAGTGAGTGAGTGAGTGAGTGAAATCTTTATTAACCTCCAATTCTGAAGAATACACCCGACAAATTAACTAAATGCTAAAAAGGAAAAAATAAACTAAGGAATAAAAATTAATTTACATAACTAGTCCTTTCTAAAAGGATCAAAAATCGAGTTTTGTACACAGTATGATATATAGTGTGCACACTGTGCCCAATAGTCACTGTTCAAAACGTTTATATCATCAGAACTAAACACAGATATGTCACCTAATAATGTTTGAATAAATCTATCCTCGTCCAGTAAATTAACTGTATAGCAGACCGTAATGGGCAAATTATCGGTAATCCATGCCCACCAGTTCTCTCTAGCTTCTTCCGTTCTGTCGCAATATAAAAGCGCATGGTGCACTGGATTGGTGAAATGTCCATCGCAGGCGGAACAAACACCTGACAATGTACCATCATTTCCCAATCTATTGTTACTGATAGTGAGAGAACCGCAGATAAGCCGTATCACGTCAGTTATCATTTTTGATTTTGAGGGTGAGTAATTCCATAAATCGTACCACTTGCTAAGTTCCAGCGAAGGATGAGCAGCCAAGTATAGTTGTAATACCGACTTCTGTCTGATTTTATCAACCCAATCCAATTGCCCTTTCTTAGTAACGGCACTAATAACGATCGACTTCCATCTTGCTTTAGAAGGGAAACAATCGTTCTTTATAAAGTCAGTAACATAGCCCAATAGGTCAAAATCTTCTAAGACTTTCATGATATCTGGAATAAATCCTGACATTTTCGTGCTTTTCCATTTCCATCTGATAAGTCTGCGCACAAATAACTTTCTGTGAGCAAGACAAGTGTCAGAGTTGATAATTCTACTTAGAAAATACAGTTTTCTCTTGTTGATTTCAGTTGTAATGCTATGCAGTCCCAAAAGACCTCTCGCAGCGGATCCTGATGAACCTGGAAGCAAGGATTGTGCAACTCTGCAAAACATATTAAGGACCTTTTCTAGGTCCTTGCTTTGTTGTCCATTCAAATACCACAGCTCACACCCATAGAGCATATAAGGCAAGGCAATGCTTTTCCATAATTTTGCTGAAACTTTAGGATTCAACGCTCCAGGACGGCACCCAATTCTTGCTAACGCAGTTATGATTTCAAACCCCTTTCTTAAGGCACTTTCCACTGGTTCTGCACTGGTCGGATCAACATGCCAAATCTTTCCCAAATTTTTCCATATTTTCTTTTCTTTAAGAGGAACATCGCCAAGGAGCCAGTCTCTATTTGGTAAAATGTTCTTTATCTTTTCCCCAAATACCAGTATGACCGTCTTTTTTATATTCAGTACAATCCGCCATTTTGTAGCATATTCATCTAAACACTTCAATAGATTTTCAAGACCATATTTAATCCTAGATAAGGCTGTTAAGTCATCAGCAAACATAGGAGATCCGTAAAACTTTCGATATAGGAAAACTCCCCAACCACTTTGTTCAAGTTCAGCAATCAAATCATTTATATAAACCAAAAATAACCAAGGGGAAAGAATTCCACCTTGCCGTGTACCTTGCAATAAGGTATAACTCCGAGAATAGAAACCATTAATGTAAACCACCTCCTTCATGTCCATGTACCAATTTCTGATTAGACGCCAACATTTCCCCTGTATTTTTGCATGATGGTAAAGTTTATACAGCATTGCGTCAATCCACATACGGTCAAACGCCTTACTGATGTCTACAAAGCACGCATAAACCTGATCTCCCTCTTCACAGCAGTTTTTTATTGTTTCGTCTATCATGAATGCAGTAGTCAAAGCATCTTGTTGCTTTTGATAGGCTCCTTGAAGGCAGTGAATAACTGATTTAGGTCGTTTAGATATTCTGTTTAGGATTATTCTTTGCAGAATCTTGTCAAGAACTGGTAGAAGACTTATACCGCGGCTATCATCAAAGGTTCGGGATTGTTTATTACCACCTTTTGGTATTGGTACCTTGATTGCTAATTTAAAACTTGCTGGAATGTACTCTAGTATTACAATGGCATGGAACAACAGCTCGAGATGTTTTAGCAGAATCTCACCTCCCATTTTGACATGCTCATAGCATATCCCGTCTAAACCAGACGCTTTGCCGTTTGGTAGGCTAGTCACCACTTGTTTTAATTCGGCCATCGAGATTTTCGAGTCGAGGATGTCTTCATCATCATTTTGTCTAGTAACGATGGATTCCACTTTACGTCTTACGTCATCAGATTGTTCATGTTGTTTGGGCTTGTGAAGGTCTTCAAAATAATTTGCCCACTTTTCAGCAATACATTGCGGATCATCTAATATTTCCCCATTCACTTCGAGAATCAATGGTTCTTTCTTTCCTCGCTTTCGTGAATTTACCATCCTCCAAAATGAATCGTAATTCTGTTCAGCTTCACTGGCCATGTCTTCGTACTCTTTTTCATCATGCGCTGCTACGCAATTCCTTTGTTCTTTCCGGAACATACGTTTGGCATCTTTATAATCCACAAAGGTTTGATAGCTGCGTCCTCTTGGTCGACCTTCATTTGTCCATAACCTATATTTTTCAGAAACCATATTTTTCAGAAATGTTAAGTTTTTGTTCCAATAAGGCTTGATGTGTCTTTTATATTTCACATGAGGAAGTACGTTGCTAGCGATAGCTATACTTTCAGAAATTGCACAGGCATACTTTTCAATACTTTCTGGATTATCGTCCAACTCTGGAAGAGATTGGAGTTTCTCATTTAAACACATTTGATAATTACCTACTTGTTCATCCGTGCACTTTCTCCATGCAATCTTAGGACGTGTCATATTTTGAGTTACGTCACAGGAAACCGACTTTTCGAGAAATCCTATAGAGACTTCCACTGGAAGATGATGTGTGAGATTATGTGAGTGCATGTTAGTAACTTTAGAGTATCTCAGTTGTTGCAGTAGGTTGCTGTCAACACAAATATAGTCAATTGTAGAATACGCGATTGAAGATTTGTAAGTATGCCGCGGACCAACGCAACTAGGAAGTAAGTTTGTTACATTCAAATCTAGTTTTTGAAGCGTCTCTCTAACAAGTCTCCCCCTCGTGTTTTCCTGGCTGACAGATCTAGCTCCAGTAATGTGGGCATTTAAATCTCCAAGAATTACTAAGTTGTCATCACCGCGCTCCCGAAGGCACAGTAGTTCTAAAGCAGATAAGGCTTCTTTGAACTCACAAATAGAGTGATTCGTCGAGGGAAAATAAATACCACATACCATAGTCCAACGCAAACAACCTGTTTTAATCTTAATGGCAATCATGCTGTCTGTAGCCGATAATTTCTTGATCTTTAATTTTTTCCTCCAAAATATTGCAACGCCGCCTTGACCGCGTTTCCATCTGTACAAATTATTGTTCAGGTGGCTACTACTTGCAAAATAGTCAAATCTGTCGTCAAGATTGCCTAAAAAATTTAGTTCGTCTTCATAAAGCCAATGTTCTGAAAGTGCTAAAACGTCAGACGTGTCAAGAAGTTTTTTTGCATAAGCATAATTCCCGTAAATTCCCGAACAATTCCAACATTTAAAGTTTAAGGAACTCATTTGTTGTCTTGTCTAAGCTTTTGTTTTTCAGACCATTTATTGACAGACAGCCATGGTCTGACATAAATATTCGCAGGCCAAAAATCTTTCTTTAGTAAAGCTTCGAAATCTTTAGCTGGGACATTTATTTTTACGGCGACTGTTCCTATTCTTTTACTCGCAAGTAACCGAATAACGGAAGGATTAACCCCCCTATCAGTAATATACTTATCTATTTTTTCAACGTCGACACCCTGTTTTACACCACCCAAATATATCCGTTTTGTGTACTTTCTCTCAACCCCGATGAAATCGCTTTCGAATTCTATTTCTTCTCTTACTATGCCTTGATTGTCGTTAGTCTTCATCTCTTCCTGATTTTGTGCTGTATCTGCCGAACTTTTAAACGTATTTTCGGTGTCGTTTGACAGGGGTTGATGATCGGTCATTGCTTTGCCGTTTTCATTTCCTTCAGAATCTGAATCACAGATTAGGTTTAATTGTTCCGGTGCATCGACCGTGAGATGCGTATCATTTGTGTTTGCGATAGTTCTATCAGACCCATTGTTTACGGAAGGTGCACTGGGACGTCGGTTGTCATCAGATTCTTTTGTCCTTTCCTGATTTTTTGATGATCTTGTTCTTCGATCACCGTCCTTTTTTGAATTTGCATATTTCTGTTCGAGTTTTATTTGGTTTTCTCTCAATAAATCGACTTCTAGTTTGCAATCTTCATAATTCGTCCGTAAAATCTGGTAATCTGTTTTATAACGGCTTTTGATAGAAGCAACCTCCGATTGCAATGCGGCAATATTTGATTCCTTTTCCAGGAGACGTTGTTTGAGATGCACAATCTCTGTAGACATATCAGCGAGTGACTGTTGATAGTTCTCTTTGGCCTCACATAATTTTAGATCCATTTCCTCGAGCATTGCCTGGATATTTGTTGTTGATGTTAACCGCTCCGCCGTCGCTCGACTGCTTTCGCATAAGGATGCCGATAGAGAAGACAAGACATTTCCAGCGCCCCTTTGACTTTGTTTTTGAAAAACCTCGACTAAATCATCTGTCAGCTCTCCCCGACTTCCATACTTCGCCAGAACAATAATGTCAGAAGCGAGCTTCATAGCTGCTGTTTTCCCACCAGTGCGAGTTATTCTTCGGCACAGTTTTTCTTTTGGACATTCTGGCCACTTGGCAACGCAATAAGCCAGCATATTATCACGTAGATTGTTAAGCATGTTAACACTTTCCTTAGCCATCTTTTGAATTACTGCTTCACTTGATGTAGTGGCCAAATCTCTTATCAGTTCGTTTAAGAATTTCACTGTGTCTTCGTGTTCAGTTTCAATAATCGAACCACGAGTAGCACTTTCCGAATCACTGGCTATTAAATTTGACAATGATTCGGGTAGATTACGACTATTATCTCTTGTACATGCGGAGCCATGGTTTGCATGACCATCCGCCATGACTGCAAGTGAGTTATCCACTGGTCCATCAACTTCCATCCATCCATTTATCCGTCCCTCCATCCATCCATGGCATCCGTCAGTCAGTCAGTCAGTCAGTCAGTCAGTCAGTCAGTCAGTCAGTCAGTCAGTCAGTCAGTCAGTGAGTGAGTGAGTGAGTGAGTGAGTGAGTGAGTGAGTGAGTGAGTGAGTGAGTGAGTGAGTGAGTGAGTGAGTGAGTGAGTGAGTGAGTGAGTGAGTGAGTGAGTGAGTGAGTGAGTGAGTGAGTGAGTGAGTGAGTGAGTGAGCGAGCGAGCGAGCGAGCGAGCGAGCGAGCGAGCGAGGGAGGGAGGGAGGGAGGGAGGGAGGGAGGGAGTGAGTGAGTGAGTGAGTGAGTGAGTGAGTGAGTGAGTGAGTGAGTGAGTGAGTGAGTGAGTGAGTGAGTGAGTGAGTGAGTGAGTCAGCGAGTCAGCGAGTCAGCGAGTCAGCGAGTCAGTCAGTCAGTCAGTCAGTCAGTCAGTCAGTCAGTCAGTCAGTCAGTCAGTCAGTCAGTCAGTCAGTCAGTCAGTCAGTCAGTCAGTCAGTCAGTCAGTCAGCCAGCCAGCCAGCCAGCCAGCCAGCCAGCCAGCCAGCCAGCCAGCCAGCCAGCCAGCCAGCCAGCCAGCCAGCCAGCCAGCCAGCCAGCCAGCCAGCCACCCAACCAGACAGTCAGTCCATCCATCGGTGGCATCCGTCCGTCCACCCATCTATCTTTCTGTCCATCCGTCTTTCCGTCCTCCGGCTGTCCTTTCGTTCGTTCGTTCGTTCGTTCGTTCGTTCGTTCGTTCGTTCGTTCGTTCGTTCGTTCGTTCGTTCGTTCGTTCGTTCGTTCGTTCGTTCGTTCGTTCGTTCGTTCGTTCGTTCGTTCGTTCGTCCGTCCGTCCGTCCGTCCATCCGTCCATCCGTCCGTTCGTTCGTCCGTCTGACCATCCATCTACCCGTGGCATCCGTCAGTCCATTCATCCATCGTCCATCTGTCCATCTGTCTTTGCTTCCGTCCTCCGGCTGTCGTTTGGTCCATCCGTCCATCCATCCATCCGACAATCCATCCATCCGTCCATCCATCCGTCCGTGCGACAATCCATCTATCCATCCATCCATCTGTCTGTGGTATCCGTCAGCTATCCATTCGCCCGTCCATCCGTCTTTCCGGCCGTCTTTCCGTCCTCTGCCTGTCCTTTCGTCCGTCAGTTCGTCCATCCTTCCTTCCATCTATCCAAGGATGTTTTCCTTTAGTTTTTCAAACAATCCACCAACCTTCTCACTTTCGTTAACCACTTCTTCTGAATGACTCATCAACCAAGAGAAATGATATCTATTGATCACTTTAACCAACCAAGGCCAAAATGAACTAAAATTTAAACAATAAAAAAGCTTTAAATTTCTCTCCAGGTTTTCTTCAGACCTTCTTTGAAGATATGTAGTCATTCTTTCTTTTGGAAAATGGACTATTTATTTTCGTAGCAAACAAGCTCGAAACAGCTCTTGTTTTCAAAATGTTCCAAAATGTCCAAAGTTCTTGATCTGATGCAATAATCATTGTGTATTCACGTGAACAACGCATGATTAAAGCTGACGTCAGAGGGAAACATTGCACTGTTTCCTTCCTCATTGTTGACGTCAGAGAGAAACAGTGCAATGTTTCCCTCGGCAGAAAGCAACATTGAGTTTGTTGAACAACACGTGACCATGATTTGACCAATAGGACTTCATCTTTGGCAAACGATAACAAAATGTATATATTCTACACTCGAATTTTCCTTCACCTAAAATCCCTAGAACATGCTATGTAATCGAGTGAGATGCCCAATATTACTTCTAATAAACCCAATTCTCTCCTGGCATTACCACCTTAATGTATACAGAACTCGCGATCAAGCTCTTGGCAACGGCCTCCGTGGCTCAGTGGTCAGAGCATTGCACTAGAATCGCAAGGTCGTGGGTTCAATTCCTGCCGGAAGGCCTGTGTAGTTGCATTTTTCGCAACTGGTCCCGGTTTGGTCTTAAAAGTGTATATATTCTACACTCGAATTTTCCTTCACCTAAAATCCCTAGAACATGCTATGTAATGGAGTGAAATGCCCAATATTACTACTGATAACAATTTAACTTGCTTACCTAAGCCAATATGCGAATTGTAAGAGATGAAATCCAATCAGATAATTCCAAAACCAACTATCATTCGTTTTTATTGGCTGTTAAAAAGACATTGACACAATATGTTATAATATTATGTAAAGCCAAATCTGCATGTTGTTGTAATCAGAATTTTTCATTAAAAATTAGAAATGACCGATAATTGACCGTACCGAAAACATCCTTTGCGCATAGTAAACACTGTTTCTTGTACGATTATCGAAAGATAGGTCTTTAAAGTGCATATGAAACGAAAATTAAGTTTGTCTTATTTGAAAGAACACTTAAAATGATAGAGTAACATCTTTTTCAGTTTTTCGTTTCCTTGCTTCGTTCTTGAGATATTTCAGTTTATATAAATAAGTTTTGTGGAAACACCACGTAAAATACTTCTTTGCTAAGCTTTCGGCCTGTTGACTCAGGCCTTCATCAGAGCAATGACAACAAGTTGTTGGCTCACGTCATTTATAAACTAAGCAACTGATCAATTAAATCACGTAAGAATACAATGGCGTATCACGTTAATTTTATTAATTAGAAAACAAAATCAAGAATGTTCTCCAAATAGGGCACGCCACGTGCTATTTAATGGCTGTCCCTCCTGAGAAATAGTGTGATGTTTTGCAATCTCAATGGATTCTCTTGTTCTTCGCGTGAAGTATTGCTTGTCGCTGGCTAAGAGTGATGACTCTTCTCACTTAACACGATGGTCATACTTCCAAGCGTGTTTGGCAACAGCAGACTTTTCTTGTTGCACTTTTATGCAACATGTCTTGTGTTCCTTCAGGCGAGTTGAGAGATTCCTTCCCGTTTCTCCGATGTATACCAAGCCACACTCACAAGGAATGCGATACACTCCAGGCTTAGATAAGCTGTCCACTTCATCTTTATGTGTGCAGGCCGATGAAGGCCTGAGTCAACAGGCCGAAAGCTTAGCAAAGAAATATTTTACGTGGTGTTTCCACAAAACTTATTTATTACTTTATGGCCATGAAAACGTTCAAAGAATTAATATTTTACTTTGTCTGATATGCAAATTAAACATTTTGACGTCACATGTGCATAATGAGTTATCAGAGAAGGTTATATATCTTTGCTATTATCAAACCAAATTAATTTGAATGAAGCATGTGATGTGTTTCGCCCACAACACCAAACATGTAGATCTTCAAGTGATTATTATGTTTGATAATAGCAAAGATATAGAACTTTTTCGATAACTCATTATGCACGTGTGACGTCAAAATGTTTAATTTGCATATCAAACAAACTGAAATCTAAAATGTGTCAAGAACGAAGCAAGGAAACGAAAAACTACAATTAAGAAATAGCTCATAGTTTAGCGTGCTCCATCGAGTTATGGATGCACTTGGGAAATTGGGAAAGCACGAAAACAACTCTAGATTTTTGAGTGCTCTCCAAATTTCCCAAGTGCATCCATAACTCGATGGAGCACACTAAACCATGAGCCATTTCTTTTGTAACATAGCATTAAATCCTTTCACAAACCAGCGAATCGTTTTGGTTGTTGTGTTTTTCTATTTTCGTTTTCGTAGCCAAGTCTTTTTTGTTCACTAAAATCCAACCAAAAGGACAGTTTAAACTCGGTTACCCAGACCCAGTTTATGTCTTCTGGGTCGTTGTTCTTTTTTACTCATTCAAAAACTCATTAATAATTCATGAGGAAAACACAAAAGAAAATCATGACCGTATCGTATCTTTATATGTGATAAGATTTCTCCTGATTTACATAAACTTTAGCTTTGATTTTCTCGGCTTGGACAAGGTTATTTTTCAAACTAACTCCGCCAATCAACTTACCAAATGGTTCGTTTTTGAAACCGTATAATAAACTCGCAGTTCGTGTTTTATCAGATATAAAAACACTCGGCTTCGCCTCGTGTCTTTATATCTGATAAAACACCCCTGCTCGTTTATTATACAGTACATAAAATTCAATGACTCGGTATTTTGATAATATAAAAGGCCATAAAAAGTCAATTTAAAACTCAGTTTTGTTTGGAATTTTTTTCCCGCGCTTTTTCCATCGAGTTATGGAGCACGCACAACAGCCAATCAAAAACGTTGTTATATCAAAGCTATGTTATAAACGATGTTACTCCATCATTTTAAGTGTTCTTTCAAATAAGACAAACTTAATTTTCGTTTCATAGGTACTTGAAGTTGTTTTATTGGTCTGACAGGAATACTTTGGGTCCAAATAACACACTAGGTGTATCTTCATGTAATTGGTTTGCTTTTGAAATTTCTTGTTTTTATTGCCCATACCCTTTAACGTTGTTTGCTCGGTCTGTACGAAAACCTCAGGGAAATACTTTCCCGTACAGACCTCACAATCGGTTAATAATATACACTTAATGCCTGCTCCCGAGGGAAACAGTTAGTTTTGTTTTCCCGAGAGTCTTGATATTTCCCGAGACGAAGTCAGGGAAACATCGAGACTCGAGGGAAAACAAAACTAACTGTTTCCCGAGGGATCAGACATTAAGTGTTTTGTTATATAGCTTGAATTTCGCTGAATAATTTCGACATTTATCAAGGGAAAGTACACAAAAGTTAATGTCCAGTTAATCTTCACACATGCTTTGAAGACTTATAAATATTCTTTTTTTCGTACCAAACAAGCTTTTGTTTATAGGATGCCGTGAAGAGTTCAAAGTTCTAGCGGTCAACAATTGAAAACTTATTGACCGAGCGGGCAATAAGTTCTCAATTATTGCCTGCTCGGTAGACATTGAAATTTAGCTAAGGTCATGTGACCACAAACCAACCAATGACAGTCATCGTTGTATCCAGTGAAACTCTAGCTATATAACAAAGCTTTATTAATATTTACTACACAGTTATTGTCTTAATACCTTTTGGGTTCGGTCAACATGCCAGCTAGCCACATTGTCTGTATGGGGCCACCATAAGAATCTGTAATGTTGTGATTGTGTTATTTCATTCTCCAGATTATCAAGCACCTTGATAAAAATATGATACATGTTTAGGTGTTGGGGTTTAATTAAGTGCCACGTGTTAGTGTTAGTGTTAGTGTCAGTGTTAGTGTTAGTGTCAGTATTGGTATGGTGACAGTGTTGGTCTCAGTTACTTGGTGATGGTGGTGGTGACAGCGTTGGTGATGATGGTGGTGACGATGGTGGTGACAGTGTTGGTGATGATGGTGTTGGTGATGATGGTGGTGACAGTGTTGGTGATGATGGTATTGGTGATGGTGATGGTGACAGTGTTGGTGTTGGTGATGGTGACAGTGTTGGTGATGGTGGTGGTGACAGCGTTGGTGATGTTGGTGGTGACAGTGTTGGTGACGATGGTGGTGACAGTGTTGGTGATGATGGTGTTGGTGATGATGGTGATGACAGTGTTGGTGATGATGTCAGTGTTGGTCTCAGTGTTGGTGATGGTGATGGTGACAGTGCTGTTCAGTGATGATGTCAGTGTTGGTCTCGGTGGTGGTAATGGTGGTGGTGACAGTGTTGGTGATGATGGTGTTGGTGATGATGGTGGTGACAGTGTTGGTGATGATGGTATTGGTGATGGTGATGGTGACAGTGTTGGTGTTGGTGATGGTGACAGTGTTGGTGATGGTGGTGGTGACAGTGTTGGTGATGGTGGTGGTGACAGCGTTGGTGATGTTGGTGGTGACAGTGTTGGTGATGATGGTGGTGACAGTGTTGGTGATGATGGTGTTGGTGATGATGGTGGTGACAGTGTTGGTGATGATGGTGTTGGTGATGGTGGTGATGACAGTGTTGGTGATGATGTCAGTGTTGGTCTCAGTGTTGGTGATGGTGATGGTGACAGTGCTGTTCAGTGATGTCAGTGTTGGTCTCGGTGGTGGTAATGGTGGTGGTGACAGTGTTGGTGATGATAGTGTTGATGATGGTGGTGACAGTGTTGGTCATGATGTCAGTGTTGGTGACAGTGTTGGTGATGATGGTGGTGACAGTGTTGGTGATGATGGTGGTGACAGTGTTGATGATGATGGTGGTGACAGTGTTGGTGATGATGGTGATGTCAGTGTTGGTGATGATGGTGGTGACAGTGTTGGTGATGATGGTGGTGACAGTGTTGATGATGATGGTGGTGACAGTGTTGGTGATGATGGTGATGTCAGTGTTGGTGTTGGTGATGATGGTGGTGACAGTGTTGATGATGGTGACAGTGTTGGTGATGATGGTAGTGACAGTGTTGATGATGACGGTAGTGACAGTGTTGGTGATGATGGTGATATCAGTGTTGGTGATGATGGTGGTGACAGTGTTGATGATGGTGACAGTGTTGGTGATGATGGTGGTGACAGTGTTGGTGATGATGGTGATGTCAGTGTTGGTGATGATGGTGGTGACAGTGTTGGTGATGATGGTGGTGACAGTGTTGATGATGATGGTGGTGACAGTGTTGGTGATGATGGTGGTGACAGTGTTGGTGATGATGGTGGTGACAGTGTTGGTGATGACAGTGTTGGTGATGGTGTCAGTGTTGGTGATGATGGTGGTGACAGTGTTGGCAATGACAGTGTCGGTGATGATAGTGTTGGTGTCAGTGTTGGTGATGATGGTGGTGACAGTGTTGGTGATGACAGTGTTGGTGATGGTGTCAGTGTTGGCGATGATGGTGGTGACAGTGTTGGTGATGGTGACAGTGTTGGTGATGATGGTGGTGTCAGTGTTGGTGTCAGTGTTGGTGTCAGTGTTGGTGTCATTGTTGGTGATAGCATCAGTGTTGGTGATAGTGTCAGTGTTGGTGTCAGTGTTGGTGATAGTGTCAGTGTTGGTGATAGTGTCAGTGTCAGTGTTGGTGTCAGTGTTGGTGTCAGTGTTGGTGTCAGTGTTGGTGTCAGTGTTGGTGTCAGTGTTGGTGTCAGTGTTGGTGTCAGTGTTGGTGTCAGTGTTGGTGTCATTGTTGGTGATAGTGTCAGTGTTGGTGATAGTGTCAGTGTTGGTGTCAGTGTTGGTGATAGTGTCAGTGTTGGTGATAGTGTCAGTGTCAGTGTTGGTGTCAGTGATAGTAATAGTCAGGTGACATCACTCACGTCATTTAGCTTCTCTGCTTTTCGTACGGAACATAACTTATATGCATTCTCACACTGCCAAGTGACATCCAGTATGATCCCCATTGCTCCCAAATGACATCTTGCAGCATTAAAAATATCTTCATTCTCTTTCTTACTACAATGAATAACCTCTCCTCTACCACTGAGGAGTGTCAACTCAACGATCTACATTCAGAAACATTTACTTTTGATTACTTTGGATGTTTAACACTTTGAAGCCTGACAAGTGATGATGAGTCTTTAGTATTTTATTCTGGCTAATGCCAGACAATTTTATTCAGTACAGGGAGAGGTCCAGGCCCCAAAGTGTTAAAATATTTTCCAAACAATGTTTGTTGTTTTCATTTGGAGGGGAGGGGGGGGGGGGGGCACTGAACACTTACACTTGTTGCTAGGATACCAAACTCTGCACCCGTGCCATGAGTTCCAGTTGCTATGAGACCACCCAAGGTTACATTAGATACAGATGGCATTCTGAAATTAGACAAAATAAACATTTGAAAAAAAATTCAGTTTAGAAGAAATGTAATGATACTGGTGATATTGATGATAATGATAAATTATAATGATCAATGATGATGATCAATGATGATGATGATGATGAATGATGATGATCAATGATGAAAATAATGATGATAATGATGATTAATGATGATGATGAATGATGATGATGACAATCAATGATGATGATGATGATCAATGATGATGATGATGATGATCAATGATGATGATGACATTCAATGATGAATGATGACGATCAATGATGATCATGATGATGATCAATGTTGATGATGATGATTAATGATGATGATGATCAATGATGATAATGATCAATAATGATGATGATCAATAATGATGATGATCAATTATGATGATCAATAATGATGATCAATAATGATAATCAATGATGATAATCAATAATGATGATAATAATCAATATGATAATCAATGATGATAATCAATGATGATAATCAATGATGATAATCAATGATGATAATCAATGATGATAATCAATGATGATCAATAATGATAATCAATAATGATAATCAATGATGATAATCAATGATAATAATCAATGATGATGATCAATAATGATGATAATCAATAATGATGATAATCAATGATGATGATAATCAATGATGATAATCAATGATGATAATCAATGATGATAATCAATGATGATAATCAATGATGATGATGATAATCAATGATGATGATGATAATCAATGATGATGATAATCAATGATGATAATCAATGATGATGATAATCAATGATGATGATAATCAATAATGATGATGATCAATAATGATAATCAATAATGATGATGATAATCAATAATGATGATGATGATAATCAATAATGATGATAATCAATAATGATGATGATCAATGACGATAATCAATAATGATGATAATCAATGATGATGATAATCAATAATGATGATAATCAATGATGATAATCAATAATGATGATAATCAATAATGATGATAATCAATGATGATAATCAATGATAATCAATTATGACCAATGATGATCAATGATGATGATGATCAAGGATGATGATGATGATCAATGATGATGATAATGATGATTAATAATACAAAAAAGTCTGTAATATCCAAAGTGATGCATCCATTCACTCATCCACCCATCCAATAAATCATAATAAAAGACAAATAAGTTTGTAAATAACTAGACACTAACAGTGTTACTGCCATTCCATGTTCTCTGACACGTCCTTCAAAGTCATGTAGAGTGATACCAGCTTGTGTTTTGACCTGAAGCTTTTTTTTATTTATCTAAGCCAGATAAGAGAAGACATTCGATATGATTATTCCATATGATTATTATCAAATTGTCTCACAGCAACAATCAGGGGTATTAACAAATTGTATTAACAAATCTGGACCAATGAGAGATGGTCCTAATTACTGGACCTTTAGAGATTATAAATAAAGTTAGTTTAGTTTACTCTGGTTTCCTCCTGGTAGTAACACTGGACCAATGAAGGATGGTTCTTACTGGACCTCTAGGAAGAACAGTATGACTGATAGAGTTATCCAGTATAAATAAAGTTAATTTAGTTTACTCTGGTTTCCTCCTGTAGTAACACTGGACCAATGAAGGATGGTCCTTACTGGACCTCTAGGGAGAACAGTTTAGATATGATTGATAGAGTTATATCCAATAATATACTGTACTTACATCCAATACTTTGTTATAATTCTTCAAACTAATCATAAAATCTGAAGTACAATTAATATCTGAAGGAGAATGACCACATCCAACCACTTTAACTTTTTTCTTTTGCCTTACAGCTTCCTCCAAAATCTAAGAAAAATGTGAAAGATGGCTGTTACACCAAGCATTTAGCAAAGAAAAATTTCCAGTCAGTGGCAGATTACCAGTTTCCAGTCCTGTACCCCTGTAGGCTAAATAAAATTCACAGGCCTCACACTGCACTGATCTATGAAAAAACTGATATCGATATCATGCAGTGTCATATCGGACCAGATTTAATTTGGGCACCCAGTCACTCGGCCATCATTGGTGAATATCAAATGTCCTCGTGACATCTGTCGAGTTATTTACAAAACTTGAATGGATGACAATATGGGAACGAATTGATTATTTTAAATGTCTATTGGTTTATAAATCTCTAAACAATCTAGCACCGGATTATATGAAAGACATGTTCATTCTAACAAAAAACTTTCATTCCAGATGAACTCGTGCTTCTTTAGAAAATAAACTTTATATTTCTAATCATCATAGAAACTCCTTTAGATGTACTGCCTCCTGTTTATGGAACAAGCTGGATGATCAGATAAGAAATGCACCTACAGTTTCTTCTTTTAAACTTAGATATCGTAACATGAAATTACACACTAAGACCTAAATTAATTTGTATTTTTAATTTGTACTATAAATAGTTATGTATTTTAGATAATATTGATTCTAGATAGTCTACACCTTTTTCAGGTCAAATTCAGAAACTTCCAAACGAACTTCAGATAATTCAGATCAATTTCAGAACTTTCCAAGTGAATTTCAGATAATTCAAGTGACTTTCAGAAATTTCCAAATGATATTCAGATTTTCCAAATGATATTCAGAAATTTCCAAATGATATTCAGATTTTCCAAATGATATTCAGACATTTCCAAATGATATTCAGACATTTCCAAAATGAAGCGAGAGGCTTGCACAGTAAATAGTTCGGATCAGCTGAGGGAACACATATACCTTTTTTGCCCTGCATTACTCAATGAAAAACATTCAATTGCACTCATTGAAATAAAAATATCACTTTATGTAATCAATGCTATTGATGTTACAGAAGCGTTATTGAATGTCGTTTCGCGCTAATAATAAAGTGATATTGTTATTTCAATGAGTGCAATTGAATGTTTTTTATTGAGTAATGCAGGGCAAAAGGTGTATGTGTTCCCTCAGCTGATCCGAACTATTTACTGTTCAAGCGAACTTTAGCCTCTCGCTTCATTTTGGAAATGTCTGAATATCATTTGGAAATGTCTGAAATTCATTTGAAAATGTCTGAATATCATTTGGAAAATCTGAATATCATTTGGACAATTTGAATATCATTTGGAAATGTCTGAAATTCATTTGGACAATCTGAATATCATTTGGAAGTGTCTGAAATTCGTTTGGAAGTTTCTGAATTTGACCTGAAAAAGGTGTAGTATTCTAATTAATTCTTATACATAGAAGCAGGGGTTTCATTAGAAGCCGGCAACCGGCGAACTCCGGCGGTTACTTTCCAAATCATCGCCGGCTACTTTCATAATCATTGTTTTACATTTTAATAGTAAATACCGTATACGTGTTCACTTTGAGCCGCTCCATTTTCTCTTGAAAACGTAAATGAACTTGAATGTGAAGAAAGCTGGTTTCTGTGGAAATTTGATAATTTTCTGTATTAAATCTGTATTAGGGACCTTAAGATCTAGGACGGCAACCTCAACGACGACGTCATTTAAACAAAATAATTATATTTGCAAAACAACGAGAATAAATAATTTTTACTCCCTAGAGTAATGCTAACACCGTCCCCGTTCTTTATACAACGCCACTTAGAGCATTTTCACGTCTTCAGGACGACGTCAACGGCTAAAAGATGAGAACTGTTGCTTAAGATTGACTTCAAATCTTCAACACAGACACTACAATAATTTTAGCAAAGTGCTGGAATGGTGTTTCCGAGGTTCTAGACTTCAAAAATTTCACGGGTGCGCCACCCCAACAAATGCGGTCCTAAATTGCTACCTCCATGTTCAGCCGCCTACTTTCTAAAATGAGCCTGCTACTTTCAAAATTAATGAAACCCCTGCATAGAAGGCATCATGTAAACCAGCCCTTTGGCTGCACTGATTCTACCTTCTCTAAATAAAACTTTTATTATTATTATTTGGTAACAATATTCAAGTACAGAAGATGTGAGAACCACCTAAGTGGGTGCTGGGGCATGTCCTCCAAAATTTTTTTGAAACTTAGAGTCTTGGAAATGCCATTTCCTGCATTCTGAGGCTGTGGTCTTCCCACAATCACAATTTTCTACAAAATGAGGTTGCTGCACGGTTGGTCGAAGCTAACTATTTGGAAGCATTTATTTCTAGCTTTTAAACGCTTGAGTTGAAATATAACTGAACAAATGATCAGGTCTGTATACTAGCATCTCATTGTACCCTGCTCTTGATGTCAGAGATCATCAATTTACATATAGTGTGTGCTATGGCCTATGGGTGGCATGTGTTGTTAGGGCACTGCCTCTCACCAATAGTTAAGCCCGGTCGGACAGGGTTAGTACTTGGATGGGTGACTGTTTGGGAATAACCTGTACTCCATCAGCTTGGGACTTACGTGAGTAGAGTTTAGTCAGTCTCTCCTGCACTCCGAGGGTTTTTCACCAGGTTCTCCAGTTTTCTTCCCTCCGTAAAATCAACACCTAGGTCTTAGTTGTCTACACATAGGAGTTTGGTGACAGTTGGGACGAAAGTTCTGTTCCTCTTTCCTGCCACACGTTAAGTGGCAAATTTAATAAATTCATATCAAACAAACTGAAATATATATATGAATAAGTTTTGTGGAAACACCATGTAAAATATTTCTTTGCTAAGCTTTCGGCCTGTTGACTCAGGCCTTCATCAGAGCAATAATAACAAACTGTTGGCTCATGTCATTTATAAATTAATTAATAAATCACTTAATTTATAAATGAAGTGAGCCAACAGTTTGTTATTATTGCTCTGATGAAGGCCTGAGTCAACAGGTCGAAAGCTTAGCAAAGAAATATTTTACGTGGTGTTTCCACAAAACTTATTTATATTCAGAGTTCGAATTAACGGTGTACAATGTGCAATTTGCACATCGTTTTGGCCTAAATAGTGAAAATTGCATATCACTTTTCAAAACGATGTGCAAAAAAAGACTTGGGACTAATGAGCATCCATCCACGTTTATAGGTAATGCATTGCCAATCTGTCGTCTTATGATTTTATAAAAAGCACTTTCGCTTTGAATCCCTTTGAATCGGCTTTGATCTAGCAGGGTGTTCGCGAATCTTTGACATGGATAACGTTCTTTTTATCTCAGGTGTGAGGTGTCAGGTCAAGGTGTGATATTTTTAGCCGCCATGACAGGTGTGATTTTTTAGCTGTCACCAGGCCTTATGATAATAATCGGATGTCCCATATTTGGCTTTAGTTCTTTTGTTTTGCTTTTCGAAAAAGCTGTTCAATCGAAATCGCTCTCTTTACTCCGTGCTTTACTATGGCTTCTTTATCAAAAGGCTGTACCAGCAAAGTAAACACTGTTGAGAAATGGAAAGAAACATTAAACACTGCCTGGCTCAAGTACGATTATCCCGAGAAACGAAAGAAGTAAAACAACGACACGTCCAACGCAGCACCAGCACACCTACTTTTCTGATCAAGAGTCCGAAAGTGATTAAAATGCATTTAAAGTTACCTAATGTCAGAGTCACATTAGACTTGCCCCAGTCTCTCACTTATTGATCGCATGGCATGGCCAAGTGCACATATTTTCGAAAAAAAGTTGCACATCATTTTTTCTCAACTAATTCGAACCTTGTTTATATTACTTTATCACCATGAAAACATAAATAACTTCAAAGAATTAATTAAACTGAAATATTTTAAAAATGAAGAAAGTTGTAAAAGATCTTCTATTTACAATTTCACGAGTTCTTTCAAATTTGACAAACTTTACTTTTATTGCAAATGTCGTATTAAGTGTACGAGAGTTTTAAATTGATTTTCCCCTTCTGCACCCCTGTTTGTAACAAATTAGGTGGTTTTCACTGCAACATCACAAAATTCTAAAATGTTTATTAAACTTAAAAGCTTCTAGGACAGTGTCGACCACGGTTGAAATCCAAATATTACCAGGGTTAAGTCACGTTGGCCTGAAAAACAGAGAAAAATCTTCTCGACGTTTTCGAGCGAAGGCCCTTCGTCAGGAGAAATTAGTAAACAACTCACATGTGGTCACGCGTATTTATAACAGAGCTACAATGGGAATCACGTAGCTGACCATAAATTGGGTCAGCACCTGCACACAGGCTAAAATTACATATTAATTTATTTGTTTACTTTGTTTTTATTGGCTTACATGTGTTCACGTGATTCCCATTGTAGCTCTGCTATAAATACGCGTGACATGTGAGTTGTTTACTAATTTCTCCTGACGAAGGGCCTTCGCTCGAAACGTCGAGAAGATTTTTTCTCTGTTTTTCAGGCCAACGTGATTTAACCCTGGTAATATTTAAACTTAAAAAGTTGGTTGTTTAATATATTTTGTAGATCATAATTACAAGTTTTAAGCCCTAATCAAACAAAGTCATCGCAAGTTGGCAGTCATAAATTTCTGTGGTGGTCGTTTAACAAATTAACAAAATAAAGGTTTCATGAGTGTTTTAAAGTGCTTATGTCACAAAATCTTTTTTTTAACTTTTGAGTAGAAAACAAAAAGTTAGTTAATAGGTTCTTTAACATTTTTCGGCTTTCTCTTTTCATTCACGATATGCGGCTCTAAACAGCAATTTTCGTGAAAATGTCACGTATCAACAAGAGTCTGTGACGAGCGTGGTGTGACGTAGCTTAAGGGACTTATTAACTAGATCCCTCTCTCTGCACTTGGTTTGAGCAACCATTGAAAAACGACACATCTATCCGGCATTTTGCTGTCTTCTCAATAGCTTTTTAGTACTCCTTCACATGTGAATTTGAACCTCCGTCCCTTAAGCTACGTCACACGGCTGTCGCCCCAGACCCTTTTCCATTTTTTTCTCGGGTGTGACAATTTTTTGCTAAAAGCCAATTTTTCAAGGTTTAGAGCCGCATATCTCGCGAATGAAAAGAGAAAACCGAAAAATGTTAAAGAACCTATTTTAACTAACTTTTTGTCCTCTACTCAAAAGTCAAAAAAAATTTTTTGTGATATAAGCACTTTAAACAAGTTTTAACTTTGTCACAGTATATACATAATATTTTCGGGAAATTGTTCAGAGTGGCTGGCTGGCTGAGATAGCATGACTGCCAACTTGCGAAGACTTGTGTTCTCGTTTGATTCAGGCCACAGAATAGTAAGAACCAGAAGTCCGACTCGAGTGAAAACTTGTCCCCATTTCTTCAATGCGCATGCACGATATTTTTATGCCATCCAATGCCATCCTACGTGATCCTACGCAATGTTCTACACCATCTTATGCAATTCCTGGCCAGTTCCCCCAGCAGTTTTGAAGGTCCAAACTGCCGGGGAAACTGGTGCTTACTTTGTGTTTCGCGCACAAATATTTTATTCTCTGACCCTGACCCTGAAAACACCCTAATCCTCAAGCCTAACCCTAATCCCAACTCTAATTCTACCCAACCCCAACCCTAACCCTAACCCTAATGCATATTCGTGCGCGAAACACAAAGTAATAACTGGGAAACTTGCCAGGATTGTGTAGGATAGTGTAGGATGGCAAGGAATTATCACACCTGCGCATTGAAGAAATGCAGACAAGTTTTCACTTGAGTTGGACTTCTGGTTGTATTCTGTGATCAAGATGCGCGAGGCAACATGTGCGAGGACATAAACTTAAAATTCCAATGCGAGTCGGACTTCTGGTTGTCTTACTATTCTGTGATTAGGGCTTTGCATTTGAAAATTATGCTGATGTCAGCAATAATATAATTCAAACCTCTGTAATGCAAGTAGGAAAACTTGTATCGACTTAATAATGATCTACAAATATATAAAACTGACCTTTTAGGTTTAATAATAAACATTTTAGAATTTTGTGACGTCACAGTAGAAACTACCTATTGTTGCAAAAAATGTTGAAGTTACAACACCCCCCTCTGGCCATCTGCCAAAGACTGTTTTACTTTCAATTTGAAGAAATTTAAGATTACTAACATTGAATATACTTATATATAACATTAATATAGTTTCATATTACAAGAAAAAAAACAGTCCCCTCCAAGTGACTTCACCATACTATCATCCTCTCATTCTAAAGCCTCGGTCAAAACGAGGATGAGAGTTGATGAGAGTTGGCAAGCGTGAGTTTGTCTGAGAGTTTCTCAACTCTCATGCCCTGATCAAATGAGGATGAGAGTTGACCATGAGAGTTGACGAGAGTTGTAGGATTTACCGTGTGTAGCAGGGAGACTAGGAATGAATTTCAAGGTAAACAAAGTTTGTATTTTTACAATCTCGTACTGGACAAATAAATAGACAGATTTTTGTTGAGCCTGTTTTTACAAAGTGCAAACCGCTAGCCGCTAAACTCTCATCAACTCTCATATGCCAACTCTCATGACTGGTCAAATGAGCAAAAACTCTCATTAACTCTCATTAAAATTTGAACCAGCTCAAAGTTGATGAGAGTTGATAAGAGTGCATGAGAGTCGATGAGAGTTGGTGGTCAAACGTGACCGAGAGTTGCAACTCTTGTCAACTCTCATCCTCGTTTGACCGGGGCTTAACTCTAATCTTGAACTCCTTCACGAGAGCTTACTCATTTCAAAATCTCGACCTTCTCTAAATGAAAATATTTCCTCTATACCACTTTTGTTGTTTTGATATATATTTTATTTCTGCCATCTTTATTATTTTTTCTTTCCCTTTTATGTTATTTCACACCTCATCTTATTATGTTCATCTTTCATCACATTCTTCACACATTTCTGTTTTGTACTTGTCACCTGGTAAGCATTTCATTGGTGTACGTATTATATACTTTTAAATTTAAAATTGAAGGAATTTCTAAATATTAAAACTCTTTTACCTCCTTGATTTCATCTATGGTGCTTGGCTCGAAGTACAGTTCAGGAGAGCAACTGAATGTTTTTGACCAGTTATGAAACTCGTGGTTCTTCAACCCCACCTTGTAAATACACCATGAAAATATTATTAACCAAACACGAATATTAGAAATACTCAAGGGTAAAGTGTAAGTACTTACAGCACTCGCAAACTTCGCCGTCATTTTCTGGCAAGATAAGAGATATTCAGTGAAGAATTACACCTTTTGAAGCGCATGGCTGGACACCATGACGAAAATTTACAACATTTACATAAATATACATTGGAAAGCACTGGAGCGTTCACAGAATTACAGGAGCACGGACAAGCCACGTGTAAACTGGAAGTCGTACCACAGGGAGCCTACCCTGGTCCCAGAGGTCCTACGCCGCCCGCTTTTCGGGGGGGGGGGGAGCGGGCGGCGTAGGACCTCTGGGACCAGGGTACAGGAGCCCATCTTGACATATTATTTTCCTAAACACACGATCGAGTGTGCCACAGGTGCCCTAGCCTGGTACCCTGGCCAATGCAACCACTAAAGACTTCTGCTTTCCTATTGGTTAAAATTTCGCGCGTTTTTAGTGGCTATGAGTAAAACTGCAATCGTCATAAGTACTGGATTTAGCCCTGATGACGCGAGCATGAGATTAGTGGTTACCTGGCCCTTATTTCTTTTGAAATTGGGCCAGGGGGCAGGCTACAGGTGCCCAAGATGGGCTCCCTGTGGTCTGTGGTCGTACCCCCCACGCAATCCTGGCAAGTTCCCCCGGCAGTTTAACCTCCTTTTGAAGGTCCAAACTGCCGGGGGAATTTGCCAGGATTGCGTAGGATGGCGTAGGATAGCGAGGAATCAAGATGCGCGAGGCGACATGCGCGAGGACAGAAACTTCAAAGGTCCCGCCGCGAGTTGGACTTTCTATTAAATTTTTTTTTTATAGCTTCGCCATAGACGTTCTTCTCCGGGGATTTTTCGATGCTATATTGATTGATTGATTGATTGATAATAATTGATTGATTGATTGATTGATTGATTGATTGATTGATTGATTGATTGATTGATTGATAATAATATTTATTCAGGAAAAACCAACATCACAAAAGTGTTTTTCAGAAGGTTCCTGAGAAACATAAAAATACAAAATATAAAAAGAAATAAAGTACAGGATATGTATTACAAAATTATGAAGTAAGAATATATGTGCTAATGATTAATATAGCTATATTACAAAGAAAGAACAAGTAAGGTAAACAGTAACATTATGGTTGTGGTAGTTTAAGGAGTTCGTTTTTAAAAGTTGGCAATTGTTCAATTGATCTTATATTGGGATCCAAAGCGTTATACTCTTTACAAGCATGATAAGTGAGTTTCTGCTTCCCCCAATTTGACTTTGGTTTACTGAGGTAAATATCGTCCTTGCGTCTTGTGTCATAAGTATGATTAATATTAGTCAGTTCGAAATCAAAATCTATTAAATTATTTTTACACCTGAAAATCGTTAAAATGCGATGTAAATAGCGCCGGTATATAAGTGGATGCCAGTGTAGTTTGTTTAGGGCTTCAGTTGAGGAAGATAAATGAGGAACATCAAGGATAGTTTTAGCAGCTTTATTTTGAAGAATTTGCAGTTGGCATATAATGTCTGCGTAATCAAACAGTGGGAGAATGAGAGCATTATATACAGTAAAGCGAGCTTTAATTGGAATGAAGGCTTTAACTCTTCTTAATAATCCGATACGTTGGCTAATTTTTGTTGATATTTTATCCAAATGTTCAAACCAGGAGAGGTTTTCTGAAAAAGATATTCCTAAGTATTTAAAACTTCGTTCTCGGGCAAGTTGATGTTCGTTGATATGTATTATTGCCTTAGTTGCAGGCAATTGTCGCAGGGATATCGTAAAGCGCGCGGGGCAGTGTGACCAGACGTTAGTAATTTAAATTACTTTTGGTAATTTTTCAACATTTTTTGGTGGGGGGTGGGGGGGTGGGGGGTGGGGGGGTGGGGTGGCGGTGTGTTATGATGTAATAATTTTTTTCCAAATTTGGTAATTTTTGCTACGTGATAGTAATTGCCTCTGTAAAAACCTGGTCACACTGGCGCGGGGAATGGAAGTGCATAATCCCGAGAGAAACAGTTAGTTTTGTTTTCCCGAGAGTCTTATTTATTTATTGATAGAAACATCCAGACTCGAGGGAAAACAAAACGGTTTCCCAAGGGATCAGACATTAAGTGTTTCGTTATATAGCTTGAGTTTCGCTGAATAATTTCGATGTTTATCAAGGGAAGTACACAAACGAAAAGACAAACTGAAAGAATTACCAAAACATTTCGCCTGGCTCTGTAATTTCACATCAAACAAACAAATATGAGTCTCGGAACAAAAGAACAGCAATACATTTCTCCAGTTAATCTTCACACATGCTCTGAAGACCTATAAATATTCTTTTTTTCTTACCAAACAAGCTTTTAAACAAACAAACAAACAAACAAACAAACAAACGAACGAACGAACGAACGAACGAACGAACGAACGAACGAACGAACGAACGAACGAACGAACGAACGAACGAACGAACGAACGAACGAACGAACGAACGAACGAACGAACAGACACACAGACACACAGACAGACACACAGACAGACACACAGACAGAGACAGACAGACAGACACACACACACACACACACACACACACACACACACACACACAGACAGACAGACAGACAGACAGACAGACAGACAGACAGACAGACAGACAGACAGACAGACAGACAGACAGACAGACAGACAGACAGACAGACAGACAGACAGACAGACAGACACACAGACACACAGACACACAGACAGACACACAGACAGAGACAGACACACACACACACACACACACACACACACAGATAGACAGACAGACAGACAGACAGACAGACAGACAGACAGACAGACAGACAGACAGACAGACAGACAGACAGACAGACAGACAGACAGACAGACAGACAGACAGGTGAATAAAACGCGGGCAGTTACACCCCGATATTTGCAGAATGCCTGCTTTGCGGGCTAGTACTCGACCCCATTCCCCTCACGGTTCAAGTGTCGAGGCCTATTCCGACAACAAACGAAAGAAAAGTTTAATATTTACCTAAACCGGAGATTCATGGCCGTTTTAAGCCATTTGATCAATAAACAGATGGTTCTTAAACACAAGGAGTGTTTTATAAGACTCTTAAAGTCCTGAGAAACGTCCGAATTTGGGAAAGAAAACAACGAAAAAGCGCTTCTTGGGGAAGACATTTGAAGACAATGAACCGACCGTCAGCTGCCGCTTCAGCTAACAGGAAAATGATTCGTCACAACGCTTCTACTTCTCCGGCAGTTGGCCTTGGAAGTGCAAATGTAGACCTTACAAGTATTTTCGAGTGTCCTGTGTGCTTCGATTACGTTTTACCTCCGATTCTACAGTGTTCTAGCGGTCATTTGGTCTGTTCCAACTGTCGTCCGAAGCTTCAGTGTTGTCCGACATGTCGGGGGCCTTTGGGCAGTATTCGAAACTTAGCGATGGAAAAAGTGGCCAGTACGATCATGTTTCCTTGTAAATACAATTGTGGAGGCTGTGCTGTGTCTTTACCGTTTTCCGAAAAGACAGAACACGAGGAATCGTGCGAGTTCAGGCCCTACACTTGTCCATGTCCTGGTGCTTCTTGTAAATGGCAAGGGGCTTTGGACGCAGTCATGCCCCATCTAATGCACACCCATAAATCCATCACAACCTTACAAGGGGAGGATATTGTGTTTCTAGCAACCGATATTAATCTTCCTGGAGCTGTCGATTGGGTGATGATGCAATCTTGTTTTGGGCACCATTTTATGCTAGTTTTAGAAAAGCAGGAAAAATTTGAGGGTCATCAACAATTTTTTGCCATTGTACAACTTATTGGTACAAGAAAGCAAGCTGAGAATTTTGTCTATCGTTTGGAATTGAATGGCAATCGAAGAAGACTCGCTTGGGAGGCAACTCCACGAAGCATACACGATGGAATCTCTTCGGCTATCCTGAATAGTGATTGCTTGGTGTTCGATACAAGCATGGCTCAACTTTTTGCTGAGACTGGCAATTTAGGGATCAACGTTACAATATCGATGTGCTGAGTAGCCTGATGGATACATATACATACATGTAATGCCATTCAAAAAATGTAGGGTTCTTTCGCTAAAAAGTTTCAAGAGGTCTCACATATGGGCTAAGATTTGCATTGAAAGTGTTTTGCAGACAACTGATGTTGTAACTTAATATAAAAAACCCCCTCAAATTGGGCAATATAAAAATAATGTACACAGATTTGGTGGAAAGTTGTGACAATCCGTCACCTAGATCTTGCATATTTGCCACATTTACTATGTAAATGTATTCGGTCGCATAAAAAGATCCCTTATTCTCATCACTGCATTTTGGAAATGTTGGGAAGGCAGGAAATTTATTTTTATTTTTTGTATCAAAATATATATAAAGATATTTGGGCATATCTGACAGCACTTAAGTGCAAATGATGCCATTGTACCAAGTGGAATTATGGGTCACCAGAAAACCAGTTTACTGCCTAGCTTTTATGCTAACCTGACTCACAAGTGTGTTTAAGTGTTTACTGTCTAGCTTATACACTAACCTGACACACTAGTGTGTTTACTGTCTAGCTTATACACTGACCTGGTCAACTAGTGTGTTTACTGTCTAGCTTATACACTAACCTGATCAACTAGTGTGTTAACACCTACATTTTTCATTAACCTGACCCACTACATTTCACAATAGTGTCATTTGCACCTGATAAACTGCAGTCAGGCCAATATAATTTCAATAGCATTTCAAATTGGAGAAAGATGTATTTTTTTAATTTCTATGTTTTCCCAACAAATACATGTACATAGAACAAATCAAGTTTACATAATAATTATGTAACTTGATCATGTCGCTCAGTTACAGGTTCGTAGCAAAGCTCACAGGTTCAAATCCCACTCCCAACCCAGTATGGTTCAATACATTCACCCAGAGTATTAACTTTCAGAGTATTAACTTTCAAAAACTCATCAATACATGAGGAAAACACAAAGGAAATCAGTACCATGTCCATGGTTTTATATCTGATAAAAAGTCCTCTTGATTTACATAAACTTTAGCTTCGATGTTCTCAGCTTAGAGGAGCTTGTTTTTCAAACTTGCTACACTAATGAACTTACCAAATGGGTTGTTTTTGAAGCTATTCGAAACATTCACAATACCTGTTTTATCAAACCCAAAACACTTGATTATCACCTCATATTATAGACCTTATTCATAAATGGCCACCAAATTAATTTTCTTTTATGTGCATATAAATTAGCCCTTATGAACTCGTTTTCATGTACGAAATTCAAAAGAATTTTTACTTCAATAAACGAGGTCATAAGGGCTGATTTATATGCACATAAAAGAATATTAATTTCGCAGCCATTTATAAATAAGGTCTATGGTTGAATTTATATCATTTTCATAATAAAATACAAAATAATTATGTCCACTGATACAGGACTGAAAATGCTGTTGGTTCAAAATGCAGTGGTGAGAATCACAAATATTTTTTGTATGTGGCCTTATAACATTCTACCCAAACGACCATCAAAGATTAGAATATGTTTTTGTCCTATTTGGAAATTGATGTGTCGTGTACAGTACTGTAAACTGAATTTGGGGGAAACTAAGGCATCATTAATATCCATCATGCTTTGAAAATGACATTTTTTCTGTCCAGACTGTAGACTTCAGAAGAATGCAATATTTTCTTCTGATGAAACTTAAAATGTATTAATAATATCAATGTTATGATAACGTTGAAGTAATGTTTGGTGAGCATGTGAATTATATCTAAGATATAGATTTTGCACATCAAGGATTTTTTCCAATGTTATGGTGCATGGTCTGTAGGATTTATTAAACAGAAAAGATAATTTCCTACAGTTTCTGCCTCAGTAAATTTATTTAAACCATTTCTACCCGAGCTGACCAAAAATAGCCCTTCATTGTTTTACCCTGTATAAACACCAGATGATTTTCTCAGACATCCTAGGCAGGAAAGAGTTAACAAGTGATTAACCCATTCCTGCCTGAGCTAGCCAAAAATGACCCCTTTATTGTTTTACTCTGTCTAACACCAGATGATTTTACTGATCATCAAAGAGAGAACCCTCAGACATCCTAGGCAGCAATGAGTTAACAAGTGATTAACCCATTCCTGCCTGAGCTGGTCAAAAATGGTCCCTTTATTGTTTTACTCTGTGTAACACCAGATGATTTTACTCAGCAAAGAGAGAACCCTCAGCCATCCTAGGCAGCAATGAGTTAACAAGTGATTAACCCATTCCTGCCTGAGCTGGCCAAAAATGGTCCCTTTATTGTTTTACTCTGTTTTAACACCAGATGATTTTACTCATCAAAGAGAGAACCCTCAGACATCCTAGGCAGCAATGAGTTAATTGATTAACCCATTGCTGCCTGAGCTGGTCAAAAATGACCCCTTTATTGTTTTACTCTGTCTAACACCAGATGATTTTACTCATCAAAGAGAGAACCCTCAGATAATCATATCCTAGAAAGCAATGAGTTAAATTATTACCTATGAATTCATAAAAAACCCCAAAAGAAATGGCCTATTACTTTTCAGATTCTTGAATCATGAAGTGGACATGACTATTGATGACAGGAAAACTGTGTGATATTTAACATTCCAAAAACAAAATAAAATTCATGTTTTATTCTAGATTGATTGACCTTTACAAATGTTTAATTTGTTACTATTATGAGAGTATTTCCATTAAGTTTACAGTAAAATTTTCAAACACCTAACAAATCATGTAAGAATCTTGAGAGTGTGAACAAGTTATAATAATTCTGTTGTCATGTCTTGTAACAACTTGTTTGTAACAGGCTTGTTGGTTACAACAACTTGTTACAAACATGGTAGAGTAAAATTGTTCTAACAAGCTGCAACAGACTTGTTGATTGCAACAAATAACTGTTACAAACAATGCTGCAGCAAGTTGTTGGAACAACCTGTGACAGACTTAAGTTTGTTGATCACAACAACCTGTTATAAACAAAATGCTACAGCAAGTTGTTGGAACAACCTGTGACAGATTTGTTGATCACAACAACTTGTTGTAAACAATGCTACAGCAAGTTGTTGGAACAACCTGAATTGCAACAACTTGTTACAAACAATGCTACAGCAAGTTGTTGGAACAACCTGAATTGCAACAACTTGTTACAAACAATGCTACAGCAAGTTGTTGGAACAACCTGAATTGCAACAACTTGTTACAAACAATGCTACAGCAAGTTGTTGGAACAACCTGTGACAGGCTTGTTGATTGCAACAACTTGTTGTAAACAATACTGTTGTCCAACTCTGTAAAATTAATGTTTTTTTTAGCAGCACTTTTTCTTTGTACAGCTAGGTTGATGAGAATTGTCAAGGTTTACAACACCAGTACTTGATGTCTTTGCTGTTCTTTCATTATCCAATGGCAAACATGTATTGAGAATTAATGAAAAAACATCTTCAACATTTTCTCCAGTTTTAGAACTGGTTTCAAAATATGGCACCCGATTAAGATTGTGATTCGTGTCCTTGTTTTGAGCTGTTGCCAAAGCTCGTCCAATGTCTGTTGAAATTTGTCGAGTCGAGTTATTGACTAAATCAAGTTTTGTCCCCACAACAACACATAAACAATTTTCTTCTGCACTCTCCAGAAGAGGAATATGCCTTTCTTTTAAAACATTTAGTGATGTTTGTCTTGTTAAATCGATCGCCAAAATGGCTGCAGATGCTCCACGGCAGTAAAATGATGATAAACCTGCATATTTTTCTTCCCCAGCTGTGTCCTGATGGATGGTTTGGAAAGTAGATCAAAGAAATAAAATGATAGAGAAAAAATACATGAAAAATCAAGTTGTACAGAAAGAAGTATAAGAAGTATATATATATATATATATATATATATATATATATATATATATACATATATATATATATATAGCATGTTCTAAGGATTTAGGGTGAAGGAAAATTCGAGTGTAGAATATATACATTTTAAGACCAAACCGGGAGCAGTTGCGAAAAATGCAACCACACAGGCCCTCCGGCAGGAATTGAACCCACGACCTTGCGATTCTAGTGCAATGCTCTGACCACTGAGCCACGGAGGCCGTTGCCGAGAGCTTGATCGCGAGTTCTGTATATATAATAAGGTGGTACTGCCAGGAGAGAATTGGGTATATTATAAATGATATTGGGCATTTCACTCGATTACATAGCATGTTCTAAGGATTTAGGGTGAAGGAAAATTCGAGTGTATATATATACATACATATATATATATATATATATATATATATATATATATATATATGCAACGCTCACTACCCTCGTGGAGGTTTGAGCACTCTGGGCCCATGTGCACTTCATGCTATCTGGATGTACTGCACCGATGCTGTCCCACATGCGGTTGTCTTCGATGATCGCATGTGTATAAAATAATTGGTGAAACGCATCTAGATTGTTCCAAGCTACACTGAATCTGATGAGCTGTAGTACAGCAAAACACATGTCTGTAGATTGAACTATATACTGTATATATATATATATATATATATATATATATATATATATATATATATATATGCAATAAAGTAAAGAAAGAGTACTGTACCGGTACTGGTAATATACAGGGGCATATATCTAGGATTTTACAATTATTATTACAATTTGTCACCATGCATGCAAACACTAAAAGAATTATAATTATACAGACTGTAGGTCATAATTTATCATGACCTGATAAAAGAGAAATGGAGAATGAGAAAGAAATTTAAGAAAAATGATTGGAGGAGAAAAATTGAGGGAAAATATGTTATGTTAATCCCAAATAAAAATACTCAATGTAGTTGTAATAATTACCCAAATAGCGACGTTATAATGACCCCACTGTTTTAAGAAGAATGAAGCACCAATGGTCTAAAATAAGTAAATGAATTAATCACCATGCATGTATTAAAGGGCATTAATAGCAACAGAAATTAAGTTTGTCCAATTTGCAAGAACTCATAAAATTGTAATAGAAGATCCTTTACAATTTCTTCATATCTTTCTTCGTTTTTAAGATAATTTTGTTTCAATTTGTTTAATATACAAATGATATGGTTTCTATTGTCAGGAGCAGAGTACAACTGTACAGTATTTTCACATGTTGCAAAATTAGCTATAATATCTCTAAATTTGTTCAATGAAATCACTTGAAACTGTGCACATAAAAACGCCTTGTGACACTGAACATTTCATAACTGATGTCACTTTGTGTAAAAATACTGTACCCTGCTCGTGACGTCAGAGCTCATCTCATTTACATATTAAACAAATTGAAATATCTTGCAAACGAAGAAAGACACGAAAAAGTTGTAAAAGATCTTCTATTACAATTTCACGAGTTCTTTCAAATTAAACAAACTTAATTTTTATTGCCAATATCCTTTAAAGTATATATATTATAATTTTTGACTTATTAAATATTACATAACTATATATAAATATACTTATTGATTGTAGTATAATTTTAAACTACGGTATTAAAGAATATTACAGTATATTAACTATATTGTATATTAACAGTAATTATAAGTACAGTACATGTTGTACACACATTATGATTGCAATGTGTGTGCGAACTGTTTTGTGTAATAGCTAATGTTTCTAATATTAATTGTAGCTATATAAATTCTATCATTTTATACTCTAAAACACAAATTCATCAGTTTGTCTAAAACTTACACTAGTTTTTTTGCTAAATATTCCTTCCATATATCTGTGAATTAATGTTGTTTTGCCAACACTGGAGTCACCAAGTATCACAACCTTCAAATCTCTGTACATACAAATATTGACAATTATTAGGGTTAGCCACAGTGCTTTGCAAAGAATTTTAAATTTGCCGACAAATGGGCACAGTCCTTCAAAATATCTAAATTTAATAACACAATCCTTGATGTTACGGTGAGGATTGAAAACAGCAAACTTACGCCTTTCTCTTTTCTCCTTGTACTTGGGCCATTTTGCTTGAATAATCTGTGTACAAAGCATTAAAACAAAAAGTTCAACTACCAGGCTAGCATGATAATCATTTAGATGTATTGGTTAACACTATATTGGGGTCATATACATGCAATTACAAATTAGCATTGAGCTACTGAGACTCAGATGATTAATTGAACATAGATTGAATATGTGTACAACCCAACAACCTTCTGACCACCAGGGAGATGCTCTAACCATTGAACTACTGAGACTCAGATGATTTGAATGTAGATTGAATATGTGCACAACCCACAATGAGCTACTGAGACTCAGATGATTTGAATGTACACTGTAGATTGAATATGTGTACAGCCACAACCTTCTGATCACCAGTGAGATGCTCTAACCATTGAGCTACTGAGACTCAGATGATTTGAATGTAGATTGAATATGTGTACAACCCACAACCTTCTGATGACCAGTGAGATGCTCTAACCATTGAGCTACTGAGACTCAGATGATTTGAACGTACAACCTTCTGATCAGCAGTCAGATGTCCAACCTTGTACAGCAAGAACTTGTTGTCATTGCTCTGATGAAGGCCTGAGTCAACAGGCCGAAAACTTAGCAAAGAAATATTTTACGTGGTGTTTCCACAAAACTTATTTATATTACTTTATCGCCATGAAAACTTTCAAAGAATTAAGAACTAAACTTCTAATATATTTAATCTAATTAATATTATAGATACATTGTATAAAAACAAGACAAGTTACGACTTGCCAATATATAATTTTGTTATAATTACCTTGAAATAATGAAACGATATTGGATGTACGGTACCCAACTTTTCTTTGCTCTTTTATAGTCTTGTTTATAGTTTTTGTCTTTTAGAAGAATCCTTCATAAACTTTCATAAACTATCGTTTCTTTCTTAAAGAAGTGCTTCGCTTCTTCTGGTTGGAAGATATATGCTGTTCAGTGGCTCATTTTGGAATTGAAATGTAACATTTCTTCTCACTTTCTGTTTGGCTAAAAATCCCGCGAAGTCATGGCACCTTCGAATATAGTGCAACCCCCCTGGAATAACATTAATTTTATTTACAGTCAGGGGGGGAATACACACGAAAAAATCTCACAGCTTGTCAGGCTGTTAACAGGTTGTACGACTTGAATCAATGTCTCCAATCTGATTCATCTCAATGCTGTTCATCCAAGAAGCTGCCTGCCTATGGGGCGCCGTTTGTAAAAAAATTATTTAGCGTTTATTTTGAATATTTTAATGTTATTTAGCTCCTCATGGCTTGTCATTTATACGTAAATAATATTTGTTATTTATTAAATAACATTTGCGATTTATTAAATAACATTGCGATTTAATAAATAACATTGCGATTTATTAAATAACATTGCGATTTAATAAATAACATTGCGATTTATTAAATAACATTGCGATTTAATAAATCGCAAGTGCGATTTATTAAATCGCAATGTTATTTATTAAATCGCAATGTTATTTAATAAATCGCAATGTTATTTAATAAATAACAAATGTTATTTATAAATGACAAGCCATGAGGAGCTAAATAACATTAAAATATACAAAATAAACGCTAAATAATTTTTTTACAAACGGCGCCCAGCCTCTGCCTACAGGTTGTTGGAACAACTTGTCATCAGTCTGTTGGAACTTGGAGTCATCAGCCTTAAAAGTTGTCAACAACCTGTTACAGACATGTTAACAAACTGGGACAGCCAGTGATAGCAACCTCTGGCAAAGTTGCTAAAAATTTGCATTTTAAATATCGAACTTCATATAATAATATAATATGAAGTTCTATTGAGAGTCAGAACAATTAACTCTAAGCAAACTTGATGTTATGTGAAATTCGATATTTATAATAATGCGAATTTTTTACACGCTGACTCCTTGACCCAAACTGAATTTGAGGGGGTATTTGACCAAGATCTTTGGCGCAAAGCATTTATCTCAAAAATTTTGGCGCACGTTTTTGGCGCAGATTGACAGGCAGATAACTATGGTGCAGTGTTTTTTGGCGCAAACTTTCTAGTTTTTTTGGCGCACAAATAATAAATGTTTGAAAAACTTTGGTGCAGAGAATTCTGAAGTTCACCCTGGATTAAAAGTTGCTAATGTTGCTGTTATTGCATAACAAAATGATATGTGTTGTGTAGTGGGCTTGAGGGGGACTAGTTTTATTTTCTGTGGGGATCTACGCCAAAGAAGCAAATTTTGCTTTCTTGTAAAATTCTCATCACTGCAAACAAATTTTCATATCAACTTGTACACTGTATATTATAATTCTTGTGATGAAATAAATTTTTATTAAATTCAACCAAAATTGAATGGGTTGGTCCTTGGTCTATGGTCAATCTTTCCCAAACTTTCATGAAAATTTGTGCAGTACTTTATGAGGTATCAACAGACAAACAGACAGACAAGCAGACAGACAGACAGACAGACAGACAGACAGACAGACAGACAGACAGACAGACAGACAGACAGACAGACAGACAGACAGACAGACAGGCAGGCAGGCAGGCAGGCAGGCAGGCAGGCAGAGAGACAGAGAGACAGAGAGACAGAGAGACAGAGAGACAGGTAGACAGGTAGACAGGTAGGTAGGTAGGTAGGTAGGTAGGTAGGTAGGTAGGTAGGTAGGTAGGTAGGTAGGTAGGTAGGTAGGTAGGTAGGTAGGTAGGTAGTGGGCACCAGTCACACTGTCAAAGCAGTGGAAATATATACTTACCTTGCATTCCATCAGGAGTGGGTGGGTGGGTGGGTCACTAAACAGCGCGCGCAAAACCAGTCAAGCTCAGACCACGCTGACAAGACTTTGATGAGCGCAAGTCAAGCTCAGACCACGCTGACAAGACTTTGGCGCGCGCAAGTCAAGCTCAGACCACGATGACAAGACTTTGATGAGCGCTGAGATAATCCCCACATGTTATCATGAGTGACCACTGACCAGCATTGTCTCCTTTTTTACCTTGCCTAAATTACATTTAGCCACATTAAAAATAGATCGCCAATTGACGTTATTGGAGGATTGGTGCCAAGCCACAGGGGGGATGCCACCCCCTGATCAGAGGTAACCATGGCAACCCCGCCACAGCCCACCTCCACGAGTCAGCAAATGTTTAAGAGCAGCGGTATTCGTCATTGTTGTCATAGCAACTGCTTACGCCATCGGTTGGCTCCAAAGTGGAATTTTGTTTGAAAGAGAAAGGGTCTTGATTTGGCCTTCGTTTTTTGCTCTTTGTGTGGAATAAAATGCCAGTTTTGACGGAAGAGAATCCAGTCCAACCACAGGGCGAGAAAGCTGATGAAAAAGACGAAGAAAAATGGCCAAGGTAGGCAATTGTGAGCTTCTAAAATGCGCTGTAAAAAATATTATTAAAAAGATATAATTATACAAAATGAATACATGTAATTGTAATTTCATAATACTGCAAGAATTTAATATTTTCAGTGCAGAGTATTTTGAATAAAAAGGCTGTTTTTTATTTTGTGTGTGTTTACTGCCAGTATAAGCTATTATTGTAGAGCATGTGTGTTCATTTGTCCAGGAATTAATATCAAGAAACTGAAGCAGACTCAAGATACTGTAGTTAAGACATATAGTTAAGTCAAAAACAGTCAAGTTTTCTATTATAAACTAAGGTTAGCACAACACTTGTGGATATCTCTTAAAATAAGATAAGAAAGAACTACACAGTGTCACCTCATAGAGTAGGTATCTCCTCAAAATTAGAATTAAAGAGAAACTAGGGTCACCACTTAATGAGGGTACCTATCTCCCCAAAGTTAAAATTTGACCCTATTTTCTCTTTAATTTTAACTTCAGAGAGATACCCACATTAAGTGGTGAGCCCCAAACACGAGGGCAACCTCGTACCCAGGGGGAGTGGAGATAAGACCCTGGGTACAAGGTTGGCACGAGGGTGGGGGGAGAGGGGGTGGGGTGACACCCCCCATTTAGGGGGTGAGCCCCCCCCCCAGAATTGCTTTATTTGTTCTATAATCAGCAGACAAGAGATTTCAGTCAGCAGTGATCGGCACCCACCAGCGGTCAGACTCAGTGAGTACTAGTACTGACGAGTGAAGATTATGTGGCAGTTGGCAAAATTGAGTGTACCACACACCCCCTGCAAAATATTCTGAGGATAGCCCTGCTCATAGCCTTGTGACTAGGTAAAATTCTCAGGAAAAATTATATACGCACAGGAGAGAATATCACTCAGCAAATGGCCTTGTAAGGTGGTTAGCTCAGCTACAGTAGTAGCTCTTGTGTGCTGCTGGATATAAGACAATTGAAGATGGTTCAGTTAACTGGTTACAATTCACCAATAAATCCATGGGAGGTGAGGTGCTTTCATGTGTAAAAGAAGCATTATGACTGGGCATACAATTACCCGCATATTTATTTTATTTTATTTTTTTTATTTTTTTAATTTTATTTAACTTTACCTTGACTAAATAAATACAAGGATAGGAACACCGCAACAGCTGAGGCCGATTACTGCGGGTCCTGATTGTCTACTATTTACATTAAATAATATGTGATATAAATATAATTATATGATATAAACATAACAAGTAAAAACGTTTAAGATGAAGCTAGCTGAAGGAGGTCTAAAAACAACAAGTAGGGGAAACACAGACTACGGACAGAGTTACATTTAATACAAATTGATTTCCAGCTGCGTGGGTCTTCAGAATGGTATATAGAGAGAATAGCAGAGTGGTAGTATTCTTTTAGTTTGTTTTTGAAATTTGAAAGATTGGTAGTCCGGGTTATTTCTTGAGGCAGCACGTTCCATATTCTTGGAGCTCTTATTAGGTATGATTTACCGTATGTCAATATGATTGGAGTAGCTGCATTAAAGCATTCCATGCAGTTGAAATTATTGATCTGGCCAATAAATCGACTTTATGTTCTGAATAGGTAGCTGCCTAGCGGCAGCAATAAATAATTGTAAATAAATAAATAAATAAATATGCAACGACACCCATCCATTGGATGGGGAAAACTATGAATGACAATTATAATGCAACTTCAGTAAAAAGGACATAGATACTTACAGTAGGTTTGAAGAACATTGTCTGTGCATTGTCATCAAAGAGTATCATCTGCATGGAGAATGAAGTTCAAGACTGATATACTGTATATACATATCTCAAACTCAATAATTCATGAGGGATACACAAAGGAAATCAGTACCATGTCTGTGGTTTGGATATTGGAGGAAGAAATTACATAAATTAAGCAAACGTTCATCTCGATTTTCTCTTAAAATACTGATATGTTTGAGATGCTACATCATACACTCGGAGGAGTAAATAAGTTTCATCAGGATATCCAAACACTTCGGAGTTTGTTCAAACACCCCGGCTTCGCCTTGGTTTTCAACAAATGTCTCGGTGTTTGGATATATCCTGATGAAACACTCCTCCTTGTGTATGATATATTACATAAAGGCCTGTACTGTACAATCACACCATGGACCAATATGGTCAGCCTGACACATGAAAAGCAACCAAGACAAGGCTGATTGTTTGACAGCATTAGTGACAAGGACACAGACCAATCAATTGGACCAAGGATGCAGCCAAACACAAAAAAGCTGATCAACAACTACAGTAAACCAAAAGACCAGTGACATGGGTGGTTAAGTATTAATTAGTGCACTGCCTCTCACCACCTGGTCAAAAGGGCGTTACTACTTGGATGGGTGACCACCTTAGCTTCATGTGAGTAGAGTTGTTGGTTGTCTCCTGTGCTTCGAAGGTTTTTCACTGGGTTCTCCAGTTTTCCTCCCTCCACAAAATCAACACCATAGTTCTCCCACCGCTTAAGCCTGGATGGGTGACTGACTTAGCTTAATGTGAGTAGAGTTGTTGGTTGTCTCCTGTGCTTTGAGGGTTTTTCACCAGGTTCTCTGGTTTTCCTCCCGGGCCTCCACAAAATCAACACCATAGTTTCCTCAGTTAATTCTACAAACTTGTTCAATCAAGGAGTAAGGGCCATTGGATTATCAGTATCTAAATACTGTCATATGTAATTACTTTCAATAAATAAAGTCACTTAACTTACTGAACATCAAGTAATTTATGGAAGACCATTGAGGTTTTTGGTATATGTGGTTTCATGGTGGTTTTCATGTGGTATTTTGGTAATGTTCAGCTTTGGAATGGTATTTGAATGGTATTTAGTATTGATCTGTGCAAGATACCATGGTATTGTATTTTTTTGACAATTATTTTGTAGCATTGCAGTTCAGAGCAGCCCCCACTGTCCCCCTCAGAATGAAATTTGAGTCCTGTGCTGTAGTGTTTGCTAATTAAAAATTTAAAACTTTGTTATGATTAGGATTACAAAGAAAGTGTTACTGGATATTTGTAAGCAACTTAAACTGTACCGTACACCTTACTTGAATGATGTTCTTTATCTGCATTACAAAGGCAAGTATTGCACTTATAAATACAGTATTAGTCACTTATTTACCCCCATTGCTGCCAGCTAGGATGTCTGAGGGTTCTCTCTTTTGATGAGTAAAATAATCTGGTGTTAGACAGAGTAAAACAATAAAGGGGACATTTTTGACCAGCTCAGGCAGGAATGGGTTATATCACTTGTTAACTCATTGCTGCCTAGGATGTCTGAGGGTTCTCTCTTTGATGAGTAAAATCACCTGGTGTTAAAACAATAAAGGGAACATTTTTGGCCAGCTCAGGCAGGAATGGGTTATATCACTTGTTAACTCATTGCTGCCTAGGATTTCTGAGGGTTCCCTCTTTGATGAGTAAAATAATCTGGTGTTAGACAGAGTAAAACAATAAAGGGACCATTTTTGGCCAGCTCAGGCAATGGGTTAATCACTTGTTAACTCATTGTTCAGCCTAGGATGGCTGAGGGTTCTCTCTTTGATGAGTAAAATCATCTGGTGTTAGATAGAGCAAAACAATAAAGGGGTCATTTTTGACCAGCTCAGGCAGGAATGGGTCAATCACTTGTTACAGCTGTAACTCATTCCTACCTACATAGAATGTCTAAGGGTTGTCCCTTTGACAAGAAACATCATCTGGCATTAGCCAGCTTAGGAATTATGCAAAATTTTATAAAAATAATTGTTTCAACCATTTCATTAGGATTTGGTAAAATTGAGAACTTGGAGGAATATACAGGATTAAAATGTCTTTGGCTGGAGTGTAATGGCATACGAAAAATAGAAGGACTTGAAAACCAGAAGGAGCTACGTTGCCTGTAAGTAATTAGGTATCTCACTGGTCATCAGAAGGTTGTGGGTTGTACACATATTCAATCTACGTTCAAATCATCTGAGTCTCAGTAGTTCAATGGTTATAGATCATCTCACTGATGAACAGAAGGTTGTGGGTTGTACACATATTCAATCTATTACGTTCAAATCATCTGAGTCCCAGTAGCTCAATGGTTAGAGCATCTCACTGGTGATCAGAAGGTTGTGGGTTGTACACATATTCAATCTACGTTGAAATCATCTTAGTCTCAGTAGCTCAATGGTTAGAGCATCTCACTAGTCATCAGAAGGTGTGGGTTGTACACATATTCAATCTACGTTCAAATCATCTGAGTCTCAGTAGTTCAATGGTTAGATCATCTCACTGATGAACAGAAGGTTGTGGGTTGTACACATATTCAATCTATTACGTTCAAATCATCTGAGTCCCAGTAGCTCAATGGTTAGAGCATCTCACTGGTGATCAGAAGGTTGTGGGTTGTACACATATTCAATCTACGTTGAAATCATCTTAGTCTCAGTAGCTCAATGGTTAGAGTATCTCACTGGTGATCAGAAGGTTACAACAGGTTGTACACATCTGTAACCTTAGCTCTCCATCTGAGTCTCAGTAGCTCAATGGTTAGAGCATCTCACTGGTCATCAGAAGGTTGTGGGTTGTACACATATTCAATCTACATTCAAATCATCTGAGTCTCAGTAGCTCAATGGTTAGAGCATCTCACTGGTGATCAGAAGGTTGTGGGTTGTACACATATTTAATCTACATTCAAATCATCTGAGTCTCAGTAGCTCAATGGTTAGAGCATTTCACTGGTGATCAGAAAGTTGTTGAAATGTTGCTCTTTTTGTCATAATTGTTGTATTTAGCTATTTGCATCAGAACTTAATTGATAAGTTGGAAAACCTGGAGCATCTCTCTTACTTGGACACTTTGAATGTTAGTAACAACACGATTAGGAAACTGGAGAATATAGGTAAATATTGTTCCAGGCAATACATGCATGATCTTGAAAGTCAATAGTTGTCTCCATTACTAACCTGTATGAAACTTGTATGCAGTCATAACTATTTTGTTGTTTTTCTTAGCTTGCTTGCCAAAGTTAAACACATTGCAGATTGCTCATAATAGACTTAAAACAATAGATGACTTGGAAGAATTGACACAATGCGAATATTTAAGGTACAGTAAATGAAGAAGGATCATTAGCATAGTACTGTATTGAGCGAGTATTGAACAAATAAATTAATATATTAATAAGTTGATAACTTAATAAATTAATAAGTTAATAAATTTGCAAGTAATGGGTTAATAAATTGATAGGTTAATAAAGTGATTTGTTTATTTATTTATTAACTAACTTTACAACCATAAACTGTGCGAAAGAGTTAATACAAGTTAAAAATAAAAACGGCGCAAGACTTGATCATGGTTAACGGTATGGTCAACAGGACAATGAATTATTAAGTTATAGGTTAAATTATTAAGTTAATATGTTATTAATAGGTTAATTATTAAGTTAATAGGTTAATTAATAAGTTAATAAATTATAGGAGAATGTTTTCGTGTAACATACGCTCAAAACTGATGTCTAGTGAGCGTGTCTACATTAATTCATAATTATGGAAAATACAAATCTTTCGATATATTTCTCAACCTCCAAATGCATTTAAAAGGTATGTTGAACGTACAAGCTAGACAAAAATGCTAAAATAAATAAGTTTTGAGTGAGAAACCAAAACGAAAATGTTGTTTAAAGTTGAGACAATTTTGCTTTGATTACTGTAAATATATGGCAGCTTCAACATTTTTGTTGCATACCTGCATTCAAAATTATGGAAAATTTGCACCTTTCAATTTGTTTCTCAATCCCCAAATGCACTTAAAAAGTATGTTGACTGAAACAGTTCGACAATAAAGCTAAAAAAAGAGGTTTTGAGTGGGGAACTAAAATTGTTTTGAGCACTTTTCACCAAAAATAACATAGAAAAAATTATCTTTTTAAATTACTTTAGATAATTGATAAGTTAATAGGTTAATTAGTTAACAAGTTATTAAGTATTAAAATAAATTTACGGTACAACCATTTGAGAATAGGCTTAATATTTAAATAACTATTTTCACATGGTTGCAGCGTAAATTTATTTTAATAACTAAACATCGCCATGCAAAGTTTCAAATCACTTATAAGTTATCAAGTTACTAATTTATATTGTTTATATTTTACAAATGCAGTGTCCTTGATTTGTCTCACAACCAGTTAGATGATCCTGAAATACTTAATATATTTTCTGCCATGCCAAAAGTTGTAAGTACAAAAATTTCAAATCACCTTCAACGCAACTAGCCAACTCAACTACTTTTGACAATACTAAAATTGAGACGCGATTTTGCTAATGAAATGTTTTTTACTTCTTAAGCCAAAAGTTCATTCACATTTTGCAAATCGTAAGTGTCAAGTTCGAGGTTTGGACATAAATAGTAACTAATTTTTGTTTTTTTCTTTGTTTAGAGTGTTATCAATCTAATGGGAAATCCAGTAATCAGAAAAATAAAACATTACAGAAAACAGATGATTTTAAACGTGGTGAGAAAAAGTTCTTCATCAGAGTAAACCATGCTACGTAGGCAGTGTGTTATGATGTATAGAAAATCTTAAAGATGGTGAACTGTTGAGATTTTAGAGAATGAAATATTGACGTTTCAAACCAAAGTTCTTCATCAGAGTAAACCATGTTACGTAGGCAGTGTGTTATGATGTATAGAAAATCTTAAAGATGGTGAACTGTTGAGATTTTGGAGAATGAAATACTGATGTTCGTTTCAAGCCAAAGTTCTTCATCAGAGTAAACAATGCTACGTAGGCAGTGTGTTATGATGTATAGAAAATCTTAAAGATGGTGAGCTGTTGAGATTTTAGAGAATGAAATACTGATGTTCGTTTCAAGCCAAAGTTCTTCATCAGAGTAAACCATGCTACGTAGGCAGTGTGTTATGATGTATAGAAAATCTTAAAGATGGTGAACTGTTGAGATTTTGGAGAATGAAATACTGATGTTCGTTTCAAGCCAAAGTTCTTCATCAGAGTAAACAATGCTACGTAGGCAGTGTGTTATGATGTATAGAAAATCTTAAGGATGGTGAGCTGTTGAGATTTTAGAGAATGAAATACTGACGTTTTAAACCAAAGTTCTTCCTCAGAGTAAACCATGCTACGAAGGTAGTGTGTTATGATGTATAGAGAATCTTAAAGCTGGTGAACTGTTGAGATTTTAGAGAATGTAATACTGACGTTTTAAACCAAAGTCCTTCATCAGAGTAAACCATGCTACGTAGGTAGTGTGTTATGATGTATAGAAAATCTTAAAGATGGTGAACTGTTGCGATTTTGGAGAATGAAATACTGACGTTTTAAACCAAAGTTCTTCATCAGAGTAAACCATGCTACGTAGGCAGTGTGTCATGATGTATAGAAAATCTTAAAGATGGTGAACTGTTGAGATTTTAGACTAGAATGAAATACTGACGTTTCAAACTAAAGTTCTTCATCAGAGTAAACCATGCTACGTAGGCAGTGTGTCATGATGTATAGAAAATCTTAAAGATGGTGAACTGTTGAGATTTTAGACTAGAATGAAATACTGACGTTTCAAACTAAAGTTCTTCATCAGAGTAAACCATGCTATATGATGTACTATAGAAAATCTTAAAAGGTGGTGAACTGTTGAGACTTAGAGAATGAAATACTCTTTCTGTTGTTCTTTAGAAAAACTTGAAATACCTAGATGACAGACCGGTATTTCCCAAAGAAAGAGCATGCGTAGAAGCATGGTAAGATCGGCAATTTGATTATTGGGAACAGCGTCCGTAACTTTGTTAACTTTGAAGGTTGCAGGTTGGATGACTGGATCCCTGTCTGGGACTTTGAGCTTGACGAACGTCTACCGGACGTCTGTTCCATTACAGCAAGCTCGCAAACGTACCACATGCACTACATGTATACGTACAACTTATCATATCACTTTAACTACATCTCATATGCAAACGCTACCACTTAGGAAGCACATATGACTATGAATTTACAACCTTAGCTCTCCATCTGAGCCTCGGTAGCTCAATGGTTAGGGCGTTTCACTGGTGATCAGACGGTTACAGGTTGTACCACGTCTGTAACCTTAGCTCTCCATCTGAGTCTCAGTAGCTCAATGGTTAGAGCATCTCAATGGTCATCAGAAGATTGTGGGTTGTACACATATTCAATCTACGTTCAAATCATCTGAGTCTCAGTAGCTCAATGGTTAGAGTATCTCACTGGTCATCAGAAGGTTGTGCGTTGTACACATATTCAATCTACGTTCAAATCATCTGAGTCTCAGTAGCTCAATAGTTAGAGCATCTCACTGATGATCAGAAGGTTGTGGGTTGTACACATCTGTAATCTTAGCTCTTCATCTGAGTCTCAGTAGCTCAATGGTTAGAGCATCTTGCCGGTCATCAGAAGGTTGCAGGTTGTACACATCTGTAATCTTAGCTCTTCATCTGAGTCTCAGTAGCTCAATGGTTAGAGCATCTTGCCGGTCATCAGAAGGTTGCAGGTTGTACACATCTGTAATCTTAGCTCTCCATCTGAGTCTCAGTAGCTCAATGGTTAGAGCATCTTGCCGGTCATCAGAAGGTTGCAGGTTGTACACATCTGTAATCTTAGCTCTTCATCTGAGTCTCAGTAGCTCAGTGGTTAGGGCATCTTGCCGGTCATCAGAAGGTTGCAGGTTGTACACATCTCTAACCTTAGCTCTCCATCTGAGTCTCAGTAGCTCAATGGTTAGAGCATCTCACTGGTCATCAGAAGGTTACAGGTTGTACACATCTGTAACCTTAGCTCTCCATCTGAGTCTCAGTAGCTCAATGGTTAGAGCATCTCACTGGTCATCAGAAGGTTACAGGTTGTATACATCTGTAACCTTAGCTCTCCATCTGAGTCTCGGTAGTTCAATGGTTAGAGCATCTCACTGGTCATCAGAAGATTGTGGCTTGTACACATATGTAACCTTAGCTCTCCATCTGAGCCTCTGGAGCTCAATGGTTAGAGCATCTCACTGGTCATCAGAAAGTTACAGGTTGTACACATCTGTAACCTTAGCTCTTCATCTGAGTCTCAGTAGCTCAATGGTTAGAGCGTCTCACTGGTCATCAGAAAGTTACAGGTTGTACACATCTGTAACCTTAGCTCTTCATCTGAGTCTCAGTAGCTCAATGGTTAGAGCGTCTACCATGCATGCAGTCATTAGATCAGAAGGTTACAGGTTCGATCCCAGTCTGGGGCTCAGAAACATTTTCTAAGAATTTGAGCCTGATGAACGTCTTACCAAACATCTGTTAAAAAACTGTATTTACCTCAATTTTTTTTCTGTAACTACGAATTACTGATGTCTTCATTCAGGGAGAGAGGCGGAATTGAAGCTGAAAAACAGGAACGACAACTGTGGGTGAGCAGAGAACGCAAGAAGATTATGGATAGTGTGAATGGTATGATAGACATTTCACATACTAACATTTCACATACTGATATTTCACATACTAACATTTCATATACTAACATTTCACATACTAACATTTAACATTTCACATACTGACATTTCACATACTAACATTTCAGATATTGACATTTCACATACTGACATTTCACATACTGACATTTCACATACTGACATTTCACATACTGACATTTCACATACTAATATTTCATATACTGACATTTCACGTACTAATATTTCACATATTGACATTTCACCTACTGACATTTCACATACTAACATTTCACATACTAACATTTCACATATTAACATTTCACATACTGACATTTCACATACTAACATTTCACATACTAAGATTTCACATACTGACATTTCGCATACTAACATTTCACATACTGACATTTCACATACTAACATTTCACATACTAACATTTCACATACTGACATTTCACATACTAACATTTCACATACTGACATTTCACATACTAACATTTCACATACTGACATTTCACATACTGACATTTCACATACTGACATTTCACATACTAACATTTCACATACTGACATTTCACATACTAACATTTCACATACTAACATTTCACATACTAACATTTCACATACTAACATTTCACATACTGACATTTCACATACTAACATTTCACATACTGACATTTCACATACTGACATTTCACATACTGACATTTCACATACTAACATTTCACATACTGACATTTCACATACTAACATTTCACATACTAACATTTCACATACTAACATTTCACATACTGACATTTCACATACTAACATTTCACATACTGACATTTCCCATACTGACATTTCACATACTAATATTTCACATACCAATATTTCATATACTGGCATTTCACATACTAACATTTCACATACTAACATTTCACATACTGACATTTCACATACTAACATTTCACATACTAATATTTCATATACTGACATTTCACGTACTAATATTTCACATACTGACATTTCACATACTGACATTTCACATACTAACATTTCACATACTGACATTTCACATACTGACATTTCACATACTGACATTTCACATACTAACATTTCACATACTGACATTTCACATACTAACATTTCACATACTAACATTTCACATACTAACATTTCACATACTAACATTTCACATACTGACATTTCACATACTAACATTTCACATACTGACATTTCACATACTGACATTTCACGTACTGACATTTCACATACTAACATTTCACATACTGACATTTCACATACTAACATTTCACATACTAACATTTCACATACTAACATTTCACATACTAACATTTCACATACTGACATTTCACATACTAACATTTCACATACTGACATTTCACATACTGACATTTCACATACTGACATTTCACATACTAACATTTCACATACTGACATTTCACATACTAACATTTCACATACTAACATTTCACATACTAACATTTCACATACTGACATTTCACATACTAACATTTCACATACTAACATTTCACATACTAACATTTCACATACTGACATTTCACATACTGACATTTCACATACTAATATTTCACATACTAATATTTCATATACTGGCATTTCACATACTAACATTTCACATACTAACATTTCACATACTGACATTTCACATACTAACATTTCACATACTAATATTTCATATACTGACATTTCACATACTAACATTTCACATACTGACATTTCACATACTAACATTTCACATACTGACATTTCACATACTAACATTTCACATACTAATATTTCATATACTGACATTTCACATACTAACATTTCACATACTAACATTTCACATACTGACATTTCACATACTAACATTTCACATACTGACATTTCCCATACTGACATTTCACATACTAATATTTCACATACTAATATTTCATATACTGGCATTTCACATACTAACATTTCACATACTAACATTTCACATACTGACATTTCACATACTAACATTTCACATACTAATATTTCATATACTGACATTTCACGTACTAATATTTCACATACTGACATTTCACATACTGACATTTCACATACTAACATTTCACATACTGACATTTCACATACTGACATTTCACATACTGACATTTCACATACTAACATTTCACATACTGACATTTCACATACTAACATTTCACATACTAACATTTCACATACTAACATTTCACATACTAACATTTCACATACTGACATTTCACATACTAACATTTCACATACTGACATTTCACATACTGACATTTCACATACTGACATTTCACATACTAACATTTCACATACTGACATTTCACATACTAACATTTCACATACTAACATTTCACATACTAACATTTCACATACTAACATTTCACATACTGACATTTCACATACTGACATTTCACATACTAACATTTCACATACTAACATTTCACATACTAACATTTCACATACTGACATTTCACATACTGACATTTCACATACTGACATTTCACATACTAACATTTCACATACTAACATTTCACATACTAACATTTCACATACTAACATTTCACATACTAACATTTCACATACTGACATTTCACATACTAACATTTCACATACTAACATTTCACATACTAACATTTCACATACTGACATTTCACATACTGACATTTCACATACTAATATTTCACATACTAATATTTCATATACTGGCATTTCACATACTAACATTTCACATACTAACATTTCACATACTGACATTTCACATACTAACATTTCACATACTAATATTTCATATACTGACATTTCACATACTAACATTTCACATACTGACATTTCACATACTAACATTTCACATACTGACATTTCACATACTAACATTTCACATACTAATATTTCATATACTGACATTTCACATACTAACATTTCACATACTGACATTTCACATACTAACATTTCACATACTGACATTTCACATACTGACATTTCACATACTAATATTTCACATACTAATATTTCATATACTGGCATTTCACATACTAACATTTCACATACTAACATTTCACATACTGACATTTCTCATACTAACATTTCACATACTAATATTTCATATACTGACATTTCACGTACTAATATTTCACATATTAACATTTCACATACTAATGTATGCTGTAGTTCACCGATGGAGTTTTTTATTGTAGCTTTGTCAGAGCTTCGGGAGAAAAATAGGAATAAGGCCAAAGAAGATGAAAGTGAGATGGATGAGAATATTAGGAAGGAAGAGGTAAGAAAATAGACCTAGTCTTTGCAGAAAGACAGTAATGGAGTGGAGGAGTGGAATAGAGTGGAGGAATGGAATAGAGTGGAGTAGAGTGGAGTAGAGTGGAGTAGAGTGGAGTAGAGTGGAGTAGAGTGGAGTAGAGTGGAGTAGAGTGGAGTAGAGTGGAGTAGAGTGGAGTAGAGTGGAGTGGAGTGGAGTGGAGTGGAGTGGAGTGGAGTGGAGTGGAGTGGAGTGGAGTGGAGTGGAGTGGAGTGGAGTGGAGTGGAGTGGAGTAGAGTAGAGTAGAGTAGAGTGGAGTAGTGTAGTGTGGAATGGACTGGACTGGACTGGAGTGTGATGCAGTGGAGTAGCGTAAACATATTTTTTCGTTTATAAACAAAAGGGAAAAGGCACTGAAGAAATGCAGACGTCTAAGCTGGTAAAGGAAGAAGATGAAAACGAGAAAGACGAAGATGTGAAAGAAGAAATAAATAAAGGAGCAGAGATGATAAATGATAAAAACTCAAGTATTGAAGAAATGACTGCAGAAGATGATAAGAATGATCAGGATGATAATATATTAAGTCAGGGTAATTACCATATAATTTTTGAAACTCAAGATTGTCATGGCAGTAAAGTTTAGTCAAGAACCTGGGAACGAGAATGGCATCATCAGTTAGTGATGGCATCGGTAATGACATCATCAGCTAGGGACGTATCCGTCAGTGACATCATCAGTTGATGTCATCAGTCGGTGTGATGTCACCAATAAGTCAGTGACGTCATAACTCAGTTATGTGATCAATAATGGCGTCACCATTTGGTGGCGTCATGGGTCACTGACGTCATCAGTAATGACGTTGGACGCTGGTGACGTCATCAGCCAGTGACGTCATCAGCTAGGAATGTCCAGTGAGCTCCATATATAACTGGAGCGATGTCTTTGTGGCAATCATTTTCCCAGAGCCCGCGATCTTTTTGTGCCTAAAGTACGTCTAGTTCCAGTCTTCTACGCGGTCTGGTCAAGTCTGATCCAGTCAAAAGATCGCGTAGGAGACTGGAACTATACGTACTTTAGAGGCTACATGGCCGCCATGTTTGGCTTCAATCTTTGCCTGGTGAATAAACAGTTGTATATAGGGCTCATTGGGAATGTCATGTCCACTTTCCCAGTTTTGGCGACATCACTGTAGTTACGATAGAGTTAGCCAATCAGAACAGTGATACAATATAATTTATGGTGAATATCTCTCCTAGATCTACATTCGTCTACTGATAGCCCCATCTTTATTACTCAACGAGAAGAATCGTTAGTTGGAACTAGACAAGAACCTCAGAGTATTGGTATCTTCACTTCACGTCAGACCGTTAACCGTAGAGGTCCACTTATAACAGAAATCATTCCAGGTACAATGAGCATAGTTTGGGATTTGTAATTTTCTACCATTCACTCTATGTAGAACTGGACTGTGGGTCCCACTGATCTCAATACTATTGTTCCCAGTAGACCGTGAACACCATGGTTTTACATAGCCACCGGAAGAAGGCGGTTGGTTAGTTTGAAGCGTTCAGAAAACCGTCACGTGATCACACTGTTGTGTTCTTCTCGTGTGAAAACACAACGGTTCTGGCTAAGCGACTCATCAGTCAAGGACAGTCAAAATGAGTCGCTTCAGGTATTTAAACGAAGAACAACTTCGACTACAGTATCTGGATGACGAAAATACTTTTGTTCATCTTTCTGAAGACGCTAGAGCTTTCGCTGAGATGTTTTGATGCTCTGCTCGTGTCGAGACGGTTGAGAGTAAACGAATAACAATCAAGGTGCAACCACTTCAGTTCAAATTTCAAGCATGAGAAAATCGTATCACGTGATCTATTTCAGACAGGCCGGGGTAGTTTTAATTAAATGGTTGTTTCGCGGTTTACTGGGAACAATAGTAAAACTGGATGGGTCATGGGGTCGAACTTCGCGTGCCAGTTGTATGATGACGTGACCACTACCCAAGATGGCTGCCGCTATAGTTCATAGCTTTCGTAGATTGAAAACAGACAAAAAGAGGTATTTTAAGAAAATTTAAACGAATGTAAGGACACAAGAAGTAGTCAGTAAGGTTTAAGACGTTAATTTCTTGTATTTGTTTCTGTTACTGAGCTGTAAAACCTTTACATTTCGTTGTTTTTCTCCAGTGCCGACAACGAACAAACTTCACGATAATATAAACTGAAAAACAGACTATAAAATCTACGAAGAATTCAATTTCAAGTCTTAAATTGTACCTTTTATGGTAATCTTAATGCCTTAACAATATCTGGTGTTGTGTCCTTGCCACCTTTTGACTGTATTTGTTGTTAAACAGTGAAAACTAAACGAACCGGCATCTGTTGTTTGCTTTACGTCTTTTCCGACTCCCCCGGCACAAAGTACTTAATATTCCTCCCCCCGGATAATCTGACCGTGCTGACGTCAAGATTGCTTATGCTAGTCAACTTTAGGATTGGGAACAAGTTCTAAGGCCGCAATGCGTCATATGTTCCACAACATAAGATGGCGGCGACTGCCACGAAATGTTTGACTGCTGGACATAGGGAATGGCCTATCTAGTTTATTTAGACCGCTCCGAAAAAATTATCGAACAAAGATGGTGGAAATATGTATGGCTCCTTTGTTGACGTGATTCTGGCCAGGTTTTTAATTCGATTAGGTTCAGTCACGACAACAGTTGGGTGTGGTTGAATCTATATTCAGTTTTATAAAATAGGTTGTGATTGGCCAGTGACCATGTTTATATCAGGCTATCCAAACAAGGTTGTGACATCACGGCATATTTCTTAGCCTTATTTCATAAAAGAAATAGAAAATGGATGCTCTGTGTTTATATAACCTGACGCAAATACTTGATGGGAGAATTCGAAAGTACTTATGTAAACTTTTCCTTACGGCTCGGGTTTACATAACTTTCGAATTCTCTCAACTCGCTCTCGCGTTTGCATCAGGCTAGATAAACACGGGCGGTCATTTTCTATTTTTTAAATATCAAGATGAATTCCTAAGCCTTCTACAGTCAAACCTGTATTAAGCGGCCCCCTCCATTAAGCGGACACCCTGTCCTGTATTAAGCGGACAGATCCCAAAGTCCCGAATTGAATCCCATGTTAACCACTATTAAGCGGACGCGGACACCTAAATCAGTGTAAAACGATACCAAATCCATGTATTAAGCGGACAGAGTTTTCTTTTATTCATTTATTTAACATATGTTTCTCCTTAAGATGGTAGATATTAGATTAGCGTCTTTCTTGTTTTCAATGTCTCACGACGGAAATCAATAACTGTATGACAATAATCAGTACATAGTTTCTTGCATATTTTTCTAAGCTGCGTTTGGTTCGAGTTAATGTTATTGTTTATTGGAGACTTGGACTCCAACGTCAAAGTTCTCAGTATTTATTTATTCCTCAACCAGTCGCAAGAGAAGCGGTCTCCTCGAAATTCATACACTCAAGGAATTTCCAAGCCATATCCACCACCTCTGTTAATCCTTTTCCCCTTCATGATAACTTTCCCAATGTTTTTTGATCTGGCATCCGGGGGGGGGGGGGGGGGGGGGTACGGGAATAAATGCGAGATTGACAGGGGGCCTGGGTACGAGAACCTCTATTGAGCGGACACTAACCAAGGGTGAAGGGTGTCCGCTTAATACACAGGTTTGACTGTACTTATACTGTAAAGTCTATATCTTATGTCTTTCTAGATGATGACGGCAATGATAACCCCACCCATTCTGACCAGATCCTTACTACGACTATATCAGGTGCATATAATACTAAACCCCATACTTATTTTCTTTGCCTGTCTTTACTTTTCTTCTCTTTCTTTTCATTCATTGCTTAAGGGTGTTCGGACGTATTTCGTTGCTAGGCAACCGGTTGCTCAGGTCATTACTTCCGGTCGGATAAATCTTTTCACAAAAACATATTTTTGTACTTATACACTATGCTATACACCACAAAAAGGTATAAAATGATAACAAAAAAGCCCGAAAAAGCCGAGTAAGTTTGTGAGAAAAAGTACCAAAACAAAAGAAAACTATTCCTTTGCTGTAGAATGTCCTGGCAAAAACACTTGAAGAGTTGAAGAACTTCGGTACACAGACGGCGATAGATGGAAAAATAAACGAAGGACGTCGTCACGTCGAGATATTTGGATTGAATGCTGGAATTTAGAAATCGGCAGAGCTGATGAACCATAAATAAAACATTCCGAAGACAGTGGACATCAACTTTTAACTTCGTATGTAGAACAAGACGACTTTTCGAGCATTTATGGCTTGGAACCACGGCTGAACTTGCAATTTAGCTGGCAAGCTCCGGTCAGGCAGGAGGCAGGAGGAGGGCTCGCGCCTGATTCTTTCAGGCTAGGTTGAGTGGCATTGAGTCGCAAAAACATGAGTTCACAAGATTCCTATAATTTCCGCGAGTATTTATCGAATCGTTACTTTTCTTTCGTTTACACCTAGGGAAAACCATGGAGAAAACATGTCTCCCAAAAACTACGCATGGATTTTATGAATAAACCAAAAATGACAAAGATATTCTATTTTTTGTTAAAAATACCCCCTTAAAATTTCATTAAAACGGCCATAAAGTCATTAAGATTTGCTCAATTGAGAAACGCATGCGTACTTTTTTGCACATAACAATTCTGGTTCTAGTGAAACTTCTTTAGTTAGCAAAACTTTTAAGTTGGCGGAAATTATAGGTTTCTTCTTATCTCAATGACGTCACAATGACGTCACTGTATGACGACATCAAACGAAAGAACTTCATTCATATATACTACGTGCAGAATATCTAGCATTTCTAGCAAGGGGATCAAATTTGTAAAGCTCTAGAAACTCTGTGGTCAAATCAACTTTTCCCTAGCAACGGGTCAAGATAAATATGTCTGAACACCCTTAATTTATCCCCTGCCTCTCTCATGCTCTCTTTGTTTTGTTTACGTATAGAAGATGATATTGAAACGATCAAATTAGATGTTGGTGAAAACGTTTCTCCAAATGAGGTAAATAAATACAAATAAATTCCCAAGGCAGCCAGGTGAAGAACCAGACATAGTTTGCCGCTACTCTGGCTTAAAAGTTTTTTTGAACGTACTGTAAGTTTATCAATTCAATTTTAAAATGAGAAAACATGTTGTGCCTAGGATTTGCCAGATCTAGAAGATGTTGATGTGAACGATCCCCTATTTTTTCATAATGAAAACCAGGTACTGTGTAAATTAGGATTCGATCTATTATATGGTAGTCTACTCCACTGTACTGTACTGTACTGTACTGCACTGCACTGCACTGCAATGTACTGCAATGTACTGCACTGCACTGCACTGTACTGTACTGCAATGTACTGCACTGCATTGTACTGCAATGTACTGCACTGTACTGTACTGTACTGTACTGTACTGTACTGTACTGTACTGTACTGTACTGTACTGTACTGTACTGTACTGTACTGTACTGTACTGTACTGTACTGTACTGTACTGTACTGTACTGTACTGTACTGTACTGTACTGTACTGTACTGCACTGCACTGCAATGTACTGCACTGTACTGCACTGCACTGCACTGTACTGCAATGTACTGCACTGTACTGCACTGCACTGCACTGCAATGTACTACACTGTACTGCAATGTACTGCAATGTACTGCAATGTACTGCACTACACTGCACTGCACTGTACTGCAATGTACTGCACTGCAATGTACTGCAATGTACTGCACTGCACTGCACTGTACTGCAATGTACTGCAATGTACTGCACTGTACTGCAATGTACTGCACTGTACTGCACTGCACTGCAATGTACTACACTGTACTGCAATGTACTGCAATGTACTGCAATGTACTGCAATGTACTGCACTACACTGCACTGCACTGTACTGTACTGCACTGCACTGTAGTGCACTGCACTGCAATGTACTGCACTGCACTGCACTGTACTGCAATGTACTGCACTGTACTGCACTGCACTGCAATGTACTACACTGTACTGCAATGTACTGCAATGTACTGCACTACACTGCACTGCACTGCACTGTACTGCAATGTACTGCACTACACTGCAATGTACTGCAATGTACTGCACTGCACTGTACTGCACTGCACTGTACTGCACTGCACTGTACTGTACTGTACTGTACTGCAATGTACTGTACTGTACTGTACTGTACTGCACTCTACTGCACTGTACTGTACTGTACTGCACTGCACTGCACTGTACTGCAATGTACTGCACTGCACTGCACTGCAATGTACTGCACTGTACTGCACTGTACTGCAATGTACTGCAATGTACTGCAGTGTACTGTACTGTACTGCACTGTACTTACTGCAATGTACTGCAATATACTGTACTGTACTGTACTGTACTGTACTGTACTGTACTGTACTGTACTGTACTGTACTGTACTGTACTGTACTGTACTGTACTGTACTGTACTGTACTGTACTGTACTGTACTGTACTGTACTGTACTGTACTGTACTGTACTGTACTGCACTGTACTTACTGCACTGTACTGGACTGGACTGTACTGTACTGCAATGTACTGTACTGGACTGGACTGTACTGTACTGTACTGTACTGTACTGTACTGTACTGTACTGTACTGTACTGTACTGTACTGTACTGTACTGTACTGTACTGTACTGTACTGTACTGTAGTACTGCAGTACTGTAGTACTGTATCTATAATATATTACTATTTTCGTCTCGCAGTCTAGATACGATGAACACATACTTTAACGAAATCACTTATTTATAACAGGACAGACCACTCATTATTGAAATGGACAATACCCTTACCGAGACTACTTCTGACCAATCATGGACCTCCAACGCTGTTACGTCACAGCTTCTAAGATCCCTTGCCACAGACCAGCCAACCAGCAAGCGAGTGCTAATCCAGGAAATATCTGACGAGGAACCAACGAACCAGCCTGGTACTTCCGAAAGTGTCTCACACCATGTTGGAGGGAATACCAGTGAACCATCTCGTGTCCCTATGGATATCATTCAGAAGCTTGCAGTAGAAGTGGGCTCGACTACTGACAGAGAACCACTGGATATCCACCAGACAGTACAAGATTATAAAGAGCGACGAGCAGCTGAGGTTGATCTGGAAGACATTGATGACTAATTAGGTTGTTATTACTGCATGTATATAGTTTTGTAAAATAAATAATATATTATTACTGTTCAATGTCTTGTAACGCTTTTGTTCGAGTTTTTCAAGTGTCGGGTCGCTTGGGCAAAAGCTATTGGAGATCTTATTGCTCTAACCATAGGAATGTGAACAACTTGTAACCTTCTGATCATCAGTGAGATGCTCTAACCATTGAACTACTGAGACTCAGATGGAGAGCTAAGGTTACAGATGTTACTGAAACTCAGATGATTTGAACGTAGATTGAATATGTGTACACTGACCCACAACCTTCTGATCACCAGTGATATGCTCTAACCATTGAGCTACTGAGACTCAGATGATTTGAACGTAGATTGAATATGTGTACAACCCACAACCTTCTGATGACTAGTAAGATGCTCTAACCATTGAGCTACTGAGACTCAGATGATTTGAACGTAGATTGAATATGTGTACAACCCACAACCTTTTGATGACTAGTGAGATGCTCTAACCATTGAGCTACTGAGACTCAGATGATTTGAACGTAGATTGAATATGTGTACAACCCACAACCTTCTGATGACCAGTGAGATCAGCTCTAACCGTTGAGCTACTGAGACTCAGATGATTTGAACGTAGATTGAGTATGTGTACAACCCACAACCTTCTAATGACCAGTGAGATGCTCTAATCATTATTGAGCTACTAAGACTCAGATGGAGAGCTAAGGTTACAGATGTGTACAACCTGTAACCTGATGACCAGTGAGATGCTCTAATCATTGAGCTACTGAGACTCAGATGGAGAGCTAAGGTTACAGATGTGTACAACCCACAACCTTCTGATGACCAGTGAGATGCTCCAACGATTGAGTTACATGATTTGAACGTAGATTGAATATGTGTACAACCCACAACCTTCTGACCCCGTTGATTGTCTAAAAGATTTACAACAGGAAGCTCTAGAGAAATTGGTTAATGACCAAGATGTTCTCGTCATTCATCCTACAGGATAAGGAAAGTCCCTTATATTTTAGACAGAATGAAGGACTCTGCTTGAAACGTCAGTATTTCGTTATCAAAACTATTCTCAGCAGTTTGCCATCTTTTCACTTTGCTCTATCTAAAACACTGCCTACACAGCACTCTACTTTTTACTCTGATGAAGAGCTCTTCTTGAAACGTCAGTATTTCGTTATCAAAACTATTCTCAGCAGTTTGCCATCTTTTCACTTTGCTCTATCTAAGACACTGCCTACACAGCACTCTACATTTTACTCTGATGAAGGACTCTGCTTGAAACGTCAGTATTTCGTTGTCAAAACTATTCTCAGTAGTTTACCATCTTTTCACTTTGCTCTATCTAAAACACTGCCTACACAGCACTCTACATTTTACTCTGATGAAGGGCTCTGCTTGAAACATCAGTATTTCGTTATCAAAACTATTCTCAGCAGTTTACCATCTTTTCACTTTGCTCTATCTAAAACACTGCCTACACAGCACTCTACACTTTACTCTGATGAAGGACTCTGCTTGAAACGTCAGTATTTCGTTATTAAAACTATTCTCAGTAATTTACCATCTTTTCACTTTGCTCTATCTAAAACACTGGCTACGCAACACTGTATGGTTTTTGCTACCATAAAGGACGGTTTACACAAGCGATTTTTATTCTCCTGACGCATGCGATCAAATGAAGTGACTTAAAATGTATTGGGCATTTATGCAAAGCTACATATGTTCCAATACTGACGTGAGTCATTCACTCAATGGGATACGTCAGAAAGAGATAAATCGCAGCAAAAATCGCCAGTGTAAACGGGGAGACACGTTCTGTAGGAAGTATAGCGGGGCCCGGAAAAATTGACCGATACATGAAACATCTACCAAAATAACGTCCCTTTAACTTCCGGAATACAGAGTTTTATTCACTTCCGGTAATTGTAACCTTGGGTCGGCGTTAGATCATATTGAATTAACGTACAGTGACGTCACAACTTGGAACTTTAAAAATGGATTGGCGTGCGTGTATTAAAAGCGAAGGACAGTATAGTTTCAAGATAAACGTCCGCGTGTCTTCTTTGACGACTTTCGCTGTTTGATGCAAAAACTAACAAACAAATCGGGTAATGACGACAAGATAAAACATTGAGTTCTCAGCCTTCCTCAAGAACGGCGCAGACGGACTCCAGATGAGAGAGAATCGGGATATTGATTATTGGTTTTTATATGAATCGTGACTTAATACAAGTATTTTACCTGACATCCTTTTTTATAAATAGCAGAAAATCAGATTGAAAGTTGTGCACATTTTGCATTGACCTAATCACCGTCTCGCCACGAGTTTTGCGTGCTGACATTTCGCTCATAAGGTCATTTGCATCTTTATTATAAATACGTACTTAATATGAATTATTTATCGCAATTTTCCGATTTTCCCCGCAATTACATCACTACCCGGGTATCTCAAAACTTCAGGTATAGCAAAGTTGTGACGTCACTGTACGTTAATTCAATATGATCTAACGCCGACCGTAACCTTGTACCTTTGTTAATGACCGCATGCGCAGTTCAAACCGGATGTTTCATTTTCCCGCGATAAACGTACGGCACACGTATAGTGTTGCGAAATACAAGTGGGGGAACCCCCGCACTAGGTTCTCAGAATGGAAATGAGATGGCATTAACAGCGTCATCGTCTCATTGTTGAGCTACTCATTCGCGGAGGCAGAGGGTTAATTTATATTGGCCCTTAATAAGCAAGCACAACGGGAACGTCATGACGACGACCCAAGCACAACAGTATTATTGAACCAAAACAAAGCGTTGAATAATTTAAATATAGTAAGGTTAGATATAGTGTCGAAACAAAGAACGTCTAAAGGCTGTCATTCAACACATAGTCAATCGAAATATGGTCTGGAAACTCGGCAAACTTCAAAGCGCCTATAATGAGCTGGGATTTTATGTTGAACCGTACCTTAAACCGTGCACATTCTTTGTTTTAGGTTTATTAATATTTAAATAGCACGGTTGAGTGATTGAGCTGAAACGTTGCTATTGGACAATTCGTTCATTATACTAAAATACAATGTGTTCAGTGACCGTGCACCGTGCACAAAAATGCATAAAGGCGAACAAAAAGATAGACCGAAGACTTTAGCTGAGTTTCCAGACCATATCTCGATTGACTATGTTCAACACCATATATAAGCGCCATGTTCAACACTGTTGAACGCGCGTGTTGAACGAAAATTTGAACATGTCCAAATTTTGTTCAACTTCATTCGTAGAGTGCTGTGTAGGCATTGTTTTAGATAGAGCAAAGTGAAAAGATGGTAAACTGCTGAGAATAGTTTTGATAATGAAATACTGACGATTCAAGCAAAGCTCCTTCATCAGAGTAAAATGTAGAGTGCTGTGTAGGCAGTGTTTTAGATAGAGCAAGGTGAAAACATGGTAAACTGCTGAGAATAGTTTTAATAACGAAATACTGACGTTTCAAGCAGAGCTCTTCATCAGAGTAAAATGTAGAGTGTTGTGTAGGCACTGTTTTAGATAGAGCAAAGTGAAAAGATGGTAAACTGCTGAGAATAGTTTTGATAATGAAATACTGACGTTTCAAGCAGAGTCCTTCATCAGAGTAAAATGTAGATTGCTGTGTAGGCAGTGTTTTAGATAGAGCAAAGTGAAAAGATGGTAAACTGCTGAGAATAGTTTTAATAACGAAATACTGACGTTCCAAGCAGAGCCATTCATCAAAGTAAAATGTAATCTGTAATTACTCTGATGAAGGGCTCGGCTCGAAACGTCAGTGTTTCGTTGTCAAAACTATTCACTTTGCTCCATGTAATATCCTTTACTCTAGTCTCTGTCTAACGCTTCTCTTTTATGAAGGGCCTTCGTTAAAAACGCTAGACCTTTCTTCATAAGTATTAAATTCAGCAGTACACAAACGTTGTAACGTTTTAATTTGTATTTCGATACTGCCCACACAGCAGCAGTGTATATATCTACTTGCGAATTAACTTGCGAATTATCATCATCATCATTACTAATCGTAATCAATGATTATCATCATCACTATTGATCATCATCATCATCATTATGATTACCATCACTGATCATCATCATCATCATCACTGATCATCGTTATTGATCATCATCATCATTAATCATCATTATTGATCATCATTATTTATCATCAACATTATCATTGATCATTATCATCATTATCATCATCATCATTGATCATCATTATTGATCACCATCATTATTATTATTGATCATCACCATCATATCAGAAGCACGGGAAGCACGGGTGGCGTGTGCTGTTAGGGCGCTGCCTCTCACCGCTGTAGTTAAGCCCAGTTGGACGGGGTTAGTACTTGGATGGGTGACCGTCTGGGAATAGCTCCGTTCTCGAACTTGAATTTCATGTGAGTAGAGTTTAGTTGGTCTCTCCTGTGCTTCGAGGGTTTTTCGCAGGGTTCTGCGGTTTTCCTCCCTCCGTAAAATCAACACTTACGTCTTAGTTTATGTCGTGCACTTTTAACATGAGCCTCTGGCTCGGATGATTGGGCGACCATATCCTGTGTTTACGACGTTAAATAAATCATTACTCATTACTCATCATCACTGATCATCATCATTATCATTGATCATCATCATTATCATTCTAATTTGTATTTCGATACTTCCCACACAGCAGCATTGTATATATCTACTTGCGAATTAACTTGCGAATTATCATCATCATCATTACTAATCGTAACCAATGAATATCATCATCACTATTGATCATCATCATCATCATTACCATCACTGATCATCGTTATTGATCATCATCATTATTGATCATCATTATTTATCATCATCATTATCATTGATCATTATCATCATTAATATCATCATCATCATTGATCATCATCATTGATAATCATTATTGATCACTATCATTATTATTGATCATCATCATATCATCACTGATCATCATCATCATCATTGATTATCATCATCATTATCATTGATCATCATCAACATCATCGATCATCATCATTATCATCATCATTGATCATCATCTTTATCATCGATCATCGTCATCATTATCATTAATCATCATCATTATTATTATCATGATCATCATCATTATCATTGGTGGCCAGTCATCATCATCATCATTACAAAAATTGATCCTTAAACCATGGCCTAATAAAACCATAAATATAACTTGCACCATGGTTCAACTGCATAACTTACAATAATTAATTTTGTATAACTTGTACCACTATATTATTACTATATAAAATATGCAAAATTTCTACTCAGTAGTGCTGACACAATATGATGGAATAATAATAAGTTCTATATATAAGATATTATTATTGCTATTTCCAGTCAAAGTAATAATGTCGAATATAGCACATTATCCTATTCTTCCGTACTTCTGGCTTCACATCCTCCTGCTGACCGAAGGGTGGAAGTTCTAACGTAACGTAACTAAGATATTATAATATTGCTGAGTAAAGCCGAGGCCTAACCTTAGGTAAGGTTTAGCTTGGCGGACACACTCAAGTTACACACTTGTAAACCGGGATTGCCAAACTTCAACATATTGCAAGTACTTAGCGTGTCACTGCGATACCTTTCCAGTTAATTAAAACGTTGTCTCCACTGATCTCAAATAATATACTTATTTGAGATCAGTGGTTGCCTCTCCCGTTCATCATCATTGATCATCAACATGATCATCATCATTGATCATCAACATGATCATCATCATTGATCATCATTATTGATCATCGTCATTATCATCATCATAATCATCATCATCATCATCATTGATCATCATTATTGATCATCGTCATTACCATCATCATCATCTCATCATCATCATCATCATCATGATTATCATCGTCAGTGATCATATCATCATCATTGATCATCATCATCATCATCATTGATCATCATCATTATCATTGATCATCATCATTATTGATCATCATCATCGATCATCATCATCATTGATCATCATCATCATCATCATCATCATCATTGATCATCATCATCATTGATCATATCATCATCATTGATCATCATCATTGATCATCATCATTGATCATCATCATTGATGACCAGTCATCATCATCATCATCATCATCATCATTGATCATCATCATTGATCATCATCATCATCATCATCATCAGCATTGATCATCATCATCATTGATCATCATCATCATCATTGATCATCATCATCATCATTGATCATCATCATCATCATCATTGATCATCATCATCATTGATCATCATCATCATTGATCATCATCATCATCATTGATAACCAGTCATCATCATCATCATTATAATTGATCCTCCTGCTCATCATCCAAATGATACAACAATTAAACCATGGCCTAATTAAACCATAAATATAACTTGCGACTGTAGCACCATGGTTCAACTGCACAACTTACAATAATTAATTTTATATTATTGCATCATATTTTGTCAGTAGTGCTGACACAATATGATGCAATAATAATAAGTTCTATATATAAGATATTATTATTCTATTTCCAGTGAAAGTAATACTGCCGAATATAGAAACATTATCCTATTCTTCCGTAGCTTCACATCCTGCTGACGAGAGTGGAAGTTCTAACGTAACGTAACTAAGATGTTATAATATTGCTGAGTAAAGCCGAGGCTTTGTCTTAAGTAAGGTTTAGCTTGGCAGACAAGCACTCAAGTAGTTACACACTTGTAAACCGGGTTTGACCAAACTTCAACATATTCCAAGTGCTTAGCCCAGGTAGAGCGTTGCCTCTTCCGCTGAAGTTAAGCCCCATCGAATGGGGTTACTACTTAGCTTGGATGGGTGACCACCTTTGTGAGTAGCTAGAGTTGTTTGTTAACCTCCTGTGCTTCAAAGGTTTTTCACTATTGAAGGAAACCAAAGTAAACTAAACTAACTTTAATTGTCAGTTGTTTGCTGTACAAGCTGTGTTAGTTAGTAATACTCAGAAAAACTCTGAGCTCTAAGCGGGACTCGAACCCACAACCTTCTGAATGCTAGCCAGGAGCGGTTAAAACTCGTTCCTGGAGGACTGGGCACAGTCTAAGGTATAAGTACCTTAATTAACCTTGCTCCGCTATCTGAGTTCTAGTGGCTCAATGGTTAGAGCGTCTGGCTAGCATTCAGAAGGTTGTGGGTTCGAGTCCCGCTTAGAGCTCAGAGTTTTTCTGAGTATTACTAACTAACACAGCTTGTACAGCAAACAACTGACAATTATTACTAACATCAAGCTGCAATTTCTGAAACTAACTAAACTAACTTTATTTATTATAAGTTATATTGGGCATTCCACTCGATTACATAGAACATGCTATGCTCTCCTGGTATTAGCACTTTAATATATATACTGAACTCGCGATCAAGCTCTCGGCAACACCCTCCGTGGCTCAGTGGTCAGAGCATTGCCTAGAATCGCAAGGTCGTGAGTTCAATTCCTGCCGGAAGGCCTGTGTAGTTGCATTTTTCGCAACTGGTCCCAGTTTGGTCTTAGAATGTATATATTCTACACTCTAATTTTCCTAACTGGATAACCCTATCAGTCATATCTAAACTGTTCTTCCTAGAGGTCCTGTAAGGACCATCTCTCATTGGTCCAGTGTTACTACAGGAGGAAACCAGAGTAAACTAAACTAACTTTATTTATACTGGATAACTCTATCAGTCATATCTAAACTGTTCTCTCTAGAGGTCCAGTAAGGACCATCCTTCATTGGTCCAGTGTTACTACAGGAGGAAACCAGAGTAAACTAAACTAAGTTTATTTATTTATTATACTGGATAACTCTATCAGTCATATCTAAACTGTTCTTCCTAGAGGTCCAGTTAGGACCATCTCTCATGCATTGGTCCAGTGTTACTACAGGAGGAAACCAGAGTAAACTAAACTACCTCTATTTATACTGGATAACTCTATCAGTCATATCTAAACTGTTCTCTCTAGAGGTCCAGTCCAGTAAGGACCATCCCTCATTGGTCCAGTGTTACTACAGGAGGAAACCAGAGTAAACTAAACTAACTTTATTTATACTGGATATTAAACTCTATCAGTCATATCTAAACTGTTCTCTCTAGAGGTCCAGTCCAGTAAGGACCATCCCTCATTGCTCCAGTGTTACTACAGGAGGAAACCAGAGTAAACTAAACTAACTTTATTTATACTGGATATTAAACTCTATCAGTCATATCTAAACTGTTCTCTCTAGAGGTCCAGTAAAGGCCACCCCCAAGCGGTCAAGTGTTACTACAAAAGGAAGTCGGAGTTCCCGGGGAGAACCCGCGAAGTTTAGTAGAGTCAAACAGGAAACACGCTTCTGACATGTGTCCAAGGTGAAACGTTAATCACATATTATAACAGCATGCATCCAGCAGGAGTCGAAGCGAGTGGCAGCCTTCTAATCTGACGTATAGCCTAATTTTATTTTGGTGTATTACTAAACGTCGCACAATAGACGAATATAATTCAGACGAATTTAATTCGAATTAACTTCGTCGGTAATGCGACGTAAATGCGACGACGAATTTCATTCGAATTGAATTGTTTTTACTTGGACTCAGGGAGCCTGAAAACGATTCCTTGAAAACATGGGGAATTGTCACAGACAGAAGACAGACATTTAATTCGACGTGACGATAATTCGTCGTGGAAGTCGAACACGCATTATCGTCGTACTATCCGTCTCTGACTCAGACGAATTTAATTCGTGCTTCGAATTTAAGCGAGTTAACGTCGCAGTTTCGTCGAATAAAATTCAAACAATTAAATCCGTCTGAGTTAAATTCGTCTATTGTATACTTTGAAACTATAAACTATTTAAATGATATTCGTAAACCAATATATACAAAGACCCTCCCACTGTCAGCGGCGTAGCTAGGAATTTCCTCAGGGGGGGCGAGCATTGAAAATTTCCGACAAAAGGGCGTGGTCAAATGGGCGTGGCTATAATAGTACCGCATAATTAAAGTGCACCTAACCCCAAATATTTTTTTTTCTAAAATCAAATTACTGTGGTTTGTTGAGTACCTCAGTCCAAAATTTTTTTGATTTGGGTGAATTCTCGAGTTTCTATGCCCTGTTGAAATGTCGAAAATCGCCGACATTTTGGTTCACGGCCGAGTTTTCAAAAGGCATGGGAACCAGCACATTTATGACGTAGATTCCGGAACGCCTAGATTGCTCGTTCACTTCAGTACTGACTAGTATTTTGTGGGATGTCTACTTTTCTCTATCATGAGAACAGGTACGTGCGTTTGATTTTTAATTTTTCTGATCATATAAACTAAAGCTATACCCTTCAGGTGGTTATACGTCGCGAATGACAAATTTCTGATTTTAATACTATTGTATTTTGTACGCATTGTCAGATATAAATACTATACCGCTCTATAGCTTCTATATCTATGGACTCTTTCCCTAGAACTAGGATGAGCCAAAAACATAAGATGTTCCTTCAAGTCTGCCGTGGTTTACTATCTGGAAAGCTGTGCGTGTAGCCCTGAGGGAAAGCCGTGCGAAGTGAATATCAAGCTGCGATTCTGCGGATATCAAAGCCGTGCGAGAGCGCCGAGAACGTTCGTCTATTGTTATGGTTTGTCTTCTCTTGCTTATTTATTATTCTAATATCTTTCATTAAATCTGATTCTACACTAGTTTATGCTTCTAAACTTTTATGTATATGTCAACAACGTTCTTTAATAATGTTTAATAAAAATATGATGAAATTGGATATTTGTTTGTTTTCATTTGCGTGAATTATTCTTTATACATTACTATTTATTATATTTCGGCGGTTTCTCCGTCTGTTGGATTTGTTACTTTGTTGATATCGTAACTATTGCTACAAGAATAGTATCCGATGTATAGTATATGTCTATAAACTCTTGCAAGCAGTCCAAAGACAGCCAAGTCAGCTGAGAAACGTTTGGTGAAAAATATATACGAAGTGATTCATACTTCAAAGCTGAAAGCGAACATTCTTTGAATAAAATAATTATATTGGTCTCCGTGCTTCCAGTATTCTTTTGGACATCTCACTGTCTTAAGCTTTTCACAAAATTGCCAGAAGACAGAACTCAGAAGCATATTTTTAACATCTAACTGTGCGAATTGAAATAAGAATATCAAGTGATGGTATCAAGCACTAATAGTCGGGCGTTCCGGAATCTACGTCACAAATGTGCTAGTTCCATGCCTTTTGAGACTTTGCTTGCAACTCGGCCGTGAACGAAAATGTCGGCGATTTTCGACATTTCAACAGGGCATAGAAACTCGAGAATTCATCCAAATCAAAAAAATTTTGGACTGAGGTACTCAACAAACCACAGTAATTTGATTTTAGAAAAAAAAAAAATTGGGGTTAGGTGCACTTTAAAGACTGGCTCATATCACGTTAGTTTACTCAATTGAATACGTAACATGTATTTTAAAAAGTATTATTTATATATGTCACTTACTTTATATCGATGAGAAATTTGAAAATGAGAACAGAATTCGAGTCTTTGAGTAATTGAGCTATTGCACTGCCACTGAATACTAATTGAAACAATGAATGAAATACGAGCCGCAAGGCGCAGCTCAAGACTCATTGTCAATGAGACTTGAGCTGCGACTTGCGACTCGTATTTCATTGGAACAATTGTCTGCTGTCAACAGTCAACCTAAACCTGTGAAAATGATCTGTTCGGCGTGTTCGCATTTTGCAATAGCATGTAACCGGACGTCCATCCGATTTTCCGACAAGCATCAAAATTTTCCGACAAACAACACTCAGAAGTCCTGTGGGGGGGCGGTCGCCCTCCCCTGCCCCCCCTCTAGCTACGCCACTGCCCACTGTATAACTGGATTCAAAAGGCGCTAATTGTTTTCGGATGAAGTGTCAAAACCGTGACACGACCGATTTCATTTTCCTTTTTCTAATGAGTGTATCCGAAGATATAATTATTAAAATCCCGAGTTATTTTTGTACCACTGTCACTTTCTTTTTACCAATTTCAATTTCGAAATAATTTCGGTACACTCATGCATATGCGTCTATCAATCCGGGTTTTTTTTGCTGACAAATGAATATACTGTTCTACTTTGAAATGCACTGACAGTATACTGTCTAAAGCCTGCAATAGTGATGAAACAGTATTAACTCTATGGTTAACTTGACCTGTAGCTCAGTTTTTTGTAAAATGTAAAATAAAAGTAAAAGTAAATCATAATGTTCAGGTATTTGGATCCTGGCTGTGACTTACCATCCTTGGTGTATTGTGTTGGTGAATAGGGGTGGGAAATGGTTAATAGTTTGAGGTTTAACCCTTTCTTGTCCGAATTGGTCTTTAGTATTTTATTCTGGCTAACGCCAGACGATTTTATTCACCTCTGGGGAAGCCCCCGGACAGGAATGAGTTATAAAGTATCCCTTTCTTGTCCGAATTGGTCTTTAGTATTTTATTCTGGCTAACGCCAGACGATTTTATTCACCTCTGGGGAAGCCCCCGGACAGGAATGAGTTAAGGTGTTAGGGATTGAGATTATGGAAGTTAGGGTTGGGAACTTGGTACGGAAGTTCGCGAAGTTTGTTGTGAAGTTCGTCGTGAAGTTCGAATTTAATAAGCTTTGAATTGAATTCCTTTGGTAAAATCACGGAGAAGAAGATTATTTGTTGTATAGAATATAATAATAGATACTTGGTTAAGCAGAAACAAATTGCCGACTTAAATTTGTATCTACCTCGCAACGTAGTACGGAATGTAGTTTGGAATGTTCGTTTCAATTATACGTATCGGATTTCAAAAGCAAGTTGCCTGTAACAAACGGCGTATTTTTCATGCGCCGTATATAAAATATGAGAATTAATTTCATGAAAAATAAGCCATCTGTAACCATTAAATACGGCAATTTCATTAAGTTCGACAGTGCCATTAAATACGACGAGCCCAGTCGTATAATACGACTCAAGTACGGCGTTGTTGCAGTCGGCGTACTATTCCTGCGCCGAATAAAATGCATCTACCACAATTCATGTTGTAACGCCTACGACTCGAGAACTGTAATTTATTCGACTACGACGAAAATACGCCGTATAACTCAACAGGAACAATTTCAGAATTTGAGTCTACTAAAATATAACCTCAACTCTAAACATAACCCTCTTAACCCCAACCTTCCAACGAATGTTGACAAACGAATTTCAAAAGCGACCTGACACTGACTATAAAAGCATGAAAAAGTACAGTAAAAAAGTAAAAAAATATATATAAATATAATCAGTATGCTACTTTCAGATTCTAGTCAAAAATGTTTGTTTCAAGCAATTAACACACGTCGACCGTTCGATTTTAATAATAAGGCTATTGTTCCGCCCGCGCCGGCAATGCGGACGTAAATGGAAACAGATTTAATATAGTTCTTATTATTGCTAGACCCAGAGGTGTATTGTCCCAAGTTTCTAGCGAGGTGGATCGCAATTTAAGAACTCCCTTCAATTGGAATATATAGATAAATTTATTACAATTCTCGAAAATCGTCGTCTATTGTAGGCTTGATTCCAGCCGTTGCTCTCGCCCTCTCCCACATCTACTGTCACGCAAGGATAATGATTAAAAGTTTAAGATCGTTTGGTATTCTTAAAATGGACATTAAGTATTGTTGTAGAACAACTTTATCTTTTACTCTGTCTAACACCAGATGATTTTACTCATCAAAGAGAGAACCCTCAGCCATCCTAGGCAGCAATGAGTTAACAAGTGGTCAACCCATTCCTGCCTGAGCTGGCCAAAAATGACCCCTTTATTGTTTTACTCTGTCAAACACCAGATGATTTTATCAAAGTGAAAGAGAGAACCCTCAGACATCCTAGGCGGCAATGAGTTAACAAGTGGTTAACCCATTCCTGCCTGAGCTGGTGAAAAATGGTCCCTTTATTGTTTTACTGTGTCTAACACCAGATGATTTTACTCATCAAAGAGAGAACCCTCAGTCATCATAGGCAGCAATGAGTTAACAAGTGATTAACCCATTCCTGCCTGAGCTGGTCAAAAATGGTCCCTTTATTGTTTTACTGTGTCTAACACCAGATGATTTTACTCATCAAAGAGAGAACCCTCAGTCATCCTAGGCAGAAATGAGTTAACAAGTGGTTAACCCATTCCTGCCTGAGCTGGCCAAAAATGACTCCTTTATTGTTTTACTGTGTCTAACACCAGATAATTTTATCAAAGTGAAAGAGAGAACCCTCAGACATCCTAGGCAGCAATGAGTTAACAAGTGATTAACCCATTCCTACCTAAGTATATACAGTCAACATTTCTACTCTAATGCCAGGCGAATTTACTTATCAAAAAGATCAGAACTCAGCTAAATAAAGAGTGTTACATGGCTGTATATCGGCAAGAACTTATCTGATACCAGACTGTTATGAGCTAGACATTGTACGCTAACGGCATTCATAACGTGATAACCAAGTGATTAACACATCCGGAATTAGTACACTGTCACGGAATAGTGTTGATAACTACAATATGAAAACAGTAATCTGTAAAAACGAAAGTCTTACCGCACTGAAATGGTTCTAGCCCAGTTTCAGCTGGTAGAAGTACATTTCGCAACACAATTTGCAACTCACGTGATGAACTATTGTATTTGGCAAGTGTTATAATTAGTAAGTGAATTAGAATCTGAAAGTGCGGTGTTTACTCAAGCGCAGTATTCATTATAAGAAAGATTAATGCAAGAATGTGAAGTGCATGGGCTCTCCTTAATTACTAGTATTGTTTGTAATAAGCGCATTGTTCAGTAATAAGACTGAAATAACGAAATTAATGCTAATGTAAGGGCTAAACAAAAGACCTTTTGTATTTCCGGTAAGAAACTAGCGAAATCTAGGTGGACTTGTTGATCTAATTAAAATTTCACCTTGGACAAATAAGTGAGGAGCAAATAACGTTTATATGGACCTCTCTCTGTGCTGAATAAAATCGTCTGGCGTTAGCTAGAATAAAATACTAAAGACTCGTCTTCAGGCTTCAAAGTGTTAAAGAGATAGGTTTTAACACTTTGAGGCCTGGACCTCTCCTTGTGCTGAATAAAATCATCTGGCGTTAGCCAGAATAAAATACTAAAGACTCGTCTTCAGGCTTCAAAGTGTTAAAGAGATAGGTTTAATTTTAACACTTAGAGACCTGGACCTCTCCCTGTACTGAATAAAATCGTCTGGCGTCAGCCAGAATAAAATACTAAAGACTCGTCTTCAGGCTTCAAAGTGTTAAAGAGATAGGTTTTAACACTTTGAGGCCTGGACCTCTCCCTGTGCCGAATAAAATCGTCTGGCGTTACCGCGTTAGCCAGAATAAAATACTAGAGGCTCGTCTTCAGGCTTCAAAGTATTAAAGAGATAGGTTTTAACACTTTGAGGCCTGGACCTCTCCTTGTGCTGAATAAAATCGTCTGGCGTTACCGCGTTAGCCAGAATAAAATACTAGAGGCTCGTCTTCAGGCTTCAAAGTATTAAAGAGATAGGTTTTAACACTTTGAGGCCTGGACCTCTCCTTGTGCTGAATAAAATCGTCTGGCGTTAGTCGGAATAAAATACTAAAGACTCGTCGTCAGGCTTCAAAGTGTTAAAGAGATAGGTTTTAAAGAGATAGGTTTTAACACTTTGAGGCCTGGACCTCTCCCTGTGCTGAATAAAATCGTCTGGCGTTAGCCAAAATAAAATCGTCTGGCGTTAGCCAGAATAAAATACTAAAGACTCGTCGTCAGGCTTCAAAGTATTAAAGAGATAGGTTTTAACACTTTGAGGCCTGGACCTCTCCCTGTGCTGAATAAAATCGTCTGGCATTAGCCAGAATAAAATACTAAGGACTCGTCTTCAGGCTTCAAAGTGTTAAAGAGATAGGTTTTAACACTTTGAGGCCTGGACCTCTCCCTGTGCTGAATAAAATCGTCTGGCGTTAGTCAGAATAAAATACTAAAGGACTCGTCGTCAGGCTTCAAAGTGTTAAAGAGATAGGTTTTAAAGAGATAGGTTTTAACACTTTGAGACCTGGACCTCTCCCTTTGCTGAATAAAATCGTCTGGCGTTAGCCAGAATAAAATACTCTGGCGTTAGTCAGAATAAAATACTCTGGCGTTAGTCAGAATAAAATACTCTGGCGTTAGTCAGAATAAAATACTGGCTGGCGTTAGCCAGAATAAAATACTCTGGCGTTAGTCAGAATAAAATCGTCTGGCGTTAGCCAGAATAAAATACTAAAGAGTCGTCGTCAGGCTTCAAAGTATTAAAGAGATAGGTTTTAACACTTTGAGGCCTGGACCTCTCCCTGTGCTGAATAAAATCGTCTGGCGTTAGCCAGAATAAAATACTAAAGACGCGTCGTCAGGCTTCAAAGTGTTACAGAGATAGGTTTTAACACTTTGAGGCCTGGACCTCTCCCTTTGCTGAATAAAATTGTCTGGCGTTTTGTTTAAACAAAGAGTTTTTGTAACGAAGACGTTTTTGCCTTGGCATTAATAGGGAATAAAGAAAGATTTTATATAAAGAAAATTAAAGAACTGACTAAATAAGGAAAAAGAGAGATTATAGATTTCAAAAAAAATCAGAGGAAACGAGATCTAGGAATTGTAGACTTGAAGTCTATAGAAATTGTTGCTGTCGTGATTGGGAAATAAGGTGATTGAACAACGGAATTTCTACATAACGGAGACGTTGGTCGAGATTGGATCAACTAAATCAAACTTGTCTATATATTTATAACCATTCTCATTTTCTCTTTCAGATGCTTGTTCTGTGCCGAACCAATAATAATTTGGGACGTAATTACCAATAATAATTACCACGGCTTTAGCACGGCAGTCAGTTTATACGGCGGACCAAATGGGTCGCATTAAATGACATTTTGTGTTTCTGTGAACCTAAAGCGTGGGTCACACTAGCGACATATTAAGCACAATATTAAAAACATAACTGATAACAGAATTAATGCTAATATAAGGGCTAAACAAAAGACTTGTTGTCGTTGTATTTCCGGTAACAAACTGAGAGAAATCTATATTACATTATTATTTTACTCGGTTAAACTGGATATACCAGGCAATTTTGGAAATATTATACTAAGGAAAATTTCGAGTGTAAAATATACACATTATAATGTCTCATAGAATAAAACATATTCCGAAGAATAATGCCATCCTGTAAACTCAAGATATGAGTCAAACAAGTGGAACTGTGTTGAAAATTGTAATATTTCGAGAATAATAATAATTTCAAATGAAGTCATATCACCGCTGTAGAGAAAAGTTTTCTGACTGCCCCAATCTGTAATATTTCGACTTTATTTCAAAGTTCATCGGCAACAAAGGAGAAGAAAACCTAACAGTAATTACACGAGAAGACCTAACACTAGCTATTTACATATACGTCAGAAAACCTAACACTATTTACAGAACTGAAGCTCTAATTACTCGGGCCACCTGTGGTGGACGAGTCTAGGTTTACCGATGCTTTTTTTTGTTTTTGTTTTTTTTTGTGTCGCGTTATTAGTCCTCCGCGCGGCCGCTGGCGATATTGACCAATAAGCTTTGCGAAACTGAGGCATGTGACGAGTCGGTTTTCTTTGATCATGCTTTGATGTACCGCGGGCATGACATGTGGCATTGTGGATTTGTCATTTGTGGCCTTCTTTCTTTCCGACTGAGTGGTTCGAAGTGTTCTTGCCTGCTTGCTTAGAATTGTCTGGGATCAGTTATGGGCTGGCAAGTATCTTGTTTGATATAACCAAACAAATCAGTGGGAAAATGACAACATTAATGGTAAATAATAGATGAACACTTGGCGCCCCATACATGGCAGTATTCTGCACTATATTAACTCTTTCTTGTCCGAATTGGTCTTTAGTATTTTATTCTGGCTAACGCCAGACGATTTTATTCACCTCTGGGGAAGCCCCCGGACAGGAATGAGTTAAAAGAGATGGTGAGCTATTTTATAAATTTCGATCTGGGTTAATAATATTCCGCCGTTTCGATCAAGACATGCTGTGTTGACATTTTGTGCTGAAGAGACTCAAGTTTTAGTACGCTAAAAGGGAAAACTTTGAATGTATTGAGGTAATTTTATATTTGTAATTTGCTTTGTTGTTGTTGTTGTCTGGATTATGTATGTTATTGTTGTGTTAATAAAGTTTGCCAAATAAACTCGATGTGATTCTTGAGTGTGTGCATTGTTTTAATAGTTCCTCGGTACGTTCTCTTGTTGTCGATCGTCTACCAAATAATGCAAAAAATACTGATAAATTAAACATGTACTTAGATTAACGCCGTGAAGTTAGCTGCCGGTTCGGTCTTGTGGCTCGTTCAATCCAGCTTTTTCGCACTAACGGCTGGCGAACTGGTAGCCAACTTACGTCGGTTGTCTAATCTACCGAATCTAGCACTGTAGGTTATTTTGTACTTGACCAATAAACTTTGCGAAACTGAGGCATGTGACTAACCATTGCCTTAGTGAGCTTTCTCGTCTCCGATGTGTTTTGTTTGTTCACAGACATAGTAATATTGGGCAGTAATGTCGCTGGCAAGTATCTTGATATTATATACACTTACAATCGCACACGCCGTTCATTAAGTGAACTTGCAAGTGACACTTTCTAGGTAAACATGAAGCTGTGTAATAAGGCGAAGAGCCTTGTACATATTGAACGCTGTACGTGTGTGGAAATAATACTTTCTTTCTTTGCTGTCCTGATGTCTGATCACTCGTCTCGGATGTGTTCTGTGTGTTCAGGCAAGGATCTTGATATTATATACACTTACAATCGCACACGCCGTTGATTTCAAGTTGTGTTGATATTTAATACCTGAAGAGACTCGACATGAACGCTGTGTACATGTGTGGAAATACGTTAATAAATACAGGCAATCGTGCTTTGTTATAAATTGTGTTTTCTATCGGAGAATTGGATTGTGTTTTGACTTTTGTCTGTGACCAATGTGTTTAATAGACTTTAGACCTTAGCAACTGCATAGCACTGTGGTTTTGCAGTAGCCCGAGTGAACGCCTGACCCAGGCGTCTTGTTGCTTATCAGGTCAGGCAAAAAGTGACAGTTCTTTGCTAGCCTTCAGGCCCGAGTTTTGCTCGGGTTTATTAAACTTAATTTGCAATGCTTCCATTATTAATAGTTGATTAGTGTTAAATAAATATTAACACTCGCAATTTGCCTTCACCAAAATTACCTAGTATATCCAGTTTAATCAAGCGAAATGCCAAATATTACTACTTGTAATATACCCAATTCTATTCTGGGTATTACCACATTATATACAGTCAACTCTCGCCTTGCGGACACCCCGCTACTACGGACACCCCGCTATTAAGGACAGTTGGTAAATCCCCGGCCGAAACTACTATGAAATGTATTGAAATAACTCTCGCTATTACGGACTCTCGCTATTACGGAATTGCGGACACTTCATGTGGTCCCCAACAAACATTTTTATTGTTCTACTCTCGTTACAACGGACACCTTGGACGTATTTTTCTCTCGACACATGAAAGTGAATGACTTTTTAATTTATCGAGTGACATATTTATGTTACTGATTCATGTTACCGTTGTATTTTTAGTTTTGGAATAAAAAAAATATTTGACTTGTATTTTGACTCGTACTGTGTACTTATGTATCACAGTAAACGTCAACTAGAAATTGAAATAAATTGGACATTTTAAAACAAAAAAGCAGTAATACATTGTAGTGATATTTTACAATCTGAAATCGGGTATTTTCATCGCATCCCGCTATTACGGACTCTCGTTATTACGGACACCAAATGACGGTCCCCAGGGTGTCCGCTATAACGAGAGTTGACTGTATACAGAACTCGTGGCCAAGCTCTTGGCAACGGCTTCCGTGGCTCAGTGGTCAGAGCACTGCACTAGCATTGCAAGGTCGCGAGTTCAATTCCTGCCAGAAGGCCTTGGTGTTGCATTTTCACAACTGGTCCCAGTTTGGTCTTATAATGTATATATTCTACGCTCGTGCGATTTTCCTTCACCAAAAGTACCTAGTATATATGGGGGAAATCTAGGGATCTGATTAAAATTTCACCTTGGCCGCATGTGAGAGGATGTTAGAGATAACACTTCACGTCATTATACGAAATGTCCGTTTTATGTAACAAAGATTTTTTTGCCATGTCATTAGGGAATAAAGAAAGCTTATATAATTTTGTTAAGATCTCAGAAAACAGACTAAACATTCCCAATTACAAGGAAAATTAAAAAGTTTTTAGTGGAGCTGATATACCTTGAAGCTACATGTTTTGCTGCGTAATAATCTGATTATCTTTCTTGCTACATGTTTTTTCTACATTACTATTTGCAACAAATATTGCTACATGTCTTGATGTTGCTACATTTCTAATTGTGACATATTTTGCTACATGTCTTGATGTTGCTACATTTCTAATTGTGACATATTTTGCTACATGTCTTGATTTTGCTACATTTCTAATTGCGACATATTTTGCTACATGTCTTGATTTTGCTACATTTCTAATTGCGACATATTTTGCTACATGTCTTGATTTTGCTACATTTCTAATTGCGACATATTTTGCTACATGTCTTGATGTTGCTACATTTCTAATTGTGACATATTTTGCTACATGTCTTGATGTTGCTACATTTCTAATTGCGACATATTTTGCTACATGTCTTGATGTTGCTACATTTCTAATTGTGACATATTTTGCTACATGTCTTGATTTTGCTACATTTCTAATTGCGACATATTTTGCTACATGTCTTGATGTTGCTACATTTCTAATTGTGACATATTTTGCTACATGTCTTGATGTTGCTACATTTCTAATTGCGACATATTTTGCTACATGTCTTGATGTTGCTACATTTCTAATTGTGACATATTTTGCTACATGTCTTGATTTTGCTACATTTCTAATTGCGACATATTTTGCTACATGTCTTATTACATATCTTGTTTTATTATATAGCTATCGATGAAATACCAGGCTTTCTGTTATTGAGAAAAAGTGATATCGATGGCGTCAGCACTATACGAATCCGCTTCGTAACTCTTTATTAGCGTAAACAAAATTGTATTCATTCTAAATTATTTACCTGTGCTAGAAAAATGCTTTCAAAACTTATGGCTTATATGTTGTAATTTGTTGAGTATTTTGCAAATAGAAGTGTTATATAACCTTAGCTCCATTTTACTTATATTTTTTATAGTTTATCGATATCAATATAATAAACAGAACATTATATGGCCGTGCGGAGATACGAATTTTATTTTCGAGTGTTGTTTATATCTGTCACTCGCTCGCTTCGTTCACTCGTGAAAGATATTGACAACACTTGAAAATAAAATTCGTATCTCCGCACGGCCATGTAATATCCTATATATATATATATATATATATATATATATATATATATATATATATATATATATATATATATATATATATATATATATATATATATACGTTTTTTCCTATACATGTCTTGCTACATATCTTTAGCATACGTTGAGTTATGATTAATGATGTTAATTAACAAGTGATTATCGGAACTCGGGATAACGATTATTTTGATAACGAAAAACGGGATGCACGAGAAAAAATTGACGAAATTCAGGATTTCAAAAAATGACGGGAAACGAGATCTAGAAATCTTTGCTGTAGTGATTCGGGAGATAAGGAGATTGAACAATGGGCTTCAGGATTTCTAAATAACAAAAGACGTTGGTCGGGATACGGGGAAGGGTAGCAAATATCGAACGGGATTCGGGATTTAAAAAGCCTGTTGTGGATAAGTATTCTCATTTTCTCTTTCATGTATGATATGTTGATTTTATGTCTGAGTGCCAAGACACCAGTTGACCTTTCAAGTATCTGTCAAGTCTTAAGAGATATGAACAAACGTTATGGTGTCAAGGTCAATTCTTTAATACCTAAAACTACAAATTCAATTTCAGTTTTAGAGTCAAGAACCGGATGTAACCAAACAAACGTTTTGTTGATAAACAATGGATGTGCTATAAATGTCGTCTATTTTTTAGTTGAAGGCAAGGTTTTACTTTCATTAACTCATTCCTGTCCGGGGGCTTCCCCAGAGATCAATAAAATCGTCTGGCGTTAGCCAGAATAAAATACTAAAGACCGATTCGGACAAGAAAGAGTTAAAGAGATAGTTTTATAACTCATTCCTGTCCAGGGGCTTCCCCAGAGGTGAATAAAATCGTCTGGCGTTAGCCAGAATAAAATACTAAAGACAGATTCGGACAAGAAAGAGTTAAGTTTTGTACATGTAGTGAGGTTTGGATACTGCCGAAAATATTGAACGTAGTCTCTCACGTTTCGAGCGAAAGCCCTTCGCCAGAGAGAATTACGTTTCGAGAACGAAAGGTATAAATGTTACTTCCACAGATTTAAATTTTTTATATTAATTAAATGTTACTCAGTCTTCCGTTTTGTGTTAAACAGTAACTTTAACTCGTTCCTCAACGGTTCCTGTCACAGGGTTTCCCCAGAGGTGAATATTGATCCGGTTCAGTATTGCACAGGAGGAAACCGGAGGAAACTAGAGGAAACTAAACTAAGTTTATTTATAAGTGATATTGGGCATTTCACTCGATTACATAGCATGTTCTAAGGATTTTTGGGTGAAGGAAAATTCGAGTGTAGAATATATACATTTTAAGACCAAACCGGGACCACTTGCGAAAAATGCAACTACACAGGCCTTCCGGCAGGAATTGAACCCACGACCTTGCGATTCTAGTGCAATGCTCTGACCACTGAGCATATCTGAGTTATATCTACCAGTTTAGATATGACCACCAGTCATATCTAAACTGTTTTCTCTAGAGGTCCAGTAAGGACCATCCCTCATTGGTGCAGTGTTACTACAGGAGGAAACCAGAGTAAACTAAACCAACTTTACTTATACTGAATAACTCTATCAGTTGTATCTAAACTGTTCTTCCTAGAGGTCCAGTAAGGAGGAAAATAGAGTAAACTAAACTAACTTTATTCAGTATATACTGGACAACTCTATCAGTTATATTTAAACTGTTCTCTAATATGTTTGATTCTTGGTTTCTTGTTTGAATTCAACAATGCCTCTTTTAAGAATAGTTTGGTGGGCAATAATCTTTTTAACCAGACTTATCAGTCATATCTAAACTGTTCTCTCTAGAGGTCCAGTAAGGGTCATCGCTCATTGGTCCAGTGTTACTACAGAAGGAAACCAGAGTAAACTAAACTAACTTTATTTATACTGGATAACTCTATCAGTCATATCTAAACTGTTGTCTCTAGAGGTCCAGTAAGGACCATCTCTCATTGATCCAGTGTTACCACAGGAGGAAACCAGAGTAAACTAAACTAACTTTATTTATACTGGATAACTCTATCAGTCATATCTAAACTGTTCTCCCTAGAGGTCCAGTAAGGGTCATCCCTCATTGATCCAGTGTTACTACAGAAGGAAACCAGAGTAAACTAAACTAACTTTATTTATACTGGATAACACTATATCAGTCATATCTAAACTGTTCTTCCTAGCGGTCCAGTAAGGACCATCCCTCATTGATCCAGTGTTACTACAGGAGGAAACCAGAGTAAACTAAACTAACTTTATTTATACTGGAGAACTCTATCAGTCATATCTAAACTGTTCTCTCTAGAGGTCCAGTAAGGGTCATCCCTCATTGATCCAGTGTTACTACAGAAGGAAACCAGAGTAAACTTGACTATTTTGCTTGACTATATAAATTCTTGCAGTTTTCCCGCTTCTTTTTTGCTGACGTCAGCGAAAACCAAAGTTGAGAGATTACTCTTGTATCTTTGTCAGTGGATAACATACTTCAAAATGACAGTTAACCCATTGCTGTCTAGGATGTATGAGGGTTCTCTCTTTGATGAGTAAAATCATCTGGTGTTAGACAGAGTAAAACAATAAAGGAGCCATTTTTGGCCAGCTCAGGAAGAAATAAGTTAATCACTTGTTAACTCATTGCTGCCTAGGATGTCTGAGGGTTCTCTCTTTGATGAGTAAAATCATCCGGTGTTAGACAGAGTAAAACAATAAAGGGATCCTTTTTGGTCAGCTCAGGTAGGAATGGCTCAAGCATTTGACTACTACAGTAGCTCAGTAACCCTTTGTAGTATATTTACTCAGCTGCTTAATTATACATCAGACGACTTCGCCGTCGAAACTAAAAAAAGAACTACAGGGGTCGAAGAACTACAAGGGTTGAAGAGCTAAAGCGTGTAATTATATTAAGCTGTAAGACTTAAAGCTCTTTGTCTAGTTTCGTACACACACTTCAATCAGAACTATCCCTCCTATAGACTGACCAGAATTGGTCCATTTGTTAATATTTTACTCTGTCTAACACCAGATGATTTTACTCATCAAAGAGAGAACCCTCAGACATCCTAGGCAGCAATGAGTTAACAAGTAATTAACTCATTCCTGCCTGAGCTGACCAAAAATGGTCCCTTTATTGTTTTACTCTGTCTAACACTAGATGATTTTACTCATCAAAGAGAGAACCCTCAGACATCCCAGGCAGCAATGAGTTAACAAGTCATTAAGTCATTCCTGCCTGAGCTGGCTAAAAATGATCACTGTACTGCTTTACTCTGTCTAATGACAATGAAATTACTGGAAAAATCTAGAAAGACCAGCGAGTACATATAATTATTAATGTATATGAGGTGGCTGTGCTGTACTGCTATTAGCGTGCTGTCTCCTGCCACAGAATGATGATCCAAGTTAAGTCTTCTTGTAGAATGAGTCAGCATTCCCATCCTATTCTGATGAAGAACTTTGGTTTAAAACGTCAGTATTTCATTCGCTAAAATCTCAACAGTTCACCATCTTTAAGATTTTCTATACATCATAACACACTGCCTACGTAGCATGGTTTACTCTCATGAAGAACTTTGGTTTAAAACGTCAGTATTTCATTCTCTAAAATCTCAACAGTTCACCATCTTTAAGATTTTCTATACATCATAACACACTGCCTACGTAGCATGGTTTACTCTCATGAAGAACTTTGGTTTAAAACGTCAGTATTTCATTCTCTAAAATCTCAACAGTTCACCATCTTTAAGATTTTCTATACATCATAACACACTGCATACGTAGCATGGTTTACTCTGATGAAGAACTTTGGTTTAAAACGTCAGTATTTCATTCTCTAAAATCTCAACAGTTCACCATCTTTAAGATTTTCTATACATCATAACACACTGCCTACGTAGCATGGTTTACTCTGATGAAGGACTTTGGTTTAAAACGTCAGTATTTCATTCTCTAAAATCTCAACACTTCACCATCTTTAAGATTTTCTATACATCATAACACACTGCCTACGTAGCATGGTTTACTCTGATGAAGAACTTTGGTTTAAAACGTCAGTATTTCATTCTCTAAAATCTCAACAGTTCATCATCTTTAAGATTTTCTATACATCATAACACACTGCCTACGTAGCATGGTTTACTCTGATGAAGAACTTTGGTTTAAAACGTCAGTATTTCATTCTCTAAAATCTCAACACTTCACCATCTTTAAGATTTTCTATACATCATAACACACTGCCTACGTAGCATGGTTTACTCTGATGAAGAACTTTGGTTTAAAACGTCAGTATTTCATTCTCTAAAATCTCAACAGTTCACCATCTTTAAGATTTTCTATACATCATAACACACTGCCTACGTAGCATGGTTTACTCTCATGAAGAACTTTGGTTTAAAACGTCAGTATTTCATTCTCTAAAATCTCAACAGTTCACCATCTTTAAGATTTTCTATACATCATAACACACTGCATACGTAGCATGGTTTACTCTGATGAAGAACTTTGGTTTAAAACGTCAGTATTTCATTCTCTAAAATCTCAACAGTTCACCATCTTTAAGATTTTCTATACATCATAACACACTGCCTACGTAGCATGGTTTACTCTGATGAAGGACTTTGGTTTAAAACGTCAGTATTTCATTCTCTAAAATCTCAACACTTCACCATCTTTAAGATTTTCTATACATCATAACACACTGCCTACGTAGCATGGTTTACTCTCATGAAGAACTTTGGTTTAAAACGTCAGTATTTCATTCTCTAAAATCTCAACAGTTCATCATCTTTAAGATTTTCTATACATCATAACACACTGCCTACGTAGCATGGTTTACTCTGATGAAGGACTTTGGTTTAAAACGTCAGTATTTCATTCTCTAAAATCTCAACAGTTCACCATCTTTAAGATTTTCTATACATCATAACACACTGCCTACGTAGCATGGTTTACTCTGATGAAGAACTTTGGTTTAAAACGTCAGTATTTCATTCTCTAAAATCTCAACAGTTCATCATCTTTAAGATTTTCTATACATCATAACACACTGCCTACGTAGCATGGTTTACTCTGATGAAGAACTTTGGTTTGAAACGTCAGTATTTCATTCTCTAAAATCTCAACAGTTCATCATCTTTAAGATTTTCTATACATCATAACACACTGCCTACGTAGCATGGTTTACTCTGATGAAG
>OZ036013.1:11794175-11811675 GCA_964035015.1 Corallium rubrum
TTATATAACAATATAACAAGCATTATTTACAAGTTCAGTAACTTAGCCGCTTAAATCTCATGTTTCGTGAACGTTTGACGACAGTTGCAAACATTTGAGCTGGCGTACGGCATTCAAGTCTTCGAACTAGTCATTTAGTAGACTTCTTTAACAAAACCGAGGGTTTCTTGAAAGGATTTGGCCGGTTTTTGTAAATAATTTTGTGTTTTACGTTGCAAACATCTAGCGAAAAGTCGCCGACTGTCGGCGATTGATGTTTCCATTAACTGTTGTCGCATCGGCGACTAGCTATTGTAATTGTTGTAGAAGTTGAACCTGATTCAACTTCTACAACAGTCGCCGACTGTCGTCGATTGGATTACAACAAGCGTTTCCATTAAGTTGTAATTGTTGTAAGACTTGATTGGCGACAGTCGCCGACTGAATTACAACAATTATACAACTATATGGGAACCAGGTTTAACGAGAGAGAGAAAGAGATAGACTACAGGGGCGGTAATGTCAATCAAATCAAGGTCAATCAAATCAAGATCCCAATTTTCAGTTTAAAAATTTCGTTTTCGTTCTCGGAATAAGTTCATCAAAACTCCTTCCTGTTTTCGAGGCACGTTTGTAAACATGTTTTCCGAGGATGCTTTCTGAGGGGCCGTTTAAGCAGGGTGTGGTCAACCTGAAAGCGTGGGCCGAAATTTCATGCAACATATAGGTATTTAAAAATAGATTTATGATTACATATTTCAAGAGGCATGGACCCGCGTGACAGGAAACTGCAGGGAAGACCCCGTGGTTGTTCACGAGATTATAAAAGCTAGGGTTTTAAACCACGGCCCTATATACACAGTCTGTAGCACTAGTGTAGAACTAGTAAGGTAGCTAAACTAGTGCACCACGAAGACTCAGTTTACAAAAATTAAGGTAGACTATGAGTTGCTTATCGAGACGAGAGCCGAGTTTCTGTGAGTGGTTAGAAGACGTTTTAGATAGGCAAAGGTCGCCTGAAAACGCGTACTGGGTTGACCGAAAAGAGCGGGTCTTTGCTGTGCGTTGGCTACATGCTAGCTCGGCTGCATGGAAGCCAGAATGTGGCGAACTTTTCAAATTATGGAAGACGGAATGCAGCCGAAGTCGAGGAAAACCCAATTTGGTGTTCGTCCACCGGGACATGAAGACGAACTTCAGGATGAATTTAAGGTCGGAAAAATTCATCGAAGTTACGGAAAAAAGCAATCGCAAAGGCAAGGACGCTGTAAGGTGCTACAAGATAGTTGAATCACCGAGGAAAGATCAGAAGTTATCGCATTGTGGTAAGTCCTGTTCTTAGGAATTGTTCTTCTTAGAATTAAACGGTCCGCCGGGTCACAGGGGTCACCTAAATCATAACAGTACATTTTTGTCGCCGTCTGTTTAGATTTCGAGTTTGTACATTGTTGTAAACCATTATGGTTTAAAAATTGGGCTAGAATTGAAGCTATGTAGCTTATGTTAACCACGTTGCTCAGTCGGTAGAGCGTTGGACTATAGTAAAACCGAAGGTCGCGGGTTCGAATACGATAGCCGTAGAGTTTTTCTCTACATACCCAATATGGTTCGTCACTATCGGAGTAACACCGAATATCATTATTCTCCAGCTGAGCTCACTGTCCAACAATAATTCGTTCATTGGGCTAGAAACTAGACTGTATAGAGAAGGCTGTAGCCAAATCGAGAAAAGTCCCAGCAATGAATACTTGTGAAAAAGTCCTTCAAGTCAAATAGATTAGTTCTATGTAATGGTTTTCTTAGTAAGGGAGTAGCATAGCGTTGTTTGTTGTTTAAATAGTAAACCAACGAACTAATTTGTAGCCTTTGGATCGCTAAAATTGGTATTAAAGATACAGAGAAGGTCCTTAGTTAGTCTGGGATGGTTAGCTTTTTCGATATGCAACATCAAGGGATAAACTAATGGAAATTTTAACTTGATTTGGGTGAGTACTGTTGGGGAATATGTTTCAACGAAGCTAGATAGTATTAACTGTCTCTTGTTAAATAACTGTATTTACCCATTGCTGCCTAGGATGGCTGAGGGTTCTCTCTTTGATGAGTAAAATCATCTGGTGTTAGACAGAGTTAAACAATAAAGGGACCATTTTTGACCAGCTCAGGCAGGAATGGGTTGATCACTTGTTAACTCATTGCTGCCTAGGATGGCTGAGGGTTCTCTCTTTGATGAGTAAAATCACCTGGTGTTAGAGTAAAACAGTCTGGCGCTTAAAGACAGAGTAAAACAATAAAGGGGTTGTTTTTGGCCAGCTCAGGCAGGAATGGGTTAATCACTTGTTAACTTATTGCTGCCTAGGATGTCTGAGGGTTCTCTCTTTGATGAGTAAAATCATCTTGTGTTAGACACAGCTAAGCCAGGAATGTGTTAAAGATCTATAAAAGATACCAGTTAAACTGGAATTCTCAGCTTCTTCGATATAAGATTAATAAACTAGTCTATAAACAAAACATGAACTCAAATTGTTGATTGGAGAATAGAGCTGATGCAGGCAGTTCTGATTGTCTCTTGAAAAATTAGCATGAATGCTTCAATTGAATTGAATTGAAATGTAATGTAATGGAATGGAATTGAATTGAATTGAATTGAATTGAATTGAATTGAATTGAATTGAATTGAACTGAACTGAATTGAATTGAATTGAATTGAATTGAATTGAATTGAACTGAATTGAATTGAATTGAATTGAATTGAATTGAATTGAATTGAATTGAATTGAATTGAACTGAACTGAACTGAACTGAACTGAACTGAACTGAACTGAATTGAATTGAATTGAATTGAATTGAATTGAATTGAATTGAATTGAATTGAATTGAATTGAATTGAATTGAATTGAATTGAATTGAATTGAATTGAATTGGAGAATAGAGCTGATGCAAGCAGTTCTGATTGTCTCTTGATAAATTAGCATGAAGGCTTGTCCGACGTAAATTTTGAATGTCCCAATCGCATCATGAACGTCGTCTAACTTTTAAAAAGGCATAACGTTATCAAAATAGGCTAGCAGAATAAAAGTAGTGTGCTGCGTAGGCAGTGTTGAAATACTAATCGAAATATACAGACTATATTTAGTGAAGTTTAAGTACTCCCGAAATTATTGGACGTAGTTTGCTAACGTTCCGAGCGAAGGTAGTCTAGCAAAAAATGGCTATTTTGATGCACCCCGGTTTGAGTAATGCAAAGCGGTACACGATTTATGAGTTTGAGTAATGCAAAAAATGTTTACACACTGTTCTAATTGCTTATGTCTTGTTGAATTAGCATAAATGTAAACTTTGAATTTTCCAATTGTATATTGAAGCCTGAGATTTTTTCTATCCACCCATCTATCCATCCATCCATCCATCCACCCATTCATCCATCCATCCATCCATCTATATCCATCCATCCATCCATCTATCCATCTATATCCATCCATCCATTCATCTATCATCCATCTATACTCATCCATCCATCCATCCATCTATATCCATCCATCCATCCATCTATATCCATCCATCCATCCATCCATCCATCCATCTATATCCATCCATCCATTCATCTATCCATCTATATCCATCCATCCATCCATCCATCTAGCCTATATCCATCCATCCATCCATCCATCCATCCATCCATCCATCCATCCATCCATCCATCCATCCATCCATCCATCCATCCATCTATATCCATCCATCCATTCATCTATCCATCTATATCCATCCATCCATCCATCCATCCATCCATCCATCCATCCATCCATCCATCCATCCATCCATCCATCCATCCATCCATCTATCCATCCATCTATCTATCTATTCATCAGTCCATCTATCTACTCTTTCATCTATTCATCTATCCATCTATCCATCTATCAATCCATCTGCCTAGCTATTCATCTATCCATTTATATATCTATCAATCTATCCATCTATTTATTCTTTCATCTATTCCTCTATTCAGTTATCTATCCATCTATTTATTTATCCATCTATCTACCTATCCACTTTGCCTTCATGATTTTGCTTACCAGACTACCTCAATTTTCAGTTCATAATGTTTCAGAAATGTGCATATAGTGTTTACAAGCTTCCCCTCCAAAAAACCCAGCATAAATTATTTAATTTTTCTTAAGATAGGATAGAAGCTTTATTTATCCAGGGTAACTCCATCAGCTAATATGCTGTTCTCCCTGGAGGCCCTCTATAGCTTCCAAAATTTCAAATCTTCATAATCAAAATATAATTCTTTAGCACAACTACTTTATACTTCATAGAATCTGCAAGCATTATCTTTCCAAGAAATGTCAATTCTTGCTTCAACACCTTTATCACAAGAACTAAATCAATTCTACAATATCTTACACATAAATGTACACACAATATCAATTCTTCAATATCTCCCAAAAAAAGTCCATGCTACCTTCATAATATTCTCCATCAAACTACCTTGCACTTTCTACGCAGAAGCTTTCGAAATGTTCATATTCCACAATTTTTCTAACAAGCGGCTCAGATTCTGCAATCTCTCTTTCAAAATGTCCACAGTGTCGTCATAATAAAATAGTCTACAGACTAATTTGCACCTTCCATTCTTTATTCATAATCTCTTCCAGATATATATATATATATATATGTTCAAACTATCTTAATAATATTCTCGACCAAACAACCTCCTTGCATTTTCTATGCATCAACTCCTCTACAAGTGTTTATTCTATCTTTAATATCTTAATTTATCACAAAAACCATATCAGTTTTTCAATATCTTTCCCAAAAAAATGTCAACACTATCTTTTTAATATTCTTCATCAAACTATCTTGCATTCTTTATGCAAAAGCTTTCGAAAAATATTGTACAGCTCAAATTCTGTAATCCCAATGTCCACAGTGTCTTCATATTAAAATAGTCTACAAGATTAATTTATATCTGCCATTATTTATTCATAATCTCTACCAGATATTTTCAGACTATCTTAATATTATTCTCGACCAAACAACCATGCATTCTCAATGCATCAACTCTCTTACAAATGTCTACTCTATCTTTAATATCTTTATCACAAAAGCCGTAGTAATTCTTCGATATCTCTCCAAAAAAATGTCCACATAACCTTCATAATATAATTCTCTACAAAACTACCTTGCATTTTCTTTGCATCAACTATCCTACAAATGTCTACTCTATCTTTAATATCTTCATCACGAAAGCCGTAACAATTCTTCAATACCTCTCACAAAAAATGTCCACACTATTTTCACAATACATTCTATCAAACAACATTGCAATTCTGTATGCAAAAGCTTTTGAAGAAATATTCATATTCTACAATCTCCCTAACAACAAGCTCAAATTCTGTAATTTCTCTTCCAAAAATGTCCACAGTGTCTTCATAATATAATTCTCTACTTTTATACTTTATATTTTTTATCCTAACCATTCCTAGAAATGTTCAGACTATTTTAATATTCTCGACCAGACTACCTTGCATCTCTGTGCATCAACTCTCTCACAAATGTCTATTCTTTCTTTAATATATTTATTACAAAAACAATATCAATTCTTTAAAACTTCTCTCAAAAAATGTCCACATAATCTTCATCATATTTGCCATGAAACAACATTGCATGCATGCTTTATCCATCAACTCTCCCAGATTTTTCTTACTGTAAAATGTTTGTATGTTTACTTAAATTACACTCTGCCTCAAATAATTTTTGCAGTTTTTCTACTTACATGGAGATATATGACTATAAGTTTATCTATCTCTTGAAATTATAATAAAGATAAATTTAGATTGGTTCAATTAGAATGAGTTGCTAAAATGTTAGACACTTTCCCTCAAGAAATATATATTCACCCAAACATATACAATATCTTTCTTATTTCTGCCACTAAATCACTACACATAGCTCTCATCATCACTAAAAATTCTCTAACAGTATCAATTATCTCTTAATATCCACACTTTCAGTTTGAATTTATATTTTTTACCTACTGTAAATTTTAACGAATATATCAATTGTCTACTGTATTGCCATAATTTTACAGTCACCTACACAATAAATCATCTTATATTTGTTGTGTTGTTTTTTCATCTTTTACAGATAGCTTTAAAAGTAAACGCAGAACTAAACATTCATCTCTAACGGTAAGTGTTTGCTATAGTCCGCGTTGCTTGCAGGGAATTTTGGTATAAACTACTAAATATATAGAGGATATTACACGGTGGTGCGAAGATGTGGATTTTATCTTCGAGTGGTGAAAACAATATTTTACGAATGAGCGTAGCGAATGAGTAAAATATCGTTTTTACCACGAGAAGATAAAATTCATATCTTCAAGCCAGCGTGTAATTTTCTTTTTATATAGATTCAACGCAAAAAGAGGTAAAATTCTTAATGACATCATCGATATCTTCACTAGTGAGGACATGGAAAATACGACACTGTATATTTCCTAGTAAAACACTCACATCTATATAATAAATAAACATTATGACTAATAAAGCAATTAGTGAAAAGGTGATACACTGCCAAGGTTTTTAGCAAAGAAATACTGACGTTTCAAGCGGAGCCCTTCATCAGAATAAAATATGTGAAGTGCACTGTTGTATATAGGGCTTCACTTGAAACGTCAGTGATTTCGTTCCGAACAATCCCAGCATTTTTCCACCTTTACACTTATGAAGTACTTTTTACCACATTAAAGTTTATAACATAGAATCTAAAATAAACATAGCAATTAACTTTTAGGCCTAGCGGTCTGAGATTGTCAATGTGCTCAGATTGTATATCGATTTATGTAACCGACTGTATTATACCAGAATAATCAAATTTTTGTCTTGAAATTGCCTGGTTTATGAAACTGCCAAAATCTAACACTTGAATGAATAATTGTACTTTTAATACAAAATTTCATATGAAACTGTTTCTGAATCAGAATACATGACGATATTTCCTGACGTACTAAATTAAAATGTCTTGTATCGGTCGTTCCATTCGATTAAATATATCCAGAGTTTAGTTTAGTTTTGCGATGATTTGGTTGATGTATACGGCGAGAATGCAAGATTATCTGTGATAGAGGAACAGTAGTAACTCATCGTTTTGTTTCAGAGATGGCGGTGACTGCATTTGATTTGCTGATCAAAAAAATCAACGAATCGTTTACGCACTATTGAATACTTAAAGTATGTTTTTGACATCCAAAAGCTTTAGAGTTCTAAAAGGATTTTGTCGCATAGTTTAAAGTCAAACTCAACTAACAGGTTTTACCGTTTCACGAATTAATGTCGTTAGGGATCTTAAGCCAGCACAACGCGAACGTCACGACGACGACCCAAGTACAATAGTATTTTTCAACCAAATCAAAGCGTTGAATAATTTACAGTCCCACGAGTAATCCCAACACCGTCCTCGTTGTACATACAACGTCAACTGAAGCGTTTTCACGTTTTCAAGACAACGTTGTGGCAAGGAACAGCAAAAGCTGTTAGTTTACTTAGGCGTTAATCTATTGTACGTCATGTTGTCGAAGCTATGGCTGCTTTTAAAAGGTCTTACAGAATACATAAAGCATACAATATACGATGTCCTGATCCATGGTTTCTTTTAAATGCATTAACTTAATTGCCGTCGTCGTCCTAGCTTGCTTAAGGTCCCTGTTGTCCTAAAGACGTGAACATGATCTGAATAACGTTGTATGTAGACGGCGGGGTGGCGTTAGGATTACTCTTGGGACTAAAAATTATTCATTTTCTTTGTTGCGAAGGGAAAATCTATTGTATTAAGGACTGTCCTTGACGTACGCGTTGTATTTGTTTTACTGAGCTCCCTACAATTCCAGCACGGTGACAACTTCAGACCGCTAAACTGGGCAGAAAGCGTAAACGTAAGGTTCAGTAAAATTGACTCATATTGTTTAGTCTTGTGTTATAACTGTTTGAGCTAAGCTCAAAAATAGACATATTGTAAACAGAGGAACTAGGCAGCACAAGACAAAGGCGGCGTTGCATAGAGACTAACTTTACGTCACAGTATAATTACGAAGAATTGAAGTACACAGAATATATCTGCGGTCTTAAAATAGCTTCCAACTAGGCTGACGTCATTAGAAAAGATTACGTAACGTCTGGGATAGAGGTGTTTGAAACCTGATAAGAGGCGTGGTGAGGTTTATTGAACTGTTACAAAAAACGAACGTTTTGTATTTTCAATACAGTCAAAATGGAAATACCTTCCCATTTCCACTTCTGCAGTTGGTTGTGTATTACTGTATTTCTATAGCCGCTACTGAAGTGTAAGGAAAGTCTAGTGATAAAAGTCGCCAATACTTGATGTATATTCGTCTGTTGGTATCGATTTGGAATAAACATCTGCTACACAAAGCTAGCTCTCGCTTATATATCCTAAGGGTATGTAAATATTATGCTTACTCAAAAATGAACTTACAGTTTTATTCGATAGCTTAGTTATATCCATTTTTTTATATGCTGTTGAGGTATGTGCTTGTGCCTATGAAGATAAGTACCTCAACCGAATTAACAAATTTTGCAGAAGAGCTTTTAAATTTGGATATACCGCTAAATACTTACCCATTCAAAATATTATTCGGGAAAGAGATTTAAAGCTCTGGAAAAATATCGTTGACAATGAATATCATCCAATGTATGACCTTCTTCCAGAAAAAAAGACGAACATCTTCGAGAACGAGGTCATGACTTCATATTGCAACGCATTCGCACAGAACGTTTTAAACAAACCTTTATTAATAGGTGTCTTTTTAAGTTTGTATGAATAGTTAGTCATATTGTTGTTATATAATTTATGTAATAGATAAATACTTTTATTGAACTTGATGTAAACTCGCACGTCTGTTGTTGAGTATGTTTTATAATAAATACTTAATCAATCAATCAATCAATCAATCAATCAATCAATCAATCAATCAATCAATCGATCAATCAGTCATCAATCAATCAATCAATCAATCAATCAATCAGTCAATCAATCAATCAATCAATCAATATTATGATTAAATGTCATTTAAAGCTAAATTATACTATTTATGTACAGTTTTCAACAAAAATATTTCTCAGGCTTCGGTAGCGGCTACAGAAATACAGTAATACGCAACGAACTACAGAAGAAAAGTGGGAAGGTATTTCCATTTTGAGTGTAAGAAAGAGAAAACGTGTTTCGTTTGATTAAACCAACAATGTTTTCACCCGATTTGTGACTTTCCAAAAAAAAAAGACTCATCACGTTATAACGTTTGAGATGGTATAGAGAGCATAATTTCCAGGACTAATTCAAGTAGAAACATGTTAAATATTACTCATAACGTACCTCCAGCTGATTCTTTTATGAATATCCGCATCCCTCTATGAATAAAAATAAAATAAGATTTCATTACTAAGAATCTGACAGACAGACAGACAGACAGACAGACAGACAGACAGACAGACAGACAGACAGACAGACAGACAGACAGACAGACAGACAGACAGACAGACAGACAGGCAGGCAGGCAGGCAGGCAGGCAGGCAGGCAGGCAGGCAGGCAGGCAGGCAGGCAGGCAGACAGACAGACAGACAGACAGACAGACAGACAAACAAACAAACAAACAAACAAACAAACAAACAAACAAACAAACAAACAAACAAACAAACAAACAAACAAACAAACAAACAAACAAACAAACAGCCTGCCTGTATTACTTCCTTTATTTATTTATTTATTTCCTTCCTTCCTTCCTTCCTTCCTTCCTTCCTTCCTTCCTTCCTTCCTTCCTTCCTTCCTTCCTTCCTTCCTTCCTTCCTTCCTTCCTTCCTTCCTTCCTTCTTTCCTTCCTTCCTTCCTTTCTTCTTTCCTTCCTTCCTCCCTCCCTCCCTCCCTCCCTCCCTCCCTCCCTCCCTCCCTCCCTCCCTCCCTCCCTCCCTCCCTCCCTCCCTCCCTCCCTCCCTCCCTCCCTCCCTTCCTCCCTTCCTTCCTTCCTTCCTTCCTTCCTTCCTTCCTTCCTTCCTTCCTTCCTTCCTTCCTTCCTTCCTTCCTGATCCAAATTAGCGGAAGTAGACACAATAACCTTACGACACCAAACTAACGACTTCTTAAAACTGAAAGCAAAACCAGAAACCGCGCGTTACTCTTCATAACGGAAGCGTCGTCCAGCGGTTTGTTTTTAAAATCTAAAACTTACCAAAACTATAAAAACGAAACTAAGGCTACTACTGGGAATTTCAAGCTTTATTTGTTTTACTCTGTCGAGAGCTTCGACAAACGGCAAAGTTGATTTTTTGTTCCTAGAGCTAGAGTTTCTTCTAACATTCGTCACCTTGTGTTTTGCTTTCACAATACAGAGCTATTTCGCGAGAAGTCTTTTCGTGTAATTGGTTGTTTTAGCCAAAATTTTACACCTCGCCCGCCGTTTGTCGCTCGCCGGTTCAAAGTGAAACCTAGCGCCTGTTTAAATATGGAGCCGAGTTACCAGCCGAGTTACTCGGCTAGAACAAACAGTTTTTCCCACCCTAGTGTTAAAATGAGACAGATGGGTAACGCGCCTTGGTGAGAACTCGGCACTGGCAGCCGGGATCTCGGCAAAGCGCCGGATAAACATTTCCCCATATAAACACTTTTCCCCGCGTAACTCGGCATAGCGGGATGAATTTTCTATATTCGTTGCGTTATGTCACTTTCGTTGATGATAATCATCTCAAATATTACAACTTGCCAGGCAACTCGCTTTCATATAAACAGAACATAAAGTTTATCCCGGCTAACCTTGCACTCTTAAATCCCCTAATCCCGAAGCCGTTGGCTGACTTTTTGTATTCAATTAATAAAGTAAAAAGACTTTTTGTTTAGAAATAGCAAAGCATTAGAAATGTTAAAAAACAATAGTGAAATACTTACAACTGTGTCTTCTACCATGCAGTAAACGTTATCCCAATTTTAATTAAATTATTCTAGGCTAGCACCAGTATGAGTTTTCCAAGCAAAGATTTTCGCGGAATTTGCTTAAATCACCAAAAGGAAACTCGCACGACACTTCCGCGCACAACCGCTAACAAGATCACTGAAGACGTCACCAAACCAAGAAACATCAACTATCAAGGCAGTTGTCAATATGACCAACCTCGTGTAACCACGCCCTACGGGTTTCACCCCCAGGACGTTTACACCCCGCAATCCTTCATCCCATCTCGTTCTCATTACAACGATCCAACAAACACCACCGGAGAATTGCCCTCGTGGACAAACTTTAATACCAATAAATCACAACAGCATCAAAATACGACCACTTATAAAAGCCAAGGCGATTTCCCCTGTACTACAGAAGATTCGATTATGAAACCTTGTACGACCGGAGATACCTTCCCGGATTTCGATCTCCTGGGAAACATCTGGGAATGCTCTAACCATCAAAGAGTTAAGCAAGAAGGCTTTCCTTTTTCAGACAATTACAGCGCAGATATCTTCCTCGGGAATTTTACACCCGGAGATTTTAAACCCGGAAATTTTACACCCGGAGATTTCACACCCGGAGATTTTACACTCGGAGATTTTATACCCGGAGATTTTACACCCGGAGATTTTTCACTCGGAAATTTTATACCCGGAGATTTTATACCCGAAGATTTATACTCGGAAAACCAAACTGTCTTGGGACTTTTGAATGACGGTGGTATGGGCTATGAAATGTCACGTGTTCCGAAAAGTTCAAGTGAGAGTGAATCTCGTGGCCGCCCAAGCAGTTCTAGTTTATCCTTGAGTAATGATGAAGGTTTTTATGAAAGTTGCGGTGAGCAGGATTGGTTGTGAGGTTTAAGTAACAGTAGTTGGTCCATAGAGATCATATAAATACTAGAGGGGGCATCCTATCTTAATTTCAGCCAACCACGGGTAGCCAATTGAACGCCGCCATCTTGGATTTTTTTAGAGGCAAACATTAGGCGCGTTGGTTGGCAAAGGACTGGGTCTAGTACATTTGCCAACCAATTGACTGAAATACCATAGGTAATGGCGGCCCCCATGTGGTTACCAAATTTTCCCGCCAATGCCCCCTCTAGTATTTATATGATCTCTATGAGTTGGTCCTCAAACAACTCTGTATTCGATTGAGTTGAACCAAGAGAGTATAAAGATAAGAGAAGGAATGTTATAGTAATGAGGATTTGGAGCTGTTATTATTAAAGTGCCTATGAAGTGAAATTTTTATTGCTTCATTTGAAAGAGCATCAAAAAGTAGGACAATATGCAGTTTGCCGTTCCTTGATATCTTTTATAGTTCCAGAGTTATAAAGATTTAAATGTCAAAATGAAGACAAAATATGGCACAAACAAATTGCTGATTCATCACAAATTGTGACGTCATGTGGTTTGCATGTTAATTTGGTGAATGTTTAAATGAACTATAGCCCAGTTACTATGTGCCAGAATCAAATGAATCTCTGCACACATCTAGTGCTGTGTGCAAGATGAAACACAGTTGATAATATCACCAATTTTGTTGTCAAGGTAACACTGTTGTACCCAGGTCCCTTGCACGGATTTTATAAAACACCATATATTTATCTCTGTGGGCATAATTTTCAAATTATTATAGTATAAACGTATTTTAGGCATGCATAGGTATGACAAGCACTTGTCTGATATTATTTTATCCTTATCTGGACAGAAAAGGTGGTTTATATGTAAAATTCGTGCAAGGGGCCTGGGTGATATTATCAACTGTGTTTTATTTTGCACTAAATGTGTGCAGAGGTTCATTTGATTCTGACACATAGTAACTGAGCTATAGTTCATTTAAACATTTGTTTGTGCCATATTTTTTCTTCATTTTGACATCTTTAAATCTTTATAACTCTGGAAATATACTGAAAGATATCAAGGAACGGTAAACTGCATATTGTCCTACTTTTTGATGCTCTTTCAAATGAAGCAATAAAAAAATTCATTTCATAAGCACTTTAAACGAAATCACTTGAAATTCTACATGTTTTGTGTTGTGAGAGAAACACACGCACATGCTTTCTTCGAAATAATCTGGTTTTACGAAGACGACGGCGCTTAAAAAGCAACAAAAATTCTATAACTGAAAAACGTTACGGTTAACTGACTATTGTATTTGATATTTAAAGTTAGTTTAATGACTTTTAAAACGTCCCAGTACTGCTAAAATGGTGTCAGCATTTTTTAATTTTTTGCCTGGTCTCGATTTTATGACTTATTTCGTCCGAATTTTGTTAAAAAAACAGCGTTTTCAACTTTGGTCGTCAATAAAATCAGTAAAACCCGACATATAAAAAAAAACACGCTGACACTGTTTTGCTGGAAATTTATCTCGGAATCGAATTGCAAAACATTTTTTTAACAAAATGAAACGCTTGGTTCTTAAGTCGCTCCAAGTGAAGCCCTCTGGTTAATTAAAAAATTCACAACTATTGTTGGTTTGTGTTTATCCCAAAATCATAGACAACATTGTATTCTACAAATTAATAGCTTTCTAACGATATCTATTTTATTTTTGTGGCATAAATTTTGACGAATTGATAGCGCTTTACCGAAATGATCCTGCAAACTTGATGGAGACCTTTATAAAATATATTTATTCATTGTCGATGTTTAAGAGTTTCGTTCCGTCGTCAGAATAGGATTAACGTGCTGGGATTAGCTTTATTTTGTAAACAAATCCAAATGCTTGTTCTTCACGTCTGTCGATTGTGTACTACTCAAATTTTACATCACCGCGAGTAAAAGTCTTTTTAAATTGTCCATGAAACGAAAATTAAGTTTGTCTTATTTGAAAGATCACTTCAAATGACAAAGTAACATCTTTTGCAGTTTTTCGTTTCCTTGCTTCATTCTTGAGATATTTCAGTTTGTTTGATATGCAAATTAAACATTTTGACGTCCGTGTGCATAATGAGTTATCAGAGAAGGTTATATATCTTTGCTATTATCAAACCAAATTAATTGGAAGGAAGCATGTAGGTGTGTTTCTCACACAACACCAAACGTGTAGAATTTCAAGTGATTATGTTTGATAATAGCAAAGATATATAACCTTCTCTGATAACTCATTATGCGCATGTGACGTCAAGATGTTTAATTTACATATCAAACAAATTGAATTATCTCGCGACATATAAAGAAGTCTCGTCTTAAAAAACATAAAAATAATGGAATATTCTTAGAGACAAGCTAAAGATGAAAACAGTTTTAACATTAGCTAGACATCCTAGTACGAACTTAGGATTATGTAGTTTTCCGTAAGGAATATTATATGTAGAACATTTTTTGTTCAGAAAATAGTAATAAAGTACATTAAAAAAACTTATGACAATGGTTTTTTAAACTGTTAAATCAAAGAAGCGAAATATTTGAAAGTAAAGGCTCATTTTAAAAAACTCTAAAGCCGGTTTTCCACTAGGCGACTTTTTTTCGCGCGAAGCGACTTTCTTTTGTTCGAATTCAATAGATTTCTGATTAGTTCCAGCTCAGAGCTCATGAGACAAAAGAAAAAGTCGCTTCACGCGAAAAAAGTCGCCTAGTGGAAAACCGGCACAATAGGCGAGTTTCAGGCTGTTGCGCGCGCATCATTTTTCAAAAAAAATCGCAAACCCCACTCAGAGTAAACACACTACTGTTTAAAATCAACAAAATATTCTTGGTTTTCACCTGACGTCACAGCGGCCACGCATGTTGGTGCACAGAAACAATGAAATGGTGGCCATATTGGTGCAAACTTTCTTTTTTTATTTAATCAATATTTGGTCGTTACATTCACCCTAAAGGCCTGTTTAAAGGGATCCAACATGTTGGTCCAACATCATCCAACAATGTTGAATGCAACATGTTGGATTCGTTTGAACACCATGCTGGATAATGTTGCATGATGTTGGACATTGTTGGATCAAGTTTGATTCCGTTCAAACTTTTCATCCAACATCGTCCAACATTTGACTGAAAACGAGTTCATCGACATCGTTTCCATGGAGATTTGAGTCATTTGACGAGGTAAAAACATTCAGGATGGCGGGATGCGGGAGTGAGGTGAGTTTGTTCGAGAGTTTGACGCAGGAACGTGAGGAACCCCTCGCTAAAACTCCTCTGAATAATAAGAATAAAAATGTCGAGAATTCCGAGGAAGATGAGATAGCAAAAGCTACTTCAAGTAAAAAAATGAAGACTGGTCTATCAAAGGCAATTAAGTCAAGGAAGTGGACTGACGCGAAAATAGACGAGCTTCTTGAAATGCTTGAGGAGCGGGTTTGCTTATGGCATGTGTATTGTTAATTATTAATTAATAGCACTTGTGTTGGATGTTGTTGCATCCGTTTGAACATGTTGGCCAACATTGGCCAACAATGGTCCAACATTGTTGGACCAACAATGTTGGATCCGTTTAAACAGGCCTTAAGAGCTTAAAGCTCATCAAGAGGGTTTACGTAAATTTACATAACACATAAAAAGAAGCTGAAGAAGCAAAGAAAAAAGAAACTAGGAAAGCTGCGCTATAATGTTTACAATTTTAACTTAAGAGTTATTCCCAAAACGACCAGATGCAATTATAAAAGCTTGAACAGCAAGAAAAATATTCGCATTGTCATCATCAGTTAAAGTTGACAAGCCATACAATAAAACATTAAAAGTAATATTGGGTATTTCACTCGATTATACATAGCATGTTCTAGGGATTTTAGGTGAAGGAAAATTCGAGTGTAGAATATATACATTTTAAGACCAAACAGGGACCAGTTGCGAAAAATGCAACTACACAGGCCTTCCGGTTGGTTACAAGAATCATTCTACACATGACCAGTGTAATGCACAACGGAGGCAAGCATCGTGTTTCTCAGAGCAGCAAATCGAGGACATATAAGAAGATAGTGAAAAACATCTTCTTTGGGCGCACCACAGTAACATGCAGGAGACTCGAGACAATTAATCAAATAAAGATAGTAATTCAAACCACAGTTACCCAACCTTAACCTTGTATGTAAAATTGCGGCACAACGGTCGCCAGCATAGAAATATTTATTAATTGGATATATATGATATCTTTTAAGAAAAAGATTGAACTCTATTCTTATTCAAATATTTCGTATTGTTTCACCACGCCAACGCCCCGTCGATCACGTGAGTGAAAAGTATTCATAGATACAGTTTCTGGATGTTTAGTATACGTAATAGCATGGTTTCGAGTGCAATTTGGAAAAAACATGCACGAGTGAGTTTTTCAAAGACTATCAAAATTGCACGAGTCCGAAGGACGAGTGCTATTTGAGGTCTTTGAAAAACTCACGAGTGCGTGTTTTTTTTCAAATTGCAGAGGAAATCATGCTATTACTTATTAATAATATACATGAAAAAATTTATCATAAAGACAATCTTTCTAATCAAAATGCTTTGTTCAAATAAGTAGAAAGTTCTTGTAAGTAGAAAGTATCCAAAACGTTTCTACTTTCAATTAACTGTTTGATGTGTAACATCAGCCCCGTTGCGCTTCAGCAGTGTTGCTATTTTTAGGCTGGTGCAGGTCACATTTTAGCCGCATGTCTAGCAAGTCTATTTGCCATTCCTTTGCAAAATGATGCGTTTTGCAATTTGTGCGTTTTTACGCGTGTAGATGGACCATTACTGGTCATTAGAAGACTATTAGAAGGTTACCAAACGTCTGTTGGCAGCAAGCTTACCACCTTCGCTACTGCAATCATAGGCGTAGAAAGCTAGGGGGGAGGGGAACTGGGACCTGAGCCTTCCCCCCAAGTTCTTAATTGCATGGAAGGCGAGACCCCCCAAAAATCAGTATACATGGTATTTTATAACCTTTAAAACTCTTAAATTTCTTCTCAAAATGCAGGAATGCCATTTCAGAGACTCTAAAACTCAAAATTTTCCTCACGGCTTTGGCGCTCGTTTTCAGCCCCTCCAACTTCAAATTCATTTCTACGCGCCTGACTGAAATCTTGTAATGACCAGTTAGACGCTCAACCATTGAACTATTGAAGCCCAGATAGATAGTTCATAGTCATTAACATCACCTTAGCTACATCTCATACGCAAACGCTGCAACTTAGGAAGCACATTATATGACTATGAATTTATAACCTTAGCTCTCTATCTGAGCCTCAGTAGCTCCATGGTTAGAGCATCTCACTGGTGATCAGAAGGTTGTGGGTTGTACACATATTCAATCTACGTTCAAATCATCTGAGCCTCAGTAGTTCAATGGTTAGAGCATCTCACTGGTGATCAGAAGGTTGTGGGTTGTACACATATTCAATCTACGTTCAAATCATCTGAGTCTCAGTAGCTCAATGGTTAGAGCATCTCACTGGTGATCAGAAGGTTGTGGGTTGTACACATATTCAATCTACGTTCAAATCATCTGAGTCTCAGTAGCTCAATGGTTAGAGCATCTCACTGGTGATCAGAAGGTTGTGGGTTGTACACATATTCAATCTACGTTCAAATC
>OZ036013.1:11816675-11859175 GCA_964035015.1 Corallium rubrum
GCAAACGTAATGCAAATTAGAATTTCTGAACTTACTAGAACAAAGATTTCTCTCTTCCTGAAAACTGGGCACTGTCTAATACTTTTCAATACTCTAGAGTAACACGAATCTACACGTTTTAGAAAGAAAAATCTGATTGGTTTTTCCTATATAGCAAACTGAGTCCTTTAAAGGTAGACTAGAGGTGGTTATTGATATTTTAATTATAACATGCGTAATCATATGTAGTCATAGTTCCTATTTAACGAGCATAAAAATAGTACCCAAATTCCTAGCACCCGGCCCAAATATATGTACGCAAACCTTTGTTCATGTACAGTTCATATTTAAAATAATGAGACTTCGTGTCTTATCAAAACTGATAAACTATGCAATTAGCACAACAAGCAATCCAGAAATATCCTATCTAGGAAATGACTTAACTTTGTATAGATATTTTGTCGGTATTGTTTATAATTACCACTACCCCCGGTCAATCACTGAACCAAGGCAATCATGTGACGAAGTATATTTTTAATTCAGTTAATAATTTAATATATGAAAGAATAAGCGCGCAGATTTCATACCAAGTGCATGTGTCAACTGTCACAGACGGAAACAAGTCTGACAACAGCGTCGTACAAAAGTTCACGAATGATGTCGTTATCAAAACCACAGCGCTTTCGTAAGCCAAGATTTAAAGACTGGCTAATCGAAATACTCGATAAAAATCTCACAGAAGACGCGAAGTGGGAGGATAGATCGAATGGTATCGCTATGATACTTTGGCCGCATAAATCCAGAGGAACATGGACGTTGGAAAAAGACGCCAGGCTCTTTGCTATGTGGGCAGTCACATCGGGGAAATTTCGACCAGGCTTGGATAAACCGAATCCCAAATCGTGGAAATGCAATTTTCGAATGAACCTGAATATTTGTAAAAATATAATCGAAATAAAACAGCGTCGCATAGCAAAGGGACCAAAGGCTCGTCGGTTTTTTAAATTTCTGGACAGAGCAGAAGCTTTGGGAAACTCATGCATGTTTCTCAGCAATTGTTCAGGTAAGAATGGCAATAATCTGTAATAGTTAGGTTGGTAATACAGTATTCTGTAGTTAGGTAGGGAATACAGGAGTCTCAGTTCACACCGATATATTCACCGCACATCGTGCTGTGTAGGCAGTGTTTTAGATGGAGAAAAGTGAAAAAGTGGTAAACTGCCGAAATTTTTAGCAACCAAATTCTACCCTGACGGCCGGCTGGCATCGAAACGTCAGTTCCTCGTATTAACCACATAAATGCCTAACACATAAATGTACGATACTTCTTTATAATCATAGAATAATTTTAACGAAAAAAACACATTTCACGATCGTCCAACATTGTAATGTCATTGCCGAAGTCATAAACATTGAAAAAAGATTCTTGATTCCAGATTTAAAGGTGAAGTTTCGAGATTATATCGCCCAGTAGTTGAGCTATAATGTTTATTCCGTTTTATCCAGTACAAATATACGAGGAAGTCATTCGAAAATGCGTGACTGCGTCTCACTCATAATATTATATCACAGAATTCTGCCCGCACACAATTACTCGACGCGATTACCATATTTGTCTGTACTTGTTGAATGAAAAGAATTTTCGTTTTCCGAAGAGCTTTTGTAAACAAAATTTTTTTACTGGTCTACTGAAATCTCTTCGCTTAAACTTAGAATTTCTTCTTTTGTTTGTCGATATTCGCCAAAGTTATATCGGAAAGCTATGAAACCGTCGTTTAAAACCAATGTTCGGATTTAATAAATTAAACTAAGAATTCACCGTAACGTTTCCTTAAGGAAACTGGTCTTTTTTTTAATATGCCGATGGAAATGGAAATAGAATTTCATTTTCAAAACTGCAAGCAATTTACTTAAGAGGTCGCACAACTGAGTTAATTAAGTGATAAAGATTCCAGTTTTTAGAGGCGTGGCCGAAGTTCGAAGATGAAAGTGCAATTGCCAGCGTCGCATTTTTCGTAAACAGACGAAATATTTTTGACGTGTTTATTTATATACTAGCGGGAAATAATCATGTTTGCTTTAATCATGTTTGCTTTTAAATGTATTATCGTTATTCTCTTAAAGAGATCAAATCGTCTGGCGTTAGTCAGAATAAAATACTAAAGAGTCGTCTTCAGACTTCAAAGTGTTAAAGAGACAGGTTTTAACACTTTGAGGCCTGGACCTTTCCCTGTGCTGAATAAAATCGTCTGGCGTTAGTCAGATTAGTAAACCTGCACAATCCAACGAGAACGAACGAATAACCTTATTAACTGAACGACTCAGTCGTCCAGACTCGTACGGACTCGCTTTCCTATTGGTTGAGACGACAAATTATTATGATATTCGTCAGTACTGCATGAGGCGGGTGATAATAACTTGTCGTTCCAACCGGCTGGCTGAATCAGTCTTGTGGGACAGATTCAGACTTAGTTGTGAAGGTGGTCAAGGGGAGAGCTACCGATGGGTTAATGACAATTTGGAGTTGACATAAATTGTGAAGCGGTGGCAGTAAGAGAACATTTTCATAACACTATACAGGTGATTTCTGTGCCGGTATGATTCAAATGGTCTTACGAATAGCATGATATGTATGGTTTCTCGTTCCAGCGTGAAGGTATAATACGGCTATACGAGTTTTGGTCGTTCTTATATATACTGAATGTTGACGACAATTTGATTACATTCCGGCAACAGTCAGTCAATGAACATCTGAGATTTTGCTTGCCATATAATTAGCATAACTGCATATTCGTCCATTCTCGTTGGATTGTGCAGGTTCACTAATAAAATACTAAAGAGTCGTCTTCAGGCTTCAAAGTGTTAAAGAGACAGGTTTTAACACTTTGAGGCCTGGACCTTTCCCTGTGCTGAATAAAATCGTCTGGCGTTAGCCAGAATAAAATACTAAAGACTCGTCTTCAGGCTTCAAAGTGTTAAAGAGATAGGTTTTAACACTTTGAGGCCTGGACCTCTCCCTGTGCTGAATAAAATCGTCTGGCGTTAGTCAGAATAAAATACTAAAGACTCGTCTTCAGGCTTCAAAGTGTAAAAGAGATAAGTTTTAACACTTTGAGGCCTGGACCTCTCCCCGAGCTGAATAAAATCGTCTGGCGTTAGCCAGAATAAAATCGTCTGGCGTTAGCCAGAATAAAATACTAAAGACTCGTCGTCAGGCTTCAAAGTGTTAAAGAGATAGGTTTTAACACATTGAGGCCTGGACCTCTACCTGTGCTGAATAAAATCGTCTGGCATTAGCCAGAATTAAACTTAAAGACTCGTCTTCAGGCTTCAACGCCTAATTTAGTATAAGGATGTTCTATAAACTATGAACTTCCTTACAGAGCAAAGTGAAAAGGTGGGAAATTGTCGAGGTCTTTATTTGCAACGAAATACTGACGTTTCGAGCAGAGCCTTTCATCAGAGTAAAATGCGACGAAAAACGTCATATTTTGTTGTCCAAAGTGTCGACAGTTCACCATCTTTAAGATTTTCTAAACATCATAACACACTGCCTACGTAGCATGGTTTACTCTGATGAAGAACTTTGGTTTAAAACGTTAGTATTTCGTTCTCTAAAATCTCAATAGTTCATCACCTTTAAAATTTTCTATACATCATAACACATTGCCTACGTAGCATGGTTTACTCTGATGAAGAACTTTGGTTTGAAACGTCAGTATTTCATTCTCTAAACTCTCATGACAGTTCATCATCTTTAAGATCTTCTATACATCAGAACGCACTGCCTACGTAGCATGGTTTACTCTGATGAAGAACTTTGGTTTGAAACGTCAGTATTTCATTCTCTAAAATCTCAACAGTTCGCCATCTTTAAGATTTTCTATACATCATAACACACTGCCTACGTAGCATGGTTTACTCTGATGAAGAACTTTGGTTTAAAACGTCAGTATTTCGTTAGCAAAACTATTCTCAGCAGTTTACCATCTTTTCACTTTGCTCTATCTAAAACACTGCCTACACAGCACTCTACATTTTACTCTGATGAAGGGCTCTGCTTGAAACGTCAGTATTTCGTTATCAAAACTATTCTCGGCAGTTTACCATCTTTTCACTTTGCTCTATCCAAAACACTGCCTACACAACACTCTACATTTTCATACACTGCCTACCCAACACTCTACTTTTTTTTTAATGATATACATTCAACATCAAAATAAGATTTTTTTTTCATAATTCCCTAAGGATAACTCAGTGTGAAATACCATTATTATTATTATCATCATCAACATTGATCATCATCATCATTAACCATCATCATCATTGATCATCATCATCATTGATCATCATCATCATCATTATCATTGATCATCATCATCATCATCATTATCATTGATCATCATCATCATCATCATTGATCATCATCATCATTATCATTGATCATCATCATCATCATCATCATCATTGATCATCATCATCATTAACCATCATCATCATTGATCATCATCATCATCATTGATCATCATCATCATCATCATCATCATCATTGATCATCATCATCATTAACCATCATCATCATTGATCATCATCATCATCATTGATCATCATCATCATCTAGCGTATCCTTAAATTTGTTCCTTTTAGTTTCATTGTTCTAAGCTATAGACTAGCTGTCTGAGAGAACTATTGATAAAACCATCGTTACAAATGATAAAGTGGTTCATTGGGATTTCGATTATCGATCAAGCACAAAATCAGATGCCCCGCCAGTCAAATGAGAGTGGAGTTTAAATTCGACTTCGGAAGCCGCTAAGCTTTGTTTTGATTTTCGGTACTATGTCAAGCGGAACATTTAGTTCCGACATTACTTTGGGAACACAATCGTTTGGTCCGTTTCCCAATGGGACCGGATCGAAAAGGAACAAGCCGTTCTCCTTTCCAAGTTAGGAACGGTTGGTTCCGCTATTTGAAAGCGGAACAAGCATGCGATCTCCCTTTGGGAACGTACAGTTCCGCAAATGGGTACTTTTGTTCCTTTAAAAGGAACTAATAGTTCCTAAAATAGGAAGTCGTAGTTCCTCTTTACTGATAACGATTTCGTTCAGCATTGAAAAGGAACATTCGTTTAATCTTAAGTTTGCAAGCATTTTTCAAACAAATACGAGGCACAACGCTATCAAAACATGATAGTCATCCATGGATATGTTATTAAATGTACGTTGCCATGCATGTATACCTTCACATTTTAAGAGATATAACCAAAAGACTAAAAGAAAGTAAAAGTTGCTTCTATAGCTATCGTTTTCGGCTGACGACTACCATAGAGCTCGGTAGCCCGTGGTAGCCCGTCGGTATAGCCCGTGAATTTTAATAGGTTTATATATATAGGGTAGCCCGTAGCTCGTGGTTGTGAATATAAAATAAGTTTGAGATGTAATTTACATATTATTTGCTCTGGTTTTCATGCATATATATAGCTTATAAATTCGCACTATCTAAAAAAACACGTACAGTGTTTTTTTGACGAACTGATAAAGCAATTGATATTGTTTACTGAATATTAGACGCTCTGAATTGAAATTGTTTTGGTTTTTAATTTCATGGGTGTATATTTGCATCGTTGTTGCATGGGCAAAATTCAGGCCACGTCACTCAAAAGTAAAGACCATTTTATTTTTATATTCGAAAGAAAATTAAAGCGGCTGCATCATCGTATATGTAATGTGTATTTAGCATCGTGTTGCTCATATTATACTTCTCACTGTTCTCATTAGCTTTTGTTTAACAGATCCCTTAAAAACAAAAGATTCTAGAGTCAGATATTTTCTAATTTTTATTTCATTTATCATTTCAACGTTCTATCAGATCATTTGTTACAATAATTTTATGGCGATCGCTCGCATCCTTAGTGTTCTTGCTTCTCTGCCAGAATGGAAATCATAGTCAGGATGACGTAAGATAAACGACCACCGTGGTCCGAACTTTTCCAAGCCGCATCTTATAAAATCGTCTTCTTGTTTGGTAAACCTCACGGGTTCTTTTCGTTTTCGCGGCGTTGGCTCTTGCAGACACATCACTTCTCTGTTAACAAGTTCAAGTTCTTTTTCACTGTCGGTGCAATCACTGCGATCGCTGTCGGTGATGTCGATAAGTTCCGCTTTCAACTGCTCAACGCAAGTGTCCATAACTTCGCCTTCGACCCCGCGCAACTTTTCCATGCATGTTCGTCCTCTGATGGCAACCTCTCGCGAGCGCAACTTCTGGTAATGCACTTTGGCGACGTTCGAACTGTGTTTCTGATCCTCACACACCATCTTCTGCTCCTCCACGTCCAATGCAACTGCACTTTCGGTTTCTATTATTTGCCTATATCTTGTGGGATGAATGTACTTTCCGATTGCCTGAAAGACTAGAATGCTTAGGAGTTCAGTAAGTTTCTGAAATTGCGCACCGTTACGATTTACGAGCAAGTACTCGGATTTTGGTTGCAATAGTGGTCTTACATACCGAACGTAGTCGTCGACAATTCCCAGGCTGATTTTGTCAAAATATAGGGAATTGAACCCGTACTTTTTCGCTGTTTTAAATCTAGTTTGATCAACCATGCCGCCATTAATTTTAGCGCATTCAAACATGTTAACGGTCAAGTGTATGTAAGTCATCGGTCGACATCCCTTTATCTTAACAAACATAAAGACCGCGAGGAATCGCGTTGCAAATGTCAAGTTTGTTGAACTTACAAGAGTCGATCGTTTCTTACACTCTTCCAAAATCTCCTTGTAACGACCAATGTGAAAGGGAATCACCGTCTGCAACTCGCTCAACGAAGCCCAGCTTCGTCTAGACTCGAGCGTTTCAATATCAAGGTCGGTGGTCCAGTGGGATCGCATTTGTTTTGCCAGGCACTTCTTCGCCCGTTTTATGTATACTTCTGTTACCGAAAAATTCTGTAGCACGGATCCCGGCGGGGAATTAAACTTACGAAAATCGAGAAGTTCCGAAAAACTTGATACGTAGCCTAGTTGACCAGATTGACCCATTTTCAAGGACAACTGGAGATGGTCAAGGAAACGGGTTAGGAGTTTGGAAGAGCCGAGAAAGTAATCGATGACTTCTACAGTCGACAGAACGCTCGATTCGTCTTCTCCCGACTGTAAACAGCAAAATTTAATGAATTTAAGGGCTCGCGTGACCGAGATGTCGGCTTGCTTTTCGGCTTTACCTCCACCTGCAGTGCTCTGTAACCAAAGCGAAAATGAACGAGAGAATTCATTTTCGACCGAACAGCAAGGTAGTGTCAGTTTGTTCCTCGTCGACTTAACCTCGGTCTTTTCTTTCACTTGACTTGCCACGATTTGTGGTTTCTCGTCGAAGTATTTATACCACGGATGTTTCACATTTACATGCTTTCGACAGCCTCGTCGACTTGCAAAACCAGGATGATCACACACCGGAACGGGACACCGATCTAAGCCGTGCTCGTCCTTTTCGACATGGAGTCTTCGCGGCTTGTTGAAAGCCCCTGTCAAGGACTTCCAATCAACAGCAGCATGTGCCAGTAGCATTTAACAGTAAACTGAATTCGTTGGGAAGAAAAATGACGTCTGTTTTCCCAGCACAATCTTAAGTATTTTACACCCACGATCGTTGCCAATTAATTTCGATTTAACAAATTTGATAAACAAGCGGACATGTCACTCGACTACAATGCATGGGTCTCATTGCATGTACAAATAACCGAGCTCTGTCCGCTACGACAATGGGAACAAATAATTTCACAATTTACCAATTTAATTACTTCTTCCCACAAGGGACTTTTCACGAGCAATTTACATACTAAATATCAAGTGGCAGAGTCGGAGGCATATTAAAGCCAGTGCGCTTTATGACACACATGTCATGCTCAGCCTAGTTGGTTCATTGAATCTCATTTTTAGCTGCATTGCATCAACGAAAGTGCATGTTCACATGAGTGACATGGGATTTTTTAATTAAAATTAGAATCTGAAAGACGAAAAATAGCCAGGAATGGTATACCACCTAATCAAATAATCTAATCAAATCATCTAATATAATCTAATCTTCTAAACTAATCTAATGTAATCGAATCGAATCGTATCGAATCGAATCGAATCGAATCGAATCGAATCTAATCTAATCTAATCTAATCTAATCTAATGTAATGTAATCTAATGTAATCTAATCTAATCTAATCTAATCATCTAATCTAATCATCTAATCTAATATAATCATCAAATATAATCTAATCATCTAATCTAATAATCTAATCTAGTCTAATCATCTAATCTAATCATCTAATCTAATAATCTAATCTATTCTAATCTTATCTAATCTAATCTAATCTAATCTAATCATCTAATCTAATATAATCATCAAATATAATCTAATCATCTAATCTAATAATCTAATCTAGTCTAATCATCTAATATAATCATCTAATCTAATAATCTAATCTATTCTAATCATCTAATATAATCATCTAATCTAATAATCTAATCTATTCCAATCTTATCTATTCTAATCTTATCTAATCTAATCTAATCTAATGTAATCATCTAATGTAATATAATCATCTAATATAATCATCTAATCTAATCTAATCATCTAATATAATCATCTAATCTAATATAATCATGTAATATAATCATCTAATCTAATAATCTAATGTAATGTAATGTAATGTAATGTAATCTAATCTTATCTAATCTAATCATCTAATATAATCATCTAATCTAATAATCTAATCTAATCTAATCTAATCTAATCTAATCATCTAATCTAATAATCTAGTCTAATCTAATCTAATCTAATCTAATGTAATCTAATCTAATCTAATCTAATCTAATCTAATCATCTAATATAATCATCTAATCTAATCTAATCTAATCGTCTAATCTAATCATCTAATCTAATCTTTTTATCTAATCTAATCCAATCATCTAATCTAAATAAATTAGGTTTATGCGAATGACCTGAAACTTATTTTATATTCATAACCCCGGGCTACGGGCTACTGACCGGCTACTATAGTGAGACGACCGGCTACAGCGAGTCAGTAGACGGTCGTCTCTTTTTTTTTCTAAGGGTCGAGTGAAAACTTAGTTTTGCCTAAAATCGACCGGCTACCGGCTACCCTATATAAACCCTATTAAATTGACCGGCTACTGACCGGCTACTATAGTGAGACGACCGGCTACAGCGAGTCTGTAGACGGTCGTCTCTTTTTTTTCTAAGTGTCGAGTGAAAACTTAGTTTTGCATAAAATCGACCGGCTACCGGCTACTCTATATAAACCCTATTAAATTCACCGGCTACTGACCGGCTACTATTGTGAGACGACCGGCTACAGCTAGTCAGTAGACGGTCGTCTCTTTTTTTTCTAAGTGTCGAGTGAAAACTTAGTTTTGCATAAAATCGACCGGCTACCGGCTACTCTATATAAACCCTATTAAATTCACCGGCTACTGACCGGCTACTATAGCGAGACGACCGGCTACAGCGAGTCGGTAGACGGTCGTCTCTTTTTTTTCTAAGTGTCGAGTGAAAACTTAGTTTTGCATAAAATCGACCGGCTACCGGCTACCCTATATAAACCCTATTAAATTGACCGGTTACTGACCGGCTACTATAGCGAGACGACCGGCTACAGCGAGTCGGTAGACGGTCGTCTCTTTTTTTTCTAAGTGTCGAGTGAAAACTTAGTTTTGCATAAAATCGACCGGCTACCGGCTACTCTATATAAACCCTATTAAATTCACCGGCTACTGACCGGCTACTATAGTGACACGACCGGCTACAGCGAGTCGGTAGACGGTCGTCTCTTTTTTTTCTAAGTGTCGAGTGAAAACTTAGTTTTTCCTAAAATCGACCGGCTACCGGCTACTCTATATAAACCCTATTAAATTCACCGGCTACTGACCGGCTACAACGTAAAATGACCGGCTATCCTTCATTTGTAGCCGGTCGTTCTTTTTTCTTTCTTTGTAAGTGTCCTTTACAATCAGGTTAAGACTTTTTTTTAGTTTAAATTTGTCTAAAAATAGTGTAAGTTCGACAACTTCTTGAAAACAAAAACACTGCAGGTTTGAACTATTCCATTCGACATTTAGACCATTTTCAGACAAATTTAAACCAAAAAAATCTAAGTGTTAACCTTATAATTGTAAAGGACACTTAGTTCTTTTTTTTTCTAAGTTTCCTTTAAAATTATAACGGGTTTTTTTTTGGTTTAAATTTGTCTGAAAGTGGTCTAAATGTCGAATGGAATAGTTCAAACCTGCAGTCTTTCTGTTTTCAAGAAGTTGTCGAACTTACACTATTTTCAGACAAATTTAAACTAAAAAAAAGTCTTAACCTGATTGTAAAGGACACTTACAAAGAAAGAAAAAAGAACGACCGGCTACAAATAAAAATAAAGGATAGCCGGTCCTTTTACGTTGTAGCCGGTCAGTAGCCGGTCAATTTAATAGGGTTTATATAGAGTAGCCGGTAGCCGGTCGATTTTAGGCAAAAGTAAGTTTTCTCTCGACACTTAGAAAAAAAAGAGACGACCGTCTACTGACTAGCTGTAGCCGGTCGTCTCACAATAGTAGCCGGTCAGTAGCCGGTCAATTTAATAGGGTTTATATAGAGTAGCCGGTAGCCGGTCGATTTTAGGCAAAAGTAAGTTTTCTCTCGACACTTAGAAAAAAAAGAGACGACCGTCTACTGACTAGCTGTAGCCGGTCGTCTCACAATAGTAGCCGGTCAGTAGCCGGTGAATTTAATAGGGTTTATATAGAGTAGCCGGTAGCCGGTCGATTTTAGGAAAAACTAAGTTTTCACTCGACACTTAGAAAAAAAAGAGACGACCGTCTACCGACTCGCTGTAGCCGGTCGTCTCGCTATAGTAGCTGGTCAGTAGCCGGTCAATTTAATAGGGTTTATATAGGGTAGCCGGTCGATTTTAGGCAAAACTAAGTTTTCACTCGACACTTAGAAAAAAAAGAGACGACCGTCTACTGACTAGCTGTAGCCGGTCGTCTCACAATAGTAGCCGGTCAGTAGCCGGTGAATTTAATAGGGTTTATATAGAGTAGCCGGTAGCCGGTCGATTTTATGCAAAACTAAGTTTTCACTCGACACTTAGAAAAAAAAGAGACGACCGTCTACAGACTCGCTGTAGCCGGTCGTCTCACTATAGTAGCCGGTCAGTAGCCGGTCAATTTAATAGGGTTTATATAGGGTAGCCGGTAGCCGGTCGATTTTAGGCAAAACTAAGTTTTCACTCGACCCTTAGAAAAAAAAAGAGACGACCGTCTACCGACTCGCTGTAGCCGGTCGTCTCGCTATAGTAGCCGGTCAGTAGCCGGTCAATTTAATAGGGTTTATATAGGGTAGCCGGTAGCCGGTAGCCGGTTGGTTTTGGGCAAAACTAAGTTTTCACTCGACACTTAGAAAAAAAAGAGACGACCGTCTACTGACTCGCTGTAGCCGGTCGTCTCACTATAGTAGCCGGTCAGTAGCCGGTCAATTTAATAGGGTTTATATAGGGTAGCCGGTAGCCGGTTGATTTTAGGCAAAACTAAGTTTTCACTCGACACTTAGAAAAAAAAGAGACGACCGTCTACTGACTCGCTGTAGCCGGTCTTCTCGCTATAGTAGCCGGTCAGTAGCCGGTCAATTTAATAGGGTTTATATAGGGTAGCCGGTAGCCGGTCGATTTTAGGAAAAACTAAGTTTTCACTCGACACTTAGAAAAAAAAGAGACGACCGTCTACTGACTCGCTGTAGCCGGTCTTCTCGCTATAGTAGCCGGTCAGTAGCCGGTCAATTTAATAGGGTTTATATAGGGTAGCCGGTAGCCGGTCGATTTTAGGAAAAACTAAGTTTTCACTCGACACTTAGAAAAAAAAGAGACGACCGTCTACTGACTGGCTGTAGCCGGTCGTCTGACTATAGTAGCCGGTCAGTAGCCGGTCAATTTAATAGGGTTTATATGGGGTAGCCGGTAGATTTTATGCAAAACTAAGTTTTCACTCGACACTTAGAAAAAAAAGCGAAAGCATATTAAATTGTCTTCTACCTCGCTCAGTTTACAGTAAATAACACGACAACTATAGTATGCAAGTTTACTTTAATTGCTTGCCTACGAAACGTCACTGTAAACGTTATTGAATTGATCGAACACTGTTCGTTACCAAGGTGTCCATTTCTTGATTTTCGTCCAGTAGGATTGCGAGCTGAGCTGCGGACGCCGTGGTTCTCCTTGACTATCTACCTCCTGGTCTTCGTTTTGTCCCCCTTCTACTTCGGGGTCTGCCAGTGCCATTGCGACGGGACATCGACTAGGCAGCACCAGCACGTTGACTATTTTTCGAACTCGTTCCAGTTCTCCAACACTGTGCGGGTGCTGGTGGGCAAAAGATGTTACATCGAAAACTTCCCGCTTCCTACCAGTGATAAGCATCCACGCGTCAATTTTGGGGTCAGCCTGTGTCCAAAAGTCCCGTTCCTTTTTATTTCTTCTCAGCTCGGCTCTTCTCCTCTGCTCTCTAAACGTCCAGAGATCGCCTCTTTGCAGGTCTTTTAGCAAGTTATTCTTGATGAGACAGAAAACTTTCGCCATGTACGTCTTATCATTAAGAACCCAACCAGATGGTGGAGAGTAAAATTTCATATCGCAGCTGTCCATCTCCTGTTCCTCGTCTTCTTCCGCTGCCGACGTGTGCTCGTTTAATACTCGCGATGTTGACGGTTCTCCGCGATCGATAAGTGGCGCGTCATCTTTCCCAATGTGACTGGACGTGCTGGGTGTTGCATTCTTACCACAATCGTCCTTTTTTGGCGGTGGATCATAAACTGGTAGCACGTGATGTATCGTTGATGCTAATGGTTGTTCATCTGTATTGGGTGTGTCCTGTAGCGGCTGCTGTGATAGTTGGTCGTCTTCGACATAGTCATTGTGTGCACATAGGCTTGTTGGTTGCTCGTTTGTTTCTGCGTTGTTGGGTTCCAGGGGCATTCCAGTGGTTTCTTCCTCACCTTGGTTATAATCGGTTACGTTCTCACCAGGGTCATCACTCCGTGTAATTGTGGACGAAGAAGGCAATTTCCGTCTTTCGACTCTCTCCGCACGAGGGTGGTCGTCATCAGTTATCGAGAAAAGGAAATTTGTTCTATTCTCGTCGTTGTCGGCTGATTCGCTCGCGCTCCTCAGGTGCTCACGATTTGCGTTCCTCTTTCGGGCGAGACGTCGTGAACGAAACTCAGCTGCGAAACGTCTGTGGATCGTTTGTTGGCACTGGACGGTGACTTCGGTGGATTCTTCGCGCAGATCAACACAGGAAATTCGCCTTATTTGTTCATTGCTAAACAGGGTCTCTCCTTCGTTGGCTTTAATCGTCAACATTCGTGCATCATCCGGCTCGTACCAGAGCTCATGTGCAACGACCATATCGCGGTTCGCGTTAATTTCCTCCGCAATCCACGCCACACAGTGCATTGCATTATCGTAGATCCAGCGGTCTATCCCTGGTAATGTTTCAGGTAGTGATTGGGTATTGAAAATTTGGATCCGGCGTTCCACGTTTTCGTCGTCTGTCCCAAAATCAGGAACGTGATTTGTGGTTATGTAATAGGGGCTGTTGTTTAACACTGTCCTTGGTGAACCGTGTTTCACAGCTGTAACCATCCAGCCACCTTGGAGGATAGTTTTGGCGAGGTCTGACTGCATCGTACTTGCCGACCATTCGTCCACGAGGACCAGTTGAGTTTCGTTGGTAACCATCGAAGCAGAAAACTGCCTCTCGTTGGTGATCGATGCGATGTAACCTGGAGGAATAATTCGGTGGAAGATATTTGACCAAGAAGTTTTTCCGGAGTCTTTCGGGCCAACTACGACGAGTTTCTTAACCTTATGTGGCATCTTGGATGCCAGCAAACATTGATAAAATTTGTTCAGGAAGTTCACTCTGACGTCGGCATCGGGAAAGGAGTTGATAATACCCTGTCGAAAATAAGCTGGCTGCGGTTGTGTAGAACAGTCGTATGGTATAAAAGCTCTTGGCGACAATTTGCCATTCATCGATGCGGGGATGGGACACACGACAAAGGTCCGTGATCTAATGGAGAAGCAAAACCCGTTGGAGACCTCGATCAGATCGAGGTCAAACTGAATCTGCTGAACAATCTCGCACGCTGGGTGGGAAAGGATTCTTTCGACCGGTTGAAAATGCTGAACCAGCTTATCGCGCAACGCCTCGTTGGCAAGCAGTTTGTGTAAATAGCTGGTGACATCCATCATTTTCACAAAGGTTACTCTCGCGTTCTCTGGTTTAGCGTAGATGTCTGACCGATACAACGCGTGATCACATAAATACATCAATCTGTGTATTCTCTTGATGGTTGTTGCTACGTCACTGGTCGATGCGTTGTTGACAATAACGCCCCTTTCCGTATCCAAATGGACGACAAGCCCGTCGGACTCTAGTCTCTCCGCTGCTGCGTACAAGTCAGTTTCAAATTCGCCTTGGTTGATCACGACGAGGCGACACGGCACGGGTGGAAAATGCCTAGGAAGAAAGTGGATGTTCTCTTGGCTTTCATCGTCGGTAGACGTGTCTTCCGCATTTCTATAACAGTACACATTAGACACCTCGAGCATCGCCTGGATTGTGGCGTTATTGTGATCCTTAACGACTTGAAATAGCTGTCGAGCAGCGGTCTCCATTTCGTTGTTGGTCTCCGCTTTTGTTCGCACTCGAATTGGCTTGATTTCTGGCTCGACGTCTTGATTGTGCAGGGTTGCAAACAAGATATTTTCATTAAAACCTTCGCACTGTCTGAAGACGATGAAGTAAGCAACCGCTGGGTAGGTTTCATCCGCGTTCGTCTCGCCGTCTTGGCTCCCACTCGATTTTGCATTAGAGCATACGCTTGTAATAGAGGAAAAAAAGAATTGAACACCGTTTATGGATGAAACTGCGTCGTCAAGCAGTAGTCGTTTCGAAGCAATTTGAAACCTAGCTAGTTCCACGTCCTGCTGCTTGACCATCCACGTTGCTCGACACGCCACAGCCTGTAAATTATTGGTAATCTGAAAAAAGGTTGACAACACGAACATAAGTTATGCTGGAATTCTTACATATTACAGCATCTCGGGCTGCGTATCAAATAAAATAATAACTAGAATGACTTACCAAGGTCAATACGTTGGCACGAAGCGAGTTTTGTAATCTCTTTGAGTCCAGCTCCTTGCGAGGCCGTGGTGGTGACATTTCGTTGCGAAACTCGGGCTTTTCGAGCTATATTTTGTTCAAGATCACTTATTTATACGTTTTCGTTCATACGCATTTGCATATAGATTTAAATCGGATCGGAATAATTTACTTTGGTCATCATCATTAACAATCATCATCATCATTAACAATCATCATCATTGATCATCATCATCATCAGCAGCAGCAGCAGCAGCATCAGCATCATTATCATTGATCATCATCATCATCATCATCATTGATCATCATCATCATTATCATCATCATCTTCATCATCATTGATCATCATCATCATTAACCATCATCATCATTGATCATCATCATCATCATTGATCATCATCATCATCATCATCATCATCATTGATCATCATCATCATCATTGATCATCATCATCATCATCAACAATCATCATCATCATTAACAATCATCATCATCATCAGCAGCAGCAGCAGCAGCATCAGCATCATCATCATCATTGATCATCATCATCAACGATCATCATCATTAATCATCGTCATCATTATCATTAATTATCATCATCATCATTGATCATCATCAATTATCATTGATCATCATTATTATCATTGATCATCATTATTATCGTTGATCATCATTATTATCATTGATCATCATCATCATCATTATCATTGATCATGATTATCATTGATCATCATCATTATCATTGATCATCATTATCATTGATCATCATTATTATCATTGATCATCATCATCATTATCATTGATCATCATTATCAATTCATTGATCATCATCATTATCATTGATCATCATTATCACTGATCATTATTATCATTATTATTGATCATCACCATAATCATTGATCATCATCATTATCACCATTATCACCAACACCGATACCGTCACCATCATCACCACCATTATCATCATCATCACCACCACAACTACCATTATCATTGTTATTTTTGCAATAGTAATGGAAGCTGGAAGTGGTTATATTAACCACAGACAAATGAACCCAGTACCAGCAAGTATTTCAAACGGATACTGCCATTATGGCTCAGGTATGCTTACAATTCCACGAAATAACTACACATTCTCGCTTTTGAAGTTAAAATAGGTTACTAACGTTAGAAGAATCAAACTTGTGGTTGGTGAGCACGATACATTTTTGAGATAATAACGCAATAATTTAATAGCATCACCATCATTATCATCATCATCATCATAACTGATCATCAACATTCATCATCATCATCATTATTGATCATCATCATCGTTGATCATCATTATTTTCATCATCATCATCATGATCATCATCTTTGATCACCATCATCATCATCATCGTCATCGTCATCATCATCATCATCATCATCACCATCATCATCATTAGCATTGATCATCATCATTATCATTGATCATCATCATCATCATCATCATCATCATCATTGATCATCATCATCATCGTTGATCATCATCATCATCATTGATCGTCATCATCATCATCACCATCATCATAATAGGCGAGTTTCAGGGTGTTGTGCGCGCATCATTTTTCAAAAAAACTGGCAAGCTCCACTCAAAGTAAACATACCGTTTAAAATAAACAAAGTGTAGATGATACAGTTTCTGGATATAAAACATTGTTATTCTGCTGTTGTTGGCTCGCTAGCAAGTGTGTTTGCCATTCCTTACTTTGTGGGGAGCCCGCCAAGAGCCCGCCAATTTCTTTCCAAAACGATGCGCACGCAACACCCTGAAACTCGTCTATTGATCATCATCATTGATCATCATCATTATTATCATCATCATCATTGATCACCATCATCATCATCATTAACCATCATCATCATTGATCATCATCAGCATTATCATTGATCGTCATCATCATCATCATCATTGATCATCATCACCATCATCATCATTATCATTGATCATCATTATTATCATTGATCATCATTATCACTGATCATCATCATTGATCATTATTATTATTGATCATCACCATCATCATTGATCATCATCATTGATCATCATCATTGATCTTCATTATTATTATTATTATTATCATTGATCATCACCATCATCATTTATCATCATCATTGATCATCATCATCGATCATCATAAATCGCTCAACCGTGTTATTTAAATATTAATAAGTGAAAAACAAAAGGTTTGTGCACAGTGTTTCAAAATAAAATTACAGTCCAATTCTCCATTATCTATATGTTTTACCTTTAATTAACGACTCCACATTTTATTTCTACTCTTTCAGATATGAATGAAATTCCTCCTGAGGTATGTAAATATTTGCCTGCACCTAAAGGTGCTGTCATACTAGATAATTTTTCATGCATTTTTTTCAGCCATTTTGTCAGATTCGTCTGTACATGCGTGCTTTCACTGGTCATCATTGTACACATCTGTAACCTTAACTCTCCATCTGAACTTCAGTAGCTCAATGGTTAGAGCATCTCACTGGTCATCAGAAGGTTGTGGGTTGTACACATATTCAATCTACGTTCAAATCATCTGAGTCTCAGTAGCTCAATGGTTAGCGCATCTCACTGGTCATCAGAAGGTTGTGGGTTGTACACATATTCAATCTACGTTCAAATCATCTGAGTCTCAGTAGCTCAATGGTTAGCGCATCTCACTGGTCATCAGAAGGTTGTGGGTTGTACACATATTCAATCTACGTTCAAATCATCTGAGTCTCAGTAGCTCAATGGTTAGATCATCTCACTGATCATCAGAAGGTTGTGGGTTGCACACATATTCAATCTACGTTCAAATCATCTGAATCTCAGTAGCTCAATGGTTAGATCATCTCACTGGTGATCAATCAGAAGGTTGTGGGTTGTACACATATTCAATCTACGTTCAAATCATCTGAATCTCAGTAGCTCAATGGTTAGATCATCTCACTGGTGATCAATCAGAAGGTTGCAGGTTCGAACCCTGTCTGGGGTTCAGAAACATTTTCTGAGTAATTGAGCTTGATGAACGTCCACCAAACGTCTGTTACATTACACCAAGCTCACAAACGTACCACATGAACTACATTACGTATAATCCTGAACAAAAAAAATTGGGGTGAATTTTTTATCAAATTCTTGTGTATTTTCTAGCTACTCCATCAACTATCCTACAACACAGTATCAACTTCAAATGCGCCTAGTTTGGATCATTTTGACCAATCTCATGGCCTCGATCTACCAATTGACAACTTCAAATCAACCGAATTATCCCGAATGGCTGACAACTTGGTCTTGGCCGAGACGTTTGACCTGCCCCAATATAAAGACTGTATTATGTAGATATAGAGCAACATTTTCGTAAAACAGAAATTCAATATTTTGCAATATTTTAAATATAATATGTCAGTACATACATATAGAGTAGCTTCAGGCTTTAACGATTGTAAAGAAATTAATAAATAAATAAATAGACCGTAAGTAAACAATAAAATTAAGGTTACAGGATACCCTAGGAAGCCATTTCAAGAAATTTGTTACCGCTCGCTAAATTTTTTTCCGATTTTGAAACAAATTTGCACCAACTGTAGTTAAGTATGTGACGGACATTATCGTATTATACAGTAAATAAGAAATAAAATATTGTTGCAGATATACTCATCAGTTTAAAATCACAGTACCTTCGCGCCGCGGTTTAAGGCGGTCTTTGGTTTTACCAAAAAGCTCTCAATTAACCAGGATTTTGAAAGGGGGGAGCCGAAATCAAATAAATTTCTAGGGGGGTCCGGGCATTGAATACACTGTTTACAGTTTATTTCCTGACACAATTCATATTGCATCAGGGTTAAGTCACGTTGGCCTGAAAAACAGAGAAAAATCTTCTCGACGTTTCGAGCGAAGGCCCTCCTGACGAAGGGCCTTCGCTCGAAACGTCGAGAAGATTTTTCTCTGTTTTTCAGGCCAACGTGACTTAACCCTGGTAATATTTGGATTTCAACCGTGGCCGACGCTGTCCTAGAAGCTCATATTGCATCAGTTTTGTAGTTACATGTCTGTTGTTTTATATCAAAAGGGGGGAGCCCCGGCTCCTCCGGCTCCCCCCTGGCTACGTCCCTGGTTATATATAGGTCAGTGATCACCCTCTTTCAGTCATTAACATAGACAGTGGTCTCCCTCAAATATTGATATAGAGGGCCCACAGTCCAGTTATATATAGGTCAGTGATCACTCTCTTTCAGTCATTGATATAGAGGCCCACAGTCCAGTTATATATAGGTCAGTGATCACCTCACTCTTTCAGTCATTGATATAGGGCACCCACAGTCCAGTTATATATTGGTCAGTGATCACCTCACTCTTTCAGTCATTGATATAGAGGACTCACAGTCCAGTTATATATAGGTCAGTCATCACTTTCTTTCAGTCATTGATATAGAGGGCCCACAGTCCAATTATATATAGGTCAGTGGTCTCCCTCAATCATTGATATAGAGGGCCCATAGTCCAGTTATATATAGGTCAGTGAAAAAGACCCCATCAACATGAAGGCACCCACAGTCCAGTTATACATAGGTCAGCGATCACTCTCTTTCAGTCATTGATATAGAGCACCCACAGTCCAGTTATATATAGGTCAGTGATCACTCTCTTTCAGTCATTGATATAGAGCACCCACAGTCCAGTTATATATAGGTCAGTGATCACTCTCTTTCAGTCATTGATATAGAGGGCCCACAGTCCAGTTATACATAGGTCAGTGATCACTCTCTTTCAGTCATTGATATAGAGGGCCCACAGTCCAGTTATACATAGGTCAGTGAAAAAGACCCCATCAACAAGGCACCCACAGTCCAGTTATATATAGCTAAGTTGAGCGTCAATGTCGGGTCCGCAAAAAGTCGTAATAAATGGGCTGAGTGGGGGTTGTCGAAAGTGCGTGCAAATCTCGTGTCGTGCGCGCATTGTCAAGTGTTGTTTGAACGTAATCATGCGATTGTTTCAAGCCAGTGGTAGTTCGTCTCCCTTGGTGCGTCCGAATCTAAGCAAACATTGATAGTCGAGTTGTTATTGCTTGAATTTGCGCCACCAATGCTGGCGAACAGAATAGCGCGCGGCGTGGGCATTTCCCAGTTGTCAATCACTGCACCTAAACGCAATCGCATCACAGAAATTGTCCGGAAACCTAAACGAAGCTTTAATTATGTTATGCTAATGCTACAAACAGGCAAGTTTCTCACATTCGCTTCACAACACAATAGTTGAACACGAGCGATCAGCGAGCGTGTTGGGAAAACATATCGTTTATAAACTTTAAACAGTCGAACAGAGAGTCGATGCAAATCGTATCCATCCTACCACCTACCCGTTGCCAAATCTATACCACGCCGAGCGGAGCTGGCACAAACACATTTCGTTTCTGACCGTGGATCTCGCTTAGCACAATTAGGTAAGCGGCGTTTTTGTTTTTTTCTCGTAGATTTTGATTTCCAACGGGGGGAATATACCATATATGTCCTTAACACGTTTTTGGTTCCGAACTGTGTTTAGAACTGAATAACAGTTTCTGTGACTGTGTGTGGATTAAACAGTTGGGTTTTTTTCTTCTTCATTCTTCGTCTTCAAGCAATCGTGGTGTATCGATTGGTGTGTAATGTTCTGAGGACATGGACTAATTAGCGCTTGATTCTCTTAACAAGTCGTGAATTTAAACAAGCAAAACAATTCACCCATGATAATTGGTAGATAATCAATCCGTTTAGAGAACACTCGAAAGAGAGCAAGTGATAAGAGATCGTAGCCAACACGACATCTAAACGGGCCGGTCTAATTCCGGAAACATATTCAAGAGGTCAACAAACGAACCAGTGAAAGGTATGTTCTAGGGATTTGGTGAAGGAAAACCCGAGCCAAGCGAAAGGTAAACGACCAAGGGCAGTTTTGATAACGAAACACTGACGTTCCAAGTACAACCCTTTATCGGAAAGCAATCTGTTCGAAATGTCAGTATTTCGTTATTAAAACCAGCGGTTTAGTACCTTTTTACTCTGCTCTATCTAAAACACTACGCATGTCCAATTTGTGTCTGGGTTCTTAGGGTTTTAATCTAGACTAATCCCCTTCGTTTCGAATGAACTATTATTTTTTATTAAACACCTAAATAAGTTCTATATCGCGTAGTTATGGTATATATGCGATGTTGTTTTTCAATGAATTTCCAAGTAGTACCAAAAAATTCCTAGGTTTGTGAGAGATTAGTAGAAGCTGTTCCGGTTTATTTTTAAATCCCCCTTTTCGACCGCAGCTGTTTTGGCTCCTAGCAGCTTCGCTTACATAATAAAACGCGAAGCTGTACCCGAGTGCGGTTAATGGGGTATAGCGATGAGAATGCCGCTTCAGTTTAAAGACGGTAGATTATAAGGAGCTGAGCTATCGAAGGAGGGGAAGTGGAGCCGGGTTTTTTTTCGCGATTGAGACAAAAGGTTTACCGTGGAATAAAAATTTCGACGAAAGGAAAGATTGATGAGATTAGCATTGCGTAAGTTATGCTTTTGTTTGGCAACAGTGCAAACGCAGTGGTGAAAAACAGCTTGACGGGATACTGTCCTTTATTATTGAACAGAATTTTACTATATTCTAAATAACGCATTGTGTTCGTGTTTCGCTAGCTGCATGCATAACTACGGCTATCCTAGGACGGGTTTGCCCGCTTCGAAATGAACACACAAGAAGAAGAAACGGTGGAAAAATTCTTTGTAGAATGTGACTTGTTCTCGCGGCTTCATATAGGTCATTTTTAAGTAAATAATTCTGAACCTTTAGAGCGCTAAGACGTAATATAAGATTACTATTATATAAAATGAAGTGTTTTAATAATGTTTCCGTTAAAATGGATAATCTTTGTCTGGGCCTGGGGTTCAGAAATCTTTTCTGAGTAATTGAGCTTGATGAACGTTCACCAAACGTCTGTTACACCAAGCTCACAAACGTACCACATGCACTACACGTATACGTACAACTCATCATACCACTTGACTATGAATTTGCAACCTTAGCTCTCCATCTGAGCCTCAGTAGTTCAATGGTTAGAGCATCTGCACTGGTCATCAGAAGGTTGTGGGTTGTACACATATTCAATCTACGTTCAAATCATCTGAGTTTCAGTAGCTCAATGGTTAGAGCGTCTCACTGGTGATCAGAAGGTTGTGGGTTGTACACATATTCAATCTACGTTCAAATCATCTGAGTCTCAGTAGCTCAATGGTTAGAGCATCTCACTGGTCATCAGAAGGTTGTGGGTTGTACACATATTCAATCTACGTTCAAATCATCTGAGTCTCAGTAGCTCAATGGTTAGAGCATCTCACTGGTGATCAGAAGGTTGTGGGTTGTACACATATTCAATCTACGTTCAAATCATCTGAGTCTCAGTAGTTCAATAGTTAGAGCATCTCACTGGTCATCAGAAGGTTGTGGGTTGTACACATATTCAATCTACGTTCAAATCATCTGAGCCTCAGTAGTTCAATGGTTAGAGCATCTCACTGGTCATCAGAAGGTTGTGGATTGTACACATATTCAATCTACGTTCAAATCATCTGAGTCTCAGTAGCTCAATGGTTAGAGCATCTCACTGCTCATCAGAAGGTTGTGGGTTGTACACATATTCAATCTACGTTCAAATCATCTGAGTCTCAGTAGTTCAATAGTTAGAGCATCTAACTGGTCATCAGAAGGTTACAGCTAGGTTCGAACCCTGTCTGGGGCTCAGAAATCTTTTCCGAGTAATTGAGCTTGATGAACGTCTACCAAACGTCTGTTACATTACACCAAGCTAGAGTATACTGCTCATCATCAAGCTATATAGAGTATACTGCTCTAATTTTCTGGGGAATTAGGACTATTTTTTATATAATAAACGGAACGATACATGGATGTGTGGAAATATGAAATTTATTTCTCGTGTTAACAGGATACCAAAATCGTTTAAGGATTCGTTTGCGAGTTTTAAGGGATGGAATGATTCAAGCATGTCACCTGGTTAACCCTGATTATGTAATCGCCCTCTGTAAAGATATAGACAGTGTGTTATGATGTAATCATGCCGTGAACTGTTGAGATTTTAGAGAATGAAATACTGACGTTTTAAACCAAAGTTCTTCATCAGAGTAAACCATGCTACGTAAGCAGTGTGTTATGATGTATAGAAAATCTTAAAGATGGTGAACTGTTGAGATTTTAGAGAATGAAATACTGACGTTTTAAACCAAAGTTCTTCATCAGAGTAAACCATGCTACGTAGGCAGTGTGTTATGATGTATAGAAAATCTTAAAGATGGTGAACTGTTGAGATTTTAGAGAATGAAATACTGACGTTTTAAACCAAAGTTCTTCATCAGAGTAAACCATGCTACATAGGCAGTGTGTTATAATGTATAGAAAATCTTAAAGATGGTGAATTGTTGAGATTTTACAGAATGAAATACTGACGTTTTAAACCAAAGTTCTTCATCAGAGTAAACCATGCTACGTAGGCAGTGTGTTATGATGTATGGAAAATCTTAAAGATGGTGAACTGTAGAGAATAGTTTTAATAACGAAATACTGACGTTTCGAGCAGAGCCCTTCATCAGAGTAAATTGATGTCCAGCCACCGGTTCAAAGTTTTGACGAAAATGCACAAGACTAGATGAGAGTTTGTGGGGTTGATCAAGGATCAACAGAACAGTTGCCACAACAACAAAAATCCGGTGTTTATGTAATTAACGGCGCCATGTTGCGTTCAAAAAGCCGGCTTTCGACTTCGACACATGAATTGTAACATTAGGGCTAAGTAGCTTTGTCAAAAACGAATGAAATGATTGTTTTCAACGTTAACTAACGTACAACGGTTTTTGTCACATCGTAATTGTTGGAATTATGCAAGTTGTCAACACCATATACTTGACTGATTAATTCTGAATTTGGTACTAGTATGGGGTCAGAAATAATGCACGAACATCGATTTTAAAAGTCGCGGAGCTAGGGGGCAATTGCCGCTCCCTATTTTTCCTGATATAGAATCGCTACTCATAATGTTGAGATTATTACTCGGGCTACCTGTGGTAGTCTGGGTGTCACGATCTTGCAGTTTTTACTTCCGGCAGGTTGGAGTGAGGCCATGAAGCACGTTGTAAGTTCTTTGCTCCTTTCGCTTTTTGAGTTGGACAAAAAGTTGAACAGCTTTGCCTTTTGATCAAGGTGTTCTTGCACAATGTTATGTAATGTAATGTAATGACTTTATTTACCCACGGTACTATTTCACAATAAAGTTAAAAATATTTACAAGATGAGAAGTGATCTTCCAATAGGCCGTGCACATGCATATTTAAAAATATATTACTTATATAGAAAGGATAAGAGTTAAAAATATCACACTAAATTATTTGGAACTAAATTTCTTTTGAATATTGTCAATGAACCCAAGCTTTTTATATTAGCCGGTAAATTGTTCCAAGCCACAGCACCTCTGTACGAAAACGATTTTTTACAAAAGTTTGTATTTGGCTTCGGGGGCACAAAATTAAATTCGGCTTGTCTAGTTTCATAACCATGTGCTATACTTGTTTTAGTAAATAGATCGGATAGATAGTCAGGTACCCTATTATTATTTACTCGATACATTATAGTACATAATTGATTGTTCCTTCTTACATTTAAATTTGGTAACTCTAACTCATTAAGTATGTCTACTGATCTGTAGTCATATCCACGCTTTGTAATAATACGTACTGCCCTATTTTGTAACCGTTGCAATTTATTTTGAAGGGTGATTCCAAAGCACCCCCATATTTGTGAGCAGTAGTCAAAGTGTGGTTGAACTAGAGTTTTATACGTTAGTAACAAGAGCCTTTAGGTCCGTGAACTCTCTTAATCGTCTGAGGACATAAAGACTTTTATTTACTTTTTTAGTTATAAGATCCACTTGAGAATGCCAGGTTAAAGTCTCATCGATCATCGCACCCAGTGATTTAAAGGTGCTAACTCGCTTAATAGGCATATTACCAATTTCAATCCGCAAATCAGAGTTACACTTTTTAAGATTCTGGTGCGAACCAATGATCATATATTCAGTTTTGCTTTTGTTTAAGCTTAATTTATTGGCTGCCATCCAATCTGAAATATTTGCTAGGTCACTGTTTAACGTTTCGGTAATTGATTTTGGGTCTTTAGACTGACTATAACTTTGTAGTTTAACAGCGATCACTCAGATGTGGCTGACAACTGTCTTCACACCACATTCAGCTTTTGATCTGATCTTCCTCGGCTCACTCCCATCTTTGCTAGCGCGGTATAGAGCCGCTGCGTTTCTTCGATTCAGGCTTCGATTAACCTTTAATCTTTAATCTTTAATCTTTAAACTTATTTTGACACGGTGGCCTTTCAGTTTCCTGATTTTAAAAGGGCCGTGTTTATAAAATACAATAATAAATACAAATGAATTCTAATAACAATTACTAACTAACTAACTAACTAACTAACCAACCAACCAACCAACCAACCAACCAACCAACCAACCAACCAACCAACCAACCAACCAACCAACCAACCAACCAACCAACCAACCAACCAACCAACCAACCAACCAACCAACCAACCAACCAACCAACCAACCAACCAACCAACTAACTAACTAACTAACTAACTAACTAACTAACTAACTAACTAACTAACTAACTAACTAACTAACTAACTAACTAAGATATACTAAATCTGCTAATGTAATAATATACAATAAAAGTTAAATACGTCTTGTAGATGTGTATGAGATAATTACATCATTAAAATTATCGAGGTTCTTCTCTATTGTTCATTATAGTATTTGTTAATTAATGTTTTGAATGATTGAATTGATAAATCAGAGCTCTCGATAATTTCAATCGGTAGTTTATTCCACGACGTAGCTCCGCGATAGGAGAAGCTGGTTTTTAAGAAGTTTGTTTTTGGTTTTTCTAAATAGAGTTTTCGATCATTGCTTCTTAAATTGTATGTATTATTATGACTAGTAACGAACAAGTTTGATAAATAATTTGGTGTCATATTTTGTAAGGCCTTGAATGTCATTAAATCTTCTCGTTTTTGTAGAATAGTTTTAATTGGTTCCCATTTTAGTTTTTGGTAAATATCATTTGATCCGACTTCATAAGTCGAACCCGTTATCACTCGAGCAGCTATAATTCGATTACATGGAGCGGGCTAGCCCAGTAAGCCAGATGAGTTGGCAGTTGACGTGGGATGATTTCAGGCCGAAATTCACAATTATCAAGTAAATAAGGGCAAAGCTACGTTAGTTTTACTTCAGTTTTACACTAATTAGTCTATTATTTATGTCGACGCAATCTTTTGTAAGCCAATCGTTAATAAAAAGATTGTTATAGTTTTAGCTAACCCACGAAAGCGTCTACTTCACGAAGACTAATTAATTTACTATTTCTATGATCGCGAAACACACAAACAACGTTTTGATATTCTATTTCAGTTCCTTTCAGCACTATTTATTCACATAGTCAGGCAAACGAACGCGTATCGAAGCGAGTTCAACAGTTTTTCAGCCCGGTTTGCCGGGATGAAAACGATTACATGGACATTTTCATCCCGGTTAACCGGGCCAGCCCGCTTGCCATGTAATCGAAATGTTAAAACAACATGAGTTTTATATAGAAAGGGGCATGTAATCGTGTTCATCCCGGCAAACCGGGCTGAAAAACTGTTGAACTCGCTTCGATACGCGTTCGTCTGGTGGTCTGTGTGAATAAATAGTGCTGAAAGGAACTGAAATAGAACATCAATGTTGTTTGTGTGTTTCATGATCAAAGCGAAGATTTAATAAATTAATTAGTCTTCGTGAAGACGCTTTCTTGGGTTAGCCAAGACTTTAACAATCTTTTTATTAACGATGGGCTTACAAAATAAATAATAGACTAATTAGTGTAAAACTGAAGTAAAACTAACGTAACTTTGCCCTTATTTACTTGATAACTGCGAATTTCGGCCTGAAATCATCCCGGCTTACCGGGCTAGCCCGCTCCATGTAATCGTTTCGTGAACTCATCCTGGTAGCTCGGTTAACCGGTCCAGCCCGGTCTGTGTAATCGCCCCCTAAGGCTAAACCGCTGATTGTCGGCGATTCTTACGATCGCCATGTTCACACTTGTCGTAACAATCCCAGACGATTGGGGAGAGGAAAAATCCCCGAATCTTACGACAAGTAAGAAATCACACACACACGTACTGGCTTATCACAGACTGATCTCCTTAATATTAAATTATACTAGAAATTACTATCGCAAGTGAAGTGCTGCCTCAAATTTAGCCTACTCCACAGGAAAATCTTTCTAGTTTGTGGCCAATGTAACAACCCCCTTGCACACTCCACCCAAGATTGCCCACTTCACCCGAGTTTGCCCACTCCACCCAAGATTTCCCACTCCACCAAAGTTTGCCCACTGCACACGAGTTTGCCGACTCCACCCAAGATTGCCCACTCCACCCAAGATTGCCTACTCCACCAAAGTTTGCCCATTCCACCCAAAAAGAGCCAACAGGGTTGCCTGCGAAGGAGGCTGGAAAGTCCAAACATTTAATATTAATTACAATGGGCAGAGTATTTACACGTTTCTTCTATTTTTTCTTAAATATAAAATTGAAAACTATAAGTTACTATAACTTATCGCTTGACATGACATGGCAAGGGTTTTGACAGGATATACACACAATAATATACAAATATTAAATAATCATGCCTCTTGCTCTAATGCTGTGGCAAAACTGTCAATGCAATCCACCTTTCCGACCCTGGGTCCTCAGGGGGTCCACGTGGCATTTTTCGGACAAACAATCTCAGATGGAACGTTCGGACACTGAGAAAACCGCAAAATTATATTAATCTAACGGAATCCAATTTCCGGTATTTTCTTTAACTTTCTTCACGTTATGTTTCGTGGATACTAATGATATTAGCGAATTATAGTTAGTTAGCAATTACGAAATTGATTTATAAAGAGAAAATTATTTCAAGAGTTATTATAAGTAAAGGTTTTTGGATTCGGTCAGGTAGAACGGGTGTCACCCCATGTAGCGCTGTGTGTGCGAAACGCTTTCAAAATATTAGACAAAAAATTTATCACAGTTTTGTAGTGAACTTAATTAACTTACCAAGAAACGGGCTTTGAGCTTCAAAAAACTGTGACATCTACATGATTTTTTTAATGTTTCTCAGTTGGGATTCTGAAACGAAAGAAAGCAAGAATGAGTTTGGCAGGACATTAAGGCGTATATATTTAGAAACATTATACTTGAATGAATAAAAGGACCTATTAGTTTAATAATAATTTGATATAAACAACACAAGTCATGGAGTCATATATGTAGGATAATGTGGCAATATAGGATTTTTTTGCATCAAATTTCTACGCTCTGCAAATTTGAAATTTAAAAAGTTAAGCTAGCTTATACACTAACCTGACCGACTAGTGTGTTTACTGCCTAGCTTATACACTAACCTGACCCACTAGTGTGTTTCCTGCCTAGCTTCTAACCTGACCCACTATAGTGTGTTTACTGCATAGCTTATACACTAACCTGACCAACTAGCGTGTTTACTGCCTAGCTTATACACTAACCTGACCCACTAGCGTGTTTACTGCCTAGCTTATACACTAACCTGACCCATTAGTGTGTTTACTGCATAGCTTATACACTAACCTGACCCACTAGTGTGTTTACGGCCTAGCTTATACACTAATCTGACCCACTAGTGTGTTTACTGCATAGCTTATACACTAACCTGACACACTAGTGTTTTTACTGCCTAGCTTATACACTAACCTGACCCACTAGCGTGTTTACTGCCTAGCTTATACACTAACCTGACCCACTAGTGTGTTTACTGCCTAGCTTATGCACTAACCTGACCCACTAGTGTGTTTACTGCCTAGCTTATACACTAACCTGACCCACTAGTGTGTTTACTGCATAGCTTATACACTAACCTGACACACTAGTGTTTTTACTGCCTAGCTTATACACTAACCTGACCCACTAGCGTGTTTACTGCCTAGCTTATACACTAACCTGACCCACTAGTGTGTTTACTGCCTAGCTTATACACTAACCTGACCCACTAGTGTGTTTACTGCCTAGCTTATACACTAACCTGACTCACTAGTGTGTTTACTGCCTAGCTTCTAACCTGACCGACTAGTGTGTTTACTGCCTAGCTTATACACTAACCTGACCCACTAGTGTGTTTACTGCCTAGCTTATACACTAACTTGACCCACTAGTGTGTTTACTGCCTAGCTTATACACTAACGTGACCCACAAGTGTGTTTACTGCCTAGCTTATACACTAACCTGACCCACTAGTGTGTTTGCTGCCTAGCTTATACACTAACCTGACTCACTAGTGTGTTTATTGCCTAGCTTATACACTAACCTGACCCTCTAGTGTGTTTATTGCCTAGCTTATACACTAACCTGACCCACTAGTGTGTTTACTGCCTAGCTTATACACTAACCTGACCCTCTAGTGTGTTTATTGCCTAGCTTATACACTAACCTGACCCACTAGTGTGTTTACTGCCTAGCTTATACACTAACCTGACTCACTAGTGTGTTTACGGCCTAGCTTATACACTAACCTGACACACTAGCGTGTTACGCTGGTGGGTCTGGTTAGTGCAATAAGCTAGACGGTGAACTTAGGTTTCTGTTATTTCGCAATTAGAACACACAGCTCCGTTTCCCGAAGCAGATTCCGAATTTCAAAACTCATGCAGTCAATAAACTGGGCGTGACCCAGGAGAAATTAGTTTGTTTGCAATTTTTGTGTAAAAACAAACAATTAAGTTATACAGTTCCTATAGTTGAATAGGTTGGAGTTAATTACAGTATAGCAAAACCACGCCAAGGTCAAAAGTTATGTTGATTGGCTTCGATCAACGCTTTGACAAACACGCAGTATGCAATTAGTTACGAAAGACATAAACTCAGATTCAATAAAGGGGGTGGAACACTAGACGATTTTTCGTACAATTTGTCACACATTGCTTGATGCTTCAGAACGTTTTGACTTGTCCCTTCGTGTTTTTGGACGATTTTCACACAAATCATTGTGAGATAAGTTACAGCGTTGCTGTCAAGCTTGTAACTTGTAAACGTAGAACTTTACTCATGATGAATAAAACCATCATGATTATTAACACCATCATCACCACCACTACCACAACTATCATCACCATAATCATGATCACCACCACCACCATCATCATCACAATCAATCATCACCATCATCAGTCGCAATCACATTGCCATCACCACCATCACGACAACAAGGACCATCACCACCATCACGACAACAAGGACCATCACCATCATCACGACAACAAGGACCATCACCATCATCACGACAACAAGGACCATCACCATCATCACGACAACAAGGACCATCACCACCATCACGACAACAAGGACCATCACCATCATCACGACAACAAGGACCATCACCACCATCACGACAACAAGGACCATCACCACCATCATCATCATCACCTTTATCACCACCACCATCATCACCTCCACCGTAATCATCATCGCCACCATCACGACCATCACCATCATCATCACCGCCATCACCACCACTATCATCATCACCATAATCACCACTACCAGCACACCACCAGCATCATCATCACCATAATTACCACCACCATCATCATCATCACCACCACCATCATCATCATCACCACCACCATCATCATCATCACCACCACCATCACCACGACCACCACCATCATCACCACCACCACCATGATTACCACCACCACCACCATCATCATCACCATCATCATCATCACCACCATCATAATCACCACCACCACCATCATCATCACCACTACCATCACCACCACCACCACCATCATCATCACCACCACCACCACCACCACCATCATCATCATCATCACTACTATCACCACCACCATCACGACCACAACCAACATTGTAAACATAGGCTCTCTATGTGCTCTGAGTCTCATTCCTAAGAATCCCTAGGAAATGGCTAAAAACCCCCAACTAAATTCATATGTACTATATTATAAACTTGTCTTTATCGCTGGACTGTCTTTACTACAATGACGAGGTCATCCCATCACCTCACGGCACTAGCAGTGCTTATGTGATAAAAAGCGAGATAAAAAGTGTTCTCCTCGGGACATTATTAATTATTATTAATTATTATAATTCCGCAGTCTTGACATCAATAAGTCTAGCTTAAAAGATAAGAAACTTCACTTTTACTTGACTAATGTAAATCGAATTCAAAAACTAACTACATGTAACAAATTATCTTAAAAGTTAAACTACAAAACATCTTTTATCCGGTGTATTACTAGAGGGAAACCCAACAAGCGTAAAACATCTGCGTTTTCACACACACAAGGCAATGTACTAAGCTCGGAACGCAAAAATATTTCAGCAACTGATCATGAAGTGATAAGAATTCAATACCATCAATTAATCCGCTTAGGGTCTCGCAGTTGGAGAAAAAATGTCTTTTGTTTTTAAAGCGTGGTAAAATGTTTGGAATTTTAGCGAAGCAATAATAACGACTTCACCGTAAATTACACAATAAAAAATCTAAATGTTTTTATGTAAACTAGGTTAGGCAAGGTCATTGCGAATGTTGTTGTTTTTTACAGTTCATGTTTGTTGAAACAGTATGCTATATGCATCCATGTTTCCGAAGGCGTTATGTTAGGCCATCCTTAGACTAAATTGCCTTATGTTGAATGTTGCCAATAATTATCAAAGCTGTACATTAATTTGATTGTGAAATACGAGTCGCTTAATAACTATGTCCGTTTCAGCTTGCTTTTGAAATTCGTTTCTAAACATTTGTTGGCCGAAGGTTGATGGGAACTAGGTACGGAAGTCCGCGAAGTTCATTGTAAAGTTCGGATTTAATAAGATGCAACTTGCAACAAATTTACTCGTGAAAAAAAAATCGCAAGCTGCATGAAGGGTGTTACACGTTCAGCATCTTGCGATTTTTGTTGCAGTAAGTTGCAGCAAAAAGTAGAACCCATCCAACTTTTCTTGCAACTTGCAACACGGCAAAAATAACAAAATCGCAAGTTACTACGGGGTGTTACACGGTACGATTTTTTATGCAACTTGCAACATTCAGTGATTTGTTGCAAGTTGTAAGAAAAATCGCATCGTGTATTAAACAGCACCTTTAAATTGAATTCCTTTGGCCAAATCACGGAGTAGAAGATTATTTGTTGTATATTGTTTGATGGAAATGAAGAATAATATAGATATTGGGTATTTCACTCGATTACATAGCATGTTCTAGGGATTTTTTAGGTGAAGGAAAATTCGAGTGTAGAATATATACATTTTAAGACCAAACCGGGACCAGTTGCGAAAAATGCAACTACACAGGCCTTCCGGCAGGAATTGAACCCACGACCTTGCGATTCTAGTGCAATGCTCTGACCACTGAGCCACGGAGGCCGGAGAGAATTCTCTCCTGGCATTACCACCTTAATGTATACAGAACTCGCGATCAAGCTCTCGGCAACGGCCTCCGTGGCTCAGTGGTCAGAGCATTGCACTAGAATCGCAAGGTCGTGGGTTCAATTCCTGCCGGAAGGCCTGTGTAGTTGCATTTTTCGCAACTGGTCCCGGTTTGGTCTTAAAATGTATATATTCTACACTCAAATTTTCCTTCACCTAAAAAATCCCTAGAACAATAATATAGATACTTGGTTAAACAGAAAAAAAATTGCCGACTTAAATTTGTATCTACCTCGCAATGTGGTTCTGAACATTGCAACGTAACTTCGGAACGTTCATTTCAATTGTACGTTTCGAATTTCAAAAAAACTGACTGTATTTTTACACAAATTGGCTTAAGGTTACATCATATGATAGAATCTCATTTCACCAAAATACTCAACGCGCGCTCAATTTTTAAGTTTTGTTTCTCAAATTTGGCAAGCACAATGATAAATCACTGCAGAAGCTAACAATTTAACGAAAATTCGACACATTTCAAAACGGCAGTTGCTACGAGGTGCTTTTTAAATAATAGCGCCCTTTGCGCCAGGAGATATCGGCGGTTCTGGCTTCATTCAGAAGCTTCCAAAACATCATATTTCTCATCTCAAATGATCAAAGAACAAAACTCTGTTCGAATTTTTTGACAGGTAGTGTATTTGCTTTGATATAAAGCAGGCAAGTTGTCTCATCTTGATTTGGTGAAAACGATAGAAGATATGCATATTACTTAAAAAATATTGCACTAAATCTAAAATGCGAACACGGTTTTATTCCTTTACTGTTGTTTAACATTGTGGCAAAGTTTGGAAAGAATTGGATAAAACGCAAGCCGCCGATATCTATTTTAGTAGAGAGAATTAGCGAAATTTTCTTTCTCTGTAAAAGAGGATAAAAGATTTGGCGGGGTTTTGCCCTGTTCTGTCATTTTCCCCGCCCACACTTATAGGAAATATTTGCAAGCGAATAGGATTTTTATGTCTTCCATCTGTCCAGTTTATATTGTAATTGAAGATGTAAATAACGCAAAATTAACATGACCTAAGGCAAAGAGGTGGTCTGTCCTTGCGAATGGTAAACATCTAATTACAGCTACCTCCTATAAGGCTTAAGCTGTTATATAGGTATCACATTCAGGATTGCAGTCTCAGTAACCGCTGCTCTTCGCAAAGACAGGTATAGACGAACGATTTCAATTTGACCAACCGCCTCCCCTTTAGCTGACCACCTTTCTGCTTGTTGTGTATTAGATTCTGTCTTCACTGGGCTCAATCATCAGTTTGAAGTATGGAAAATAATTATATAATTTAATTATGACTTCTTAATAAACGCGGCTGTGGTCCAAGGGGACCATAGCCAATTTATCCCAATTGGTGTATTTCATTTTCCTAGTGGGTTGCCCAGTAAACAGAGCTCAGTTAATGCAGTGCTGATATTAGTCACAGAGAGGGACGGTAGAAGACATAAAATCCTCTTATCACCTTGGACCGTAAACCAATCACACTCAACTCTACGTTGAAACTCAACCTATACAATCCTAGTTAAAATTGTTGGGAAACTTTGCTGTTTTTGACAATTTCCATTTTAAGTTACCCAAAAACTTTTTGGCAAGGGTTATTGTAGTCACACAAAGAAAAGTTGAATATTTTTTTCAACATCAACAGCAAAATTCCGACACCAAATTTGACTCGCGAGGGCTCCAAGGCACTGATCTCTGAATAAACTGGATGGGCCCTTCCCTATGGCCAGCAGTCAAACATTTCGTGGTAGTCGCCGCCATCTTATGTAGTGGAACATATGACGCATTGCGGCCTTAGAACTTGTTCCCAATCCTAAAGTTGACTAGCATAAGCAATCTTGACGTCAGCACGGTCAGATTACCCGGGGGAGGAAGATTATGTGTGCTGTGCCGGGGGAGTCGGAAAAGCCGTAAAGCAAACAACAGATGCCGGTTCGTATAGTTTTCACTGTTTAACAACAAATACAGCCAAACGATGGCAAGTACACAACACGAAATATTGTTAAGGCATTAAGATTACTATAAAAGACTTGAAATTGAATTCTTCGTAGATTTTATAGTCTGTTTTTCAGTTTATATTATCGTGAAGTTTCTTCGTGGTTGGCACTGAAGAAAAACAACGAAATTTAAAGGTTCTATAGCTCAGTAACAGAAACAATACAAAAAATTAACGTCTTAAACCTTATTAAGTACTTCTTGTGTCCTTACATTCGTTTAAATTTTCTTAAAATAACTCTTTTTGTCTGTTTTCAATCTACGAAAGCTATGAACTTCAGTGACAGCCATCTTGGAGGGTCGCCTATACTTTTCGCGTGAAGCGTGATTGGGCTATTTTACTTACCCGTGAAACGTGATCGATGATTTTTTTAATCCGTGATTCGTGATTGTAAGGTTTCAAATCTTTTTACGTGCACTGAAAGTAACTTTTGATTTAACCGTGACCCGTGAATGAAGGCTAGAGTTAAACGTGATTCGTGAATATAATCGTCTGTTTTGCGTGAACAGTTTTTTTTAGGATTTATGGAATTTCTGTTGTTTGTTTTGTCTGTCTTCGAACAGTTGAACACCGGAATAGTATGTACTTGATATTTGACGCTACTTACAGATTATTTTGACTATTTTACTCTGACCATAAACCAAAAAAGATCTGACTAACTCCAGACGATTGTACTCGTCAAACGGAAACCTTCAGGCTTCAGAGTGTTGAGACAAAGATAATAAAAAGCGACGCCAGGCGCAATTTTGCATGATCGCAGTGTTTACAGACCTTTACAATGGACTACAAGGACAGAAAGAAATCTTTCAAACTGCTGCATCCTTCTGAGATTGAAGAGAAAGACTTCGAGAATGCGAAATATTATTAACCAGTCAGATGATGCGAAATATTGAATCCGTGAATTTCTTTTGTATTTTTACGTGAATCGTGATTGCCTCGATTTTTATGTGAACGTGAACGGCCCAAGGGCCCATCCAGTTTACATAGAGATCAGTGCTCCAAGGTGCCCACTTGAATTAAATGTTTTTTATCTTTCTTATTTTAGATTAATAATTCTTGATGCCTTCGTCGCGTTTTGGCTGGAATAAGTTTCATCCATCATCCCTGCAGTTCATTAATTCATCGCCATGGCTACTGGCTTGTCTATGTTCCTTTTACTTCAGTTTGAGTATGGTTATAAACGGCACTTATTCAGTGTCTGTGTCGACCATAGAGAAACGTTTTGGACTATCAAGGTAGGATTACAATCAACTTTATAATTATTTGTGAAATTCATGAGTAATTAATGAGGTTAAGAAGCAATCAAAACGTAGCATTCAAGTCACATGTATACGTCTGTAAATCCCAATAAAGATCATCTTTTGGACAAAGTGATCTATATTAAAGACTTATTAACCGAGTGTGAGGTCTGTACGGGAAAGTATTTGCCTGAGGTTTTCGTACAGACCGAGCGACGAAGGAGCGAGGTTTGTGCGATAAAACCGAGGGCAAATACTTTCCAGTACAGACCGAGCAAACGAGGTTAATAAGGAATTTATTATATGGCTATTGGTTCTTTTTATTTTAAAGCTTCGAGCGTCGTTTTCGTCTTCGGAGTATGCTGTTTACCTTACCTGTTGACTTTTTCGTGTCGCTTCTTGGCCTTCTTATTTACACCAGTTCGGCTTTTATTTCTCGTGTTTTTAGATAAACAGCTTTAAAGGAAACCAGCAGTGATGTTCCAACACATTTTATTGTTCAGAATATTTGAATAAAGATACCTATTTCTCTTTTATTTGTATTCAAATCAACTCAGAAATGTTCCCGCCAAAACTTACAGGGCCGAGAAAAAAGCGTATTGGCCCCGAGGTCAATATCGTAAAATCCCGACCTCTCAGGAACCAATCAGCGTGCGTCGTTTTGCGTACGGACCAGAAATCAAACCCAGTCATATAATAATATATAGACCTTTCCGCATGAAGTGCGTGGATAACGCGTTGAGAGATTTGATTGGCTGTCGCAAAACTTCGGCCATCCAAAACTTCGGACAAACATTGGACATTAGCCAATCAGATTTGTCAAAAGGAAAGATCACGTGATCCATTTACTTCATGCGGAAAGGTCTATTGTAACAATCGTTGAACAGACGTTTGGTAGACGTGCGTCAAGCTCAATTACTCAGAAAAGGTTTCTGAGCCCCAGACAAGGATCGAACTTCCATTAACCTTCTAATGACCAGTTACACGCTCTAACCATTGAGCTACTAAGACTCAGATCATTTGAACGTAGATTATAAATATGCGGTGTACAACCCACAACCTTCTAATCACCAGTGCATGAGATGCTCTAACCATTGAGCTACTGAGACTCAGATGATTTGAACGTATAGATTGAATATGTGTACAACCCACAACCTTCTGATGACCAGTGAGATGCTCTAACCATTGAACTACTGAGACTCAGATGATTTGAACGTATAGACTGAACATGTGTACAACCCACAACCTTCTGATCACCAGTGAGATGCTCTAACCATTGAGCTACTGAGACTCAGATGATTTGAACGTAGATTGAATATGTGTACAACCCACATCCTTCTGATGACCAGTGAGATGCTCTAACCATTGAGCTACTAAGACTCAGATGATTTGAACGTAGATTGAATATGTGTACAACCCACAACCTTCTGATGACCAGTGAGATGCTCTAACCATTGAGCTACTGAGACTCAGATGATTTGAACGTAGATTGAATATGTGTACAACCCACAACCTTCTGATGACCAGAGAGATGCTCTAACCATTGAGCTACTGAGACTCAGATGATTTGAACGTAGATTGAATATGTGTACAACCCACAACCTTCTGATGACCAGAGAGATGCTCTAACCATTGAGCTACTGAGACTCAGATGATTTGAACGTAGGTTGAATATGTGCACAACCCACAACCTTCTGATGACCAGTGAGATGCTCTAACCATTGAGCTACTGAGACTCAGATAATTTGAACGTAGATTGAATATGTGTACAACCCACAACCTTCTGATGACCAGTGAGATGCTCTCTAACCATTGAGCTACTGAGACTCAGATGACTTGAACGTAGATTGAATATGTGTACAACCCACAACCTTCTGATGACCAGTGAGATGCTCTAACCATTGAGCTACTGAGACTCAGATGATTTGAACGTAGATTGAATATGTGTACAACCCACAACCTTCTGATGACCAGAGAGATGCTCTAACCATTGAGCTACTGAGACTCAGATGATTTGAACGTAGGTTGAATATGTGTACAACCCACAACCTTCTGATGACCAGTGAGATGTTCTAACCATTGAACTACTGAGACTGATGATGATGAGCTAACTACTGAGATGGAGAGCTAAGGCTGGAAATCCATATTCATATGTGCTTACTAAGTGGTTGCGTTTGAAATATAGCTAAGGTGACGTTATTGACTATGAATTTGTAACCTTAGCTTTTCATCTGAGTATCAGTAGCTCAATGGTTAGAGCATCTCACTGGTGATCAGAAGGTTGGGGGTTGTACACATATTCAATCTACGTTCAAATCATCTGAGTCTCAGTAGCTCAATGGTTAGAGCATCTCACTGGTGATCAGAAGGTTGTGGGTTGTACACATATTCAATCTACGTTCAAATCATCTGAGTCTAGTTCAATGGTTAGAGCATCTCACTGGTCATCAGAAGGTTGTGGGTTGTACACATATTCAATCTACGTTCAAATCATCTGAGTCTCAGTAGCTCAATGGTTAGAGCATCTCACTGGTGATCAGAAGGTGACAGGTTGTAGATTCGATCCCTGGGGCTCAGAAACATTTTCTAAGTATTTGTTACATTGGTGCGATCCTTGTATTAACCAATTTTTATCTGTGACCTATTTTATGACAGCTCGGTCATGGGACTGATAACGAGTATGTATGACGTAGCTTGTTTGTTGGTGACAGCGTTTGTGAGTTACTATGGAGGACAGCAAAGCAAGTCAAGATGGTTGGGTTCGGCGTTGATTATACTTTCTATCGCTAACTTTATATTTATTTTACCACACTTAATCATTGGAGGCTACGAAGCAGGTACGTTGAAATAACACTGTCCGTTGCTACTTCATGTAGGCTCCACATAATAGATTGGGTTAGCTTTGGACAAGTTTGAAATTAGGGTCAGGATTAATGTTATTGGTAAAGGTATTGGTATTTGGTAAAAGTATTTGGTAAATGTATTGGTAAAGGTATTGGTGAAGGTATTGGTGAAGGTATTGGTAAAGGTATTGGTAAAGGTATTGGTAAAGGTATTGGTAAAGGTATTGGTAAAGGTATTGGTAAAGGTATTGGTAAAGGTATTGGTAAAGGTATTGGTAAAGGTATTGGTAAAGGTATTGGTAAAGGTATTGGTAAAGGTATTGGTAAAGGTATTGGTAAAGGTATTGGTAAAGGTATTGGTAAAGGTATCGGTAAAGGTATTGGTAATGGTATTGGTAAAGGTATTGGTAATGGTATTGGTAAAGGTATTGGTAAAGGTATTGGTAAAGGTATTGGTAAAGGTATTGGTAAAGGTATTGGTAAAGGTATTGGTAAAGGTATTGGTAAAGGTATTGGTAAAGGTATTGGTAAAGGTATCGGTAAAGGTATTGGTAATGGTATTGGTAAAGGTATTGGTAATGGTATTGGTAAAGGTATTGGTAAAGGTATTGGTAAAGGTATTGGTAAAGGTATTGGTAAAGGTATTGGTAAAGGTATTGGTAAAGGTATTGGTAAAAGTATTGGTAAAAGTATTGGCAAAGGTATTGGTAAAGGTATTGGTAAAGGTATTCGTAAAGGTATTCGTAAAGGTATTCGTAAAGGTATTGGTAAAGGTATTGATTGGTAAAGGTATTCGTAAAGGTATTGGTAAAGGTATTGATTGGTAAAGGTATTCGTAAAGGTATTGGTAAAGGTATTGATTGGTAAAGGTATTGGTAAAGGTATTGGTAAAGGTATTGTAAAGGTATTGGTAAAGGTATTGGTAAATGTATTGGTAAAGGTATTGGTAAAGGCATTGGTAAAGGTATTGGTAAAGGCATTGGTAAAGGCATTAGTAAAGGTATTGGTAAAGGTATTGGTAAAGGTATTGGTAAAGGCATTGATAAATGTATTCGTAAAGGTAAATTCGTAAATTTTCTCAGCCAGTAGCCAGGGGAAGAAAACAGGAGAACCCGGCGAAAAACCCTCGAAGCACAGGAGAGATCAACTACAACTCTACTCACATTAGTTCCAAGCTCGACAACGGGGTCATTCGCAAGCGGTCACCCATCCAAGTACTAACCCCGTCTAACTGGGCTTAACTTCTTGGTGAGAGGCAGCGCGCTAACAGCACACGCCACCCGTGCTCCCCTCACCTAAACAGGTACAACATTTCTCAAACTCATTAATAATTCATGAGATAATCAATCAATCAGAAGCGCTGAATTGCACCACGTGATGGGACTTGAAATACCAGGGAAGTACTGGGCAGAGGACTTGAAATATTATTTCCAGTCCAAGGACTGGAAATAATATTTCAAGTCCTTGGACTTGAAATATTACTTCACACAATCGGTTATTCATCCATACACTAATTACTAATGCACTAATTCATTTTGGGAATACACTAAGTGATTTTGAGAAGTCATGTAAAGGCCTCCAATGAGGACTAGACCGGGTTTTCAAGTACTCGGAATTCGTTCCAGTCCGAGTCGAAGCCGAGGTACTTGAAAACCCGGTCTAGTCCTCACTGTCGGCCTTTAGATATTACTTACTGACCAATGTTTGATCTGTTAGGCGAGCAACAACTTCCTGATGTTTGTGCAGTCAACACAACCAAATCCGCAGAGGCGTGTACTAACCACGGGGCCCTGGGGAAATGGTATTACCCGACTATCTTCTGTCTTGGCATGTTCCTTATCGGTATCGCGGGCTCACCTTTGTATGTTTTGGGCGTGGCATACTTGGACGAGAGTGTGAAGCGGAAAGTGGCGCCTATCTACATTGGGACATTCGGAGCCTCAGGGACAGTAGGTAGGTCGGAAAATGGTTTGATGTTTAATGCATGAGTAAAGCCCGTTCTCCACTAGGCGAATTTGTTCGCGCCAATCGAATCGAAATACCCGTTCATGCAATGTAAATGGTTGGTGCTGCTAGTTTTCGCGCCAATTTTCTTACTTGCCAATCATATTTCCGGAGAATCCGCTGCGCGCGAACAAATCCGTCTAGTGGAGAATGGGCTTAACATGTGTTTGTAACTTGTATACGCAAGAGTAACATGTGTTTGGTAGACGTTTGTCATGCTCAAATACTCAGAAAATGTTTCTGAGCCTCAGTCAGGGTTCAAACCTTCAACCTTCTGAGGACCAGTTAGACGTTCTAACCATTGAGCTACTGAGACTCAGATGGAGAGCTAAGGTTATAGATGTGTACAACTTGCAACCTTCTGATGACTAGTGAGATGCTCTAACCATTGAGCTACTGAGACTCAGATGATTTGAACGTAGATTAAATATGTGTACAACCCACAACCTTCTGATCACCAGTGAGATGCTCTAACCATTGAGCTACTGAGACTCAGATGATTTGAACGTAGATTAAATATGTGTACAACCCACAACCTTCTGATCACCAGTGAGATGCCCTAACCATTGAGCTACTGAGACTCAGATGATTTGAACGTAGATTAAATATGTGTACAACCCACAACCTTCTGATAACCAGTGAGATGCTCTAACCATTGAGCTACTGAGACTCAGATGATTAACTGAACATAGATTGAATATGTGTACAACCCACAACCTTCTGATAACCAGTGAGATGCTCTAACCATTGAGCTACTGAGACTCAGATGATTTGAACGTAGATTGAATATGTGTACAACCCACAACCTTCTAATGACCAGTGAGATGCTCTAAACATTGAGCTACTGAGACTCAGATGATTTGAACGTAGATTGAATATGTGTACAACCCACAACCTTCTGATGATCAGTGAGATGCTCTAACCATTGAGCTACTGAGACTCAGATGGAGAGCTAAGGTTGTAAATTTATAGTCATGCGATTCTTAAGCAAGTAGTTGACATTGAGGTTTGATCGCTGTCTGGGGTTCAGAGACATTTTCTGAGTAATTGAGCTTGATGAACGTCTACCAAACGTCTGTTACATTACACCAAGCTCAACAAACGTACCACATGCATGCAGCTAATAATCTTAACATCACTTTAATTACATCTCATATGCAATTTTTTATAAGTTTGAGTGTAGTTAATGGGAACCACAAAGGAGTTTTAGTCGTGTAATGTTGAAGAATGAGGGAGAGATTAGAATGGAATTTGAATAAAAAGCGCAATTAGCCTCCGGCTATGTTGCGTATGGAAGGCGACACGGAACACGCTGTTGGACATGCAGTGTAAAAATACTGTTTAAGAATCATGAAAAAACATCAGAAAAAGAATCAAGGATTTGTAACGTATAGTATAGTATAGTATAGTATAGTATAGTATAGTATAGTATAGTATAGTATAGTATAGTATAGTATAGTATAGTATAGTATAGTATAGTATAGTATAGTATAGTATAGTATAGTATAGTATAGTATAGTATAGTATAGTATAGTATAGTATAGTATAGTATAGTATATAGTATAGTATAGTATAGTATAGTA
>OZ036013.1:11864175-11866675 GCA_964035015.1 Corallium rubrum
TATCAAAGATTGCGAGTTGAATGATCTTGTAGTTCAGTTGATAGAGTGTTGAAGTAGAGTACCAAAGATTGTGAGTTGAATGATCTTGTAGTTCAGTTGATAGAGTGTTGAACTAGAGTATCAAAGATTGCGAGTTGAATGATCTTGTAGTTCAGTTGATAGAGTGTTGAACTAGAGTATCAAAGATTGTGAGTTGAATGATCTTGTAGTTCATTTGATAGAGTGTTGAAGTAGAGTACCAAAGATTGTGAGTTGAATGATCTTGTAGTTCAGTTGATAGAGTGTTGAACTAGAGTATCAAAGATTGTGAGTTGAATGATCTTGTAGTTCAGTTGGTAGAGTGTTGAACTAGAGTACCAAAGATTGTGAGTTGAATGATCTTGTAGTTCAGTTGATAGAGTGTTGAACTAGAGTATCAAAGATTGTGAGTTGAATGATCTTGTAGTTCAGTTGATAGAGTGTTGAAGTAGAGTATCAAAGATTGTGAGTTGAATGATCTTGTCGTTCAGTTGATAGAGTGTTGAACCAGAGTATCAAAGATTGTGAGTTGAATGATTTTGTAGTTCAGTTGATAGAGTGTTGAAGTAGAGTATCAAAGATTGTGAGTTGAATGATCTGGTAGTTCAGTTGAGTGTTGAATTAGAGTATCAAAGATTGTGAGTTGAATGATTTTGTAGTTCAGTTGATAGAGTGTTGAATTAGAGTATCAAAGATTGTGAGTTGAATGATCTTGTAGTTCAGTTGAGTGTTGAATTAGAGTATCAAAGATTGTGAGTTGAATGATCTTGTAGTTCAGTTGGTAGAGTGTTGAACTAGAGTATCAAAGATTGTGAGTTGAATGATCTTGTAGTTCAGTTGACAGAGTGTTGAATTAGAGTACCAAAGATTGTGAGTTGAATGATCTTGTAGTTCAGTTGATAGAGTGTTGAACCAGAGTATCAAAGATTGTGAGTTGAATGATTTTGTAGTTCAGTTGAGTGTTGAACTAGAGTATCAGAGATTGTGAGTTGAATGATCTTGTAGTTCAGTTGGTAGAGTGTTGAATTAGATTATCAAAGCTTGTGAGTTGAATGATCTTGTAGTTCAGTTGGTAGAGTGTTGAACTAGAGTATCAAAGATTGTGAGTTGAATGATCTTGTAGTTCAGTTGATAGAGTGTTGAACTAGAGTACTAAAGATTGTGAGTTGAATGATCTTGTAGTTCAGTTGATAGAGTGTTGAACTAGAGCATCAAAGATTGTGAGTTGAATGATCTTGTAGTTCAGTTGATAGAGTGTTGAACTAGAGTATCAAAGATTGTGAGTAGAATGATCTTGTAGTTCAGTTGATAAAGTGTTGAACTAGAGTACTAAAGATTGTGAGTTGAATGATCTTGTAGTTCAGTTGATAGAGTGTTGAACTAGAGTATCAAAGATTGCGAGTTGAATGATCTTGTAGTTCAGTTGATAGAGTGTTGAAGTAGAGTACCAAAGATTGTGAGTTGAATGATCTTGTAGTTCAGTTGATAGAGTGTTGAACTAGAGTATCAAAGATTGCGAGTTGAATGATCTTGTAGTTCAGTTGATAGAGTGTTGAACTAGAGTATCAAAGATTGTGAGTTGAATGATCTTGTAGTTCATTTGATAGAGTGTTGAAGTAGAGTACCAAAGATTGTGAGTTGAATGATCTTGTAGTTCAGTTGATAGAGTGTTGAACTAGAGTATCAAAGATTGTGAGTTGAATGATCTTGTAGTTCAGTTGGTAGAGTGTTGAACTAGAGTACCAAAGATTGTGAGTTGAATGATCTTGTAGTTCAGTTGATAGAGTGTTGAACTAGAGTATCAAAGATTGTGAGTTGAATGATCTTGTAGTTCAGTTGATAGAGTGTTGAAGTAGAGTATCAAAGATTGTGAGTTGAATGATCTTGTCGTTCAGTTGATAGAGTGTTGAACCAGAGTATCAAAGATTGTGAGTTGAATGATTTTGTAGTTCAGTTGATAGAGTGTTGAAGTAGAGTATCAAAGATTGTGAGTTGAATGATCTGGTAGTTCAGTTGAGTGTTGAATTAGAGTATCAAAGATTGTGAGTTGAATGATTTTGTAGTTCAGTTGATAGAGTGTTGAATTAGAGTATCAAAGATTGTGAGTTGAATGATCTTGTAGTTCAGTTGAGTGTTGAATTAGAGTATCAAAGATTGTGAGTTGAATGATCTTGTAGTTCAGTTGGTAGAGTGTTGAACTAGAGTATCAAAGATTGTGAGTTGAATGATCTTGTAGTTCAGTTGACAGAGTGTTGAATTAGAGTACCAAAGATTGTGAGTTGAATGATCTTGTAGTTCAGTTGATAGAGTGTTGAACCAGAGTATCAAAGATTGTGAGTTGAATGATTTTGTAGTTCAGTTGAGTGTTGAACTAGAGTATCAGAGATTGTGAGTTGAATGATCTTGTAGTTCAGTTGGTAGAGTGTTGAATTAGAGTACCAAAGATTGTGAGTTGAATGATATTTTGTAGATTAATAATTCT
>OZ036013.1:11871675-11879175 GCA_964035015.1 Corallium rubrum
CAACTGCTGCCGCTGGCGGAAGGTTGTCCTTTTAACTGTTCCACGCAACTGTCCATCACTACACCTTCGACTCCACGCAACTTTTCCATGCACGTTCGTCCTCTCATGGCCACGTCTCTTGAGCGTAACTTTTGGTAATGTACCCGGGCGACGTTTGAACTGTGTTTCTGGTCTTCCGAGACCGTTTTCTGTTCGTCTACGTCCAGCGAAAGTGTACTTTCCGTTTCTATTATTTGCCTGTATCTTGTCGGATGGATATATTTTCCGATGGCTTGAAACACTAGAATGCTTAAAACTTCAGTTAGTTTCTGAAATTGTGTACCATTTCGATTTACAAGCAAGTAGTCGCATTTTGGTTGGAGTAAAGGTCTAACGAAGCGAACGTAGTCGTCAACAACTGCCATGCTGACTTCGTCGAAATATAAAGAGTTGAAACCGTACTTTTTCGCCGTTTTAAATATGGTCTGATCGACCATTCCTTCGTGACGTTTCGCGCTTTCGAACATACCGACGGTTAAGTGTAGATAGGTCATAGGTCGACAGCCCTTTACTTTGAAAAACATGAACACTGCGAGAAATCGCGTAGCAAATGTTAAGTTAGTTGCAGTTACAACTGTCGATCCTTTCCTACAATCTTCTAACATTTCCTTGTAGCGATTAATGTGAAAAGGTATGACCACCTGCAATTCGCTTAAAGACGCCCAGCTTCTTCTAGATTCCAGAGTTTCTAAATCAAGATCTGCAGTCCAGTGTGATCGCATTTGTTTGGCAAGGCACTTCTTTGCTCGTTTTATATATACTTCCGTTACTGAGAAATTCTGGAGCACCGAACCTGGTGGCGAATTAAACTTACGAAAATCTAACAATTCCGAAATGCTTCTTACGTAACCTAGTTGACCGGATTGACCCATTTTCCATGTAGACTGGAGGTCATCGAGAAAACCGGTTAATAATTTGGAACAACCGAGAAAATAATCGATGAATTCAACGGTCGATAGCACCGTTGATTCATCTTCTCCCCACTGTAAACAACAAAATTTAATGAACTTAAGAGCTCGCGTGACCGAGATGTCTGCTTGTTTTTCTGTCTGGCCACCACCAGCAGTACTCTGTAACCAAAGCACAAACGAACGAGAAAACTCATTTTCGGACGAACAGCAAGGGATTGTCAGTTTATTCCTTGTCGTCTTGACATCGGACTTTGCTTGCAGTGAAACGGTTACGATTCTCGGTTTCTTGTCGAAATATTTGTACCAAGGATGCTTTATATTCACATGCTTCCGACAACCTCGAGGACTAGTGAAGCCTGGGTGGTCGCATTCAGGGACCGGGCAGTGATGTAAACCGTGCTCGTCTTCATCAAAGTGAAGTCTTCTTGCTTTCTTGAAAGCCCCGTCCAAGGATTTCCATTCAACAGCAGCATCTCGTTGCGGCATTAAACGGCGAACTAAAACGGTTTCTAGTGCAGCTTTATTATGCGAAATTTCGAATATTTATACTTATAGCAGCAATAGCCAAATTCCCACTGCGGACTATATATTGTTCGGCAGGGATAACCTCCTTTATTTTACGTTTGCTTGTTGCAATTATTCGAACAAAAACTTCTCTCATCATAAATTCTATTCCCATGCAAATGATCAACAACTTACTTGCTATACAAAACGACGGGCTACCTGGCTACTAGATATAAACCTTAGTAAATTGACCGGCTACCGACCGGCTACCATACGAAAACGACGGGCTACCGTACATGGTAGCCGGTGGCTCGGATTAAATCTAATCCTATGTAAATGAACCCAAACTTATTAGTTGGTATACAAAACGACCGGCTACCTGGCTACTAGATATAAACCTTAGTAAAAGTGACCGGCTACCGACCGGCTACCATACGAAAACGACGGGCTACCGTACATTGTAGCCGGTGGCTCGGATTAAATCTAATCCTATGCAAATGAACCCAAACTTATTAGTTGGTATACAAAACGACCGGCTACCTGGCTACTAGATATAAACCTTAGTAAAAGTGACCGGCTACCGACCGGCTACCATACGAAAACGACGGGCTGCCGTACATTGTAGCCGGTGGCTCGGATTAAATCTAATCCTATGCAAATGAACCCAAACTTATTAGTTGCTATACAAAACGACGGGCTACCTGGCTACTAGATATAAACCTTAGTAAATTGACCGGCTACCGACCGGCTACCATACGAAAACGACGGGCTACCGTACATTGTAGCCGGTGGCTCGGATTAAATCTAATCCTATGCAAATGAACCCAAACTTATTAGTTGGTATACAAAACGACCGGCTACCTGGCTACTAGATATAAACCTTAGTAAAAGTGACCGGCTACCGACCGGCTACCATACGAAAACGACCGGCTACCGTACATGGTAGCCGGTGGCTCGGATTAAATCTAATCCTATGCTAATGAACCCAAACTTATTAGTTGGTACACAAAACGACCGGCTACCTGGCTACTAGATATAAACCTTAGTAAAAGTGACCGGCTACCGACCGGCTACCATACGAAAACGACCGGCTACCGAACATGGTAGCCGGTGGCTCGGATTAAATCTAATCTTATGCAAGTGAACAAAGTAAATCCTGCTTCGTTTGCATATAAGATTAGATTTAATCCGAGCCACCGGCTACCATGTACGGTAGCCCGTCGTTTTCGTATGGTAGCCGGTCGGTAGCCGGTCACTTTTACTAAGGTTTATATCTAGTAGCCAGGTAGCCGGTCGTTTTGTATAGCAACTAATAAGTTTGGGTTGATTTGCATAGGATTAGATTTAATCCGAGCCACCGGCTACCATGTACGGTAGCCGGTCGTTTTCGTATGGTAGCCGGTCGGTAGCCGGTCAATTTTACTAAGGTTTATATCTAGTAGCCAGGTAGCCCGTCGTTTTGTATAGCAACTAATAAGTTTGGGTTGATTTGCATAGGATTAGATTTAATCCGAGCCACCGGCTACCATGTACGGTAGCCGGTCGTTTTCGCATGGTAGCCGGTCGGTAGCCGGTCAATTTTACTATGGTTTATATCTAGTAGCCAGGTAGCCGGTCGTTTTGTATACCAACTAATAAGTTTTGGTGATTAGATTAGAGGACTAGGTTAGATGATTACATTACACCCGACCAATAGATTAGATGATTAGATTACATTAGATTAGATTAAATTAGATTAGATTAGATTAGATGATTAGATTAGATTAGATTAGATTAGATTAGATTAGATTAGATTAGATTAGATTATTAGATTATTAGATTATATGATTAGATGATTTGATTAGATGATTAGATTAGAGGATTAGATTAGATTAGATTAGATTAGATTAGATTAGATTAGATTAGATTAGATTAGATTATTAGATTATATGATTAGATGATTTGATTAGATGATTAGATTAGAGGATTAGATTAGATTAGATTAGATTAGATTAGATCAGATTAGATTAGATTAGATTAGATTAGATTAGATGATTAGATTAGATTAGATTAGATTAGATTAGATTAGATTAGATTAGATTATTAGATTATTAGATTATATGATTAGATGATTTGATTAGATGATTAGATTAGAGGATTAGATTAGATTAGATTAGATTAGATTAGATTAGATTAGATTAGATCAGATTAGATTAGATTAGATTAGATTAGATTATTAGATTATATGATTAGATGATTTGATTAGATGATTAGATTAGAGGATTAGATTAGATTAGATTAGATTAGATTAGATTAGATCAGATCAGATCAGATTAGATTAGATTAGATTAGATGATTAGATTAGATTAGATTAGGTGATTAGATTCCATGATTAGATTAGATTATCTGATTAGATGAATAGATTAGATTATTAGATTAGATTAGATTAGATTAGATTAGATTATTAGATTATATGATTAGATGATTTGATTAGATTAGAGGATTAGATTAGATTAGATTATTTTATTAGATGATTAGATTAGATTTGATTTGATTAGATTGGATGAGATGATTAGATTAGAGGGTTGGAGGATTAGATTATTAGATTAGAGGATTAGATTAGATTAGATTAGATTAGATTAGATTAGATTATTAGATTATATGATTAGATGATTTGATTAGATGATTAGATTAGAGGATTAGATTAGATTAGATTAGATTAGATTAGATCAGATTAGATTAGATTAGATTAGATTAGATTATTAGATTATATGATTAGATGATTTGATTAGATGATTAGATTAGAGGATTAGATTAGATTAGATTAGATTAGATTAGATTAGATTAGATTAGATCAGATCAGATCAGATTAGATTAGATTAGATTAGATGATTAGATTAGATTAGATTAGGTGATTAGATTCCATGATTAGATTAGATTATCTGATTAGATGAATAGATTAGATTATTAGATTAGATTAGATTAGATTAGATTATTAGATTATATGATTAGATGATTTGATTAGATTAGAGGATTAGATTAGATTAGATTATTTTATTAGATGATTAGATTAGATTTGATTTGATTAGATTGGATGAGATGATTAGATTAGAGGGTTGGAGGATTAGATTATTAGATTAGAGGATTAGATTAGATTAGATTAGATTAGATTAGATTAGATTAGATTAGATAGATTAGATAGATTAGATCAGATGATTTAGATTAGATGATTAGATCAGATCAGATTAGATTAGATCAGATTAGCCTTAGATGACCATTAGATTACCGTTAGATTAGGATTAGGTGAGATTAGATAGGTAAACATATGGATATAAAGGTATTGATGTTTCTGAATTCTAAACGAAAGTATCAACATTTTTTGAAGAGCAGGACATACAGACAGAATTTCCTGTTGGCAATCAATAAAATGGACACAAACAATAGATACTCCGTAAACGCTGAACAATTTCTTTTAATTCAACATTTACGGATAAGATATATTCTCTTATTTAAAACGTGTCACAAAAAAAAAGTTTAATAATTATATTTATGAGAACAAGTCAGAAAGTTTTATGCAGAAAACGCGGATTACCATGGCCTCCAACCCTTGATTTTTCTCCAATAAGTCTGCGAGCTAAGTTGAGGACGTCTTGGCAGTCCTTGGCTGTCCATATCTTCTGTGTCACCCGTTTCAACTTGTTCTGAAGTTTCGCCGGTTTGTTTTTTACTATCCGCCAATACCTTAGCGAGTGGACAAGAACAGGGCAGGACCTGAACATTAACCATCTTTCTAAGACGCTCAAGGTATTTCTGGATGTCTGGGTATGCCGCTGCGAAAGCCTTTAGATCAAACACTTCCCGTTGTTCGCCGATAACCACCATCCATGCGTCAGTTTCAGGGTTCGCTTCTACCCAAAAGTCCCTCTGTTCTTTGGTTCTTTTTAACTGCATTCTTTTCTTCCGTTGTATAAAAGAGGTTACGTGAACTCTGTTAACATCTGTGCAAAAGTTCGATTCGATTAGATGAGCAACTTCAGCGAGGTACTTTTTGTCGTTCATGATCCAGTGAGATTCCGTGGGAAACTGCGCACCAAATAATGTCCCTTTGTTGTCGCTTTCTTTGTTGCATTCCGCAGTCTCCTGTGCAGGACCAGCTGGTTGGAGCAGGCTTGATCGATCAGGCCTCTCCATATCTGACTTGTTTAAACCTGTAGGCGAGCCGCATCCTAATTCTTCTGTCGTATCACGAGCACATGTTTCGGTAACGGTTTGTTTTTCACGGCACGATTTTGGGTCTTCGCTAGCAACGAGTGGTTGGATAAGCGTTGTAGACAACTGATCCAGCTCATTGGACATTGTAGTATATTGCGGGCCAGATACATGCGCATGGGCGATTTGATCTTCGCGATGAGATTCTCGGTCTTCGTCACGAGCCAATGTTTCGATCAGTGTCCTGTCGAAGTTATCCTGTTCATCAAATGATTCTTGGCTTATATTTGACTCAGCGAAAGTGATCGAAAGGGGATCGTCTTTGGTGGGAGGTGCGTTACCGTTGTCGGTGCTACACTGAGACGCGGGAAGAGGGAATAGTTCGTCTTCGAAGGACTCCTCGTCGCCACTGAGATTTGAACGATTCGCACGCCTCTTTCGTGCAAGACGTCGACAACGCGCTTCAGCGGTAAAGCTTCTATGAATGACGTCAGCCTGGCTAGGGGACGAACTGGTGAATTCTTTGATATCCGAATTGCAAATTTCGCGCATATTACTGCTTTCGAACAGTGCCTCTCCTTCATTGATTTCGATTGTCGTTTGTCGATTGTTGTCTGGCTCATACCACAGTTCTTCTGCATCTATCAGGTGGTGATGGGCGTTGATTTCGTCGATGATCCATGCCAGACAGTCCATGGCGTGGTCGAATATCCAACGGTCCACTCCAGGTATGGTTTGTGGCAAAGATGTTGTGGTGAAGACTACGATTCGCCGTTTCACGTTGTCGTCCTCTTGACGGAAGTCGGGCACGTGATTCGTTGTGATATAATATGGACTATTGTTCATTACGCACTTAGGTGGCCCATGTTTTATCGCCGTAACCATCCATCCACCTTGTAATATGGTCTTCGCGAGATCAGAGTGAAGGGTACGCTCAGACCACTCGTCCACGAACACCAATTGTGTATCCTCCGTAATCATAGATGCAGAAAACCGCCCTTCACTTGTTATGGAAGCAATGCATGCTGCCGGAATAAGACGATGGAATATCGCGGCCCACGACGTCTTGCCAGAATCTTTGGGTCCAGCAACTACAAGCTTTTTTACTTTTTGTGGCATTCGTGATGCCATGAGGCACTGGTACACTTTGTTAAGAAAATTCACCCTGACACCAACTTCGCTGAACGAGTTCAAGATACCTTAGACATAAACATAGAACAAAGTTTAATAAAACGCGGTAAAACCATCAGAACAGTACAGTTCTGATAAGATACAGTCCAGTCCAGTACTGAAAAGTGAAATCTAGTACAGTAGAGTAGAGTAGAGTAGAGTAGAGTAGAGTAGAGTAGAGTAGAGTAGAGTAGAGTAGAGTAGAGTAGAGTAGAGTAGAGTAGAGTAGAGTAGAGTAGAGTAGAGTAGAGTAGAGTAGAGTAGAGTAGAGTAGAGTAGAGTAGAGTAGAGTAGAGTAGAGTAGAGTAGAGTAGAGTAGAGTAGAGTACATTAGAGTACAGTAGAGTACAGTAGAGTAAAGTAGAGTAAAGTACAGTTCGGTAGAGTACAGTAGAGTAAAGTAAAGTACAGCAGAGTAGAGTACAATAAAGTATAGTAGAGTATAGTAGAGTACACTAGAGAACAGTAGAGAACAGTAGAGTAGAGTATAGTACAGCAGAGTACCATAGAGTACAATAGAGTAGAGTAGGGTACAGTGGAGTACAATAGAGTACAGACTATATAAGTAAACCAATAACTCACAGACTTAAATTAAAAATAAGAATGTACTGTTTTGCATAATTGCAATGTAAAAGTCCAAAGGCGGCAGTTTTTAAATTATAATTGCAGTAACTGGGATGATCGGAGG